>HG995323.1:3280634-4480634 GCA_905333045.1 Lysandra bellargus | reverse complement strand
CACGACGTGGTAATGATGATGATGACGATGATGATGATGATGATTATGATGATGAATATAAATTGCATAGTAGCATATGCCTTCTGTTCTTAAAACAACGCCGAAACTCCCAAATGTGTATCTATAAGGAGTCAGGAGTTCTCTCAGCATCTTCGAAACCATGGTATACCTTGACCCAATATTTGATTTTTTGGTAGCATATTCTTAGTACGCTTCACATAAAACCAAAATCACCATATGTTTCCATATAAATTTCGAGGAGTTCCCTCGATTACTCATAGATCCCATCATCAGGTCACCACTTTTGTGAACATGGTACCAAATTGGAGTGAAACCTAATACAACAAAACAAAAATTTCGAAAATCGGTTCACAAACGGCGGAGTAATCGTTGAACATACAAAAAAAAAAAAAAAAAAAAAAAAAAAAAAAAAAAAAAAAAAAAAAAAAAATATCCACAGCCGAACATATAACCTCCTCGTTTTTTGGAAGTCGGTTAAAAATATCATGCCCCAGACTTATCCGCTAAACTACTAAAAAATGTGGATGCATTACGCATTTGATGCAACTCGTGCGCGCGCGGCCTATGGCGCGATCGCTTACCTCACCCCGCCGCCCCTTACCTCATTTCGCACCCGTTGTCGCCTTGTAATTAGTGCGCCCAAGCGTTATTAGATTGGATAAAGGGTAAATTATTAATTGAAATGAAAAAAAATATATTCTTTTATTTGTGAAATATACTCTATTATAGATACCAATGACGTGGTAAAATTTATTGTACTGGTGAAAAAATAATCCTGTTTATCTAATGAAAATTTACTTAATATAACATGCGCCTTTAATATAGATAGAATCGAGGTGCGTTCTGAGTTCTGACATCTGCAATATCACGGAAAATAAACGTATAATAAAAGGAAGTCTGCGAAACGTGACATTTAGTCGGATATTAAATAGATGGTATCAGCTTGGCGTGGCTTAATATTTTATATGCTTGCAATAAACGAATAGAAATCCATATGGAAGTCGGCACTGCTAGTGAGCAGGCCTCCGATATAAACTATATAAAGATATTATTAATAGAGTCATAATATCTATTATTAGTTTTTCCCAGATACTTGATAGTTTAATTTAAAAAATGTTTGACCGTAGGCCCATACCCATAAACATCTGTAGTTCATAAACTCGATTTAAATAAACTTAATAAAGTGGAAAAACATTTTTACACACACAAATTTAAGAAGATTTATCTTCGGAGCGAAGAATTACGACACCAATAAATAAACAAAGTTAACGCACAAAAATCTGTTCGCAAAAATAATGAAACGGGAACAAACGTTATCAAGTGACGTCGCTATGATGAAATAGACGCCCCAGTTCTAAAAAAAGAGAACGCAACGACGATTCCTCAAAAATTAGACCCGATAAAATTTAATTAGAAAACATTATGAGAGACGAATTTCTGCGTTAGCGTAATTATATTGTGATTTCGGAATATGATGGACGACTCTTTGTAATTTTACTTTTGTAGAAATTTAAGAGATGTAAGCCACTCCATTACTTTTGTAATGTTCGAGAAAAATTGCTAATTAATCTTGTGACGCTGTGAAAATGTAAAAGATTTTCTACTTTTGCGTTCTCATCGTTAGCTTTTCATGCGGCTATGTCTACGAGAATTTCCTTTGTGTTTTATAAAACTTGATCTTGACTAGCTCGGCATGGTATCAAGATGTAACACTTTTTGTGTCAGCTTTAGGATTGGATTCTTATACTTACTCGAAGTTGTAGTTTGGTTAATAAATACTAATTTTAACAAACTTTACACCCTCTATAACAATGTGATCGAGTTTTAATTATTTAAACATAATACATAATATAAATAACAGGCCCATTACGCTTATGGCAGCAAAACAAATACTGGAAACGTTAATAGAGAAAGCATGATACAAACGATTAATTAAGCTCCTGTAGTGGAACACTTAAATTAGAAACAACGCCGCAGCTTTTGTGGCGCTATACAGGTTTTACAATAGCACCTCCTTTGTTTATTACGTTCGGAGTTATCCAATTGTTTGTAATTCCATGATGCTATAAACCGTATTAGCTGATATTTTCTTTTATGCTCCTTACTTTATAGAATTTAAATGTATATCTGTAAACAGAAATCTACACTTCTACACTAATATTATAAATGCGAAAGTGTGTCTGTGTGTCTGTCCGTCTGTCTATCTGTCTGTCTGTCTGTCTGTCTGTCTGTCTGTCTGTTTGTCTGTTACCTCTTCATGCTCGAACCACTGAACCGATTTTGCTGAAACTTGGCATGGAGATACTTTGAGTCCCGGGAAAGGACATAGGATAGTTTTTATCCCGGAAAAATGCGCGGTTCCCGCGCAATAAACGAATTTTGGCGCAATTCATCTAGTCGAATATAATCAACGAATTTCATCATAAAAATATTTTAGTGGTTCAAAAATAAAAGAAAAAATACAGAATATTATTGTTTCTCATACACTATATTTTTTTCTCTTTGTTTCAGATTGCAAGACCTGCGAAATTCATATCTTCGAATGCATCATGTTATTGAAATGACGTCGACTCAATATGGGCATAGCTCAATTATCCCCAACGAAATGTGGCGTTTACATCTTTTTTATCATCACCCATATACCGATACTGCAAGGTGAAGAACAATCTCAATGCCCGAGCCTTACGGAAAACCCCATTTGCCCTTGTTATAATTTCAAAGAAGGTAAGATCACTGGGACCTTTTTACTCTTCATTTAAAATAATGATCAAACCGGTTAAGCGTGTGAAATTGTTTCAGGTTTATTTCTCGAGTGCCCGAGCGCTACACCTGGTGTAGTAAAAAATGTGCTGCTGAAAATTAAAGGAGCTATTCAGTCTCTATCCATTTATGACCTCGAAAGTTCTACAATGGAACTGAATTCTGACATCTTTCCGATTCAAACCAAAATTATTAATTTACAAATTTCGCAATCTGCAATAGAAAAAATTAAATCTAACACATTTGCACCTTTTCGCGATTCGTTGGCGTCTTTGAGTATTATATCAGGCAAATTAAACAAGGTCCCACATGAGTCGCTTCTAGAACTAAATAGAATCGAAGCCATTGATTTACAACTTAACGATATCCGTGAGATTGAATCCAGGTCATTCGATGGATTGAAATTGAAGAAGATAAATTTAAAAGGAAATAAAATTGCAAATATATCAGAGGACGCATTTAATACTTTAGACAAAACATTAACTGAGTTAGATATGACGGAAAATTTTTTAGACGCTTTTCCTTTAAAATCTTTTGGAAAATTAACAAAGCTAACGAATTTAAGACTAGCTTGGAATAAGATTAGCAGTATACCAGAAAGTGATGACATTATTCTCCCCAGCTTATCGACTCTCGATCTGAGTTCAAACTTTTTCGTAACTCTCGAAAAAAATCGCTTTAAATGTATGCCAAATATAAAGACTTTGACTTTTTTTAGCAACCAAATACATAGTATTGATGAAGAAGCATTATATTCCTTAGGTAAATTAGAAACGATAGATTTAAGTAGAAATAAAATTGTAAGTATAAGTAAAGGCACATTTCAGAAAAATCTGAATTTACGTACTATTGATTTGAGCTACAATCATTTGCATCTTATCAAAGGTGTATTTTCTAATCTTCGTCAACTTTCGGAAGTGTTTTTGTCCGAAAACAATATTTTTGAAATAACTGACGATGCTTTTTTAAATGCAACTAGTCTTACGGTTCTTAATTTAGAGCATAATGCCATCAACAACTTGCATTTCAATTGTTTCGATTCTTTGGAAAATTTAACACAATTACATATGGGATCAAATTTCTTGAAAAAACTTCCTAAAAACATTTTTAAATTTAACAGTAAACTAGTAATATTAAGTTTGGATAACAATAAAATAAATGAATTAGACGATTTAGTTTTCAACGAACTGATTGCATTGCGAGAGATACGTTTACAGAATAATCACATTATTCACATTAAGAGGAATCTTTTCAATCCATTACCGAGTCTATTAGAACTCCATTTGCAACATAACTTAATTCAAAGTATCGATTCCCACGCATTTATCACTCTTAAAAATCTACAACACATAAATCTGCAGAGCAATCGACTGAAGACTATCGGTGACATATTCCCCAATAGAAATTCGTCGCTCGTTTCCATTCAGCTCAGTGCAAATAATTTATCGTTATTAAAAAATAGTTCACTTAGGGGACAAAAGAATGTGCAGATAATGTGGCTTAGTGAAAATAGTATTAACACTTTAACAGCCAATCTTTTTGATGACCTATTAAATATTCAGAGATTGTATTTAAAAAATAATAATATAATGTACATAGAAAATAGAACTTTTGTTCACTTAAAAAGAATTAAATATATAGATCTGAGTAATAATAGAATGTCAATAATAGGAAATGAAACGTTTTACAATTTATCAACGCTAGAAGAACTTTATCTGCAGACTAATGACATAAAGCACATAGCAAAAAATGCTTTTATGTATTTTAAGAAACTAAAAATCTTAGATCTCTCCGACAATAACATTTTATTCCTGGATTTTAATCTCTCAGCTCTATCGATAAAACAGCTTCGGCTCAATCAAAATTTTATATCGATGATAAATTCAGAATCTATTAAATCATTACCAAATCTTAGCAACTTGGAAATGAAAAGCAATTCTTTAACAAGTAAAGAGATAATCGAAGTTCAAATTCCAGGATTGAAATCTCTAGAATTATCAAGAAATAATTTTACTACCTTGGAAAATAGGACGTTTTCTCATTTACCTTCACTACAGTCTCTTACTTTAGAAGAGTCCAACATATCTCATTTACCTTCGGCTACCTTTATAAAAAATCAGAACTTGCTCAGAATTAATCTGGCTAGAAACAATTTAAAAGATTTACATAAAGATGTTTTCGCTTACACTGCGATCTTACAGGAACTAAATCTGAACCAAAATTCGTTCGTTGAATTCCCTCATGTGGCGTTATTTAACGTTACATCCCTAGAAATACTTCATTTATGTCATAACCAACTACAAAGCGTAGATTTCTTCAAATTCGTTGGCCTGCAAAATCTCAGGACTCTCAATTTGTGTGATAATCATATTTCGTTTTTGAGTGGCTTTAATTCACCGTCCTTGAAGAATTTGGTAATGGTAAATTTGAGTAGGAACTTGCTAACAGTTCTACCACCAAATTTTTTTCAACACTCATTAGGGCTAAAACAGATCGACCTTTCTCACAACTTGTTTAAGCACATCCCCAGTAATGGGTTGTCTGAAGCTGTACTGCCAGCTCTAACTTCATTAAACATGTCTTCAAATTTGTTAGTTGAACTACTTCAGACATATCCTATAAAACAGTTTCCTTTACTCGAGGAGCTAGTCGTATCTAACACCAACTTGAGCATTATTACGAGTAAAGATTTTGAGAATTTTCCGTCATTAAAACGTTTGACTCTGACAAAGAATTCTATTATTCGACTATCGCCTGGGGCATTTTCGAAGTTATATAAATTAGACTTTTTAGATATCAGTCAAAATAAGTTAGAAAATATCCCCCGAGAAAGGCTGCAAGGCTTATATTCTGTAAGAGCTATTAACGTCTCTCACAATACTATCAAAGAGCTAGAAGAGTTTACAGCCGATTTGCAAAATTTACAAGTCCTCGATTTGTCGAGCAATCATATCACAAGAATAAGTAAAGAAATTTTCCGAAACCTTAGAAGTCTGAACGATTTAAGGTTGGGGGGAAATTGGTTATCCTATATAGCCTACGATGCTTTCAAAGACGTCAGCAAATTATTGTACCTGGATCTAACCAGAAACTATTTCGAGGTCATACCTTTAAAATTACTTTCGTCCCTAGAAACACAAATTAAAAACATTGCATTTGACGGTACGTATATTTTATTATATTGAGTTTTTATAAATATGTTTATATATTTATAGAAAACATAACATCAGCAAATGAAAAATCAAGTTAAAATTAAATTTTATTTTCAGAAAATCCCCTGACATGCAATTGCGAGTCTCAAGAAGTATGGAGGTGGATGCGGGATCATTACAAAATAATTCTAAAAGGCAGCAGCAATTTGCGGTGCGAGCATCCAGAAGAGAAGCACGGATACGTGTTCTTTGAACTGCCGCTGCAAAAACTATGCGATGTGCCAGTCTTAGTTCGGATCGCGATACAAGACATCCAGACCTACTCCGTTTTAGTTTCTTGGCAAAGTCGCAATCAGAGCGGTTTAAACGGATATCAAGTAGCTTACTTCAGGGAACAAATGCCAAACATTGTAAGTACATTGCGAGCACTTTTAACTCCAACTACTTTATTTTATTAGGATGCGACGTCGCTCGAGATGCACGATCATTATATTTTGTAATTACAACCACGTATAATATTTTGAATCGACCACTTACAACAATCGCAACACCACTATTTGAATACAAAGGCGATTCATCACTTCAATGGACCATAAAAAATATTTATGTTCCTCATCCGTGAGTATTCGGTTTATAGTCTGATTCTATTTAAACCTGCTCTTTTGAAATGTTTTTACACGTTCCCCAGAGTTTCGTCACTAATACGAACGATACACGCTTCCGAACGGTAATAAAATCGATGCAATATATCACTATTCTCTTTCAGATTCGGGGTAAAATACTGAATTCCACAGCGAGAACGACGAGATTGAATCACTTGACTCCGGGCGCTCGGTACACGATCTGCGTCATAGCTGTCGGCAATTTCGGCAACTCCTCGGAGTCGTCACTGCCCGTCGCGCGGGTCGCACCTTCCTACGAAAACTTCGGCGCCAACCTGTACGGGGACGAGCAAGTGTTCAACAACATAAGGCCACTGATGATCGACTCCCATTTCAGCAAATGTACCAGCGTGAGCACCATAGAGATCTTCGGCGCGGCCATGGACAGTCCATTTTCGAACACGTACATGGGAATCGCCGACATTCTGACGAGAAGACTAAGTTTGGTTGTGGGGTGTTGTATAGGTTTTATCGTCTTTATCGTTTTAGTGTCGGCTTTAGGGTATATGAAAACAAAGAAACGTCCAATTTTACCGAAAGTCGATGTGCAGCAGGCTCCCCAGTATATATCTTACGACAATTTCACTGCCCCGAATGTGGAGACGCATACGACAGACATGGACATCAACACAGTCACAGAAAAAGCATCTCAGTTCAAGTCGTGCGAATAGCTTACAAGTACAAAAAGTTTTATAGTAACAGTATTTAAAGTATTGATTCTAAATAGAGAATTAATGCAAAAACATCACACAGCAATTAGAACAGAATCTGTAATCAATAATCATCCGTGTAAAATTAATGAATCCCATTATTTGTAAACATTTTGACGAGTAAAGGTACAAGTTGGAACCGTGCGAGACGCGACAACTGCAGACGACGTGTCGTCGCGACACTACTGTAGTATGTATTTCTATGAATAAGACGGGTCGCTTGCTTCGTTTCGCGTCGCTAGCTGCGGAGGGTATTTCATAGAAATACCATATGTAGATGATAGACTAAGGAAAATATAGAAATACATAGGAACCAGTAATGTCGCGACAACACGTCGTCTACAGTTGTCGCGTGTCACTCGGTTCCAGCTTGCACCTTGATATTATTATACTTTTTGAAGAAAGTAAGGGATAATTGTAATATTATACATTGTACATACCGAATGTCATAATTTTATTAAATGTTCGAAAACATAACGTTGTATTTTCGTAAATTATATTTCAATAATTTGATACGCTTCAATAACGGAAAATAATTGTTAATCTGTTTTATATAATGTATTTTAAATTTTATCTTATTTCCACTATTAAAATGTTATTTTGTAATATTTATAAATTTTATCCTATTGTTTTTTAGATAAAAATATTTGTTACTAAATTGAGACTTCAAATTGTAAAATATCATATTTAAAACGTTCAACGTTTGTCTTTTATTATAATATCGATGATGTTATACTCGTATTTATTTATTATACCCTAGTAAAGGATTGTAAATAGTTAAAACGTGCTTTAATTTTGTAGTATAAATAAATTTTATATTACGACTCTGGTATTGTATAAAACTTAAGTATCAAGAAACGAATATTTATACTTTATTAAGTTTTAAATAAAGATAGGATTAGATGTAAACGGATATTTATCTGAATCGAATGTAAAAGAATGAAAACATTTTGAATAATGTAATATTGTAAGCGTATAGAAAAATGTAAGAATTGTAGTATCAATAATAAACATTTTTAAAAGTAAATTTAGTTTTATTTGAAAACCATAATTCTAATATTTTTTTATTATTTTCTTTTATTAAATAAGGGGGCAAACGAGCAAACGGGTCACCTGATGGTAAGCAACTACCGTCGCCCATGGACACTCGAAACATCAGAAGAGCTGCAGGTGCATTGCCGGCCTTTTAAGAGGTAATACGCTCTTTTCTTGAAGGTTTGCAGGTCGTATAGGTCCGGAAAAACTGCTGGTGACAGTTCATTCCACAGTTTTACAGTGCGCGGCAGAAAGTTACGCGAAAAACGCACTGTGGAAGACTGCCACTCATCAAGGTGATGAGGATGGTATGTTTTTCGCGTGGGACGATGGCGAAAAGTTGCAGGTGGTATGATTCCGAACAATTCCTCAGAGCACTCCCCGTGATACAACTGATAGAGGATGCAGAGTGAAGCTACATCTCGGCGTAATTCCAAGGGGTCCAAGCTGTTTGAAACACTATGGCAGTCAATAATTCGAGCGGCCTTCGTTGGATACGATCCAGAGGGAGCAGTTGGTATTTTGGCGCCCCTGCCCAGAGATGAGAACAATATTCCATATGAGGTTGAACCTGCGCCTTGTAGAGTTGTAGGCGTTGGTCCGGACTGAAGTACTGTCTCGCTCTGTTAAGAACACCAAGCTTCTTCGAGGCTAATTTGGCCTTACCCTCTAGATGATATCGGAACTGGACTTCGCTCGATATGTTGACGCCAAGCATCTCAATGCTAGGGGAGATGGTTAAAGATGTGCCCTCGAAACGAGGACATACGACCATTGCTGACTTTTTGGTGGTGAACGCGCAGACCTGTGTCTTGGCAGGGTTGAATTGGACCAAGTTACGTCTACTCCATTCAGAGACCTTATCCAATGAATTCTCCACCTTAGACACAAGTTCGTTTCGACTCTCAGTGACATTTTGCCGAGAAATATTGAGGGAGCCGGTATATACAGCATCACCTGTACTGTCATCCGCATAGCAATGAATGCCGCTGGTCTGCAACATGTCATTGATCTATTGAAATGTCTGAATATTAATTGAGTCCTCATTAATTTTTAGCAATGACATTAATTACTAAAATCCAAGTCACTGGCGATAATTACGTTAGAATAAAGAAAAAGTTACCTGCTTAAAATAAAAATCTGGCTTAAGATTCCAACGACAAAGTCAAAGAGATTTTCGTACAAATATATGCTAATATTTCACCATAATGCTTTTTACCATAATCTTTATTCTCACAAACTTATACAAAAATTCTCTGTTGCCTGATATATTTACTTATTGACATTAATTCTTTTAAATGTTACACGATAAAAAACTTTAAATACTAAAATTGGCAATAGCTTACTATTTATAATAATTATTCACAATTAACAGTATTACGAGTAGGCAGTAGTAAATACAACATTTCCATTCTCCATGCCTGTATTTCTGATTAGTAATGTTATAATTTCTTATGATTTATCAACAACTAGCTGTTCCGGTGAACTTCGTGTCACTTTAAAACCTTCCCTGGACTTCTATGAATATTTTAAAACTAAAATCAGAACAATCTGTTCAGCCTTTTTCGAGTTTTAGCACGACTAACACATTTGAAAATCAATTTTTATCTTAATCTTGTATAGATTAGCTAGAGTATACCAGAAAAACTACGAAGATCACACCTGTACATTTTCCTGGATATATCTCTGCAACTACTTTTTTAAGGAAACCTTATATGACCAAGCACAAAATGAATAGCAATTTCCTCAGCATTCGTCGTTTCCAGAGATGTTAAGAGCGGTAAATGTATTAAATGAATTATTCAATATCAAGAGTTACGATCCTTCAAGTGGCTTTAGCTCTTGTTAGTGCTCGGTTAAACTAACTACTAGCGTTAACTTCTGGGTAGAAGCCGAACATACTGTCCTTACTCCAATGAATAAATTTATTAACGTTACACGTAAGTATGTTTTAGCGAAATTTCACCTTCATAATTAGAGAGCAAGAAACTTGGTGACACGTTGAGGTCTGTTGGTACAGCAATGTTGAAGAGGGAGCATGAGTTTGAACGGTTATTACATAAAGTAGTTGGTAAATACTATTAAAACTATTAGGTATTGTATTGTAACATTTGATATTAATTGTACACGTTACGTTAACCGTAGTTAACTATAAGAACTCATGCTAATCGAGAAAATTTGTGGTTTCTTATTTATACTAGATTTTAAGGTCCTGCGACGAAATATTATAAAATATAAATCATTAAAAGAAATGATAAGTAAAATATTTAAATAAAACCTGTTCAAGACATAAATTATCAAAATTGCTCACTTTTACAAATACTGTTTGGTGATAAAGAATGAAGAATCACACACTATCTTAGAAATAGCCCGTGTTATACATTACGTTAGCATTTTTTCATAACATTAAGACTTATCTCACCGCAATTTCAACCTGAGGGAACCAGCAAGGAGTAGTTATAAATAAACATGAAATTACCGGTCATTTGAAATTGAAACTTGTTCCACGGAAGACAAGGCTCAAATTAATATGTGTTTGGTTAGGACATACAATATTATAAACCGAAATATCACTATGGCGAAGATTCAGTGAGGTATTCATGGTTGCCTCTAGGTCTGGTGCTGTTCATGCAAATTCAAACCAAGACAAAGCCAACAGTAATAACATTTTGATTGGTGTCCGGTTAAGCGCAGCCTGCAAACACAGTTTGAATTTAATTTAGTTATTTGAATCAAAGGCAAATTTCGCATAATATATTTTCGTAAATTAATTTTTACTAAAAAGAAAAAGAAATAAATTAATTTAATTTTAATTAAAGTAAGCATTCTCTACAATAAAAACAAAAGAGGTTAGTCAAAATTAGCCAATATCTTTTACTATTCATAAAGATGGCGAGATAAGGCGAGGTTACTATCATAACTGAGATTCTGTTTAACGAGTTTTAGTGGTTCTCGAAACATAATACGGCCCCTACATATAGGTCAAGAGTGGTATACTCAATAGAATCAACGCTAGCCGTGATTCGAGCACTTAAGGGCCTTGTTCATTGTCTTTTTATGTCACTTGGTGGTAATTGGAGAACGGGCTATTCATTTGACATAAAAGAAATAACTCGTGAAAGCGTTTGGTGAGTTACAAGTAGTAACTGTGTTAATGGATTTCATAACTTCGCTTCTGTAAACTAGAGATAACAAAAGAATTTTACATAATTGTATGAAATGAAATGAAATGAAAAGAAGTAAAGCAGTTATATCACTAAGATATAGAGATTAGTATCTCTATATCTTAGTGATATAAAACTAAATATTTCTCAATAAAAACCTGACTCTTTTGCGAAGTGACTTGTCTAAAAGATAATAGTATTAATATTATTAATATTATTGATTACTTTATTCTAAGTGATGAAAACAAAACTTTTGGATAAAAAACTCATCACTGACTAGGCGATTGTGGAAAAAATTATAAAGCACACAACATTTTCTCTCTACTTAGGACTACTGCAGTGTGCTTAATCGAACCTCAACATTTTAAAACTTCATGTAATTAGATGGCTGATATATGATGGCTTCGAGAATTGAACAAAAATAATTCATCTAGAGAATAGATTATAAAGTATTGAACAAAAATATTTTATGAATTTGGTCATTGATAATTATTTTTCTCTTTCAGAACTTTAAGATAGCAATAAATCTATTGCGATGTACAGAATATTCTAGCTTCGAGGATCGAATAATGAATATTATACGCAAGATTTCATTAAGATCAAAAAGTAATCAGTGCGGCAGAATGTCTTGTACTAATGTTCTCTCGTTTCACAAAAGTCTTACTTCTAACTATACCACATCTGCATTCCTCGTTAAATTAGAATACGTATTTACGCCCTTAATATTATTCTAATGTGAATAGCTTACATTACCCGCTCCGTGCTTAGCAATGAAGAACGTACGTAGGTTTCATGTCATTAGACATTTGATATTGCAAAGCGTTATTACTATCCTAGTGATCGTAGTAGCACAGGTATTTTCAAGATGAAGATTTACATGATTTTGTTAAAAATACATAAGAATATGTTATTGAATTTAGTAAACTGGCTCACTAAACAAATATTTAAGAAAGATACAACTAGCGTACAAAAGAAAGAAGAAAATCAAGATTATAAGCATAATCAAATTTATACTACGATGAAACAAGAAGAATGGGTAGTAATTTTGTATACAGTTGATTCCCCGTAACATATGTAAACAACTACACCAACTTGCATTACTGATTCAATAGGCTACCCAATTCTTATGTTAGGGTAAATGGAAATAATATAACAATATTGTTGATAATATTTTCAATTATTACAATTCGTATTTAAAAGACAGTAAAATTCCCTTTTGTAGGCAGCAAATATTAAAACTCTACTGCAATCGTTTGCATCAAAGACTTTCGTTCCAAGTGTGTTTCTATTGTATCCTTTACAGCTGAACCTATTTCCAACAGCCTCTCAGCGAGAATCACTTGTACAACATCAAACCTTCCCAAGCCTTCATATTTTAATAAACTCTTAATATTACATTTAAAAATGTATTATTAACGTTATTAATTATTATATTTAAAACTTTAAAATATAAATTTTAAGTTACAGTCTCGTTCGGCGCTTGGAATTTGAAACTGCAAAAACTCTTTTTGTGTAATTTGGGTTGGACCCTTTATAATCTATCGATCTAATCTCTTAAATTCTAATATTTTAGATCTATATAATTTACAGATTTTTAACTACACTACGCTACAGAGATACATAACTATCTTACACTTTTTGTACAATTTGAATATGTGTGTTAAATTGACTTATATAACTAAGCTCCCTAGACCCTAAATAAAGAAAAAAAAATTAAGTAACGTATATAAATGGATAAATAAATACATCTCTTTTTAATTCTTATTTAAAACTAAGTATAGTCATTTAAAACTTTAAAATAGAAATTTGAAGTAACGTCTCTCAGGAAATAGATATTGGATACATTTTATCGCGCTAAAGCAAAATCATTTTATGTCCCACTGGGATCTTTTGATGGAGACTTTAATACTTTTACATCTTTTGTATCTTTTCTTGGAGCGATATCGTTATTACCATTATACTATCATTATCATCGATCTCAGATGTCAAAACTATTTGAAATTTTCACTATACTATACTCGGCGAAACATGGTGGTTTGCGGTCATTGACTCCCTGTCAAACACTTGTCATTTTCTATACAAAGCCGCGATTGACAATATTTGACACTTCATTATCAAACGCAAAATAGTGAGAACTAGATGACCCTTTGAATGTCATATCACTTCTCTCCTAACATTTTTCTCATCGTAAAATCATTCCTAGTCTTTCACGAATATTTCAAGACTAAAATTAACCAAATTGGTTCAGCCGTTCTTGAGTTTTAGCGAGACGAACAAAATTTAAAATTCATTTTTATTTAAATAGATTTATATAAGAAGAAAAGCCGTTCACAGGTTGCCCGCGATCGGCTTTAACTTCAGGCTGGTAGATTTTACGTCTCTTCAGCTAGACGCAAAGACCGTCTTCTTTTGTACATTAGCAGGCAAAAATTATTTAAAAGTTATTTATAGCAATGTGGTTGCTGTTGTGTAAAATTTGATCGCTCGATATAACATTCTGTAACATCGGATATACTTAAGGCGAAGGAGACCCTTGGTTAGGACGATACAAAAAATATAATACAAATAACATTTTCATTTTCAAACTTATCCTTTGAATGCGCGCGATGAATTTCCAAGCAGTTATGCCGCGAATTCACAATAAGCTTAAGTATGCTCTCGTAAAAACATTCTTTCTTAAAGTCGGATCTATTTCTGAAATAAGCTGTTTAATTCAAAGCCCTCTCTAGCGGGAAATTCAACCGAGAATCTATTTTAGTTTGGTTGACTGTAATTTAAAATTTATGTACTGCTATTTTAAAAAGTGAATACATAATTTTTGAAAAGTGGATTTTACTAAAAATATTATTATTACGCCTGTATCATTGTTCATTTTCTCGAGATTTTCTAGATACGACTCAAACTCGATCCTCAAAAATTTTTTGTACCTCTACAAATGACATAATTTTTAAAAATTGAGGTTGAATCGAGTGGAGGAAATCTCGAGGAGTCTAAAAGATCTAGTGACTAGTGAGTATAATATAATATTATATACGGCAGTATATAATAATTATAATATACTTGAGAAGTCTAAAAGATTTAGTGAGTATATAATATTATATACTCACTAGATCTTTTAAACTCCTCGAGATTTCCTCCACTCAATTCAACCTCAATCTTTAAAAATTATGTCATTTGTCTACAAATGACATAATTTTTCCTCAAAAATTTTTTGTACCTCTAGGTACAAAAAATTTTTGAGGATCGAGTTTGAGTCGTGTCTAGAAATGTTATAATTATTATTAGTTTCATAGTTATAAAGTCAGTTTTAAGCTTGCATCTTAAGGTTTTTCTAATCGGTATCATATTCTATATTTTTAAAATCAGTTCCATAATTCAGATATTTTGCAACCTTACTTTCAAATTCAAAACATCTCTCTATGAAAAAGAAATAGAAACAATTTCAATCTAAAACTCTGTAATAAAATTGGAAACTACAAAATGACCGAAAAATCTCAAGTTACGTTCACCTTTATCAAAAGGTTTTGCCAGTAAACAGATTCGAGCGCAAAATTACGAACATTAAAAAGAGCTCCCGGCGAGCTAATTATAAACCTTACTTTGATACACTATCTCAAATGTTCCGTTCGGTTTGTTTAGAAGTTGTTTGTTCGAATAAAACAAAATCACCATTTTCTAATTAGAATGCTCTTTCATTTCGGCGATGTCAATATTGGATATTCACTGGAATAAATGCATTTTTGTGATCAAAAAGTATTTACTTTATGATTTCCCGAAATGAAATATAATTATGTAGACGGGGAAATTGATTCATAGGGCAGACCTACGTTATTTGGTCGGATTGGTTATTGGCCAACTACGGATGATCAGTTTTTGTGACAGTACAATCCCAATACCAGTACCTACTTGAATTTTATATGTTAGCAGGTCCGTTTTTAATTATGATATTCTATAAATGAGAGAAAGGCTTAAAAATATGCCTGTGGTGTCGACGATTCATGATGACAGTAAAAAATTTTACTAAAAATTAAAATACATAATAATATTAGTCTGCCAAAATGTTTTCGTTTTCGCTTCGTTATAGAATCGCCGATGAAAATGTATGGAATTGACATAAGCGTTCGTTAATATGACGTTGACGTTCGACTCGTCTTATGTCAATTCCATACATTTTGATCTGCGATTCTATAACAATCAATTGAGACCGCAACGCAACTCGTAGATGCATTTCTAAATAATTTGTATTGAATTGACAGATTTGTATGACGTCTCACGCAACAATTGAAGTGTGTCCAGTCAATACAAATTATTCAAAAATCTACGCATCGCGTTGCTGTCTAAATTCTTATATAAACCTTCCCTGGAATTCGACGAATACTTCAAGACTAAAATTAGCCAAATCGGATTAGCCGTTCCCGAGTTTTTGCGAGAGTAACAAAATTCATTTTTATTTTGTGCACTTTTCACTACTGTACTAGTTTGTAATAGCAATAAAGCCTACTTATATAATATCCAGCGCAATTCAGACATGAATTTGTTGACTATCTTCAATTTGTTGACCGGAAGTGTAACAAACCGGAAAGGAAAATCCGGAAATGTCAAAGTTTTGGTAGACCGCAAAATTGAACTACACGTGTGTGAGTTCAAAGGAGGCTCGGAATCTGAAATGTTATTACATCATATTATTAAGACGACAAAAACTACTTTTAAAATCCATAATATTATAATATGATACTCCATCCATACTTAACCCTTAACTACCTGACCAGAGTCTCTCAGACTCCAGAAGTTCTATTTTTGTTCATATCTTTACAAGCAATATTCGATGACGGTCGTGCCATGGAGGAGGTACCTTTGCCTCTCTACCCGCAGCACCGCGCCTGCACTCGTTGAGGTCGCAGGTGCGTGCGCTGCATTTTGGTGAGTAAAAAACTATGTCGTGGAGTCTGAGAGACTCCGGGTAGGTAGTTATGCGACTTTTTCAAGAACTTTTTTTTCTTTGTTTAAGTTGAAAATGACGTCAAATAATAAAAATATTGAGCGTTGGTTGGAGAAAGACCTTTATTTGAATGAAGAGGAATATTTTAATGAACGATGCAGCGAAAACGAGCCAGATATCGATGATTTTCCATTCGTCGAGTACTGAAACTTGACCAAGAGGCACTTTCAGGTGCTGCAGGATGTAGTTATGAAGGACCTAAAAAGTTGGCAATACGCAAGTAAGCTTTACATGTGACCCGAAGAAGAAACGTAAGACACAATACTTATGCTTCATATGTAAGAAGCTTACTTGTCTGGAGTGCTCCTACACGACGTGCTCAATATGCCGTGAAAAATTGTAAAGTTTGAGCCTTGCAATTTTATTAAAAAAAATCATTTTTGCCAAATATGTATGTCACATTTTGTTGATTAGTCACTAATCTTTAAATAATTTATAAAGAAAGTTCCTATTTTATGTTAATTTTTTTAAGATCTCGTTTAGCAACAGTATAAAAATTTTGAAAAAATTTTGTTCATTTTGAAAAAATATGTAGTTTTTAAGTTTAAGACATAAGGTTATAGTGTTTTTATTATTTTTAGTAAATAAAGAAGAGTTTAGGCCATAACAAGTTTTATTTAATTTATTTTCAAATAGCATACTTTTTGTATATTGAGAGTTCAAAATACGGGAGTCTGAGAGACTCCGGGTAGGTAGTTACGTATGAGAAATTAGGGTCAGGTAGTAGAGGACATTATTAATTTGTGTCTGATTTTTACATATTTACCTACGAGTAATAAAAACAAGGAAACGTAACTCCCACACTTCAACCGTTTTGAATTTGATTAATTTTCGCACCCTAAATATGACAATAGCTACGAAACATATATAAAATTCAATAGGAAATAAATCCGTTGACAATAATAATTGTCACTTGTATAAAAATACAAAATTGTGTACTTAATACATGCATAAAGTATGCATATTGCATGTATTCGGGTCACATTTTGTAGACAAAATTTTTGACACAGTTACGAGTACTCTTCCTTAGTTTTTATTATTCGTAGATAATAAAACCTAAGGAAGAGACACTTAAGTCTCGGAATTTTGGATGAAATTAAAGTTTTTTTGGACTACCGGAAAAAAACCTACATAGTTTTAAGCGACAAAATGCCACGATACTATAAATTTATTAACTGGAAGTATTTTTTTCATATTGTTACGGATACGGGCAGTTGTTTACGTGTTACGGATACGGGCAGTTGTTTACCTGCGCGCGACAGTTGCGCGTACTTTCTAGAAAGTACAACCCTTGTTTATGTGAATCGCGTGTTTACGTAAACAATCCAAAATAGAACGCTCCAGAATTCGACGCGGGCCATATAAAAGGTAAACAAGCCGGCAGTCAAGTCAGTTCGATCCGAGCGATCATCAAGGCGATTTCAAAGTGAAAACAAGTGATCAATAGTGAGTGATTGTGATAGTGAACCGACAACTCGGCTACGACCTAGGACAGTGATAGTGCTCAGTGATTTGGATCTAGTGCTTAGTGTTTGGACTTAGTGATTAGTGTGAACTAGTGTTTGTGAATAAAGTCTTCAAGAGAGTCACCAGGTCTTTCTCTCCGAATCCTCGAACCCTAGCACGTAACAATATCATTTAAAAATTATTTCGTTTTATTCCTACCAAATTTAAAAAATGTCCCTTAAATCAAGTCACAATAATATTATCACTAATTAAGTTGCAAACGAAATCCTGGAGCAATTTCCAATAAGCTCCTAAGCCCGTTCGTCAAATTAATAATCCCTAATGTTACGACAGAATTTAACTAATAATAATATTGTTTATTTTGTTGTCCAAAAAACTCAAGCAATTATAACGTCAATATTAAAATCGCTCTCGAGAACACAAAGCGGGACTTTCTCTATACCGAGGAAACAATTTCTCTTTTAAAAATGGAAACATTCTGTTTTCATTTCTTTTGCCAAAGCTCTTCAGGACAGTTGAATGATTAGTGAGGAGTTCAGTTTGATGTATTTCAATAAAATCAATATCAATTTTCTCAGATATTCTCTATTCTTTGTAAAAAAAACAAAGCATTCTTTGTCTCCAATTTTCTTTTTTAATTTGATTTGAATTTTGTTTACATAAAGATATTTTTATTTAGCGGGCAACCTAGTTTGGTTTTAGTTGCTAGCGAAATATAAGAAAGAAATTGTCTTCTTATTTCTAATATTACATATTTTTACTAGACATTTACCATTCATTCTTTGTGTTGGAACAATACATTTTTCCGATGTAAAAACCATCCGATCCCCTCCAGTAACTCAAAGTTCTATCCCCACACAAAAATCTAAATCTCGGTTTAAATATCGAGAGATATTAAGGCGAAGTAATAGCTAAACATACAGACACGCTTATTATTATAGTATTATTACTAGATGTCGCCCGCAAATCCGTTGCTCAAAATTCTTTTATCGCGCGGGAACCGTACACTTTTGCGGAATAAAAAGTATCCTATGTCCTTTCCCGGGATTCAAAGTATCTCCACACAAAATTTCAGCAAAATCAGTTTAACAGTTTGGGCGTGAAGAGGTAACAGACATAAAGACAGACAGACACACTTTTGCATTTATAATATTAGTATGGATATTGTAGTATGGTATTACGAATTTATAATATTGTAGTATGGTAAAAATACAGTGGTAAAGTTTTACAAGGGAAACCGAAGCGAAGTTGTGGAATGCAAATCAAACGATAGAGTTGCGGGTAGCGTTTATTCAATTGAATATAAATTGGCAGTTGTTGAGTGAGGCACGATAAACAAGTGGCTAAGCTGAACCGCTCCTAAAATAACCGCTGTATACATCATCATCAGCTCTTATTCTCTACTAAATAGACTAATATTTCGATGTCTATGGGAATTATTATTAACTAAAGATATTAATGGCTGGCCGCATACCCACGTTTTCCGCATACGATTTCCCAACTGCTGATCATATTGTTCTCTACGTGTTGTACTAATATAGACTAAGTAAGTACTTAGTCTATATTAGTAGATTATGCAAGCTAATTAAGGCATCAATTATTGTAGATATTTCTTGTCTATAGAAATTATTGTCAATTACAGATTTTAAGGCTAGTGTACGCACGTTTTCCACATACAAATTCCTGATTCGTTTTCGGTATTCCGAAATCCGAATGAGTGTGCAGAAAACACACCGGTTTGCTTTCTTTCCTACGGAACGAAATCCGCACGTACGTTTCAAATGCAAGCGGCGCGGCGCGTTCGCGCGTGATATAAACAAATGTTTGCGCTAGTCTCACGAAATTCCGGATACGGAATATATACGGTATGCCGTATATATTCCGTAATGCTGGTTTATGATCCTTAATGAACTGCTTATAAGCACTGCTCGTATGGGGCTTGATCGGTTACGGATCAAAAACGCAAAATATTACATAGCGTTGGCAAAAAAAAATATTGTCACATGCGAAAAAACTTCCTTAATAAAGGCGACCCTGCGTCTTAAGGCGCTACATCGAAAGTAATTTTACCATAAGGGCAATTTTATACTTAATTTGTATGACTATAAAGTCGTGAATACGCTGCGGCCAGAAGCTATCGGCTCGCTCGGAAAACATGCGAAAAAACGTTATTATAATAATTTAAAAAATAACTAGGAGCATTTAAGCAAAATGCTTCTATACGATTTTGAGTTGCAAAGGTGTCTATCAATTAGACTAATTACACAATACATCTATTTTCGTTTAAAAATAATCTTCAAATTTCGTATTTTTAAGAGGTCATTTCGAAAATTAAATATATCGAGGCAAAATACATTAATATGTGTTTCTAGTTCTTCTCAAACCTAGATAAGGCTATGAAGATATGTATATCTCATTACCAGATTTTCTGATGGTCCTATAGTATTACGTCAAAAAGAACAGTTTTTTCAATATAGCGCCTTAACATATCGCAATCTGAACATAAAATATTAGGTCTAGAAAAAAACATAAAATTAATGTTGTCCAGTCAGCTTGTATATTATGTAGTTCAGTAAAATTAATAACTAAATAATAATTATTGTTGCGTCCCAAATCTTGTAATTATTTAATTCGTACAATTTGGAAGTGTCAAGCTGCTATAAAGGGTCTTAGGCCGGGATCAGAGTATTAGGATGGACTTGGTCTCGCTTAGTGCCAATATTACTCGGATTATTACAGCTTCGGTAATGGATGTCCCGTCTATTGATTAATAACTATGCTTTAAGATGACGTCATTGTACAGAGTACAGACCTGCAAGGATCTTGTGGTATTTAGGTGGTATTTGAAGACATGAGTAGATGAACCAGTTAGGGTCAATTTAGACCGTAACGCGACGAGGCGAGGCGAGTAAGACATAATATTATGTCTTATTTCATTTATGACACATAGCTCAAAACAAAACCCATGAAACCAAAGTTATACAATGTAGCACATTACCTTTATCGAACATAAAAATCCACGAATTTAATCCTCATACAAACGAAATATAAAAACTATTTCATTAACAAAAAATACGAGAACGTGCGTGGAACTCATAATGCAGGGAAGTAGAGTAGGTAATTAGCCCTTTGTATTTCCAGCACATATTTTATACTGCTAATAAACTCTCAAAGTTCACTTTTGAAAAATTCAACTGTTTCAGTTTTATACGTTTATGAGTTATATATTTCAGAAGTTTTAATTCGAATTTATTTAAGCTGGTAAAGATAGAAATCGTATAAATTAATGATTTTAACTAGATAGCTTTAACATGTTAAAAGCCGAAAAAAACTAGATAAGTTATTCGTTTTCATCCGGTATAAATAAACATTACTATTAGGTATGTACTTTTCTGCAAAACTGTTACGTAAAACAATTATTTCATGTATATGTTACGCTCAAAGACCGAAATCGCTCAATGAGCGAAAAAAAGGCTCACAACGCGTTGTGGTCACAGTGAAACAGCCACGACGCGAAATTCGCGTCGTGGCTCTAATGACAACGGCCACGATGCGTTCTGGCAATCGCAAAAAGTTCATAACGCGAAATTCGTGTCGTGGCTGATATGCTATTCGTTTTTCTTGATCTGTTCTTGATTTATTAATTGTCCATAGGTATGGAAGATTATATTTGAATTACCACGTGTACTAGGTACAAAATATTTTTTCTTTTACTAAATCACTGCATAACGTGTTTGTCATTATTATTTATAAAATATTCATACTTCCATACTATCCGTACTATTATTATTACTGTCTGTCTGTCTGGTGCAACATAGTTGCGGGCATCAACTGGTAGTATTATATTTAAATTATATATAAAGAAAAATAAAACTAAATACGTATTATTTATTAAGATCAGATTACCTTATATTAAAAAAAAACAATAACATACTTTGCTCCAGACAGACAGACAGTAATAATATTAGTACGGATATTATGGAACTATGGATATTTTACAAATAATAATGAAAAACTTGATTTGCAGTGATTTTGTAAAAGAAAAAATATTTTTTAGTACGCGTGGTAATTCAAATATAATATTCCATACCTATGGATGATTAATCAATCAAGAACAAATCAAGAAAAACGAATAGCATATCAGCCGCGACAGGAATTTCGCGGCCTTTTTGTGATTGCCAGAACGCGTCGTAGCCGTTTTCATTAGAGCCACGACGCGAATTTCGCATCGTGGCTGTTTCACTGTGACCACAACGCGTTGTGAGCCATTTTTTCGCTCATTGAGCGATTTCGGTCCTTGGGCGTAACATATATAACTTTTCGCTAATCGCAACCTTAAGGTCTATCTTATACAATTGAAAAAAAATAATTGTAAAATGCTATTAAAAAATATGATAGGCAGGTTAATTTATCAACATTCATTGACATCTGGAAAGATGTTAAAGAATTATCAAATTATTACTAGTCTTCTTAGATGCGAGTTCGAGCTAAAATTTCTCCCGCAGTAGAAACCATTAGTACTACCGAATATTTGATATCTGGATACGTAGACCAAGGTGAATTTTCTAGAAACTGTTGTTACTGTAACTTATGTTTCGCCTTTAAAAGCAAGAAAATATATTTTGATAGATCTAGTTTACATAGTTGTATTATAGGTAAATAATGTAGTATCGGTTCTCTTGGTATTACATACCTAATATTATCTATACTAATATTATAAAAAGGTAAACTTTGTTTGTTTGTTTAATTGTAATGAATAGGCTCAAAAACTACTGGACCGATTTAAAATCACCATTCGAAAGCTACATTATTTACAAGCAACATAGGCTACATTTATTCAACACAATGTAGGGTTCCGTAAGATATTTGGATTTTTAACCGACTTCCAAAAAACGAGGAGGTTATATGTTCGGCTGTGGATATTTTTTTTTATTATTATTATTTTTTTTTTGTATGTTCAACGATTACTCCGCCGTTTGTGAACCGATTTTCGAAATTTTTGTTGTGTTGTATTAGGTTTCACTTCAATTTGGTACCATGTTCACAAAAGTGGTGACCTGATGATGGGATCCATGAGTAATCGAGGGAACTCCTCGAAATTTATATGGAAACATATGGTGATTTTGGTTTTATGAGAAGCATCCTAAGCATATGCTACCAAAACGCAAGATCTTGCACCGAGGTATACTATGGTTCCGAAGCTACTAAGAGAACTCCGGATTCCTTATAGATACAAGTTTGGGAGATTAGGCGCTGTTTTAAGAACTGAAAGCATATGCTACTATGCAAATTACATTCATCATCATCAACATTACCGCGTCAGGGTCACCAATGTCACCAAATTCAACCTTATCTCCAGAGCATAAGGCACACATTTGACATTACTCCTGAGAAGTTAAAGTTGCTTCGATAATGTAACATCCTGTTCCACTTCGCCGAGATATTCTGGAAAACAACCTAATTTCAACCTTTTGCATTGCGTTTAGCGTTCATAGTATAATAACGCATCGCATCGCATATCTGCCAGGGCTGTCAAGCAAGCGCGCGGCGGCGCGGGCGCGGGCCGGGTACTATGCACAGAATACAAATTACTCACGGAGGTACTATGTGCGCTGCGTGTGCTTGTCGCACATGTCGAACGAGTGCCAGCCTATTGAAACTAGTCCGGTGACCGGTTACTTAGCACGTCACACGTGTTCACTTCGATTTTTTTTAATGATTGTTTAAAATTATCTGCAGGCTGCAGCTGATATTATAATATTTTGTAAGTGTGACTGTAATAAGATACGTAGAATATTATACACGTGTATTATTCTACGTATAGTACGCGTTTGCTTACTAGGTAACTAAAAAGAGTGAAATTATTATTTTTAACAAAAAATTAAAACCGACTTCCAAGGTACAACAATAATAACATCCTTATAATATGAACTAAAAAGTACTAAATAATTATTCCTATCTAATAGTGCCTTTTTACGAATTCGGCTAAAACTCAACTATTTCTGTACTCAATCTTCATAATTTTGAAGTCGGTGTCAGTTCCAAAAGTTTCAAATATTCTGTCAGAGAACAGAAGATTCATCTGGTACCGACTTCAAAATGATGAAGATTGAGTACAGAAATAGTTGAGTTTTAGCCGAATTCGTAAAAAGGCACTATTAGATAGGAATAATTATTTAATACTTTTTAGTTCATACTATAAGGATGTTATTATTGTTTTACCTTGGAAGTCGGTTTTAATTTTTTGTTAAGAATAATAATTCTGACACAAGGTGAAAAAAATCAACCAGAAAATTTACTTATTTTGCGTACGCTGCCTAAACTATAAAAGATAGAATCATACAATATCCTAAGTAAATGTAGATCTTTTAAATATCTACAAAAAAGTCCGCGACACACTATACCTATTTATGTCAAGTGAGGTACAACAACCATTATTTTATTTAAAAATCTTGATTTTTTTTGGACTACATTTAAACGCATTTCTTTTACTCATGCTATTAATCTTTATCAAAATGAATTAATTTATCAATAAGTACAGTTTATGTAGATATTATTTGGTCTGTGAATGATTAAAATTGGACGTTTGGTTTAGAAGTTAAGGCGAAATGAAAAATTGCGATTTGCGGGGGTGCACAGTAGCGAGATTATGACCGGCCCTGCAGCTGGTGAATTGGCTCATAATACCAAGAATACCAATGATCCCTACTGATTTGCCTATACCCTTCAAAAAGCTCTAATTTCCTGTAAAAATTATTTTGCACTAACGATAAATATTATGTAAATCCCAGGGCCAAACATTCAAATTAGTAGGAATAGATTTATGAAAAGAATGTTTTGCTCTATCACGAGTCGGGGATCCCGACCATCAGTATATTTTGTTACCTGAAAATAACTTAACGTCAATTAATGTTGTTTATTAGAAAAGCTCTACAATAATCGCTTTAGTTATTTATCCTAAAACAACGGGTTGCACTCCGGGACTACCGTCAGAGGTGAAAGCTTATTATTAATTACATTTAAATATTCTCATCATTAACAACTTTAACATCCACAGAAAGACAATCTGTGCAGCCTGCGGAAAATGACTGCGTCTTCGATGTTTCTGTGAATTGACCTGGAAATCATTTTGCTGACCGTGTCTTTCCTGGGTAGGCTTTTTGCACCAGTAACCGACATCCACGCGGGCGGTGCCGCGGGCGATCGCTATCTATACATTATAATAAAACTGTAGAAATGAAAATTCTGTACATTAAAGATATTCAAAAAAATAATAAGCGGGGGGTGTCACTACATCGCTATAGAAGCCAAAAATGTAGTTAGTTTTTTGTCTGTCTGTCTGTCTGTATGTTTGTTCCACTATCACACGAAAACTATTGATCCGATTTGAATGCGGTTTGCGCAGATATATTTACCTTCTTCCAACTTAACATCTGGTGTATAAAAAAAAACCACCCCTTTAAAGGGCCGAAAGAGGAGGTCAGATTTTGTATAAGACTTTTGCTTTAACACGAAAACTACTGATCCAATTTGCATACGGTTTTCACAGATATATTTGTCTTCTTCCGACTCAACATTTGGTGACTAAAAATCCCTCCACCCCACCCCTCTAAGGGAACCAAAGAGGGGGTCAGATTTTGTACCAAACTTTTTTCTTTAAGGCCGTCCCCCGAGCAAACGACCTTGGCCATACATTTGCCGCGTTGCCGAGAGCGCACCAAAACCATATTTTTTTACTTACCTTATTTCTCACGTGGTGGGTAAAATTATGAGTTTATAGGGCTTGAAATACGGTAAATTACGGAATCTCCGTAAGGAACGCCTTTAATGGACTTACTTTGACATATTATTATTAACTGTTTTTTCCAACTTAACATCTGGTGTATGCGATTTTTCGCCCCACTCCTCTTAAGGGACAAAAGAGGGGTAAGAATTTGTATTATCAACTGATGAAGTAGAAATATTTTAAATGGCAAAACAACATTTGCCGGGACAGCTATTTATTATAAAAATGAATTTATTCGACACTATAGTTTGTTCGTTCTAAGATGATATCGGTGACAGTTCTCATATTCCTTGCTACGGATTTTTTTTACAAGAAAACAAAAAAAATCAGAATGTAATAAATTATATTCCATCTACAAAAATAAATGCTTCCTGTAATTGTAAATGAATAAAAATGAAAAGTTGCTAAATGCTAACTTATTGATATAAAATTATAAATATTAACTTTAAAATAGGAGTATAAAATTATTGTTACGAAAATATTTGAAAAATGTCAGATGCATGAAACGGAACTTATGTCAATAGAGATTGACACAGTTGAATCGAAATCAAATCGATAAAAAAGGGCGGCCATCTTAAATCGCCGGCGTCACTCTGAAACATTAGTACGAAATCGATAATTTCGATTGCAATTCCTTTACGAAGTGATTCGATATTTTTAAATTATTCGATTAATTTTTTTAGGTAACTTCCCTACTATTGTCAATTATAATGTGTCACGCATATCATCATAAAACGAACAAACTATAAACATACAGATTTCGAGTGTCATTTGATTAATTTTCGTCCCATCTTCTACCAAATCCTAGGAGTGCTGCTTATCACAAAACAGTGTCTTCTATCAAACTTCCATCTCTCAGTCATCAAAATGGAAGTTTGCGATGATCAAACTCAATTTATTTTGTCTCTAATACTATTATAACACAATTTAGTTTACCTAATCACACCTAATTAATCGCGGGTAACACCGCGGGGCACAGCTAGTTAATTATAAAATGAGTGACTATGACTTCCTAGCTCAACTGAACGACATAATATTATATAATCATTTTGATTATATTATGGTCATTCTGTTTGGGCATATAATAATATTATGACTTACTATAATAGTAGAGGAGGCGAGGGTGCTATTATTGTAGTCACTCGAGAGTCATGAAGACCTAGTAGGTTTTGTACAATAGGTAAAGCTGATAAAAAAATAATAAGAGCGTTTTTTTTTATTTTAGCGGTGGGTTCAGAAACAGCAGCAGTAAAGTTTTGAAAAAGAAAGTATATTCAGAAAATTACTTATTTAAGTAATTTTTAAATATATTTTAGACGACAAGGACTAAATTATTTACTTTAGGGCAAAATAAAATATCTGCGAAGCTTAGTTAAGAAAATATGAAGCTTTATTTTTTATATTTTAAAATGTCCCTACTGGCTTACCTAACCTTTGAATCGTCAGTGCTTTATATGGAAGCTTCTTTGGGGTATACTAAACATCCCCATCTGACAGATCCGACGACATTTCAATATTCAAAAATATTTTTTTTTACCCACCACGTGAGAAATCTGATTTCTATACCATAATAACTAGACACATGTCGGAAGCCTATGCAAGCTTAATCTGATACGCTCGAGCTACTCCCGAAATCCCTTCTTCCCCTCCCCAACTATTATGACATATATACCAATAATGCTTCGCAAATCACAATATAGCTTGGTGAAAAAGGGTGCGTTTTTAAAGTTGCTTTTCTTTTATTATTGACAACCCTACGCTACCAAAGAACGCACTTTTGACACAAAATTTGTTGACAAGTACGTCTGCAATGTTGCCACTTGCCATAAATAAAAACTTTTAGTTCCAGCTGTTACTGACTGTTTTTTGTCAAGTTGTACCTTAGTTTCATCGAAACATACCACAACAGCCCACATACTAAAAACTTATACATTATCTTATAATATATTATCTATTAGTAGAGGAGAGGAAGGTGTTATTTTTGTAGTCACTCGAGCGTCATAGAGACCTAGTAGGTTTTTTACATTAGGTAAATAATAAGAGCGTTTTTTTTATTTAAGCGGTGGGTTCAGAAACAGCAGCCATTTTAAAGTTTTGAAAAAGAAAATATATTCACAAAATTGCTTATTTATGTAAATTATAAATATATTTAAGACAACAAGGACTAAATCATTTAGTTTAGTGCAAAATAAAATATCTGCGAAGCTTAGTTCAGAAAATATGATAGCCTGTAGGGACATTTTTAAATTTAAAAATGTCCCTACAGGCTTACCTGACCTTTGAATCGTCAGTGCTTTATATGGAAGCTTCTTTGGGGTATATTAAACATCCCCTGTCTTAATCTGACAGATCCGATGACATTTCAATATTAATTTAAAAAAAAATAACCCACCACGTGAGAAATCTGATTTCTATACTTATGATAACTAAACACATGTCGGAAGCCTATGCAAGCTTAATCTGACACGCTCGAGCTAATCCCGAAATCCCCTCTTCCCCTCCCTAACTATATATAGTTAGGGAGGGGAAGAGCGTAAGATATATCTTTCACCCAAAAATACAATCAATGAGATTGTAGGGACCGGTAACATAGTTAGACAAAACAAACAGAAGACATAACAAGACAAGTTCGTTTTCTCGCGTCAGTAGATATCTTGGTAACCGAATCACAATAGGAAAAGGCTGTTCGAAGGAAACATCATAACAATCTAATAATAAATTGGGCCATCACGGACCTACCTACATTGTTCCCCTTTATGTGTTTGTATAATTCCGCAAATACACACGCGATAGCGAAAATGTTTTGTCGGATCTTGGAGTACAACCTAAATCTATGTCTATATCTACAGGGTGTAACAAAAACAAGTGATAATACTTTAGGGTGTGTACGTGTTCCCTGTAGAGAGTTCACTGTGAAAGTAGCGGCGCTGAAAGACCAAAAATTTTTTTCACTTTTGTATGGGCAAGGGTCCGAGCGTCACGAGTTTCCCCATACAAAAGTGAAAAAAATTTTTGGTCTTTCAGCACTGCTACTTTCACAGTGAACTCTCTACAGGGAACACGTACACACCCTAAAGTATTATCACTTGTTTTTGTTACACCCTGTATATCTATATTACCTATATAAAACTCAAAGGTGAATGACTGATATGGTGATCTATCAACGCACAGCCCAAACCACTGGACGGATCGGGCTGAAATTTGGCATGCAGGTAGATGATATGACGTAGGCATCCGATAAGAAAGGATTTTAATAAATTCAAGCCCCAAGGGGTTAAAATAGGGGATGAAAATTTGTATAAAATAAAACTTATTAACGCGAGTGAAGCCGCGGGCAAAAGCTCATATTATATAAAACTCCAAAGTGACTGACTGACACGGTGATCTATCAACGCACAGCCCAAACCACTGGACGGATCGGGCTGAAATTTGGCATGCAGGTGATGATATGACGTAGGCATCCGTTAAGGGCATTCCCTATGGAGATTCCGTAATTTACCATATTTAGAAGCTTATAAACTCATAATTTGAAAGCTACAGAGTTATAATAAAAATACAGCAATAATCTTCAGTATCTCAATATTCCTTTCCACGTTTTAAATTTTTTGACGTTTTAATTTTTTTGTTTATTATACTCATTATATCAGCTTCCAAAGTAAAGCCAATTTATTAAAATTCAAGCATACATTCAGCATCTCCTTAGTATTGTTACGGATACGGGCAGTTGTTTACCTGCGCGCGACAGTTGCGCGTACTTTCTAAAAAAGTTCAACCCTTGTTTATGTGAATTGCGTGTTTACGTAAACAATCCAGAATGGAACGTTCCAGAAAGTATGGCGGGCCATATAAAAGGTAAACAAGCCGGCAATCAGTTTAGTTTCGTCTGAGCGATCTTCGAGGCGACTTCGAACTGAAAACAAGTGATCAATAGTGAGTGATTGTGATTGTGATAGTGACTCGGCTACGACCTAGGACAGTGATAGTGCTCAGTGATTTGGATCTAGTGATTAGTGTTTGGACTTAGTGATTTGTGTGAGCTAGTGTTTGTGAATAAAGTCTTCAAGAGAGTCACCAGGTTCTTCTCTCCGAATTTACGAACCCTAGCACGTAACAGTATTTACAAATTACTTTTATTTGATACACACACCAATAGATCGACAATATCATAAACTACATATTCCCCGTTTTAAATTTTTTTAGGTCAATTTTGAACTAAGATATGGGCGAGGCCGCCAATTTTTGCTGATTTTGCAATTATTTTTCTCCGTCATTTGTATTTTTAAAAGTATTGTGTTTATCTTATGCTCGAAAACTGATTCTAACGAAGAAAACAAAGTACTCAAGCACGCATTAGAATTATTTGAGTTCCAATAATAGTCTAAAAATATATTTACAATTAAACATAAAAAAGGTAAGAAAATAGCTTAAAATATACAATCCGCCGTGGACTGGGGTCTACTTTAACTGTCGCTGTAGCAGTAAGTATGACAGATTTGAAGATAAATCTGATATGTTATGAATACTTATATAAATGGCTATTACCTCATCTAATTCTTATAGTATTTTAAGATAACTTTCTTTATAAACTTTTTCAAATCAAATAATTCGTTAGAAACATGAATTCTACCCCACATTTTAAACGTCATCAATAATACCGATTTATTGTTACCGTTGGGTGTTAGGGAAGGTAAAATCGGGAAGTGGCAACGCTGAATTTTTATGTATTCTATGGAAAATCTCGTAATATTCGCCATTTCTCGACAGTTCACATTTGAACCTCAGTCGGGCTGTGTACACAGTTTTTTCAAAGGAAGTTTTTTTGTGACACAAATGTAAGTATTACTGTTTCCCATAAAATGATCAATGCATCATGTGAGTAGTCAACAGGGCCATATTTGGGGCTATAATACAAACCGCATTATGTATCATTTACAGAGATAAGTTTGATTTTCTCTACGCTATGATAGCCTCTACGCTATCATTTTGGTGCTCCAACGGCATATTTCTCAACGCTATGATAGCGTAGAGAAATAAATTCCCTACAATTTAGGTGCTACAACGTCACAAGCAGCGTAGATTTTCTTTCTCTCGCAAAATTTTTCTGCGTCATATCAGCGAAAATTGGCGGCCTCACCCATAAGTAAAAAAACAGGGTTTTGGTGCGATCTCGGCAACGCGGCAAATGTATGGTCAAGGTCGTTTGCTCGGGGGACGGCCTTAAGAAAGGATTTTGATCAATTCCACCCCCAAGGGGTTAAAATAGGGGACGAAAGTTTGTTTATAATAATACTTCTTAACGCGAGCGAAGCCGCGGGCAATAGCTCGTGTACATATAAAAAGTAAGTAGCAACATTGACAAATTAATAAGATAAGATGCACTTTCGCATTTATAATATTAGTATGTAGTAGTAGTATTATATATATATATATATATATATATATATATATACTAACTGTCCCGGCAAACGTTGCTTTGCCATATTATTATAAAGTATTTCGAGCATATTATTATTTACGTATGTGGCCATGGCAACGTCCAACGCTATCCCGTCGCACAAAAAATGGTCGCCGTCAGTCTCAGGTTGTAATAATTTACTATTATTTATTCAACAAATGTACTTATCAATATATAAAGTACCCAGTAGCCGATTCTCAGACCTACTGAAAATGCATATAAAATTTGGTAAAAATCAGTAAAGCCGTTTCGGAGGAGTTCGTGGACTAACATTGTGACACGAGAATTTTATATATAAGACTAGCTGTCCCGGCAAACGTTGCTTTGCCATAATATATTTGCCATATTATTTTATATATATATATATATATATATATATATATATATATATATATATATATATATATATATATATAAATTCTCGTGTCACAATGTTAGTCCACGAACTCCTCCGAAACGGCTTTACTGATTTTTACCAAATTTTATATGCATATTCAGTGGGTCTGAGAATCGGCTACTGGGTACTGAATAAATAATAGTAAATTATGACAACCTGAGACTGACGGCGACCATTGTTTGTGCGACGGGATAGCGATCGACGTTGCCATGACGACATACTTATTTAGGCACTTCAATAAAATAATAAAAATAATATGGCAAATATATTATGGCAAAGCAACGTTTGCCGGGACAGCTAGTCTTATATATAAAATTCTCGTGTCACAATGTTAGTCCACGAACTCCTCCGAAACGGCTTGCATTTTCAGTAGGTCTGAGAATCGGCTACTGGGTACTTTATATATTGATAAGTACATTTGTTGAATAAATAATAGTAAATTATTACAACCTGAGACTGACGGCGACCATTTTTTGTGCGACGGGATAGCGTTGGACGTTGCCATGGCCACATACGTAAATAATAATATGCTCGAAATACTTTATAATAATATGGCAAAGCAACGTTTGCCGGGACAGTTAGTATATATATATATATATATATATATATATATATATATATATATATATATATATATATATATATATATATAATACTACTACTACATACTAATATTATAAATGCGAAAGTGCATCTTATCTTATTAATTTGTCAATGTTGCTACTTACTTTTTATATGTACACGAGCTATTGCCCGCGGCTTCGCTCGCGTTAAGAAGTATTATTATAAACAAACTTTCGTCCCCTATTTTAACCCCTTGGGGGTGGAATTGATCAAAATCCTTTCTTAAGGCCGTCCCCCGAGCAAACGACCTTGACCATACATTTGCCGCGTTGCCGAGATCGCACCAAAACCCTGTTTTTTTACTTATGGGTGAGGCCGCCAATTTTCGCTGATATGACGCAGAAAAATTTTGCGAGAGAAAGAAAATCTACGCTGCTTGTGACGTTGTAGCACCTAAATTGTAGGGAATTTATTTCTCTACGCTATCATAGCGTTGAGAAATATGCCGTTGGAGCACCAAAATGATAGCGTAGAGGCTATCATAGCGTAGAGAAAATCAAACTTATCTCTGTAAATGATACATAATGCGGTTTGTATTATAGCCCCAAATATGGCCCTGTTGACTACTCACATGATGCATTGATCATTTTATGGGAAACAGTAATACTTACATTTGTGTCACAAAAAAACTTCCTTTGAAAAAACTGTGTACACAGCCCGACTGAGGTTCAAATGTGAACTGTCGAGAAATGGCGAATATTACGAGATTTTCCATAGAATACATAAAAATTCAGCGTTGCCACTTCCCGATTTTACCTTCCCTAACACCCAACGGTAACAATAAATCGGTATTATTGATGACGTTTAAAATGTGGGGTAGAATTCATGTTTCTAACGAATTATTTGATTTGAAAAAGTTTATAAAGAAAGTTATCTTAAAATACTATAAGAATTAGATGAGGTAATAGCCATTTATATAAGTATTCATAACATATCAGATTTATCTTCAAATCTGTCATACTTACTGCTACAGCGACAGTTAAAGTAGACCCCAGTCCACGGCGGATTGTATATTTTAAGCTATTTTCTTACCTTTTTTATGTTTAATTGTAAATATATTTTTAGACTATTATTGGAACTCAAATAATTCTAATGCGTGCTTGAGTACTTTGTTTTCTTCGTTAGAATCAGTTTTCGAGCATAAGATAAACACAATACTTTTAAAAATACAAATGACGGAGAAAAATAATTGCAAAATCAGCAAAAATTGGCGGCCTCGCCCATATCTTAGTTCAAAATTGACCTAAAAAAATTTAAAACGGGGAATATGTAGTTTATGATATTGTCGATCTATTGGTGTGTGTATCAAATAAAAGTAATTTGTAAATACTGTTACGTGCTAGGGTTCGTAAATTCGGAGAGAAGAACCTGGTGACTCTCTTGAAGACTTTATTCACAAACACTAGCTCACACAAATCACTAAGTCCAAACACTAATCACTAGATCCAAATCACTGAGCACTATCACTGTCCTAGGTCGTAGCCGAGTCACTATCACAATCACAATCACTCACTATTGATCACTTGTTTTCAGTTCGAAGTCGCCTCGAAGATCGCTCAGACGAAACTAAACTGATTGCCGGCTTGTTTACCTTTTATATGGCCCGCCATACTTTCTGGAACTTGCTTTGCCATAATATATTTGCCATATTATTTTTATTATTTTATTGAAGTGCCTAAATAAGTATGTCGTCATGGCAACGTCGATCGCTATCCCGTCGCACAAACAATGGTCGCCGTCAGTCTCAGGTTGTCATAATTTACTATTATTTATTCAGTACCCAGTAGCCGATTCTCAGACCCACTGAATATGCATATAAAATTTGGTAAAAATCAGTAAAGCCGTTTCGGAGGAGTTCGTGGACTAACATTGTGACACGAGAATTTTATATATATATATAATTCGGAATCGGCTCCAACGATTTTCACTAAACTTAGTATAATATAAGGGGTTTCGGGGGCGATAAATCGATCTAGCTAGGAATCATTTTTAGAAAATTTCATTTTATTCGTGTTTCATCAAATACCGAGCGAAGCTCGGTCAAATAGCTAGTTAAAAGTACAGTGAGACATAATAAAATCAGAAAATTGAGGGATGGAGGTTGTTACTTACGTCTGAATTAAACGTATTTTTTTTTATTAACTTGACATGTATCCCGACCAAATTACGTTGGTCCACCATCTGCCCTTGAATCATTGCCTCTAATGGTACATTCACTATCAGTCAGTAAGTAGAAGTACATACGCTATTTTGAAAGCCATTAATCCGTTTTCAGTACAGAATATGAAGCGGCTAAAAAGCTTGTGGAGGACTACAAATATTTTATGTAGGAGATGTCCTCAATTTGCCCGCACGTGCATAGCTTTAATGTTTAGCCGGCTCTACATAGATATTGCTATTTCTGTTTATGTGAAGTTTATATTATGTTCATATTTTCTTGACGGCGGACAACGTGATTCTCAAACGATATTTAAATTTAAGGACGGTTGGTCTATATTCATCTTTATTTGGCGAATTGACATGAAAAGCTTGAGGGTAGGTCACACACACCTGTTCTGAGGTCACACAGGTACAAAACACGAAGCACGTCGCGGCAATGCAGTGAAAAAAAATAGTATGTCAAATAGCGTGACTTTACTTCACATTTCAGCTATTACACATCGCTGCACCTTCCTTTTCATCTTCTCGAATTCTTCTTATATTCTTAAAAATCTGTGTTCGTGTGACTTCTGTACTCTCTGCTTGAAAGGATTTTATGATATCGAGAAGTATAAAATTGTATTTCGGTTACCTAACATCCATACTTCCATACTAATATTATAAATGCGAAAGTGTGTCTGTCTGTCTGTCCGTCTGTTACCTCTTCACGCTCGAACCGCTGAACCGATTTTGCTGAAATTTGGCATGGAGATACTTTCCCGAGAAAGGACATAGGATAGTTTTTATCCCGGAAAAATGTACGGTTTCCCCGCGATAAGCGAATTTTAGTGCAACGGAGTTGCGGGCGTCATCTAGTTTATGATAAATCCCTGTAGTCTCAAGAAATTTTGATAGAGAGACATAAAACAATTCGAAAATTTTTACGATCATTATTTTTCTCCATCATAAAAATGATACCTCCATTTGAATAAAAAGTTTTAAATCGTCATTTGAAGTACACAATTCCAGAAAATTTTCTTTAAATCGTCCTCTAATGTAAATTACTTAAATATTTCTTACCGTGTTTTTCTGTTACAAAACAGTACAGGTGAGGCTTTTAAGGACGCACTAAGAACCGTCGTAAGAAGGGTCCTTGTTTAAGAATAAAAGGAAGATGTTTCTTTGAATGAAATATTTAAATTTGAGTCCTCCTTTTACATCCTGATTTTAAATGCTACGTAGGTTCTATGTCTAAGTGCGCATCTAGGCTTAGAGAAGATGGATTAGTTTTTATGTTTAGTAAAGTATTAATTTGTTTTCTTACCAATAAAATGTAAAGAAAAAAATTCAAGACCCAAATTTTTAAAGCCCAACATTACTACTAGGGAACGCCTACTCACGCCTATTTTTTATGGTATAGGTCATACTACGGTCATAATTCTTCAAACATTTTTGAGAGCATTAACTTGACCGTAGCAAAATGTGTTATAGCGTATTATCACAGATATCAAATCGATTATAACTTATTTAATCACAGGGACAATTAAAATCCACGCAAGATTTTTTTACGAGCGAAGCCACAGAAAACATCTGGTAATCCTTAATTCTATAACCGCATTAATAAATTCACATACATTATTAATTATATGTTCGCGTTGTCACCGGCATCCGGCTGAGGAGTGTGATTTTCATATTCAAACGAAGTTTATTAAGGTTCGATGCTTCCCTTAACAATGATTAATGATTTCACTTCGAAGGCTCCTTTTGTGTCTTTGTTGTTTATATTTTTCAGTCCCTATTTATACCTTTCTTAAAAATAAATACATTGTATGCTTTGTGAAAATATAAAATATTTATTGTCTGATGTAAAATGAAAAAGTTCTAAGTATAGGTGGCACAAATTTTAATCACGAATGTAATCTAAGATTAAACATTCACAATCTGATTACCTTTGTGATTAAACTCGCGTCGTCAAAGATTAATCTAATGATTTAAGCCTAAATGTAGCAATATTATTTAGACTTCAAGTCTAAAAATTATACTACTCATTATACATAATTATACGCTCAAAATACGTAAATCCTAATTTTTTCTTATGCCGTTAAGTAAAATCCATCACGAGAAAGTTTATTTTAAACGGCATTATGAGACCACGAAGCAACATGTTGAGTGTTGCAATTGTAATGAATTGAACATCCGACTATTCCATTAGCCATTTCCTTTGCTTATTAAACTTTTGTGCTTTTTTATGATTATAGTGATAATTAGTATACGTTACAATAATATAACGTAGTTGGCTTAGAGGCAAGCATTTTAACGCAATAGCTAAAGTAGAAAAGTCGCAGCTTAAAAGTACTAATTCTTCTAGGGTTTATTAGTAAATATAAACGGTCTTTCAATAATGAATAAGTATTTAAATGCTTTGGCAACAAACAAAAACTTGTAATGATTGTAATGATGACGACAGAATGTGCCTGTAATTGACCAATACATTACAATTATTAGTAAAATTAATGAAATTTTAATTTAACCAATTTGCAAAAGGATTTACAATTCCAAGAGAATTACATGACGAAATAATTATTCAAAATAATGAGCTGAATTTATTATAATTTGAATTTTATGACTACTTAAAAAAAAGCATTCATACAATAGTATGAAGTAATGAAAAAACACTTTGCCTGCAACTTCATTCGCGCTGCAATTAGTTTAAATATATTTTCCGGGAAAAAATATTCTTGGTCCTTTCTTGAGACTGAACTTTGTTGTATTTAGGAGGACAGGTTTCTAAGGTTTTTATAGGAGAGAAGAGGACAGTTTATATATTGAACTAGCTTTTTCCTGCAGCTTCGCTCGCGTTTAGAAGTATTATTATTAATTAGATATCAATGTCTCAGCTCGATCGGCTTAAAATTGACAAAGTTTCATACAAACTTTCATCTCCTATTTTATTCCTTTGGGGGAGTATTGATCAAAATTCTTTCTTAGCGGATGCCTACGTCATAACTCATATCATCTACCTGCATGCCAAATTTCAGCCCAATCCGTCCAGTGGTTTGGGCTGTGCGTTGATAGATCACCGTGTCAGTCAGTCACCTTTGAGTTTTATACAATATATGGGTGAGGCCGCCAATTTTTGCTGATATGACGCAGAAAAATTTTGCGAGAGAAAGAAAATCTACGCTGCTTGTGACGTTGGAGCACCTAAATTGTAGGGAATTTATTTCTCTACGCTATCATAGCGTTGAGAAATATGCCGTTGAAGCACCAAAATGATAGCGTAGAGGCTATCATAGCGTAGAGAAAATCAAACTTATCTCTGTAAATAATAGACAATGCGGTTCGTATTATAGCCCCAAACATGGCCCTTTTGACTACTCACATGATGCATTGATCGTTTTATGTGAAACAGTAATACTCACATTTGTGTCACAAAAAAATTTCCTTTGAAAAAACTGTGTACACAGCCCGACTGAGGTTCAAATGTGAACTGTCGAGAAATGGCGAATATTACGAGATTTTCCATAGAATACGTAAAAACTCAGCGTTGCCACTTCCCGATTTTACCTTCTCTAACACCCAACGATAACTATAACGATAAATCGGTATTATTGATGACGTTTAAAATGTGGGGTAGAATTGATGTTTCTAACGATTCATTTGATTTGAAAAAGTTTATAAAGAAAGTTATCTTAAAATAATATAAGAATTAGATGAGGTAATAGCCATTTATATAAGTATTCATAACATATCAGATTTATCTTCAAATCTGTCATACTTACTGCTACAGCAACAGTTAAAGTGCACCTCTTCTACGGCCGATTGTATATTTTAAGCTATTTTCTTACCTTTTTTATGTTTAAGTAAATATATTTTTAGACTATTATTGGAACTCAAATAATTCTAATGCATGCTTGAGCACTTTGCTTTCTTCGTTAGAATCAATTTTCGAGCATAAGATAAACACAATACTTTTTAAAATACAAAGGACGGAGAAAAATAATTGCAAAATCAGCAAAAATTGGCGGCCTCGTCCATATATAATATATAAAGATCTTGCTGATTGGCTTATTTTTCAACCTTAGCCAATCATAAGCTCCAAAAGATAAATTGCCATAAAACCTCTCAGAAATTGGACACTAGGTATATCTTCTATTCGTATTTTTTAATATTATAAAGTATGCGAAAGTGACGTGTCTGTATGTCAGTCTGTTACCTCTCCACGCCCTGCAAACCTGCTCAACTGATTTTGCTGAACATTGGTATGGAGATAATTTTGTTTCCCGGGAATTGATATAGGATACTTTTTATTCCGTAAAAATGTAGATACGGATCGCGCACGACAAATTTTGGCGCAAAAGAGTTGTCCTCTCTAGTATAAACTAGAGAGAACAAATGTTGGGGATATTTACTATTTTTATAAATCAATAGTAAATATCCCCAACAGTTTTTAATACCATGCGACCGAATCTTCCCTAATCTCTTCACAAAGTAACAAGTTTGTAGCGATATTAAATCATAGTCGGTAGTAAGTACACAAAGTATAATTTATACAATGAATAAGATTAGTACCTACAAGCCCCGAGACGCAATCTCTATTGTTGGTCCAATAACGTGAACTTTATATATCAGAGACGGTATTATACGAAAATACAACACAGTCAAATAATTCTACCTGGGAGCATTGTTTTATCTCGAAAGTGGAAAAAAAGTTTCAAAATATACGGTTTCCCTAGTATATAATAGGTCCTAGCTAGAAACTTTGTTCTGCCAAAAGTTTTTACAACTTTATTTTGTAAATTTTAATCCACCGTAAGTTTTTTTATATTACAAAAAAAACATATATAGGCTTTTCTGTTGTAACTTTTCCTAATTTTACTGAACGCCCTTTTACATATAGGCAAATACTAGCTATTTGACCGAGCTTTGCTCGGTATTCGATAAAACACGAATAAAATGACATTTTCTAAAAATGATTCCTAGTTAGATCGATTTATCGCCCCCGAAACCCCCTATATACTAAATTTCATGAAAGTCGTTGAAGTCGATTCCGAGTTTCCAATTATATATTGTATACATATGTATATACAAGAATTGCTCGTTTAAAGATATAAGATGTATTCTGTAATAAAGGTACCGGTAGGAGGTTATGTTCATGTTTATTATTCATTCCCTCTACTTTCAAGAAGGTTCTAACCTAAATGGTTAGCGTGAGAGTGACACTAATACTGCGAACGTCGCAATCAAGTATATAAAACATACTTACTAATTGTATGGTCATAATAATTATTACCTAACTACAGACAAAACTAAAAACTCAAATCACCTAAATAAAACCTAGATTCTAAATTTCTGTTTGTTTAAACACATAAGCGAAGATAGGAGTTGTAAATATGCAAACGCTAGGACACGGTGCGGCCATTGTGTGGCGACAATAGAACTGAGTCGATTATACTCCGTCCACCTGCGAATACGGACAATACTACTGGATTTGAAACTACACTGTGTTCATTTGTTTTTGCGGAATGAAATTCTACTAAATTCAGAAAGTGAACGTGGATGCTAGAAATTTGATGTTGATATCTTCGTACAGTGGTATGAATTTTATGGGATTTTGACGTAAGGATGGGTAAATGAAAGATTTTGTACTGTAACTGGACTGAATGTACTCAGGAGTAATCGCAAATAATGAAATATAACTTGTCAATGCATTTATGTAAGTAAATTCAGCCAATTTCTCACTATTTTCAGCCGACTTCATTGAGGTTAATCTTAAAAAACCTAAATTATTATATCACTAGCGACCCGCCCCGACGTCGCACGGGTATAAAATATATTATAGCCACTGAAATGATTGAAATGGATAGCCTATGATCCTTCACGTGGTCTACTTCTTATCTGTGCCAAATAACATAAAAATTGCTCCAGTAGTTCGCGAAATAAGCCCTTTGAAATAATTTCCCCCGTTTTTTTCACATTCTCCTATTAGTCTTAGCGTGATAAAATATTGCCTATAGACTTCCTCAATAAATGGGCTATCTAACACTGAAATAAGTTTTAAAATCGGACCAGTAAGTATTTCCTGAGATTAGCGCGTTCAAGTTAGCCCTTTCAAATAATTTTCCCCGTTTTTTCCCCATTTTCCTCTATTTCTTCGCTCCTATTAGTCTTAGCGTGATAAAGTATAGCCTATAGCCTTTCTCGATAAATGGGCTATCTAACACTGAAAGAATTATCAAAATCCGTTGCGTAGTTTTAAAGATTAAAGGGAACAAATGGACATGAGGGAAAAAAGCGACTTTGTTTTATAATAAGTATAGATATCTAATACCATCGCGTCTTTGAATTATTCTTCACTGTTTCTTTATACGATCATGTCACGTAGAGTGAAAGATGCCGAATCAAAGAAAAAAATCACCGTAACTACATGCACAAATTGGCGCTAAGTTTAAGGTATATCCACATTTACTACACCTCCTAGAACTTGTGCATACATTCTGTGTGCATCGTGATAATCGATGCTGCAAGTTACACAGCTTAGAGCAAATTGCACATCTGGGAACGCGCGGCGCAAACACATAAACCGCTGTTTGCTATTGACGCTACTTCTATTTTTACTCCGTAATTAAATTCTTTCGTCCTGTTTATGTCCCACGCGATTTAAACAGTGGAAATAGATTTTAAGCATCATCATCGGACTGCGAAGGTTTAATTATTGTAAAAGTACCTAAGGCTTCTTACGCGCTCTTCTAAAGCGCTCTAAGGTATCCATTACACGGGCATGCAAGCGTCAGTCAATTCCGTCAGTCATGAATTATGTTTGACTGATGGTGACTGATGGACTGACGAATGGTATTAGACGGTCACTCAATTCTCTTCAGTTTTACGTCAGTCAAAGCCAAAATTTTCAAAGGTATACGTTTATAATTTTTTCCAATTTTGTCAGATGTGACAAAACTCACTCAAAATTCGTGATTGATGGTTGCATGAAGCAAAAATCAAAATATCCAGATTTTCGTCAGTCTCGCTCTTACATGGTAGGTTATCCATCAGTCACAGTCATTACTGTGGTAAAAGTGACAGCAAAACCTACCGTGTAACTAATGGATGCCTAAGGTACTACAAGCTTGACATGTCTGACTGTCTGTGTATATTTATCCATAGCATCCAAATTACTTCAATATTATGAATTTTAATTCCTGACACTAGAGTTTTGTAACGGGGTTGTTTTAATTTTTATTTTATATTCTAAGTATAGAGAACCCACTATCAGAATAATTATCACCGCTTTTTTAATTAAGGACAAGACTGTTTTTAACGTAATAGCATTTGAAGTTACCAACGAAAAGATTTCTCAAAACACTTTTCTTCTCATCTTCCCGTGACGTCTGTGTACTGGCGAGTACAGAATTGGGATCAGATTTCCTTATGGAGATAGCAGTAAAATATTCCCGTTGGAACGTGCGCAATTCCGCGGTCATGTGCACGTGATACCTCCGGGCGAACTCCTGAATCTTTTCGGAGATAGCTTTTGTTTTCGCCGGACGTACATTTCGAGGTATTTCAAGATTCAGTTCTGTTTTAAAATTTCCTGAGCGAAAATGTAAGACTTATTTATTTACAAATACATTGTAAAATTCAAAAATTATAGAATAGAGTAATGTGGAAAATTGTGCTAAAATTGCGCGTCTGTAATTAATTACGCCAGCAAAATTGATACGCTTATGTACTGCATAGAATTAGTCTTTTAACTTTGGGATGATAATATAAATAATGATATAAATGCTATTTGGACCACCACAAATTAATTATCAATTTATTTTTTTCATAATTCAATTTCTGATCTGCGTTAAACAATATTTCATTTTAGTATGATTACAAAACATTATAATTATTATTAAGTTGTAGCACGCTTCTTCCTTCAAAAAGAGCTTGGCTTTAATAAAAATAAAAATTGTTTTATTTCTGAATAAATTTGAAACGAATGTTCTCAGAAAGTCTACATGGTGCCTACCACTGGTTCGGGAGCTAGCCCGGTGAGAAGAACCGGCGTAAGAAACTCGCACGGGTCCACCTTTTTCCAAAAAAAATGGAAAATAACAACAATAGCTTAAGGCGGGCATAAACCCCAATTTGTTATTCCGTGACTCCCGGTTTACCTAGTTCCAATGAAATGTAAAAAATATGAGATATAAAGCACAATATTTAAAAGACTTTAAACCATAAACATTTTTATAAAACGTTATACTTTGTCTGTAATTAATTTACAAACTTACCTCCGACAAAAATCTAATTCATCGAAACATAAGTATTAACTAGGATAATTATACATTTTATTTGAATAAATTGTTAGTAAATCTATATTAAAATATCCTGAACCGAACAATTTTGTTTCTTAATATTTATTTCCAAAGATATTTAAAAAAAAATCATGAAAAATAGAGAAGATCCTATATATAGCCCCTAGTAACTACAGTTTTATGCTAAGCTAAAATTAATCTTATTGCGATGCGTATACGCTTGGTCTTTGGTTGTGTGCAAGGTTATCGTTTTGGGTTGAGATTGATCCCTGCCTTAAGCTTTGAATCTTGATTCAATATCTAAATATGTAAAAAAATGATCCTAGGCCCAACAGGCTCCTCCTTACTTTAAAAGTCGTTTCTGTAGAGCTAACATTTTCAGCTATAAAACTCCAGTTTCTTTTACACGTTTCTCCTAATATGGCGCTGTTAGTACAAACTACGTACATAATTGAAGACTGCTATTCATCGTACAGTAGGCTGTAAAATTAAACCTGCATATTCGTACATGTCCCCCATTTTAATATGATACGTGCTCGACGTCATACATTAGCTCTACAAAAAACGAAGGCGGGAAGGTTTGACTTCTTTCATTACTCTTTTTTTCAAAGAGCATTTGTTAAGAGAGTTTTCATTTATTTCCCCTTGCCTATATACCCTTATTGGATGTGAGTGTGTTTGTTAATAACAGAAAGTATAATATACATACATGTTATGTATGTATATTATATTAATTATCTTGCGCTTTTTATTGGCTAAAGTCAAAACATCAAACAACTGATACCTACCATTTTTTAAATAAACTCCCGTCTAAAACCTCAGATAAAAACATGATTGATATTTTTTACGTAGTCAGTAGAAAACTATTATTATTAATAACCCTTAAGTTAAAAAGTGTACTACGCACACAAAAATATCATTATTGCGGCTTACAATTTTTATAGTACCAATAAATTCATTATGTACAAAAAATCTTCCATCAAATTATAACATTCCAATTAAGCGTAAGAATTCGTTTCATATTACCCTTAATTTGAGGAAAAATATCTAAAATATCCCGTTCTATGTTGGAAAAATAAAATTTTCCCTAAAATGTTTCCTTATAAAGGCGATATCCCTTGTGTTAATTTGGAGACGTCCTATAATATTGTTATCTATGAGGACATCTTATTAAATTCTTTTTCCTACGCAAACGGCGGGTAGTCTTAAAAATGATAATTATTTTAGCGTCCGTATCCTTTTGCGCTGCCATTGTAACGTCAGTCTTCTAATGTAGGCTTATTACCTACTCGGGCCTTGTTAATATTAAAGCCTTCGTTTCTGTCTATTTAACTAACTGTTAAAAAATTGAGGAAGTTCTATGTTCGGTTGTAAATTTTAGCTATAATATTGCCTATAATATTATAGTATTGGTATTTACATTGGTCTTTTTTTCTTAATATGGCACTTTCGGCTATACAACCATGGCCAGTGTCAAGTAATATTATAATTTTCGGCATCGTTTTTGTATTTCGTCAAGTCCAAAGTCTAGTCAAAGTCTAGGTAAAAGTCAATGCAATCAAAGAATCAAGTCGGTCGATTCAGTAAAGTGAAGTGTTACTGAAACATTCGATGGGGTTTTGGAGGGAACACAAAATAGCAAGTTTCTGGATATTGCATCACTTTCCTACACTTGTGCATGATAACAAATATCTATTGGTTAATATCCTACCAATACTACACATCAAAAACCCACTTGATATAATTTTAAGAAAATAATAAGAAAACACAACTGCACTCTTTTACATTTCCGGCAAAACTCCCTACTCTAATTAATTATTTATGGTAGAAGTCTGTTGTGAAATTGAAAATAGATTTAGTTTTTTTTTTTACTGAATCTTAAATAATGTTAAACAATTACTATACACGACCAGTCTCACCTCACATCCAGCCTGTTATCATTAAATTTGACTTCATTAATCTGAGACTGTTGCAGGAATTATGTCCAAAAAATAATAAAGTCAATACTTTGACAATAGAATATCAAAAGAAAAGCGTTGAAATTTATAATATAATCCATAGTCTATACTTAATATTATAAATGCGAAAGTGTGTCTTTCTGTCTCTTCGTCTGTCTGTCTGTCTGTCTGTTACCTCTTCACGCCCAAACCGCTGAACCGGTTTGGCTGAAATTTGGCATGGAGATACTTTGAGTCCCGGGAAAGGACATAGACTACTTTTCGTCCCAGAAAAATGCACGGTCTCCGCGCGATAAACGAGTTTTGGCGCAACGGAGTTGCGGGCGTCTTCTAGTCTTTTATATTTTGTCGCCGGTTAGACGCTCAAATTTTCATCAATCTGATTGAATCTGAATATTGATGGTTATAAAAAGTTCATATTAAAAATATGATCAATCCATCAATCCGTGGGTTAGACGATCAAATTTTCGTCAATCTTTACCGTATTGATGGATCAGATTGGTGAAAATTTGAGCGTCTAACCGGCGACAAAATATAAAAGACTAGAAGATGCCCGCAACTCCGTTGCGCCAAAACTCGTTTATCGCGCGGAGACCGTGCATTTTTCTGGGACGAAAAGTAGCCTATGTCCTTTCCCGGGACTCAAAGTATCTCCATTTCTATCGATCGAAGTATCGAATTTCGACCATTGGGCGATCTCTAGTAATATATTTTATTGCATGAAAATGGCATGAAATGTGCTGCCAAAAGTTCTTACAATAATATTGTAATACATGGATGGAACTATCACACAGTTTACAATTTTTATTGATAAAAATAAACTGTAAAAATGCTTTTATGTTCTCAGTTAATGAAAGCCAGTATCTTTCAACACGTGCTGGTAACTGTTGTAATGTGTTGTCGTTATCGGGTGATACTCGTAAATAAAGCCTTTTTGTTAACGTTCCATTGATTTTGTATACTCAAATTAATTGTCAACTTAATTTAAATATTAGGTACTTTTCACAGGTATTAATTTCTATGTAAATGCTGTGTGGCACGTGTACTGTTCTTCTGTTGCATAAAAGCTTACCTCCAAAATAAGTAAACAGAAGTAGGCAAGAACAATGAGATGAATACTTTCATGCAACGAATTTTAGTGGCTTGTAGTAAGTGGGCCACTATATCCCTAAGTTGTAACATAGTAAATGAAATTTCGTAACGTCTGAGAATAATATACTGTATAAACCATTTTAATATTTCTTACGGTCATGATTTGTATAATGAGAATTTCCTTTAGTGGCGCGTGAAAGTCATACAGCTTTTGTGGTTAGACATAATTTATTTTATAGAAATAAAAACATAAACACAATATCACCAAGATAGTTTGCAGGAATTCCTTTCATAAACCCGAAATGTGTTTTTTAACTGTGCTTTTACTGTTGGAAAATATTTAATGCGTAAGTATGACTCCAACCAGTCTGCTCAATTTCATGGGAAATACTCAACTTTTATTTTTCATTTGATGGTGTCCATAACTATTTCGCAGTTTGTAAAATGAGAACAGTCTTCTTAGGGTGTAACAAAACTTATTAGTGATAATACTTTAGGGTTTGTATGTGTTCCTTGTAGAGAGTTCACTGTGAAAGTAGCAGCGCTGAAGGATCAATTTTTTTTGTGATTTGTATGGGCAAGCGTCCCAGCGTCATGAGTTTTTCCATACAAAGATGAAAAAAAAAATTGCTCTTTCAGCGCTGCCACTTTTACAGTGAACTATATACACGGGACTTATATACTAATAAACATGTCTTAATACAGTTAACTCCTTTCTTGAATCTCAAAGTATACTTTACCTATTTCCATAGCGATTTCTAACGAACATATTCACACATACATTTCTAAGTAAATAGCCACAAATCACAATATAATATTATGTAGTATAAAATTATGTCAATAAAATTCAATTTTTTATCTTATAATAAATATAATTATTGTAAATGTGAATAGCCCATGATTATCAAATTAAGTAGGTATTTTTTACGTAGGTACACTAATTATAATTTTATTTTTTAAGTAATGCGTAACGCTCATTAAAAACTTAGTAATAATTAATTTTTGAGTTCAATGATTCGCTCTTAATCTTCCCAAGAAAAGAAATTGCCTTAAGCTGAGAAAGAAAGTTTTTAAATTTAAAATTCCTACGTTGTTAGCACCGCTTGCTATTCGTAAGATTATGTAAAATTTTCACAGAAAACTTTTTTCCTTATTCCTTATAAAAATATACTTCTGTACGTTAAAATCATGTTTATTTTAACTAAGTAAAGGCTTTCGTCACCAACTTGAGGAATAATTGCCCATTTTAATGAGCTGTCATTGTTTTGGTTGACTCGATATACTTTTATTAAATAATTATATTATTAAAACTAGCTTTTTGAAGTGGATACTTTAGATGGATTTTATCGGCAAAGTAGCTAGTGCATGTATTATCACAGAGCCGAAATTAGTACCATGCCAAATTTCATCACAATAAATTCATTATTTAAATATGAGTGTAATAATATCAAACGATGTTTAAATAACAAAAAAAAATCACTGCAACCGAAAACATTTTTAAAAGCCAAAGAAATTCGGATCAATATTCATAATTGGAAAACTTCAATACGATTTTTTTAAATCTGAACACACAAAAACGAAGGGTCGAAGCTATGAGCAACAAAAAGACAGCTCGAACCCACAAAGTTTTAACGAGGTGTTAACAATGTGTTGCGACTGCCCTCACTTACATCATTAACAACTTTCGTTAATAACATTTTCAGTTTTAAATTGAAATCTGAATTATTCAGTCTTTTGTGTGCCTGTGCGATAAATTAAAAGTAGGCCAAGCATAAGTTATCTTTTTTTATCTACTTATCTACTATAACGTAGGGAAAACGTCAGGTCATTGATTAGCTTTAAATGAACAAAAACAAGGCCTTTGATGTGGATGATTTACACAGTAGGTATTTTCAGAGCGAGGTATTTTTAAATGCCCTAGTGCCTGGGACAAAATTTTAAAAGTCTCTAATTTCTAATGCCTTGAAAATTGATCATGATATTAATCTCAGTAGAATTTAGAAAAACCTTGTACCAAGTATAGACCGTACAAGTTTTTTTTTTAACAATAAACGGGTCTATTTTTTCGTAAGCCTATCTAACGAATAAACTTTTAATTTGATAAACATCAATTTTTAATATATTGTGAACATTTTTTGTAATTAAAAATAACGAGAACTTGTTTTTGTTCAATTAAAAGAGAAATCTACCTACCTACATTCAAATATAATGTTACTTTATTAAGGCGGTAGACAAAATAAAACTGCCTAAACAAAACTTAATTATAAATAATTATGTAAAATTTAATAATTCGCTTGGTCTTTATAACGTAGCTGTTTTACTGTGGTTTTTAAAAATGATACTTACTAAAATAAAATTAGTATTATTCTAAATTAAAATAAATATACAAATTTATTAATAAATTACTCAACGTAAACATAAATGATTATGCAACTAATTAAAAATTTATTAAAGTTACAACGGGTCTTTAATCTTAGTTTAAACGGTAGTTATCTAAACTTAATGAAAGCTAAGACGACCGGGCCCCGCTCGAATGGTACAAGTTGAACCAGCAACTGTTGGACATCGATATTCCATTTACGGGGAAGTTCTCCTTGTGTATATACGTCTATTATAGATGTATCCATATGGGTTAAAGGTACACTTCAATGCGCATTTCTGCTACGTAACGGTCCACCGAAAATGAGAAGAACTGAATGCCACAGGTACCTAATGTTAATCAGTGAAATTAAACGTACATTATAAATTACTTTAGTACCTAGTAAATAATTCGAAAAAAAAAATGTTCCCGCCCCTCCTATTTACAAAAAAAGAAACTAAACTTAGTAGAAGTAACCAAAAATTAACGTGCCTATTCGTATCGGTGTAAAGAGAAGAAAAAATATTTTCTCTTCAACTTTCATTCTCTCTGAAATATATCCTCGCCGACTTAAACATTCCTAATTACTCATCATCTTACAAAGTAATTGCGCATCAACGCAAAAACCACAATTAATTACGTCATTTGAATAAGAATCTCCATTTTAAAATAGTTGAAAAGATGAATTGTTCCACGACAAAGAAAAGGCATCAACCAGACTTAAAAGCGACGCCTCAAGAGTATTTAGTCTATCCGAGAAGTTCATGTCGGATTCAACTTCCAGATTTCCCCAGATTTTTCTAGATTTTTCTCGAAAGAACTAGGAGCACTCGGATTTGAATAAGATAATATTGAACTTATATTGTAAATCCTTCAATTTTTCTCCATTCGTTATGATTTATAGATTTTCGATTCGATATTTTCAAGACTGCTCATGGATTTACGATATATGGCTGAGATTTTAAGACCGAAGGTTTCTTTTGAGGGAACGGCCGATGTAAAGGGAGAAATATTAATTATTCCACTTTTGAAGTGGGACAACTTCCCGCCAAAAGGTTTTATTAATGGTCATCGTTTAATTTTTAGCCATTTTAAAATAAACCTCTTTGAATACGGAATTGTAAATTTTGTCCGTCTACTTTCTTTTGTTTCACGTCCACAGATAAAAATCAAATTTATTTTTGTGGGGATTCCCCGTCTGAGGATTCTTATTGTGATGTATAAATTGCTGTCTTTTGTAACTGAAACGGCTTTTGTTTTGAACATAAAATATTTTACTTTTTATGAGGCTGTGTTTAAAAGATGCATGCTATGTATGATAGCTTGCAATTATACATTTTAAATACTGTTTCTTTTTTTTTTTTTTTAACATGGATGTTAAGGTACTCATAAGGCGGCCTTTATACGTAGGTACCAGGTAGACCTATAAGACTTCCAAAAAGAAGAAGGCTATATGTTCGACTGCGGATGTTTTTTTAAGCGACTATGAACGTAAGAGGGGCATACTGGACCATGATCGTCGTTAATACATACAGCTGCGCAATCATGGCTATTCATCATGGCCATACATGGAGAGGGTTTATTAGTTTAGTAGGATCTCCTAGAACTAAATATAGACGAGCAACTTCTCGATACTGGGCAAATATGTGTCTAGTCCAGAATCGGGTAATCAATAGTTCGGTTAAACAGCAATCAGCAGGTCCAACCCTACTCCACAACTTAGAACCCTGATTTGTGCTCCAATTCTATAATTTAAGGCGAAACAAACAAACAAACAAATATACTTTATTGTGCACAAAAATTACAAGAATGCTTAACAACAATTATTAATAAATCAGACATGTACACAAAGGCGGCCTTATTACTTTGAAGCAATTTCTTCCAGGCAACCTTTTTACATTCTTAACAGTGATACATCCAGGAAAACGGTGATGTGCAAAAGTATAGTTGATTAAATTAAAAATCTAACAAAAGCACTAAATTAAACAAGATACATAAACAATACATTTTATTTAAATACAGTAATAATATTATATACTTAATAAAATAAATAAATAATATAATATATACTACTAAATACAATACATTACATACAATAAATACAATAGATATTCTATAAAATATATTAGACGTTACAAAGGACAATTAATCTGGGGGCACGGCAGTGCCCCAGCCAAGCTTTTTAGCAAAGGCACGGCCGTACCATACTTTTCTCGAAGCGGTTCGCGGCTATTTCACACCCCCTTTATCTTCGATGTTAACAAACCTAGGGATTTAAAATTTCGGTCACTAGGAGCAAGTATTAAAACTAGCTTAACCTCCAAATTACATGAAATTTCGATAAATATTTTAGTACTTACGGATGGTCAAAGTTACTATACTTTGTCACTGACTGACAGATCATCAAAATTCTAAGGTACTTCTAGCAGACTTAGAACCTTGAAATTTGGTAGCCGGATAGGTCTTTATTCACAATGAAAGAAAAAATTATGAAACCGGCCAAGTTTGAGTCAGACTGGCGTACATAGGGTTCCTTACCGTAAATTTGTATGGGAGCCCCCCTTTAATAATAAGTTTATTAAATTTTTATTAATAATTATTAAAGTTAACATAAAATTGAGCGTTTTCTGAAAATTTTAAACACTTTAGTCTTACCATCATGGACACAGAACAAAAATAGCGAAAAAATCGTGTTTGATGTATGAGGCCCCCCATTAATCATTTATTTTATTTTGATTAGACTATTAGCTTTTATAACGACACCAGAAATACATAATTTGTGAAAATCGCAACTATCTAGCTATTGCGGTTCTCGAGATCCAGCCTAGTGACATACGGATGTACGACGGACAGACAACGAAGACTTATTAATAATAGGGCCCCGTTTTCATCCTTTGGGCAAGGAAACCTAAGAACTGAATTGAAAAATAATAATATATTACTTTTAAAAGTATTAAATAAAATAAAAGATTTTACGTTTGTAACTTTGCAAGAACAGTATGAGTTTCGACTGCATATTTGTTTGACGTACAAAAGGCTTTAAGCTAGTTATGAAATTAATGAAATGGTATTAATTAAATAAAAAATAATATTAACAACGTTAATAATGAAACAATAATTAAATTCGATTTAAATATTATAATTAATGTAATCACTAATCACTATCAGTACTGAGATATACAGTCCTTACTTGTTCGATGTATTAAGGGAGTTTTAAGTTATCGCATGAAATAAGGTGTGCTCCTTTCATGCTATGTATTCAACAGTAATGCTAAAAATGACCACCTTTGAGTATTAGCTTAAGAGTCAATCTATATATATAAAAGAAAGTGGTGTTAGTTACACTACTTATAACTCAAGAACGAATGAACCGAATTGGCTGAAAACTGGTGGAGAGATACTTTGAGTCCCGGAAAAGAACATAGGATACATTTTGTCCCGGAAAAATGTACGGTTACTGCACAATATACTTTTGTTTTTTTGCGCGTAAGCTATTCAATAGATTTTGATAAAATTTGGTATGGAGATACTTTGAGTCTCGGGAAAGGACAAGGAATACTTTTTGTCCCGGAAAATGTACGGTTCCCGCACAATAAACTGATTTTCGCTTAAACTATTTAATCTATTTTGATTAAAGGCATGGAGATAATACATTTTAATCTATTGTTCTCTTAATTATACCAATTCGAATTTAATAATTATCGCTAAGACAGGACAACGTCTGTCGGGTCAGCTAGTTATAATATATAATGAACAATGAACATAATAATCGACTCAGAACTTGGAAGTATTTACGTTACGTTGTCCACCTATAGAACTAACGAAGGCTCAAAGAAAAAATATAAAGGAGATAGGGAATGGGTGCTAAGCTAAGTACAGAAAAGTTATAACGTAACCTGAAAAGAATAGAAAATAACTGTATTTTAATTTAAAAAAAAAACCGACTTCAAAATTGTACGTAATTGAGAATTAAAATTCCTTATCTCAAAAACTACTCAACCGATTTTGATCAAACTTAAACGTACATACATACATACATTCATACATACATACATATGCTTTTGAAATTTAGCGCATTTGTTCAGCTGTTGTAGATTAACATAATATACAAAAACTGGGCAGTTCTGGAAATATTACATACATACGCGTCGAAATGATAAACTCCTTTCTTGAAGTCGGTTAAAAAACCTTTAAAAAAGAAATGAAATCCCACCAAAATATGAAATGTAAAAGGAGCCAAGCAAAATGTTGCATAGCTATTCAATACTTCTGTCGTAAAAAGTTTTCAGATCACATTCAAGCCAAGCCTTCAACTTATTTTGTAATTTAAATCAACATTCAGTAAATGTATCAATAGATTTCTTTATTTTATAATTATAATAGTGGCTTGGCAATGAGCACTAGAGAAATAATCAGCTACTAATTGGATTTATTGGGTACCATCAGCCACATGCATTGTTACATATTAAAACACTTTACGCTTGCCGTCTGTATAAGTATGAACTCCTCCCGATATGCAGTTTTATATTTGTTTCTATTATGCTCATTGCCAAGCCACTATAATAATTATAAAATAAAGAATATATATGAGTACTTTTATATTATAGTGATAACTTCTAAAATATAAAAAATAACATGAAAAACATAGTCTCATACCAAACCAGAATATAGTTCAACATCACAAATATAAAAGCAAAAATTAAAAACAATAATCAATAATAATTAGGTATTAATAATATTATAAGGAATAATATTATTTAGAAAAAAAAGCTAAGAGCAAACATCCAACCCAAGACAAGCGGTTGAAAAGAAAAAAAAACAAATGTCAAGCTGACAGCTGGCGATCAGCTGTCTATCATAATTCATACGCCATTGACAAATGACAAAGCTTTCAAACGTAGTTTTACTATACCGTATTTAGAATCAGGGCTTCAAATAACGTTATTTTTTCATAACGTTATTGCTTCAAGGGCATAGATAACGTTATGAAAATTTAACCGATACAGAAATAACGTTATAAATGTATTTAATAACGGTAAATGTTATAACGTTATATAGGATTTATAACGGTAAATATATGTTCTTTGATAACGTTATAGTCCGTCAAGAAAGTCATGACAGGCGGGAAAATTTTCTAAACGTAATCACGCTTTTAAGGTGTATTTTTTCTTTGTATTTTCACAGATAACGCTTATTACATTTTAAATATGAGTGAGATTTGGTGCACTATGCACGATCGCATACCTGATTCCAGAAAATAACGTTATATTTACCGTTATTATTATAACGTTATTTTTTTGTTATGCCATAACGAAAAAATAACGTTATAATAATAACGGTAAATATAACGTTATTTTACTAGATATCGTTAAAAAAATAACGTTATCTGGCTACCATTATGAAAATAACGGTACGAAACGATATTTTTTCTGTTATTCGATAACGTTATGAAGCCCTGTTTAGAATAGAATAGAATAGAATATACTTTATTGCGTTCAAAAAGTTGTAGTACAACAAATAATTAAAATATATACATTCACCAGGACACATGAACACAAAGGCGGCTTTATTGCTATTGAGCAATTTCTACCAAGCAACCTTTGGTATAGAAGTACAATAACAATTAATGTAGGGTATACTGTGCACTAAAATCTAAAAGTAATGAAACTTAACTATATATACACACACACACACACACATATATATATATATATATATATATATATATATATATATATATATATATATATATATATATATATATATATTTAATAATAAATCAGATAAAAAATCAGCTATTAAAGGGTAGGAAAATATAAAAAAGTACAATTACATAAAGTACTACAATAACTATAGTCTATAGCTATAACCTACGAATGACTACAAAGTGGCATTGGAAGTAAAATAATAATCAGTGATAACAAAAAATAAAATAAACACAATTACACCACTATACCCTATGATATAATATTATAAAAAAAACCATTGACTATACCATGAATTAAGCAATAAGCAAAGCATATAAGCATGCATGCATATAAGCGATTAAAAATGCATATAAATTAGTGTTTCAATATGGTTTCAATGCAGATTCGGTGTGATAACAAAATTTTATATCATAAAAAATAAAAATAAATTATGGTGAAGCCAAACGAGCGTAATTTGTGAGCTGCGACCTGTGAGTCGCAGAATTTCGGCTGCAGAAATTCTGCTGCATTCAGTTTCTGAATACAAAAGTCCTGTTTGATTCACACGAGCGTAATTTTGTGAGTCATGATTTGTATGAAAAGATACGCGACCGAAATTCTGCGACTCACAACTCACAAATTACGCTCATTTGGCTTTACCCTTAAACGCGTTCTGACTTCTGATTTAACTAAAATACTCTCTCCACGTTGGACCATGTTAACCAGTAACTAAGATTGCATTTCACAAAGTTCCCTTTAGCGTGCACGATCGACGTCAATCATGTGAAATAATATATATACTTTACTAATATTACTAATGTTATAAATGCTAAAGTGTATCTATGTCTGTCTGCCTGTCCGTCTGTCTATCTGTTACCTCTTCACGCTAAAACTGCTGCACCAATTTTGCTGAAATTTGGCATGGAGATACGGTACGGTACGGATTACGGTAAATACACGGTTCCCGCGCGATAGACGAATATTAGCGCAACGGAGTTGCGGCCGTCATCTAGTTGACCCATAATTTACCTTTCCCGCCTCCGGTCTCTACACTTTTGCAATCGCTTTGTATTGTCCTTCACGATTCATGGGCCAACATAAAGTGTCTATCAACAAAGGAAAAGAGCAAAAGTATGTCTGTCAGTCTGTTAACTCTTCACGCCCAATTCACTGAACCGATTTTGCTGAAATTTGGTATAGGGATACCTTGTGTCCCAGAAGACATAGGATACTTTTTATCTCGGAAAAATATACGGTTCTTGCGTTTTTTTAAAACGAATTTTGTACAACGGAATTACGGGCGTCACCTGTTAAAAATATATATATTAAAAATATGTTCGACAGAATCCGGACTAGATTGAAGCTGTTTTAATGGTTAAAATAGCAGGATTGGGGTGCAGGTCCAACTCTACTCAGATCTAACGTCACAAATTGGCAGCCGTCGACTTGTAATGGACTTACGAAGTAACATGTGCGCGTAATTCCGTCTTCAACTTGTTGCATTTTAATTGGAAGTGATAAGTTATATTCCAAGCATTATAATCTCTTCTGTGTATGTCTTCTATTTGACATGATAACTTACGTACGAAATGCGAGATTTAGTGTTTACGTAAACTATGATAAAAAAAACTCTAAACATTACCTGCATAATTTGAATTCTGACTTAAATACATATATTTTTTTTTTATTATTTAAAATTATTATTTAAAAATTATATTATACCTTATACTTACCTTGGTTATTGAACACAATATAGAAGTTTGGCCATTGACCGGTTGCATATTATTCTCTCTTTTATCCACACGCAAAAATATCGCTATCGCTCTATTATAAATTCATATCAAAAGAGACTGCTTTTAGGGTTCCGTAGTCAACAAGGAACCCTCAATAAAGTTTCTTTCTGTCCGTACGTCTGCCTGTCCGTCCGTTCGTCTGTCTGTCCGCGGTTTTGCTCAGAGACTATAAGACCTAAAATCTGTGATTCGGCATGAATGCACATATTTATGATGCTGGCAGAATGGTATACAACATCTTTAAAAAAAATATTAAGGTACTTCCCCTACACATCAAGATAAAAAGGGATAAAATTTTTTTCGCGTCCACCCCGCCGTGTGGGGTGTCGTTGGATAGGTTTTTTAAAAATATCATAAGTATTCACAGATCATTTTCCGATTCAGGGATTCATTTGTAAAAAATGAAGTTTTAAAAATGGAAAAAATTGTTAGCATCCAGACTCCAGTGTCCGCCCCCCCCCCTTCTACCAGCTAAACGGTTGCTTCTAAAAATGTGAAAAAATTCACGGGAGTAGGAAATATGCTGAGTTTAAAAGGAAAATCATCACGACTAAGAATACTTCATAAGTTAAGTAATAGTCGATCAACTGGAAAAATGTTTCGGAGAAGTATAAATGAAGCTTTCGTTCAAATTCCTTTAAACGTAACTGAGATGATGTTGTTAGTAGTTTAAAACACGTTATAAATGTACATTCATTGACCACTAGAAATATATAAAAACCCTTTATTGCGCGTGACCCGACACACACTTGCCCGGTTTTCTTTGTTTCATTTTGGATAGAAAGTTATAAGATATTATATCCTCTGAAAAACTGTCATGATATATTATAGCTTTCTATCCGAAATGAAATAAAGAGAGGCGGGCAAGTGCGTGTAGGGTTACGCGCAATATAGGATTCCATAGTACCTACCGCTAGTTTTTTATATATTTTTTAATGGTCAATAATTAATGTACAAGATACAAGACTTTGTAAATTATAAAATATTTGACTTGATATCGAATTCAGGCCTTTGTTATTAGCTTAATTAACTCGAAGAATTAATTAATTATCTTCTCAATAACGCCTACTTCTTATTTGAAATATAATTAGGTAGTGAGTTCATTACACACATACAAATTATTTCTTTTAATTAAGTTGACAAAGTTTATTACTTTTGCGAATAAATTGAAGAGCTATTTGCTGGCTTGTGAAAGAGGTTCCATTACTTTCTTGAGGTAGAAAATGTTAGTATAAATCCCGATTTTCCGACTCCTGGTTGTCGGAAACTTGTAAAGCGGTTTCACTCACTCGCCGCGACAACCTTTATGTTCTCAATTTAGTTCGGTGGCCGTGAGTCGTGACTCGAGAATCGGCGATCTTGGACCACTAAATCTAACCAATGAAATTTCAACCCCTTTTAAAATACGTTTGAAATGGATTCATTTTCAGATTTGAAAAGAGATTTTAACAGTATCCAATACTAGTATGTGCACTGTGCGTGTTGTACTAGTGGTACGTAATAATTATTATTATGTACTAATGTCAATTCGAAGACCGAAGTTACGACATTATAAAACAGTTACAAAATTTTCGTGATAATTCGAGCAGCTTAGACCTACAAGGATGCTTTTATACATGGGCAGAGTAGACAGAATTATATGGGCGTGGATGCCAAACAATTGTCACTAAAATGACACTATACATGCACTATACTATACTCGGCGAAACTAGGCGGTAGGTGACCTTTTTAGTCTAGGCGCTAAATGAAAAATGCTCGTACTGTATTTAGAATATTTAAGAATAGAATTGACCTCTTGTAAAGGCACAGATTATTAAAGATTCATCGGAAAACCTCTTGGTAACTCTTAGAATGATAATCTCCAACTTTTTATGAGTTCGAAGTGACATGCTTCATATTTAGTTCACATCGAATACCTATGCAAAATACGATATCGCCCTTATCGAACTTGTAATTTTCTATACAGTGTGTAACAAAAATAAGTGATAATACTTTAGGGTGTGCTAGTGTTCCTTGTAGAGAGTTCACTGTGAAAGTAGCAGCTCTGAAAGACGATTTTTGTTTCACTTTTGTATGGGCAAGGGCCCGAGTGTCACGAGTTTCCCCATACAAATGTGAAAATAATGGTATTTTAGCGCTGCACTTTCACAGTGAACTCTCTACAAGGAATACGTACACATCCTAAACTATTATCACTTATTTTTGTTACACCCTGTATAAACCGCGATTGACAATGAAGTGTCTGATGTTCCTAGTCTAAGGGCGATATCGTATTTTGTAAAATTTAATTTCATTTTAAGTATTGCCTAATATTCAATAATATTAGGCAATACTTAAAATTAAACTTGGATGACATTTGGCTGAATGGTTTGAGTCTGAAACAGCTTACTACAATATGGCGACGTGATAAAGTTTTGAAATCGTATCGTATCATCTCGTAGTGTATCGTAGTATTTAGATACAACCTAGTCAGCCTCTACAAAATTTTCGAAATGTTTTTGTTTTGTTTTTGTTTACTTTGAACACTTTTCAAGTGATTCTGCGTGGCACGCATTACTGGTCTGTCGATCGTCGGGAAAGTTAATTTAGATCCCACCAAAAACATACCTGTTAAAATAGGGCCTAGTTCCAATAGGCTAATTTTTGGCCTAAAAAAAGAGTTAAAATCTAATCCAACGCCAAGTTCAGATGCACGTCACCGATCATAATCATCTTCATCAACAGCCTGATCCATAATACTTCTGAATTTAAACTTGGCAGGTTAATTAAATTCTATAATTAATATTATCTAATTATGTAATTAATTAAGTGTTACGTACGTATAGCACAAAAACCTGCCAAGTTCAAATTTAAAAGTAAGTATTATGGATCAGGCTGTTAATGAAGATGATTATGATCGGTGACGTGCATCTGAACTTGGCGTTGGATTAGATTTTAACTCTTTTTTTAGGCCAAAAATTAGCCTATTGGAACTAGGCCATATTTTAACAGGTATGTTTTTGGTGGGATTTCAATACTTTTTTTTCAAGAAAATATCATACTTATGTTTTCTTTTTGTGCCACGCCTGATATAAACAATAGTTTCGATAAATGCCGCTAGTCAATAGAGGCCAAATTTTAAGTAAACGGTATTTATCAGTGTGCATTATATTAATTTATACTTGACTAGACGTACCGCGCGGCTTCGCCCGCGTAAATTAGATATTTCAAAGACAAATTAGTCCACTAAAAAAGCCTATGATCCTTCACGTGGTCTACTTCTTATCGGTGCCAAATGGCAGAAAAATTGCTCTGCAGTAGTTCGTGAAATAAGCCCTTTCAAATAATTTCCCCCGTTTTTTCCACATTTTCCTCTATTTCTTCGCTTCTATTAGCCTTAGCGGGATAAAATAAAGCCTATAGCCTTTCTTAATAAATTGGCTATCTAATACTGCAAGAATTTTTCAAATCGCACCAGTAGTTCCTGAGATTAGCGCGTTCAAATAAGCCTTTTCAAATAATTTCCCCCCGTTTTTTCCATATTTTTCTCTATTTCTTCGCTCCTATTATTCTTAGCATGATAAAATATAGCCTATAGCCTTCCTCAATAAATGAGATATCTAACACTGAAATAATTTTTCAAATCGGACCAGTAGTTCCTGAGTTTAGCGCGTTCAAACAAACAAACAAACTCTTCCCAATTATAATATTAGTATAGACGATATTTTATACCCCTTCTCTCCTCATCGTATTCTCATTATATCACTAGTACATAAGAATTTTTATCTCAAGTTCGTAGATGAGCCAACTCACGCTTGACCGATTTGTAAAATTTGTTAATTTTTTGTTAATCTACATAATTTAACACACGACCTGTGTGCCAAATTTCATAACACTAGAACAATTGAGTGTGGTCTCTAAAGTTCGTAGATGAGCCGACTCACGCTTGACCGATTTCTAAAATTTCTTAATTTTTTGTTAATCTACATATAACAACCGACCTGTGTGCCAAAATACATAATGCTAGGACATTTGGAAGTAGCCTCTAAAGTTCGTTGATGAGCCGACTCACGCTTGACCGATTTCTAAAATTTCTTAATTTTTTGCCAATCTACATAATATTATGACACACGACCTGTGTGTCAAATTTCATAACGCCAGGACATTTGGAAGTAGGCCTCTAAAGTTCGTAGATGTGCCGACTCACGCTTGATCGATTTCTATAATTTCTTAATTTTTCTTAATGTACATATAACATACGACCTGTGTTCCAAATTTCATAACGCTAGGACAATTGGAAGTAGCCTAGAGGTTTTGATTACCGGTCAGTGAGTGAGTGAGTGAGTGAGTGCCAAAATTAGCTATTTTTACAGGGAGATATTTCAAGATCTACCGAAGCTATATCTATGAAATTTGGTATACTGCGTAAGTACTAGTATATAATTATATAGGTATAATTTTATCTTTGCACTTGCAATAGACACTGAGCTACAGGGGGGTCAAAAGTGCGTCGAAACGGTTCGTGTAAATAGTGCACGGCATGCGCGCGGCCTGCTGGAACTAGGCCTGCGCACTGCCGTGCGCTTTGATCACGATCTCATTTCTATCGCAACTCATAATCCTATTTCAGATTTCAATAGCCCACGATGACAACATTGGATACTTAAAATTGAATTATGTTTGTCCTACAGGGATAAAACATCTTCGGTTGATCCACTTGATGCCAATTTTGTAATAGAAAAATATTATTCGTTCGTTTAAATAACTATTAAGTTACTACTTACTTCCAAGTTTAAAAACAAGACGTAATTTATGTTAATTTGTCCTCAAATATCAGCTAGATGACGTTTTATCGTACGCAAACCATACATTTTTCTGCAACAAAAAAGGACATAATATTAGGATAATATTATTATGTCCTTTCCCGTCACCCAAAAGTATCTCTATACCAAATTTTATCTAAGTTGAAGAGGTAACCGACACACACACTTACTGATTTATGATGTTAGAAAGGATTTTATGGGATTAAAGGATATTATGTATTTTCTCGATACCTGAGTCCTGGAAAAGGACATAGGATACTTCTTATCCCGGAAAAGGTATTGTTCCCGCGCGATAAACGAATTTTGGAATTTGGAAAATTCGTTTATCCAATCATCTAGATTCTAGTATTATTATAATTTATCAACAAGTAACTTATATTAAATTGATCTCAAACATTACAAAATATTAACATAGTGCAATTTTGGATCGTTTCCACTTTCCTACGCCATTTTGAAGTGCCATTGGCTTCGGCTTAAGCCAAAGGAGTAAGTCGGAGAATGTACGTAACAAATCCAGTAAGCGTGGCCCCGACGTAACGGAGAATGGAGCCGGTCCGGTCAATTGCTCCGACCAATTGGTGTCCTGTTTGAGCCAATAAAGACATTTTCCCCAATTCCAACCGAATGGGGCTCAACCGATGAGTTTCGTAAATTACTGCCGTGCTCGAGTATGTGTATGGTGTTTAATTAGAATTATTTTGATTTAGCGGGAAGTCTTGTCATATTTATTGTGAAGTTATTGTCTATACTCTGGTAAGGAATTTTTAATTTTTATAATTTTCCTCGTAATTTTATAAAATTCTGACTTAAAAACCTTTATTAGAAACTAGTGGTCGCTCGCGTGGATGTCGGTTACCGCTGCAAAAAGCCTACCCAGGAAAGACACGGTCAGCAAAATGATTCCCAAGTTAATTCACAGAAACATCGACGACGCAGTCATTTTCCGCAGGCTGCACAGATTGTCTTTCTGTGGATGTTAAAGTTGTTCCAAGTTTAGTTGATCCCAAGTTGAGAATATTTAAACGTACTTATTTCGTGAGGGGTACTCACACACCACATACTGGCGCCGTTGTAGTACATGCTTATATGTATCAGATCTGGCGCTGTATGTGAAAAATGGTTTTCCCTGTTTTCCTGCTTTTCTCTTGAAGTTTTTTGTTAAAAAAAAAATTCCACAAGCCTCACGGAGCCCGAGACCTTTCCAACGAATGCAATACCGTGGAAATCAGATCGTGCGTTCTGGAGTTATAGCGTCAGGAAGGAAAACTCTACTTATTTTTATATATTAGACATTAACAAATACAACAAAAAAAGAATCTGCAAAACCCGCTAAGCAACCCATTCAGCCGTTAATTTTTATAGATAATTTCACAGATTGTGCATGAAATATTATATTAATCACTGTAAGTTATACAAGCTCAACAGCCCCACCGGTGATAAAATTTTCCACTAAATTAAATGTTTCTGAAATTTCCGAAAACCACTTTATAAGTATCGAAGTTCGGTTTCATGAATTTCTATAAAAGAATAGCGATAATTAATACACAAATATTTTAACGAATTACGTGTTTGACCAATTTTCCAGTATTATTGGCTTCCCGGAAACAATCGGAAACAGTATAGTATCGGGAACAGTAGTAGCACCGATACACGATTTAAAACTAGAATTGTTTTATCGAATTTAATTACCTCGCGGCCATTTTGGGGAAATTAGATAACGTCCGGCTTTGATCCGCGTCGCGCTTCGTCGAACGCTGATCGAACCGTAAATTGCACTCATTTCACTTAAATACAAAATCAGAGATAGATGTTTGCTTTTGACGTAAATGCTTTGAAGCTTCGGTTTTCTAGAGGCCACGTTGATGCGTTGTGTCACGTCGTCGCAACTGAAAAACGTTTGGTATTTTGCATTCATAACTGATTTTAAATTAAAACGTGTAATTATGGTATGTTAAAGTTTGTAAGATCTGAATACAGAGTACAATTTTATTATCTTCGTTGCGTTTATGCTGCGGTGATGCTTTAAAAAACGAAACAAGATCGTTATGAACTATCACCGCATGATGCCTCGGTGACGCGTTGAAAAAATGTGCTAAACTATCACCATGTAATATACCTAGGTGCTCGGCCACAAAGGCATCGGGCAATCAGAGAATATCACACTTTTCTTTCGCATCGTTTCTACTCCGTCAATTCGTTGAACAATGCATCCATTGACGCAACTCATTAATTTGGCATAATAAATAATAATATCATAAAGTTGACGCAGCAGCAACGCACCGCAATGAAGCTATGTGGCTTCGCTATGAGACAAGATTGTCGTAATAACAATATTATAGCGGCAAACTTTCGTCTTGTACCGACATATCGAGACTCAGTATAAAGTTCGACATAATAATATATTACAATTTAAATAAAGTCACAGTTTACAACGCTATTCCAAGATGTTTTTTACTAAACATTCATTGGTTTAAATAAGTTGAAATTGGAATTGAAGTTATTGAATTTATTGAAGGGAAATTCTGGAGGCATTAAAAGTTTCAAAGATGCTTAAGTTGCTCAAGTCTTCACACTTGAGTGATGTTGACTTTACGAGTCTAAGGGCAGAATTTATTTGAAAACGGTTAGCACCTAGAGCGAGAACGCTCTTATCTAAACAAATAAAATTTAGGCCCGATCTACTTTTGATGGTACTTATTTTATACTACCTAAGAGATTATTCTCTTGTAGAAAAATATTTTTATATTTTACTTTATTACATCGTGCTTTAGGAAAATCTTCAGAGAAAATTGTGAATGGTGAAGGTATGCTAATATTCTAAAGCTACATAATAATTCTGTTTATTTACACGCACTAATTACATCAATTGCTTGACCGATTTGTATGTTAATTAGCATAAAATATATAGAATAGACCATGGGACCAGATATAAATTTAGGTCACTTTCTTGCGGGAAAATGTACAGTTCTTTCGGAATTCCTTCCTCTGGTACACGATAAGAGTTAAAATTAATATTCTTTACCGTAGGGCATATTAAAGTACTTTATCACGTAATACAATTTACTTTAATCTCTATATTAGTAGCGTTCTACTTCCTACTAATATAGAGAGTAACTTTTAAGTAAACGTCAGAGCGAGTTTAGTTTTGTTTTACGTAATTGCTGAGTTGCTGACATACCTGACAAACATTTAACTACCTTTACCACATATAAACTAGATAACTAGCTTTACGTTAATTTTATGTGGGTAAGTACAAAAGTTTAACCTTAATTTATTATTAAGAACGCTCGTAAAAAGAATTGACCTTTCTTCTTCTTCTTCTTTAAAAATGGCCTCCCTTGAGGAATAGCCAATGACAGTTGATTGATGACGTAAAGAGAGACTATTGTTGTCGATGGTTGAAACTTTGCACTGTATTTTAGGTAGTGGCGTTTGTGAAAGTACAAGGTAGAAAAAAAAAAAGTTTTATATCGGGTAGCTACAAGTTAGACTCATTCGTAAAATATCAGTTTCCTTATTAAAATAAATCTGAAACAATACAAAACATGTAAAAATTAGTTTATTAGTAGAACACACACAAATCTACAATTTAATATTATTATTGTTAATAAAATTACATAGAATATCTACAAAAGGAGTATTAACTAAGGATAAAAGGGAACGGAAATCAGAAGGACGAGGGATATTAGGGGGTAGTGAATCGTACAGTGAAGACTGACGGTTTGGACAACTAAAGAAAATGTGTTCAGTAGAGCCTTCGTCAAGTCCGCACTCACATAGCGACGAGTCTCTAACCCTAATTTTGTTGAGGAAGACAGGAGTACAGGAGTGGCCTAAACGTAATCGACAAACTGTGGAGGTTACAGACTTTTTAGCCCTCCTGTATTTAAAAAACCAAGGTTTTACTGGTACCTCGCTTTGCAATGAAAAATAAAATCTTCCCTTAACTCTTCCTGATGCAGTCCAGTATGCATTCCAATCAATCAGCAAATGTTCTTTAGCTAATGGGATAAGATCGTTACAGTAAATTTTGGAGTAGCCAGGGCCACCCGTGTGAATAGCCTGCTTAGCATAAAAGTCAGCGCTCTCGTTACCAACTATGCCGCTGTGCCCGGGGATCCAAACAATCTCAACCTGCATATTTTGTGAGCGACATTTAAAAAGAATATGTCTAATTTCTACTATAAACGGATATTTAAATTTAGAACGAAAAGGGTTAGCTAAAATAGCCTGGAGGCAGCTTTGTGAGTCAGAAAAAATAACAGAATTATTAAGGCGGTGAGATTCTATAAAGGATAGAGCCTCAAGAATTGCTACAGCTTCCCCAGAAAACACAGAAGATGAAGCAGGCAATTTAAAATTTAAAATTACATTGACTTTTGGTATCCACACTGCTGAACCCACACAACCTTGATTATCAAGTTTAGACGCATCAGTGTAGATATGATACCAGTTTTTATATGCCGAATTAATAATATCTTTAAATAGACTGTTGGCTGATGTAGAATTTTTAGGGATGCCAGAGCTAAGGGAAATACAAGGAGAATTAACAAGGGATTTATATGGAACTTCATAAATAGGGAGCAATTTATTTTGGTACACGGGACAGGGTAAACTAATGAATTTTTGATAACTTTTAAGTAAACATGGAGGGTCTTTATGAGTCCAGTAAGATGAAGAGTGGAACAGTTGAGATAGGATATGTAATTTAGGAATGAGAGGGTGATGAGCAAATTGGAGGGCCTTGAAGAGGAATCTATCAGATAAGTATTGACGTCGAAACTTTAGGGGAGGATCTGCACACTCAACCTGCAGGGCATTATTTGCAGTTGATTTCATCGCCCCAACTATCAGACGGAGGCACTTAGACTGGATTTTGTCCAATTCTTTCAGAGCAGACCTATTACAAGGCTCTAGAATTATTGATCCGTAATCTAAGTGGCTTCGAATTAAAGCGTTATAAATTAATTTTTGGGTGTACGGGTGAGAGCCCCACCAAACTCCAGAGAGACATCTGATGATATTAATGTTTTTCTCACATTTCTTGATGATATGATTTATATGATGGACCCCTGTCATTTTGGAATCTAAGTGGACCCCAAGAAATTTAATGTTATTACAAACTGGAAAAACCATACCATCAAAAGATATGCAAACGTCAGGGATAGATCTACGCCTAGAGAAAACAACAGCGCTGCTCTTCTCCACGGAAATGCTAAGACCATGATCAGTCAGCCACTCGCATAGGTAAAAAAGAGCAGAATTAAGACGTGACTCTGCCTCTGAAACAACTTTGGAAGAAGCATAAATGGTTATGTCGTCCGCATATTGGGAGATTTTGCAAAAGGACATGACGGATAAATGTAAATTATAGGAGTAAAGGTTATACAGGGTGGGACTAAGGACCCAACCTTGAGGGAGACCTTTCCAAACCAATCTGAAAAGAGGAGGAGAATTTTCATGGGAAATAACTATGGACCGACCGGAGAGGGAATTACAAACGTAGTTAGCTATCTTCACGGGAATACTCAGCTCCAACATAGTCTGTCTGAGCATCGGAAGTAGGACGTTATCATATGCGGACGACACATCCAAAAACACTCCCACCAGAGTCTCTTCGTTCGAGAAAGCAATTCGAATGTCTGAAACTAATGTACACACGTTATCCATGGTACAAAAGCCTTTACGAAACCCGAATTGATTTCCAGAAAGGATTCCTTTACTCTCTATGAACCAGTCAAGTCTATTTTTAATTAAGTGCTCCAATATTTTTGAGAGAGTGGCAGAAAGGGCTATGGGACGGTAACTAGTTGGATTATCAACAGACTTGCCAGGCTTCAAAATAGGGAGAATAATTTGACATTTCCATTCGTCTGGAGGGGATTCTGATTCAAAGATGGAATTGAGAAAATCGAGAATTATTTTTTGTGTACTAAGACTGCTATTAACAACAAAAGAGTATGGAATACCGTCAGCTCCAGGAGCAGAATCTTTAAGAGAATTAATAACCAATTTAAACTCTTCAAAGGAAAACGGGGCATCAAATTCGGTGGAAGGAGATGAAGGAGATGACATAAATTTTTGGGACTCTTCAAATGTCGGAACCCAAGGAGGGGCAAGTTTTTGGGAGAAATCATGTAACCAGGGAGAAGGATCATTGGATAGAGGATTTGAGTTGGAGGAAAAGGAGCCACGAAACTTTTTTAAATTGTTCCAAACCAAGGACGGGTGAGATTGGGGAGACAAGCTCTCACAGAAATTATGCCAACCCAGACGCTTCTTATGAGACAGAAGACGTTTTGTTTCTGCTGCTACTCTTTTGTAATCGTTATAATTTTCCAGGGTCATGTTGGATGAGAAAGTTCTCTCTGCCTGTTTGCGTTTTTTACATGCAGAGGTACACTCATGATCCCACCATGGAGGAGATGAGATACGGTCACCATGAGAACTACGCGTAGGAATAGCAGCATGCGCGCTTTCAAGAAGCGCCTGCGTTAATCGGGGATATAGTTCATGTACATTACTGCTGTTAACAGGGGGAAAAGAGGCAGTAAGGTCATCAGTACGGATTCTAAATAAAGGCCAATCAGCGTCGGAAGTTTTAAATTTAAGTCTAGGAGGATTCTTAACTATATTGGGAATGGAAGAGAGACACCAAGTAATGATAATGGGGAAATGATCACTGCCGCAGGAATTTGACTCAATAGACCATGAGACCTGGGAAGATAAGGAAGGGGAACAGATAGATAAATCTACTGCTGATCTGGGATTTTGGGATGGGAGAACTCTTCGTGTAGGGGCTCCGTTATTTAAAATAACCAAGTTAATTTCATCAAGGTGACTAATTAATAAATCAGCAAGGGAGTCACGATTATGAGAACCCCATGCTTGATGTTGCAGGTTGAAGTCTCCTAAAAGGAAAAGAGGAGGGGGAATGAGGTTGATTATGGAGAAAAGATCAGAAAGGACTGAGGGAGTGGGGTCAGGAAGGTAAACAGATAGAAAGGAAATATTGTGGATCCGAACAGCAGTAATGTTAAAATCACTATGTGGAGGGAGGGGGATAGAATTAAACATCACAGACATAGAAACTAAAATAGCTGAACCAGCTCTTCCATCATTTCTGTCATCCCGGAGACAGGAGTAGCCAGGGACTCTGAATTGAGAACCCGGCCTCAACCAAGACTCTTGAATGGCAAAAATGATAGGTTTAAATTTATTTACAAAATATAAAATATCATTGGATTTATTTCTTATGCTACGACAGTTCCATTGTACTAGTGTCCTCTGGATCATTATTAATTGGGCTATTTAACTTAGTTATGTTCATAAGCTTAGTCAAGTTTTCGCGGAGAGTATCGGACATGCCCATTCCAGTATCACTGAAGCGGGATAATAAATTTAATAAAATGGAGGAAAGGAGTTCAGGGAAATCGTCATTCTTGGATAGGGAATTATCTGGGAAAGCAGAACCATTGGGAGACTCAGAAATTGGATTTTGAATAATAGCTTGATGAGCAAGACGGTCATACCCTGGTTGAGGAGTAGGAATAGTACGGCGGGGAGTGTAAACTGTCTTTCTATAAGATACAGTAGGAGAAGGAGAGGGAGTGGAATGGCGGACTTGTGAGGGATTAGATAAACGAGAGGACACCACATCTGAATACGCTCTGCGCACACTGGGAAACCTAGCTGAGGCCTCTATATAAGAAATGTTGTGTTCCGACATTGCCGTCTTTATTTCTTTCTGTCGTATGTACTCCGGACAGTTGAGATTGTTGGCAGAATGAGCACCAGAGCAAAACAAACATGACACTACCTGGGTATTACAAGACTCACCCTCATGTGGTTGTGCACACTTGTAACACCTAGGATCAGACCTACAAAGTGATTTTACGTGCCCAAATCTGCAACAACGATTACACTGAATAACTGGCAGCTTATATAATTCTACTGGTAACGAGGTAAAATATAAATAAGTGTGAGGAGGAAGTTTCTGCCCACTAAAAGTTACCACAACGGTTTGTGTTGGAATCCATGATATACTACCGTTGGAATCTGTGGATTTGCGACACATACGACGAGCCTTGATAACGTCGCCATAGCCTGTAGGTACAGAACAGTTTAGTGTAAATTCCTCCATTGAGATATCAACAGCAACACCTCTAACTATTCCCATGCGAGACACATTGTACGACGGAATGGAAGCAGAGAAGCCTGCATCAGTAAGGATTGAAGAATCCAAGAAATTGTTAGCGTCGTCTACATTTTTAAACTCAACAGAGACCCTATTTCTACCTATGCGTTTAACCCCACCAAGGGCAACTGTAGTAATATTTTTCTGAAATAGATAGCGGCCGAACTCCATTGGACGGATCTGACTACTTGAGTCTGTCTTGGAAACATGCACAATAAATGGAGAGGAGTCATTATGGGAGTACTTACGTTTATTTAAGAATTCTGGTTTTGCGAATGTATACTGGTCATTATGGGTATTACCGGTTGAGGAAACGGGGGGATTGTATCTTGGTCTCTTGCTGGGAACATTTTCTGTGTCCATATCTGGGACAGTACTAAGACCATTCGGTGGCGTGACACAAACATAACCTCCACCAGGGTCCGGCGGATCGGTATCCATTTTACTACGTTAAAAGAACACTTACACACACAAAATAGTACAACAAACACAAAAACACCACAAGAAGTACAATAATAACAGGAAATCCCGAAAAAAAACCAACGATATGGCGAGAAAACTTTACAAACAGTCCGAACACTTGTAACAAGCACGCAGCCTCGAATTGACCTTTCATAGTTACAGAATTTTAAGACATCTGTCCGTCTGTTTTCACATCAAATCATTGAACTGATTTAAATGATATCTTGGGAGAGATTTGATATTGATAAGAAGAAAGAATATTAAGATATTTTTATTTCACCGATATAAAAAGTGTACAGCTCTGGGGCTACATACAATTTTCTGCGCTATGAGATTACTAGCAACGTGTAGTTTCTATATAATATAATGTATAATTTGAACACTTGAAATTGAAAAAAAAAGATTAACCCATGTTCAAAAATTTTTTTTTTTAAATACTTTTATTTATCAATAATAATTACAAAAACAATGTTATACGGCGCAATATAAGCTTATACAAGTTTTACCATGCGCCGTCCAGTCGTTGTTTCACATATCAATAATAAATAAAAATTGGACCTATTTATGCATACCGGACTCAACTCACACGATGACAGTTCTGAGAAAAAGCCGTTTTTATTAAAATTGTTTATTCTTTAAAACTGATTGTTATTTTAAGTAAAGTTAATTTACAATAGTATATTTGGTACTTTATTCTATGCGTACAAACATAAATCTTTTAAAAATTACTACTATTTCCAACAAAAATTAAACAAAAACAGGAGGGTTCCTTTTAGAAAAACTATATTAGTGTGGGATACATATAATCCAAAGCGAATCATCTCTTTAGATTTATTACACAAGTCAACAGGATTTTCGTGCATGAGATCTGTGCACCCGATTTGGATGTCTAACATCTAATTAGTTATAGAAACAACGATTTTAACTTATAAAATTTGCTTTTAAATAAACTGAGGCCTCATGAACTTTCAAATTTTGAAGAAAACCGGCATTTTTTTCTTTCGGTTATGTAGTAATAGAATGAAATATATATTCATTATTTTTTAGTTTATATGCTTATATTCCCAAAAAAAAAGATTGAAATGAAAAAAATATGTAATTTAGATTCAAAACTTAATATTTTTTTGTATCTAGGTGAGCATATCCTAAATATATCTTGTTGTATGCTTCGGCAGTAAGTACCTACCTGATATAATGTGGCGCTCCTACTTTTTTCTGGTTTTTACAAGGACGTTTAAAACTAAATGATGCCTGCAACTCCGTTTCGCCAAACTCGTTTATCGTGCGGGAACCGTACATTTTTGATGAATTGTCCTTTTCCGGTACTCAAAGTATCTGCATACCAAATTTCAGCAAAATCGGTTCAGTAGTTTGGGCGTGAAGAGATATCAAACAGACAGACAGATAGACAGACAGACGGACAGACAGACAGACAGACATACACACTTTCGCATTAGTAGTTCAAGCAATGTTGCAAAAATCTTAATGTAAAAAATAATAATAATATAACAAAAAAAAATAGTAATGGAGTATCTTACATTGTCATTTTACAAAATAATGAGCCACAATCGAACCTTCATTGTCCATTAAATGCAAATAATGTGTAATGTAAAATTTGTCCATTACATTACTGTAATAGACAAATTTTACATTATTCATTTAAAAGTATTGTAAGTATAGTAGAAGATTCGTCCTTGAAGTTTTGATGTCTCCGATTTAGTCCAGATTCAGGGAGGGGGTAGCCGAGGTATTGCCTTTGAGGTTGGAAGAAACCCCGTTCCTCTAGGCCTATTGGGAGCGGAGTTATGGCTACTTTTGTAAGACATTTGACAGTTGCCGAGCTGTCAATGTCAAAGTTTGAATGCTTGTAACTCGGCAACTATTTGTCCTGGATATGGGGTTCTTCGGCTTGTTCTTCCTGGATTTTTCTCCTCTATTCGATCCTGGCTTCAGAATTGAGACAAAATTTGATGTCTCCGATTTAGTTCAAATTCAGGGAGGGGGTAGCCGAAGTGTTACCTTTGATGTTAGAAGAAACCCCGTTCCTCTAGGCCTATTGGGAGCGGAGTTATGGCCGCTTTTGTTCGACGTTTGACAGTTACCGAGCTGTCAATGTCAAACTTTGGGTGCTTATAACTCGGCAACTGTTTGTCCTGGATATGGGGTTCTTCAGCTTGTTCTTCCTGGATTTTCCCCCTCTATACGATCGTGTCGTAACGGTCGTGTGTGCGCAATACACACAACTCTGGTTTCAATGAAACCAGGCCAGTTACGCAGGAGTAATTTTATAGTGCCCAAGTGTGTGCGCAATACACAAGAGCACTTTGGTTTTTTTTTAAATTAAATAAGGGGGCAAACGAGCAAACGGGTCACCTGATGGAAAGCAACTTCCGTCGCCCATGGACACTCGCAGCATCAGAAGAGCTGCAGGTGCGTTGCCGGCCTTTTAAGATGGAATAGGGTAATAGGAGAGGGTAGGGATGGGAAGGGAAGGGAATAGGGGAGGAAAGGGAATAGGGTAGGGGATTGGGCCTCCGGTTTCACGCCGGTTTTCTGTGAGAACGTGGTATTTCTCCGGTCGAGCAGGCCCATTCGTGCCGAAGCTCTCCCACGTATGAGTTTCAATAAAACCGGGCCAGTTAAGCAGAAGTAATTTTATAGTGCCCAAGTGTATGCGCAATACACAAGAGCATTATTCTTTACTCTCGTAACCTAACGGAGCGGAAGACCGACATGACTGGTGAGAGATCAGGTGCACGACCGACTTTTTATACGGGCACACACTTGGGCACTATAAAACTTTTTACTTCTTATTAATTTTGCTCTATAATGGTATGGAACCCATCGTGCGCGAGTTCAACTCACACTTGACCGATTTCTTTTTAAATGTACCTAAGTAAACAAAATATATTTTTTTTGGTTTTGTGTTTTTCTTTAGGCACGGTATGAAAATAATAATTTCTAAGTGTTAGCCACTGATATTGAATATCTAGTTCTATTACTTTAAAAAAGGCAGTTTTTGAAACAAACTTTATAATAATATTGCGTTTTTGTGTTTTGTCCAATAACTGGTACTGTCCAATCACTAGTCGTTTTACCCTTACTTGGATAACCATAACATAACGAAAAAAAGGGATATGTCCCTTTTGTGTCGGGCCTGTGTCACAATGAGTCTTTGTAAAATATTAAGAATTAAGCCTTTTTTAATATGCAAACAGCAACCAAGTCGCATGCTTCTACTTGCTTAATTAAAAAAAAATCGAGAGACCATGTACCTAGTTTGGATCTATGTAAAAAAAACAATACTCATTAATTTGTTAGTTGGTAACTTTGTTGTGAAAATGTTTTGTTCTGAAAAAATTGTTAGATTAGTACGATCTTCATAGGGTCGATAAAAGGGCCATTTTGGAATACTTCTGCATTATTAACTCAATTTTGGCAATGGTGTGGATTGGACTCAATTTGCATAAATAGGGTCAATTATTATAAGTAATAGCGAATAACTGTACAAAGTCTGCCTAGGTATCACAAAATGGCTATATAAACGCTATGAGCACGCTATTTACATAGGCATTGGCTATGAAAATAGTCATATTAGGATATAATAATAACGTAATGCTTCTACATAGCGTATATATTATATATGGCCAAATTAGGAACGTTTTATATGCACGTCATTCTCTAGCACATTGGAAATTCACATGAATGACAAAGACAGAAAACCATGAATTTAATACGCTAAGTAAATATCTTTATCAGGGGGCTAAATGTAGAGATGTCACAAAAATCGTCAACGAAACAATGTGAATTTACGTTTTACTTCAAACGGGTAGAAATTAAAATTTCATTCGCGTACCGAGCAGCCGAAAAGTTCCCATTACATTCGTATTATACGAGATTATGACAGTGAAATGAGTTTCGGCAACTCCGTTTAAAATATGACAAAAGTTAGCAAACTGTTTCCCAAGATAAACAGAATTCGTCGAAAATATTTAGTGAAGTCTGGCGAGACTACGCACTAGGCGACGCGAAGGAGAAACTGCTCTTAGTTAAGTGGGTCCCTAAACGATCAATCTTATAGTGCAAAATCATTGAACAATTTATTTGTGAATAAGATTGAAAGGCCGGCGCGTTCAATATTAACCCTAGACGTTCAATAATATTGCACAATACGTGATATTGCACAATCAAATTGATGAACGAAAAATACACTTTCGTTAATTAGATCAAAAGTTTAATCAAAACAGATGCTTTCGTTAAATTCGTTCGACGAATTTTTCTAAACGAAATTTCGATTAGAAAAATGCATGGGATTTGACATACGGTTATCGATTAATATACTTACAATATCAAAATTTTGCGAAGCTTTTGGTCGAATCCCACACATTTTTGATTTCGAACGTCTCACTCATTTTTGTCTTTTTAACCCTTGCAGGTAGCAGAATTTAAAAAACTTTTGCACGGGATGCTTCTACATCATGTCAAAGGCATTGACTCCTATTCCTTACGCTGTGACGTAACCTACAAACGACCCCATAGTGCGTACGCTCCTCGAGCCGAGAATGTTTGGCTGTGTTTGACCTGACGAATAAATTCGTTAGACAATACACGCTAATGAATAAAGTTGGGCTGTTAACGAAGCTAACTTCGGAATTTCCATTAAGAGTGCTCGTGTTTTATCCTGGAACATCGCATATTCGACTTCCCATTATGATCTAGAGCCGAGAAAAGCGGATGCAGAATTCCGCTGCATGTCTTAGATCTGCATAACTTTTTAGAACATTTTGTTGAGGGTTATTAAGGGCCCTCTATCCTCTAAATTAGCAGGTCGATTGTCTGTCAGTGCGAATATCGACGTAAATGACATTAAAATAACATTCATAACAGCGCGCCTTGTACGGTGGCGGTTACGACGCTCGCCACGAGAAAAAACCTTTTTTAAGGCTTAATATAATACAAATTTCAAAAAAGTAAAAAAACCAAATTATTAACTTAAGTAGTGCAAAGCAGTAGATATTTTTTATATATTCTTTTGATAAATAATGAAGGAGTAAAGTGGTTTCATTCAACGATTTGGAGGTGATTTGGTTTTTTATTTCTTTATTATGTGATACCGATAAAAAAAATATGGCAAAACCAAATTACGTATCATATCATGTAGATTACTAATTATTTTTTTCAGATATAATTTCTCTGTTAATGCCGATGAAAAGTTGTTTCATCTGCACGCTTTTTTCGAAAGAGCAGCCTTAAGATGCATTAGTTCAAATAATCATTATCGACGATAATTTTGAAGGAAGTCATTTTATCAGATACAAACTATTTACTTACTGTATACTTTTTATCAGAGAAACAAGACGAAAAGAAGCGCGATTTTGAGAGTTACAAAGGATACATTAAACCACCAAAGAATTAAAATGTTAATTTAAATAATTTTCCTCGTTTTAATGTGATCATGGCAAAAATCACAATCATCACATTTTCTGATATTACTCAGGATTTCTGACTCATAAATCGTGAGTCATGACTTTAGTGTCAGTCAAGAAACCTATAACTTACAAAAGTCATGTCTCAAATTATCATTGTAACATTCTCTACGATATGAGAAAAATTCAAAGAACAAAAATCATAAAAAGAGGGACGGAATCTTGAGGAAATTTTAAAGAGAATATTACAGGAGGCACCGCCCCATTGGTCGCGTATGGGTTATTCTCTCGTTATAGGGAAACCTTAATCTTGTTTTTTATCGCAGCCAGTAATTTCAGAGTTGATTTATCACTTGTAATATCACGCCCAATTTAGTTTACGAGATTGTCAAATAGAATCGAGAAGTTAAATGATCGTTTACATTGTGTGCTTTTGTAGTCATTAATTTATTCTGTTTTAAACGTAATCAGTTCAAAACGTTTTAAATGTGTATAATCATTAATAGAAATTGTAAACATTTAGAAGTTATCGTTTTTTATTAAATAATCGGCCAAGAGCGAGTCGGACTCGCGCACTAAGGGTTCCGTAGAGCAAAATTAGCCCAAAAATTGTGTTTTTTGTATGGGAGCCCCCTTAATTTTTTATTTTATTTTAATATTATTATTAAATATTAAAGTGCACATAAAATTAAGGACCTTGAGTAAAATTCAAGTACCTACCTGTTGCCATTATTGATATAGAGCCAAAAAGGTAAAAAAAAAATCACGTTTGTTGTATGGAAGCCCCCCTTAAATATTAATTTTATTTTGTTTTTAGTATTTGTCGTTATAGCGGCAACAGATATACACAATCTGTGAAAATTTCAACTTTCTAGCTATTACCGTTCTTGGGTTACAGCCTGGAGACAGACAGACAGACGGACAGACATCGAAGTCTCAGTAATAGGGTCCCGTTTTTACCCTTTGGGTACGGAACCCTAAATAATAAAAATGCAAAATGTGAAAGCAAGGTTTATTGTAGCTACCTTTTTATATAACCCATCATTGTAGCCTGTAGGGGCCTCAAGGGATTTTCTCTCAATATTTGATAATTATTCTTACTAGTCGACTAATAATAAGTTTTGTTCGTAGTCGCTAGTTATCAGTATCTCTAAAATGGATGAACAATGATTATTACGACCGATTCCTATTTCAACATAATATATACTCCTTCTTCCCCCGGACCGCGAAAGCGTATAGGCGTGTCCACCGTATTTATTTCGTTTTCAAAAATCAATCATTAATAAATCCGTACAAATAAATCAAGCTATGTACCAGGAGCGCATGAGTTGCTAAGAACTGCAAGTACTAGTGTGCGAACGAGACAACGAACGCGACGGCCCGTGTTCCCGCGCTTCGCCCGTGCTTGCACGTCGCCGATACGTAAGCACTGTGACTTGCCGTAACTCATAAGCGATAGCGGATAGCGGGTTTTTGTAGAGGTTGGTCCAAAGTTTCTTTATCAACTTCGCATCAATACTATTAAATCGGAAACATGCCACTCAATCGCACTCCTGGCACGCCCACCCCCGAGGACATAAAGGAAGCTAGATTAAATGTACCGAAGACTTCTAAATCGGGATCCGCACCAAATCTATCTAATGAGGAGCGCAGCAATGTAACTACAAGGCGCAAAGAAGAAAATATTAATATTAAAAAAATTATGACTACAGGCATTGCCTAGTTTGGGTGTCAGAGTATTCATAGGATCTTGTAAAAATGTTTGAGCTAATAAAGATTATTATTATTATTATTATTATTATATCTATTTGAGATATCGATCCGAACTATTTACGATATTTACGCTTATTTTACGAGCGTTAAACGCGCGCCGATAAATCCGCGTCACGGCGTCGCGTCGCGCCGAACCGTGAAATAATGCAAACGCGATAACATTATGACATCTTCTGGGATCCCTGACGTTTATCCTGTCTGGATCCAGCGTAGTTTATTACCAGCGATACCGGATTTAAATAAACCATTTTAATGTAAATGCACTGTCACGTGACGCTTATTCAAGATTAAAACGTAATTTACTTATGTGGTAAAGGTGGAGCGGTGAAAAAGTTAAAGAGTCTCCAACGCGAGTGACCCAGTGTGATTACTGATGTAGCGGTATTAGGAAAACTATAATACTCCATTGAAAATAATTTTGATCTCAATGTCGACAAAACTAAACACGGCCATATTACTACTAACTAATGCGTGTTTAATCTAAACAATAAAGGAATACAGTGTATTTTTATAAAAATAATGATGATAAAAATCTTAATTGAACCATACACATTTTTTAATAAAATAAAATGTTTATTATACTTTCTTTTTATTTACATTCATGGCATAAAACGAACTACATGAGAAATATAATTTATAGTCGGGACATTTTAATAGGCCACATTTGACAGTTCATCAAAATTGTACCAGGTAACCTTATAGCGACGTACTTATAAAAATAAATATTTTTGTTTTGTTATAATTGCACAATTGATTAACTTTTTTCAATTACAATTACATATTTATCGTAAATATGACCGATACGAATTATTTAACGATTTGCTTTTACTGATAAACAATTCTAAACGTAATAAACAAATTCTGATCTTAATAATTGCACGTCGTTGCAATGTTACGTCAGCTGACCTTTTTTCTTTTTAAACTCTAGGGAAGTTACCCTAAAAATCGAAAGCGAAAAAATAGTATCGATGCATTGATTACTTGTAACGAAATATCCCCATAAATTAATAACCACGTCGTGAAAAGTAACACATATTTATGTGAAATGAATAATGATAATACTAGATTTAACCGTTTTTATAATTTAAGCGAATAAATACATTTTTTTTGTAAATTATGTACTTGTCTTATTTTGCTCCTTGAATTTGCAAAAGAAAAAGCAATAATGGGACAGGAGTTTGTTTCAAACGTATAAGATTCAAATATTTTATTTCAAGTCCGTATCGATTTATTCGTTTTGGTCGATGTTTTTACGTAGCTCACCTCACTATGGAGATTAATCTGACAGATGTCAAATGTGGCCTATTAAAATGCCCCGACTGTAGTATTCAAATTTACTTGTCATTAATTAAGTAATTAACAACCACGCTCGCGCCACATTGAAAATGTTGTCTATGCCTATCCTTCCTTTGAAAACATTTTTAGGAAGATAATGTTAAAATTGGGTGTGAATAATAAACAAAGCATTCTCGATTTAAAATTTAAAGTCATCAATGGTTGTTAAAGTTGTTAAAATTTAAAATCATCGATGGTTCTAGAACCACAGTTAATATATGCAGCTGTGACTGGTGGCTTTTTGTTTCAAATATGGAAGCCATTTTAATGTTATATTTTATGCATCGCATTGTCATGCTTATTCAGGATTGACTTTAAAATCAATGTATTTACAACATTCACTGCAACTGTAAAATATATTTTGCAATATTTACAAAAATATTTTATCATAAGTAACTTAATATTATATTTTTATAGCCAGTAACTGTTAAAATAATAAATAATCGAATGAGTAGCTAATCATATTGTATTCACACTAATATTATTATGGTTGCTGTAGGAGTGTCATCAATCATAATGTACCTGGCCATTTAGCCGAAACTTTTTCGTTTTCGCTTCGTTATAGAATTGCCGATCAAAATGTATGAAATTGACGTAAGACGAGTCGCACGTCAACGTCATATTAACGAACGCTTATGTCAATTACATACATTTTCATTGGCGATTCTATAACGAAGGTAAAACGAAAATATTTAGGCTCACCCTCCTGATTAACTAGTCTAGCAATTATTGAAACAAGATATTATATTATGTGAATGATACGCTTCAAATAATTTCAGAACGTACTAAAACTAATTACATAAGTCTGTAGGGGTATGAAATATATTTAGCCTTGGATATCTAAAATTAACGGCTGCTCCTCATTTTCAATAGAACCGTTTAATATTAGTAACAGTAATAGTATGCTTTCTTGTATAATTTATTTACTATATTGTTTAATTTGAATTTATCGCGAATAAGTTAACAGTTTTCTTAAATAAAATTTGGGTATCCTACATAGCCACTAAATACGTAACTAAAACGTGTAAAACATGCGCGTTGAAATCAACGTAGAAAGAATTTTCGTACTAAAATCTTCTGCACAGCAAAGATATTTTGAATGGCTCCTGTCACGTCATACATTGCAGTCCCATGTTTGCAGTTTTGGAATTCTAAAGCTTTAAAATATAGATGATATATTTTATAGAAAAACTGTGACTCTCATCAATGAAAAACTTAACAAATACTATGCGCGGGCTTCAAAGCCCTAGCCTGAAGCTTTTCAGAACGTCAAATAGCCACTGCACGTTTTTGACATGCACACTAACAATCTTTATTTATATAAAAATAAATATTTTGTGCAAAAAAGTCGAAACTGTCGATAGTTTTCACTCGATATTGCATTCAAAGTTTGTGCTGACTGCTCTTCGTCCCGTGGCTCAATGTGAATGGCACCATAAAAGAAATCAATTCATAGGCAAATCACAAATGATATAACTTGGTCGCGCTATGTCAAGCCAAGTCACAATGATTATTATCGACTTGACATAGCCTGACCAAACATCTTGGGTGTACCTATATATACAGTATCAATTTCATTGCCCAATCGAGGTGGTATAGGCCTAACCCAATATTGGTTTTCAGCACCATCATTTACGTCACACTTTCTATCATTTATTATTACTTTATCAGAATATTTATCTAATATACTGTAACTAGATGTTACGAAGTGTTCCTAAGCATCTAAACATCTCAAGTTATACACTAATGTTCATAACAATTATTAAGCAAGCGTTAGAGACGATCATCGTAACATAGTATCCCGAATACATATTGAACTAGCGAACTAACAGAAGTAAATTACGAGCTAGAATTGCCAGTCTATTGGTGTTGATACTGAATTTATTACTGAGGTTTATATCATTTTTACATTATATTATTATTATTGGTGTCAGAGCTAGTCAGAGAACTCATTGGAAATATTAATTAATCATGAATGTTAACAAAAATAACAAAATCGAAATATTAAAGTGCAATATTTATCGTATATCTTAACTTCGCTATGGCCTATGTACATGTAAGTACCATTTAAATTAGTGGTAAGCCACTCTTATTTATAATCAAAATTAATGAAAACAGAATATAGACAAAAATATATCTACTACAAACTTATAACACATGGCTGTAAATAAAATTTAACTTACAATTAGTAAATTATGATTTAATCGCAAACTAAGCCTAATTAACATACTTCTAACTCTTGAATTGCTCTATTACATTGTTAAAAATAATAATCAAGAGTATACAATAAATATATCAGTCCTAAGACGGGTAAAAAACCTGTAACATAGAATATCATTGTCAAAAACTATCAAGATCCCACACACTCACCTAATCCCGGCAAAAAGTGTTTATCGCCGAACAGGGTAACGATGCAATCTAAATTATCGCTCAGTTTGGGAGCTCAGTAATTAGCTTTAGTGGCCGTTACCGAGGCCAGCACCATCCCATCGTAACGACTCCTGTAATTTCATTTTTGCCGTCGCAGCTACAGATAAATCGTTGATAAGAGCTTTATGCTATAAGCATGATAAATATGGGTTTTTAATTGCGTTGCGAATTTCAATTATAAAGATAAACTTACCTGTAGTAAGGCTATGTTATACTCTTTCTTGCGGTTTCCTTAGGATGTTAGTTAACCTGTAATGAAGAAGAATGGCAATAGTTAATACCAATTTCTTGAATCATGACTCCTTGATTAATTTAGGAAGACATTTTCATTTTTTTAAGTTTAAGTGTGTTTGCTTGTCTTTGTGTCTGTCTGTTACCTCTTTACGCTTAAACCGCTGAACCGGTTTTCATGAAATTTGGTATGCAGATACTTTGAGTCCCAGGAAAGGACAGGAGATAGTTTTAATCCCGAAAGTTTGGCGCCCTGGAGTTGCGGGCGTCATCTAGTGTAATATATTATACCGTTTAAGGTACACTCTCAATTAAATAAATAATTTTAGACAATATACATAATTGTGCAATAATAACGTTGCATAATTTTTCATCTACTTATGGTAATTGCGTTGATAATGATGATGAGGGACCCGTATTGGCTACAGATACATTTGTTGTGAATGCCGCAGAGGAAACCTTTCAGCGGGACTAATTTTGCCTTTTCCAATTTCAGATCTACCTATCTTTATATAGATCGGGGTACGGCGGTATATTTCCTTACATTGTTGTATAGGATGTTCAAAAGATGAACCCCTTTTTTACATTAAACAAGATGACCCGGGGAACTTCGTATCACTTTCCTCATAATATAAACCTTCCCTGGACTTCCACGAATATTTTAATATTAAAATAAGCCAAATTAGTCAGCTTTTCTCGAATGTTAGTGAGACTAACAGAATATAAAATTCATTTTTATTTAAATACTAGCTGTCCCGGCAAACGTTGGTTTGCCATATAAATAATTTTTGGTATGAAAAATAGATGTTGGCTGATTCTCAGACCTACTCAATATGCTCACAAAATTTCATGAGAATCGGTCAAGCCGTTTCGGAGGAGTTCGATTACGCACCCCGTGACACGAGAATTTTATATATTAGATGGATCATATTTCTTATTATGTAAATTAAATAAGAACTACTTCAAGGATTTCGAGTAAACTCCCACCGTATGATTTAGACTATGACCATTACACATTCAGTGAAATTAGCCGATTAAGCGTGCTATATATTTTTTTTATAAAACGGTAAAACATGATTCATGAAACACTGTTACCTATGTTTCACAAACGGCAGTATTATTTTCAAGTAATTTATGGCAAGAACCATCATACATCAAGATCCAACATCAAGTATAGAAGCGTGTAACTCTACATACAAAAACAAAGCAACGTTTAGTAACACCATGTAGTGTGCCTTATCAAAAGCCTTTACAGGCGTATTCATGTTTATTTATTTAGTTAACGAAGTGCGAGCACATGAAAATGCAACAGCAATTAAACGCTCCTCTATTCATTGACAATAGAAGTAATTTATTCCGGCAAAGCGACACCACCATGTAAATATTGTATAGAGTATCCCATCTTGATACAAGACCGCACCGCATGAATCGATGGACACACACATAAGCGTGATCTCAGATAACTTAAGAGCCATAACTCATCGGGACGCCATCGCGACGTAGCCATTGACGTTACCATGGCACCTCTACATCACCGCAAAGCGGTGTTTTCAAACTTAAATTTAAGTGTCAATTCAGACCGTAAAGCGACGAGGCCAGGCTAGGCTCGGCGCGGCATAAATTTGTATGGATTTGACAGATTTCAATTGCGTGAGATGTCTTGCGAATCTGTCAAATCCACATAAATTTAGAAATGCATCTACGCGTCGCGTTGCGGTCTGAATCAACCCTAAGAAAAACAGCGCTTTGCGGCGACGTAGAGACGCCAGACGTTGCTTGGACGTTGCCATGGTAACGTCACTGGCTACGTCGCAATGGCGTCCCGGTGAGTTATGGCACTAAGGCTCGATTCATACGTCCCAACGCGCGGTTTGGCGCTTACACCGCAAGATTACAAGCAATTTTATGTAAATGACAGCGCGATCACGCCGCTATTGCAAAAATATATCGTTACATACGTTTGCTTGGTTTGCTTGTTTGCGCGGACGCAAAAAACAGTAGAACATCTTCATATAATCGCATCAAATCAATGATGTTCATGTGTTGTACAATACAAGGAGAAAAATTATTGAGCGTGTGTCATCAGTAAACATCAAAGTTGCGCTACTGTATATAAAATTTGTATTTCGGCGAAACGGCCGCGGGAGAAGAATCGTATCTTATTTATATTCTAGAACAATAAGGAATCGCAACGTAACAAATCCTTGTAATAGTTTTTTTTTATGTTTCAGATAAGCCTTGTCTTATGATAGACCAAAGACACAACCATGACGATAGAAACGACAGCAAAACTTTAATGCCACGCTTAAATTTTTCACGAGTTAAAAAATAAGCACCCATTTTAGGAATTTTTAAGAATTCCCTTTTCGCACTCGCCAACAAAATAACAGATACCTGCAAAGCCCAGCACACATCGGCTGTTTGCTCTGCCGTCAGAAAAACTTCTGGAATATTCGCAAAAAATATTGTTTGAATAGCGACTCCGGAGCCTTTTTATCTGAACGGGACAAAAGTTATTGTAGCTTCTAACTACAGATTTTTCATTTTTTTGTCGTAGATATATGCTAGCTGTAACTAGCTGTTGCCCGCGACTTCTCCGCGTCAGCAATATGTGATTATTGTGATACAAGATAGCTATGCTTACATTTATTTTTAGATTTAAAAATAGGTTACGTGTAATGTAGTAAATGGCACATACAAATTACGCTGAAGTTGCTGCTACCGACTGAAAAATAATTATGAAGATTGAATACAGAATGTTGTCGCGTCTATGTGTGTCCCAAAAATCCAGGAGTTCCCTCTATATCTCATTATCAGATCACTTTCGTAAGCATTGTACCAAATTCGGGTTATTGTATCTCTATAGTGTATGAAATATACTATACATCCATCTACAAAACAGTTTTGAAAATTAGTAAAGAAAACGGTGAAACAATAATAATATGATCAAAGGCAGATCAGATTAGGCAGATCAGACCTAAAATGATGATACATGGCCTTATTATAGTGATGATGATGATTAGTATTTAAATAATTGAAACATTGACATTTATATATGCTTTTAGTTGTTGAAACAACGCCGGAATTGCCGAACATAAAATTGTATGCCGAATCTAGAGGTTTAAGGATTCAAGAGTTCCAGAAGACAGAAACCAGGGTATACTTCGGCGCAAATTCCTATTTTTAGGGTTATACTTTCGGTCTGTCCGTCCGTCTGTCCGTCTGTCTGTCTGTCTGTCCGCGGTTTTGATCAGAGACTATAGGACCTACAAAGCTGTAATTTGGCATGAATGCACATATTAATGATGCCAAAAAATGGTACATGAAATCTTAAAAAAAAAAAATTTTTTATGGTACCTTCCCTACACATTCCATCCATCGTTCGATCGTTCCATCGATTTCTCATGGATTGCATCATCTGATCACCACTTTTGTGATGATGTCACCAAATTTGGGCTACATCTCATTCAACAACAAAAGTATTTTGGAAATCGGTCCACAAATGCCGGAGTTGTTCGCGAACCGTAATAAAAAAAGTTAAATATATCCTCCTCCTTGACGGAAGTCGGTTAAAAAGTAGCCTAAGTTATTCCTTACTACATCAGCTATGTGCTTAAAAAAGTCCCGTCAAAATAGCTCCAGCCATTTCAGACATTAGCCGGAACAGACAGACAGACAGACAAACATATAGACAAAAATTGTAAAAAAAATTGTTTTGGTGTCTGTATTCCGATATACATTATACACTCATATAATGCATGTAGTAAAAAACGGTTTTCAATATTAGAAACAGACATTCCAATTTTATTTATAGATGTATAGATGTATAGATTTGTTATCAATAACTTTGAGAGTACCTTGAAATATTAATGCAATTTTTACAATCTTTACAACTTGTAAAATGAATATATTATACTATATTATACATTTTGTCACGATGGTAAATATTAAGCGTAGGTAAGTAGTATTTTATCGCGTATACTACATAATATCTCTGACGAATGCTATCAAAATCAATTCAGTTCGCATAAATAAAAGTTTAGTGTTTTTAGTATATTATACTACTTTTACCTAGGTATTACAGCAACCCAGATCACATGACTATTTACATAAAAAGTATTTACAGCCTAAACTTCCTATACCTTTGACCAAAATTCGTTCGATAGCTTTTGTAGATCAACTCACAAACTTAGGCCTTTTTAATAAGTGAGACTTAGGGCCTGTTTCACCACTTCCTGATAAGTGCCGGATAGGCTATCCACCACTTGACTTAACAGATAGAGTATGGAGAATCTGTCAAAAAAGTTGTGAATAGCTTATTCGGCACTTTATCAGAAAGTGGTGAAACAGGCCCCTGGTATGATTAATAGAATTCTTTTGCTGACTACTCTTAGCGAATTGCTCAGGTACAAGAATGCAATATAAAGCAACAAAAGTGATATTCTGCAACATTCTGAATCAACATTTTCTCGCGAATTTCGCTAACGTACTAATTACGACTCATCCTTTCGTAAGATTTTCCCCTCGAGAACTCTTCAGTCGTTTATTATACACTAGCTGACCCGACAGACGTTGTCCTGTCTTAGCGATGATTATTAAATTCGAATTGGTATAATTAAGAGAACAATAGATTAAAATGTATTATCTCCATGCCTTTAATCAAAATAGATTAAATAGTTTAAGCGAAAATCAGTTTATTGTGCGGGAACCGTACATTTTCCGGGACAAAAAGTATCCCTTGTCCTTTCCCGAGACTCAAAGTATCTCCATACCAAATTTTATCAAAATCTATTGAATAGCTTACGCGCAAATCACAAAAGTATATTGTGCAGTAACCGTACATTTTTCCGGGACAAAATGTATCCTATGTTCTTTTCCGGGACTCAAAGTATCTCTCCACCAGTTTTCAGCCAATTCGGTTAATTCGTTCTTGAGTTATAAGTAGTGTAACTAACACCACTTTCTTTTATATATATAGATTATTATTATATATCTATTTGATCGAGCTTTGCTATATATTACTAGCTATTTGATCGAGCTTTGCTCGGTATTCGATAAAACACGAATAAAATGACATTTTCTAAAAATAATTCCTAGTTAGATCGATTTATCGCCCCCGAAACCCCCTATATATTATAATCCACTGAAATGTTACATTTGCTTTGCATTTATTAGAGGACGCAATTTTATTTTTGGAATATGTTGGGGGGGTCAATAGAAGCTTAACCTCAAGTTTGTGGGGTCGCTCATGCCTCATGCTCATGCCTCATGCTCATGCTCATGCTCATACTCATGCCTCATGCTCATGCCTCATGCTCATACCTCATGCTCATGCCTCATGCTCATGCCTCATGCTCATACTCATGCCTCATGCTCATGCCTCATGCTCATACCTCATGCTCATGCCTCATGCTCATGCCTCATGCTCATGCTCATGCCTCATGCTCATGCTCATGCCTCATGCTCATGCTCATGCCTCATGCTCATGCTCATGTTTATACTCATGCCTCATGCCTCATGCCTCATGCTCATGCCTCATGCTCATGCCTCATGCTCATGCTCATGAACGTGAACATGAATATGAATATGATCTAATTAAAAAAAAATAACGTATTGACAAAAAACTTCGGCCGAATTTTTCTTTATGCATGTTCGGCCAAAGTTCGTATTCGGTTCAAACCACATTCGGCCCATCACTAATTATTTTACAATCGAAATTGATAATAATAATTATTTCGCCGTCTCTGTGCGATTTCTTTATGAAATATTTCTTTTACTTAATTTTAGGGCTGTATTTGATGCTATGATTGCGAAAGTTGAAGTGGTTCAAGTTTCCTAGGTCTTTCAAGTAAATTAAAAATGTTGTGTGTCGATGATCGATGTTTCGAAATAGTCGTAGATGGGTGTTCAATTTTCTAAATCTCGATTATAAAAACATAAATTCACGCAACAGCTAGTTATATATATATATATATATATATATATATATATATATATATATATAACTAGCTATTGCGATTATAAAAACATAAATTCACGCAACAGCTAGTTATATATATATATATATATATATATAGTTATATATAGTTATAGCTATATATATATATATATATATATATATATATATATATATATATATATATATATATATATATAGTTATATATATATAGATAGCTAGTTATATATATATATATATATATATATATATATATATATATATATATATATATATATATATATATAACTAGCTGTTGCGTGAAATGCGTGAAATGCGTGCGAAATTCGCGTCGTGGCTCTAATGAAAACGGCCACGATGCGTTCTGGCAATCGCAAAAGTCCACAACGCGAAATTCGTGTCGTGGCTGATATGCTATTCGTTTTTCTTGATCTGTTCTTGATTGATTAATTGTCCATAGGTATGGAAGATTGTATTTGAATTACCACGTGTACTAGGTACAAAATATTTTTTCTTTTTCTAAATCATACACACTGCATAACGTGTTTATCATTATTATTTATAAAATATCCATACTTCCATACTATCCGTACTATTATTATAACTGTCTGTCTGTCTGGCGCAACATAGTTGCGGGCATCAACTAGTAGTATTATATTTAAATTATATATAAAGAAAAATAAAACTAAACACTTATTAAGATCAGATTACCTTATATTAAAAAAAAAATAACAAACAATAGCACTTTGTGGCAGACAGACAGACAGTAATAATATTAGTACGGATATTATGGAACTATGGATATTTTACAAATAATAATGAAAAACTTGATTTGCAGTGATTCTGTAAAAGAAAAAATATTTTGTAGTACGCGTGGTAATTCAAATATAATCTTCCATACCTATGGATGATTAATCAATCAAGAACAAATCAAGAAAAACGAATAGCATATCAGCCACGACAGGAATTTCGCGTTATGGCCTTTTTGTGATTGCCAGAACGCGTCGTGGCCGTTTTCATTAGAGCCACGACGCGAATTTCGCGTCGTGGCTGTTTCACTGTGACCACAACGCGTTGTGAGCCATTTTTTCGCTCATTGAGCGATTTCGGTCTTTGAGCGTAACATATATATATATCACTTTTGTATGGGGAAACTCGTGACGCTTGGGCCCTTGCCCATACAAAAATGAAAAAAAAATTCATCTCTCAGCGCTGCTACTTTCACAGTGAACTCTCTACAAGGAACACGTACACACCCTAAAGTATTATCACTTATTCTTGTTACACACTGTATATTATATATATACAAGAATTGCTCGTTTAAAGATATAAGATGTATTATTATATATTACTAGCTGTCCCGGCAAACGTTGCTTTGCCATAATATATTTGCCATATTATTTTATTGAACTGACTAAATATTATACTACATACTAAATAAGTATGTCGCCATGGCAACGTCGATCGCTATCCCGTCGCATAAACAATGGTCGCCATCAGTCTCAGGTTGTAGTAATACACTATTATTTATTCAACAAATGCACTTATCAATATATCAAGTACCGAGTAGCCGATTCTCAGATCTACTGAATATGCATATAAAATTTGGTAAAAATCTATAAAGCCGTTTCGGAGGAGTTCGTGGACTAACATTGTGATACGAGAATTTTATATATAAGATGTAGCGCTGTTCAAAAATTATATTACGATGCGAATAAAGATTATTTTTGTCTGAAAATTAATACCTATCTAAGAAGAAATTTTTAGATTCTCATAGTGGCTGAGAATTTCTTTTAGTAACATTGTTATATATATTATGTGTCATTTATATAGTTTATATAGACGAGTAGTATTAAAATAATATAGTTACAGATTTATAATTATTATGATAATAAATTACAGGATGACCCCGTAATTTTCGTGTCACTTATAAGCCTTCCCTGAACTAATATTAGAATCCTCACAAATTGCCTTTTTAATAATAACCTAAGGAATAATAATAGTATTATGTTCTCAAATTATTCAGTTCATTGCTGATAATAATATTTGTATTCATGATCCTCGACAACTATCTTACCTAGAAATGAGGGTGGGATGAATCGCCGAAATACCCTGACAGCCGGAGCAAATCAATAATTCAGGAAGTGCGCCAAAATTAATAGTTTTCCTCCGAAACTGGAGCGTAATTTCTAATTAATAAAGGTATAATATGCAATAGGGTATCAAATATGCACACCGTATTACGTAGAGCACATTATCATGGACAAAATGGTGTATCGAGGGACAAAATATCTTTATTGTATGGAGTTGTCCCAACTCAAAATAATATCTACTATCGCTAATCAAAATGTGATTATAGATAGACCTTTCAGCGTGTTACTAGTTGAGACTTTTCCTAAAACTATATATTATTGCTTTCCTTTTGTCTTTGATCACCATGCTATGGTAGAATATTCAGAATCTTTGGTATGTCTTTCTTTCCTTGTCCAGTCATGTTATTAAGGAAATAACGAATTATGTCCACTGTAATACTTTGATAAAGTTTTCTTTATCAAAGTATTATGTATGTATGTAAGTAGTATGTATATCTACTTGGGCCAGATAGTCTCCTTTAATAATAGACTAGGAAAGGAAGTCATTCATCGAATTGAAAACGCCTGAAAGAGCTAGTGGTCCATGAAGACGCTAATGAAGGGAGATTTCCCAATCTCCCTGAAACGCAGACTCGACGTCGACATATGCATTCTGCTCATCCTAACCTACGGTGCTCAGACCTGGTCATTGACTGAGTCGCAAAGATCCCAGCTCGGGGTTTGCCAAAGAGCAATGGAGCGCAGCATGTTAGGTGTAAGACTAGCTGACCGAATAAAAAATAGCACGTTGCGCTCCAAAACATGTGTTAAAGACGTCGGCATGAAAGCTGTACAATTAAAGTGGGACTGGGCGGGTCATACCAGCCGCATGCATCCTGACCGTTGGGCAAAGGTCACCGCAGAGTGGGTACCAGTGGACGGACGACGCCGCCGTGGACGGCCTCCAAAAGATGGCGAGATGAACTGGATGCCTACAAGCCAGGCTGGTCTGCGGTGGTGTTGGAGCGAGACAGATGGAAGACCTTGGGGGAGGCCTTTGCCCAGCAGTGGGATAGTATAGGCTCATAAAAAAAAATATTTGCTTTTATCTACTGAATCAGATGTCATCCATGACCATCGAAGAAATTGATTCATAGGCAGTTGACGGGAATACGTCGTGTGGTCGGATTTTAATTATGTCAATTAAATATTGGCTATGGTCTGTCGACGCGAACGCGACCAAATTAAGGCGGTCCCCCGAGCGAACGACCTTGACCATAGATTTGCCGCGTTGCCAAGATCGCACCAAAACCCTAGTTATCTTAGTTCAAAGTTGACCTAAAAAAAATTAAAACGTGAAATATGTAGTTTATGATATTGTCGATCTATTGGCATGTGTTTCAAATAAAAGTAATTTGTAAATACTAAGGAGATGCTGAATGTTTGCTTGAATTTTAATAAATTGGTTTTGCTTTGGAAGCTGATATCATGAGTATAATAAACAAAAATAGAAAATTTAAAACGTGGAAAAGAATGTTGATATACTGAAGATTATTGCTGTATTTTTATTATAAATTTGTAGCTTTCAAATTATGAGTTTATAAGTTTCATAGGTATTTTAATAGTATTTATTGCGTAATGGGATCGGTAAGCTCCAGTGGCAAGATCCCATCTAATCCAATGGGACATATTTGGCAGTATCGCCGATCTCAATTTTAGATAGAGCCTGGAAATACTTGTAATTGTCCATGAAATTCGGGGGGAAATCTGGCATGAACCACTAATGGGATAATACGGGAAGTGTTGCCAAAGTTGCGCTAATTAAATAATTATAAATCTGTTTAATGGCAACACTGTTACGTTATGCCGACGCGGCGTGTTTTTATTGCGATAATTTAAAGACGAAGGGATATAATAATTACTTTGCGGTAAGGTGCAACACATTTTACTAGTACTTCAAGTGCTTATTTTTTTAAATAAAATAAGGGGGCAAACGAGCAAACGGGTCACCTGATGGAAAGCAACTACCGTCGCCCATGGACACTCGCAACATCAGAAGAGCTGCAGGTGCGTTGCCGGCCTTTTAAGAGGGAATACGCTTTCTTCTTGAAGGTTTGCAGGTCATATAGGTCCGGAAAAACTGCTGATGACAGTTCGCTCCAGAGTTTTACAGTGAGCGGCATAAAGTTACGCGAGGGACGCACCGTGGAAGACTGCCACTCATCAAGGTGACGAGGATCGTATATTTTTCGCGTGGGACTATGGCGAAAAGGTGGTGGTGCAGGTGGTATGATTCCGAACAATTCCTCATTATACTACAGAACGTTCTATTATTTCATTCATAAAATTTACAATAAAATATTAAGGTGCTATTAATAGGATGACGATGAGATATTTGGCTCTAGATCAAAGTTAAAAAAAACTTATCATCATATTTTAATTACATGCTTGTAATTAAATAATGATTAGTTTCTGTCTCTTCAATATTAGCTTTTTATATACCTCGGTAATATAAAATATTATGTTTCTGAGTACATTGTGATCAGATAATAATAATTATTATATTAAATACGAATAGTTGGAAAAGCAGAGACTCTTTTTATTACATTTCATTTCGTAGAAATGTTCAATTTCTACGGTGGATTTAAATATACCCAAGAAGGTAGAGTGGGCGAGGTCACCGGTGTCTCATTAAAATATAAAAATGTTATAAGTTGTTAGCAATATTACTACTGTAACTATTCCATTTGAGTTCTATCATAGAAATTGATTAATAGGACGACCTGTCTAATTTGGCCGAATAATATCAAGCACGGCCGGTAGGTGATAAAGAATATTGATTTAATATAATCCGACTAAATCACGCACGTCATCTGCCTATGAAACAATTGCTCTAATAGTATGTTGGTGAATGATTTTAAAATATTATGATGATAAGCCGGCAAACGCTGCGCGCTGTACTTATTGTCATTATTACATTACAGGAATCTGATTAAAACCACAAAGGAAGGCTTTTTTCGACCGAACGAGGTTTTGATATATTTTAGACGTTGTGATGACCTTCAAGAACCTCCAATTGTCAGACGAACTATTTTATATTTTTCGTAATTTCACACATTACTTGTTACTAATATGTATTCTGTGACATTACAGCAAAACTAGTTTAGATAGAACCTTAATATTTATACCGCCAAAACTCATTGATCGTACCGTACATTTTTTCGAGATAAATAGGATCCTATGTCCTTCCTTCCCGGGACTCAAAGTATTCGTTTATGTTCGTATAATTTATAATATTAGTACGGATTGTGTTACAAAGCCTGCAGACTGCAGGCCGATTCTTGGTGCTATTTTTTTTAATTAAATGAAATCTTCTGGCCCTATTGGAGCGGCATAGTCGATACACAATTTCAGCGGCACGTCATTAAAATACATGCGATATAATTAACGAGGGAATTAATTGAATCGGGCATAATATGTATCGGCCGCCACGGGCGCGTAATCACTCCGGACTATTTATGGCCGCCATGTTGAATTACGATGATTTGCTGGCATAGACTCAAACTTGACGATGTAAGACCCCAGTATACTGTCCAGATTTGACATTAAAGGTATTAAAAGTATACTAGACCTCTCAACGTGAAGTATACTAGACCTCTCAAAAGGCGTTTTGTGAGTCTATTTGTGTATATATCCTTGTAGCGGGTAATCTACGGGTCTGATTTTAACCGACTTCAAAAAAGGAGGTTATCAATTCGACGCGTATACGTATGTAATATTTCCATAATTTTCGTTTATGTTGGTCTATATCAGCGTCTGAACAAATGTGCCTAATTTCAAAAGTGTATGTGTGTAAGTATGTATGTATGTATGTATTTTAAGTTTGTGTTCGCATATCTCCGAAACTACAAATCCGATTTAAGTAATTATTTTTTGTTGTACTAAGTATTGTTAAACTTAGGGAATGCTGCAAGTTTAATAAAAATTGGTTCAGTAGTTTTTGAGATAGGGAATTTTAATTCTCATTTACGTACAATTTTGAAGTCGGTTTTATCTTTTTAAAATATTACGATTGAGGTGTCGATAGGTTTGTAATTATGCCGCAGGTGACGCAGATTACTTTTTCAGTATTTTGTACTTTTTTCGTATTCGGGTAATGGTTTATAAGATCTGTTATATTACTTGTTTTACCTGGAGAAATGATTTACGCATCACCGGTGGATTAGGGACAAAAATTTCCACATATTTGTCCCTAATCCACCGGTGATGTGCGGAGACTAAACGATCATTGTTTTTAATGGTTATTAAATCAGTAAGTATTTGTGTAATCTTTGGCACAATGTTTTTTTTTAAATTGGCTTAACGCAAGTCACGCATAGAATCAAAATATTTTAATAGAGTCTACAAACTTTATTATTTTACTAGATGACGCCCGCAACTCCGTTGCGCCAAAATTCGTTTATCGCGCAGGAACCGTACATTTTTTTAATACTTAAACAAAAAAATAAAAATAAATACTTTGAGTCACAGGAAAGGACATAGGCTACTTTGTATCCGGAAAATGTACGGTTCCCGCGCGAAAAACCTGTGGGCGCAACGGAGTTGCGGGCATCACTTATTTATTAAATATCCATAATTCTATACTATCAGTACTAATATTAATAATGATAAACACGATGTGCAGTGACGTAGTAAAAGAAAAATTAATATTTTGTAGTACGCGTGGTAATATAATCCTCCAATACCTATGGACGATTAATCAATCACGAACAAATCAAGAAAAACGAATAGCATATCAGCCATGACACGAATTTCGTGTTATGGTTTTTTTGTGATTGCCAGAACGCGCCGTGGTCGTTTTTATTAGAGCCACAACGCGAATTTCGCGTCGTGGCTGTTTCACTGTGACCACAACGCGAATTCCGCGTCGAGGCTGTTTCACTGTGACCACAACGCGTTGTGAGCTATTTTTCCGCTCACTGAGCGTAAAATATATAACAAAAAAGTACAAAGGAGGACTTATAGGTAAGTACAGGTAATATTAACTAAAACAAAATATGAGTAATAATATTATTATGGCCTGTGTCATAGATCAGAACAGTTAAAGTTTCTCTAGCCAAAAATGTTATCATTTTTTTAATAATTAAAAAAATCTTGAACGACATAATATAATTATTAAAGAATTGTATGTCGTTCAAGAGCCCATTATATTAAAGGAGAATTCATTTTTTTTCCTGAAAATGTGTGTTAAATCCTCAACACTTCTCGCATTTATATTGTTGTATAAATCTTTGTTACGCCCGCAAGTTAGCGGGCGTGGACATAAATTAATTAAAAAGTTAAACACACTTAGCCTGGAGCACTTAAAGAACCATAAGAAACATTTTAAAAGTATTTGCTGAACTCAAATCAAATTTGGCCTTTTTGCATGATTTTTGTAGCGGGGTTGTTGTAAATACTGATTATTCAAAGGACTTTTTTGCAGCTTTTTCTAAAGATATTTTATAGAGATATCCTAATATTATGGTTTGATGGGATCATGGGAGTCGTCACTACTGATAATCATAGGAATTTAATGTTTCAATGCGTAATAATATAGTTTGTAAAATAAGTCCTAGATGACGCCCGCAACTCCGTTGCGCCAAAACTCGTTTGTCACGCGGGAACCATACATTTTTCCGGTTCAGCGGTTTTGGGCGTGAAGAGGCGATCATGAGAGATAGACAAACAGTCACACTTTCGCATAATATGCGAATGTGTGACAGTATATTATATTCTATACTAATAATTTTATATATTACTAGCGACCCGCCCCGGCGCGCGGCGTCGCGCGGGTATATAATATATAGCCACTGAAAAAATTATGCCTATAGCCTTCCTCAATAAATGGGCTATCTAACACTGAAAGAATATTTTAAATCGGACTAGTAGTTCAATTCAAGTTAGACCTTTCAAATAATTTTCCCCGCTTTTTCCACATTTTCCTCTATTTCTTCGCTCCTATTCGTCTTAGCGTGATAAAATATAGCCTATAACCTTCCTTGATAAATGGGCTATCTAACACTGAAAGAGTCATCAAAATCTGTTGCGTAGTTTTAAAGATTAAAGGGAACAAAGGGACGTGAGAAAGAAAAAAGCGACTTTGTTTTATAATAAGTATAGACTAGCTGTCCCGGCAAACGTTGCTTTGCCATAATATAAAGTACCTATTTCGCCCATATTACTTTATTGAAGTGACTAAATAAGTATGTCACCATGGCAACGTCCATCCCTATTCCGTAGCGTGTAAACAATGGTCGCTGTCAGTCTCGAGTTGTAATAATTTACTATTATTTATTGAACAAATGCACTTATCAATATAAAAAGTACCCAGTAGCCGATTCTCAGACCCACTGAATATGCATAATATAAAATTTGGTTAAAATCAGTAAAGCCGTTTCGGAGAAGTACGCGGCCTAACATTGTGACACGAGAATTTTATATATAATAAAGAAGAAGAATATATAAAATCATTAGTATAGGTGGATAATATACTATGTAGTATATAGTCTCCCTAACTCTATAATGTCGTTTGATGCTCTCTATCTGGACGTTAATTGTAATGTCGCCGCCGTTTCTGGTCAGCTTTACGACGCAACTTGTAATTCCCGCACGAAACACTGTCATGCTCTTCGTCAACATCTGTTTTTATCTTACTACGGTAAAGTCAAAATCATTTTGGCAATAATAAAAATACGTGTGGTACTCGGGGACTGCCGCGGTGAAGCTATTGCATAGCATTATTTATCACCTTATCCATACTTCCATACTTCCATACTTACTAATATTATAAATGCGAAAGTGTGTCTGTCTGTCTGTTACCTCTTCACGCCCAAGCCGCCAAACCGATTTTGCTGAAATTTAGCATGGAGATACCTTGAGTCCCGGGAAAGGACATAGGATACTTTTTATCCCGGAAACTTACTAATATTGCCAGATGTATTGCCGTCGTAGGGCTAGGATGCTCTGACATGAACACAAACAAGATCACTACTCACTATCATCATACACTTACACAATGTAATAAATAATTAATATATAATATTTAATATTATATATTAATTATTTAATATTTTAATAATAAAATATAGTTAATAAAAATTGCAAAATAGGTCAGGTCTCTGTGGAACTAACTCATCTCATCACTAACTTGCACGTACTGTAGCTGGCTTCGATGGCTCTGGTAATGGTCTTGTAAATGCTATTATGTGTATTTTGTATAGGTACAATTTTTAGTCACCTACTTTAAAAAATATATAATTATAGTCTGTTTGCTTACAAACACTATGTCATTAGCTGGTTAAGATTAATTGTAATGGATGTATCTTGTGGTTATAATGTGTATGATGGAAGAGACTGCGACACGGCACAGGGATTCCTAGTGTGGAGAGCAGTGTTTTGTTTATTTAAGATAACTTGTACTACTTGAGGAAATAAAGATTTGTTTATTTATTTATTTGTTTATTATAAATGCGAAAGTGTGTCTGTCTGTCTGTCTGTCTGTTACCTCTTCACGCCTAAGCCGCCGAACTGATTTTGCTGAAATTTGGCATGGAGATTTCTTGAGTCCCGGGAAAGGACATAGGATACTTTTTATCCCGGGAAAATGTACGGTTCCCGCGCGATAAACTAATTTTGGCGCAACGGAGTTGCGGGCATCATCTAGTGCAATTATAATTCGCACACGTCTAGTCGCACGCACGCAAACACCGTGGCACCTTGTCGAAGTCTGGCAACGTCGCACCCCGAGCCACACCAAGCCGAAGTCTGCCGAACTGAAACGACGTTAAACTAATGTTACATGTTTTTCGAAACGGAATTTCTCGATTCGGTCGCCGCACTCAAAGCCCGTGATAAAAGATATGAAAGATAGCTTAAAAACTCGGTATTCTTGCACTGTTTTCACTATAATTAAGTATTATTTAATTTTTTTTGTTGTCTACATAACGTTATTATGTGCCAAAGCCTATGATATTATATTATAAAAAAGGGTCAAATCAGTATTTAAATATAATATTTGATGTTTTTATTCCACAAAATAAAAACATTAATTATAATATTTTTATTAAAACCTTATTTTTATTCACAACTAGCTGTCCTGGTGAACTTCAGGTCACTTTAAAACCCCTGGACTTCTACGAATATTTTAAGACTAAAATCAGCCCAATCCGTTCAGTCGTTTTCGAGTTTTAGCGCGACTAACACATTTGAAATTTTATATATATGTCATTTCTAACATTCTAGAACCTGAAAATCTATCCTAGTCAGAAATTAATCTATGTGATAAAATATTCATGACTGTGAAACATAAAATGTGATTTTCAGCAGCTCTGGAGATGAGCCTAAATTACATTGTGTATCACAAATTACATTTTTGTCCTGTCTGTCTAGGTGTAATATAATAAAATATGCAGACAGTTTCTATTGGATTTTCTGCAAATTAAATGTATTATATTGTCTGAAAATACCCAGACATTGATTTGGATACTGAGAATTCGTACAATAATATTTTTTGCTGTTTAAGAACAGAAATCATAAAAGAAAAAGACTAGACGGCGCCCGCAACTTCGTTGCGCCAAAATTCATCTATCGCGCGGGAACCATATATTTTTTCGGGATAAAAAGTATCCTAAGTCCTTTCCCTTTCTCCAAGTAGGTATCTCCATTCTCCATACAAAATTTCAGCATAATTGGTCCAACTGTTTGGGCGTGGTAGAGGTAGAAGACAAACAGATATAGACATACACACTTTTGCATATTTTTTAATAATATGCGGCAAATATTGTACCTATTGCTTATGGACTATGGTTATGCCGATCTCAAAAAAACTTCGATGCCGCGATTCAGCATTGCGTGCCGTTTTGATATAGTTAAAAACTTTTCCGAAGATATAGAGCAGGGGTCACCAAATGGCGGACCGCGGTCCGCCATTTGGTGACCCCATCCATTGTGTGCGGACTGCGGACCAAGCATGTTTGAAGATGAACTTCGTTAAAAATCAATTTCGGTCTCTATAATAATATACTGATGAACATGTATCAATAAAAATTGACACTTTTCTTAGTTGTAATTTTCGTAATTACATATTTATTATTTTGTTTATTTTTTTTTTAAATGTGTGGACCGCGAAGGTCATTTTATTTCATAAAATGGACCCCGAGCGAAACTAATTGGTGACCCCTGATATAGAGAATGCAGATTTCTTGAGTTGGCAAATTAGAAGTTCAGCTTCTTACACATAGTATAACAAAACCAAACACCAACATAAAAGAACAAAGTAACAAACAGCTAGTTAACACGAACCATAACAAACGTGTTAATTAATGAGAAATATTAGTTGAGCTAATAATTTCGCAGTCGGTATTGTGACCACACAATGTGTGAAGCGTATTATCGCAAATATTACAGTCCCACATCAAATATTCGATTTGTATTAAAGGGTGTTGTCAACAAAAGGGCATCCTATTAAGCTATACACGTCAACGATATAAATGTATATTGTACACCTTACATGACAAAAATTAGATAGCATTATAGAAATAGAATACAGTATAGCAAAACGTTGTGCTTATTGTTCTTAGGATAGCACAATAAAACAACTCTGCTTTAATATTAACTTAATTAAAATTGGGTTTTCTGTTTTAAATTCAATATTTAATCTGCTACGTCACGTCACATGCCACGATATGCGATTTTTCCATCACATGGGAATTTCCGGTCATAAAGCAGCCCTGGATTTATGTATATGCAGTAATAGGCCATGGCCTATGGGCGGCAGCGTCCTATAACGACCTAGGAGGGGAGTCAGCGCCCTAGGATGGGGGCAGAGTTCGAACATAGGGGCAGAAAAATTAAAGTGGCCTGTACTCATCCATATCCATACTTCCATGCTAATTAATATTATAAACGCGAAAGTGTGTCTGTCTGTCTGCTACCTCTTCACGCCCAAACTGCTGAACCGATTTTTCTGAAATTTGGCATAGAGATACTTTGAGTACTGGGAAAGGATAGGATACTTTTTGTTCCGAAAAAATGTACGGTCCCCGCGCGATAAACGAGTTTTTGGCGCAACGGAGCTGCGGGCGTCATCTAGTAAAAAATATAAATCCGGCTCTGCATAACAGCCCTAACAGTCACTGCCCTCTTTTCGCCTGTAAACTCGCATTAGTTTCAGATTATACCATATCCATATATCGATATCCATATCCATATCCATATAATATTATAAATGCCAAAGTGTGTCTGTCTGTCTGTCCGTCTGTATGTCTGTCTATCTGTTACCTCTTCACGCCCAAACGGCTGAACTGATTTTGCTGAAATTTGGCATGGAGATACTTTGAGTCTCGGGAAAGGACATAGAATACTTTTTGTCCTGGTAAAACGTACGGTTCCCGCGCGATAAACTAATTTGGCGCAGCGGAGTTGCGGGCGTCATCAGCTAGTAAATAATAAACATCCAAATATTATATTATAATTACATTAAAACAATAACTAGGAAAATTAACACGAATATACGCGACAACAAAGCGGCGCTACACCGGGCTGGTCACGTGCCAAGATTGCCGCTGTTATTGCATAATTTTTCTAAACAGCTCTATTATAGCAACTGTGCCGTGACAAATTCATGAGTTCGGTGCAAACGGGCCACTTTCCACGACTGTCACACCGACTTCCGTAAAGCATCTTACAGACGGACGGCACGCGTTGACGGCAGCCTTCGTAAAGTGCTGTTCGTCTATAAGCGCTCTAAAAAGGAGCTCCTATATTGATTTAACAACTACTACTGTTAATGATGATTAAACTTTAATTTAATGAAGAGTTTGATAGATAATGTGTAGTGCTTTTGTAAAATCTTCATTTAATTACCATTAAATATAAATATTATAAAACTATTGTATCAGCAAATGGGTTAATAAATAAATTAGTATTCGTGTTTGGTCTTAGTGCGGCATTAAAGGTCTTGGCAATTTTTAAAATTAAAATATGGGCAATAGACAAAATTACTGCGGCGAGTTTAGAATGTTAAAGATTTTTTTTTCTTTTTTACAACATTTATTGCACACTTAAATATACTTATTCTAAAACAATTGACATGGAAGGACGACACAAAATGTTTTTAGCTCCCTGTAGTTAATGTTAATATTTTTAATATTATTTAATTCGTATAATAAGGCTTAGCACCTTTGCAGACTAAGCCCCAAGTCAATCATGTTACCTCTTTCGTTTTTCTTATCAATGAAAGAGAAGACATTTTAACACTAACAGATGTTGGTGAAACTGTGTCTTAGCATAATATGTGTGCCGTGTGGTTAACATAAGTTTATTCTATATCTACCCACGCTTTTTATCTCCCATTTCACGGTACATATACAATGACAAACGCAAAAAGTGAAAACACCTTTCTATCTATCAAGCTCCGGTAATCCGCTCAAATATATGGAGATAGTTTTTGTAACTGCAATAATGTCACTAAAACAATAACAAAACAGCTAAACTATCAATCACCGGGCCAGCTGGCCGCGTTTTAAACGGCTTTCGTTTAAATTTATTCGATTGCATACAGCTCATGCGGGCTTAGCAACTAACACTGCATGAATCTAAAAGCGGAATTAATTGAATCGCCACTTTTGGCGAAAAATTGAATTTTGGACGTCCAATCGCTCGTTTATGTCAATACTAATTTGTCGAACATTTTAACTGATTGAGCAAAACCAATAGTTTGCCAGTGTTAGTATGACTATTGCTTGGCCAACTAATAACGGAACTCGCTGTGATAAGTACAAAAGTAGTACAAAAGTGACAAAAACCTGACTGAAGTCTCTGTTAGAATAGTGTCGCTTTGACAACTCTAACGTTTGCCTTATCGCATAGAGAAAAGTAATATACATGCGGATCGTAGGAGAAAGATCAGAAAATCACGTCAGGTAATCCATTCATCAGATAAGAAATCATTTCAGACATTACAAATAATGAAAAAAGCAATGGAAAGTGATGATTTATGCGTGTAAAAGATACACGCATAAAAACTCTCATTAGCGGAATTCATGCTCCAGATTAATTAACATTAATTAAAATGATCATAATTCATAATTTAAAAACTTTCATAAATAACATTAAACTCGGAGTAATTTAACGAATATGCTACCTCGATACTTTGAGGAAACCTTAAAACATGTTATCCAATTAAGTCCCTAACCAAACGCGCCCGGGGAGCATAACCGAACAGATATTTTTCAAACTTTCCAAATGTTCCTACATTAAAACGTTGATTAGTTTCGTAATTTTGTGTTCAAAAAATTAATTCAATGAATTATTTTATTGTGGCCGAGGGATTTAAACAAGTAACAAATACTTAAAGTTATATTGAAGTCTAAATAGGAATACAATAAAGAAGATTTCCAGTAAATGTGTAATTCTTCAAAATCGATTACCCGCGTAACTTTCTTGGGGATTTTTTATTTTAGAACTATGTTTAAACAAATGCAAATACCTTTAAGGCGCTGTAAAAATAATAAATACGATCTTTAAGACGTGTAAATCGGTCCATAAACTACATTTTTAATGGATTTAAACAAGTAACAAATACAATATCATACTTATAGTTATATTGAAATCTAAATAGGAATGCAAAGAAGATTACCAGTAAATATACTATTTAATTCTCAAGCAGTTTTTGCTTTTAACACTCGATTAGTGTATGAATAAAAAGTATTATCACAAATAGACGATAGCAAAATGTGCGTAGATATTTTAAGTATCTATTAAAGACTGTAATTTTGATGATATTATCTGCAGCTGATATTGTGACCCTGGTGGTTTACTTTTTGGTTTTAATTTTTTGAGAGACTTACGTAATTTAGTCAAGTTATATCAAGCCTGACGTACCAAAATTACCTCTATTATGATATAACCTGACTAAATTACAAACTGCCATCTACCTCTGAACTTCCCCGATGTTACCCGTTCATCAAAAATGGCCCACCTATTTTCCATTATAAATTAACGCCAAAATAGCCGATGCACCGTGTAAAGGTATTTTCGACCGCAGCGCGCAGGTTGTTACTCGGGAATAGTTCCCGAGTAACAACGTACAGAATTTTGACGTACAATAGATGCCGCTAGTTTCGCCGGAAGGTATTCCCCGGTCCGGGTATTCCCCGCGCGATAACGAATGAATACGTATTGGGGTACAGTACATAGTACATACACTCGCCTATAAGTGCATAATATTATATAAAACGTAAAAAAGCATTTCTCAGTATTTTTTAATTGGAAGGTTTGTGTCTCAACTCACGGCTTTATGCCCGGTTTACACAATCCAGCGCTATTGGCATACTGTAAATGGGCACTGGAATGCAGCTTCCCAAAAAAAGCGCTGAATTAGATCACTGAATTGGAATAATCTAAACCGGTCATTAACATAATTACTATTTTCCGTAATATCGACGAATGTTATACATAGACTATAGTGATCATTTGACTCTGTGCTAATTTATTCCAAAGAATAGCCTACTTCGTTTTTATAATTAAACTAAGCACAATATTCCAAATTATAGTTAACTCTGTGTTAAAACATTAATAAAACTTTTTGCATAAGTACTTGAAAATTATATTTAACCCAGGTTTAACTTTAACCCAGACTGGTGCAAGTGCGCCTCAGTAAACTAATTTATGCTCGTAATTAGTAATATAAACTACATATTAGCATTACAGAACATAAATAAAAGAGTGACAGTGATAAACAGGAGTAGGACAAAAAGGGATAATCTTCCTTTACGGGCGGTCCGCAATTTAACATGCTAAGGCTCACTTCCACAATATGTCTAGGTCAAAAGTAACCCTGGATTAATTTCTAAAAATTATTTATACTATTTGAATGACATAATTTGCTCACCATCCCAGGGCTTACAAAAATTAACACAAGGTAAAATCTATGGTAGATCCAAAAAATATTGACAATAGGTTTAAATTCGAAAATTTGGTAGCAAGATGAAAAAAATGTAAATTATACTTTGCTAAGTTCTTGATGACGTAGAACTTTCAATTACTTAACTCGCTCTTACTCCAACCGAAAACTATTTATACAGTACACAAATTTAGAGCTAGCCATAAACCACGATCAAGATACAGTTTGCTATTTTACCTTTAAATTAACCTTTATCTTGACTGCACAAGGATCACTTTACAAACTCCAAGGTAAAATAACTTTGAATGGACTGCGTTATTTTTAATTCAGGTAGCCTGACCACAAGCCAGTTTGTAATTAGGTCAATTACTCGTTATTTACATTCAATGAATGCTTTGCACAATGAACCAGAAAATAGAAAAGTTATATAAGCAACGGCACCAGCGAATTCAGGAAGTAAGCGAAAATGGCGAAAAAGATACTGCTAAATGCGATGTCCGTAACGATAACGATCAGTATTCAGTTCCGTTTTGATAAAAAATCATAATTAAACATCTGAATTCTATAAAGTGTTGAGCTTCTGACAGAGAGAGTAACGAAGATAGTTTATCTGTTAACTGAGTTTAGAAATGTTATGTTAAAATTAGTATAGTTTATAAATTAGTAATAGTCAATGATATTTTAATAAAGATGGCGTATGTTCATACAAAATGGTCCTCAGATTTTGTTCCTATACGACATATACGTACTTATTTCTGTCATATCTATAGGTTACAACAATGAATGCGACAGATGATACGTAACAAATGGTATAGAAAAGGATAACTATATGTTTTGAGATGGTTTTGAGTTGCACTTAACAGGCGCATCGGCGCGCATGCGCGGCCGACTATCTGTCCTTATCTCGCCACAGTTGTCGTCCGTATTCTCTATCCTTTTTAACCGACTTCCAAAAAACGAGGAGGTTATATGTTCGGCTGTGGATATATATATATATATATATATATATATATATATTTTTTTTTTTTGTATGTTCAACGATTACTCCGCCGTTTGTGAACCGATTTTCGAAATTTTTGTTGTGTTGTATTAGGTTTCACTCCAATTTGGTACCATGTTCACAAAAGTGGTGACCTGATGATGGGATCCATGAGTAATCGAGGGAACTCCTCAAAATTCAAATGGAAACATGTTTTTTTTTGGTTTCATATTATGTATTATAGGCAAATTATGTTACCAAAAAGTAAGATTTTGCACCAGGATACACCATGGTTCGAAGGTGGTGAACAGAACTCCTTACTCCTTATAGATACATGTTTGGAGGTTTCGGCGTTGTCTTAAGAACTGAAAGCATATACTACTATGCAAATTTTATTAATTTATATGGAAACATATGGTGATTTTGGTTTTATGAGAAGCATCCTAAGCATATGCTACCAAAACGCAAGATTTTGCACCAAGGTATACTATAGTTCCGAAGCTACTAAGAGAACTCCGGATTCCTTATAGATACAAGTTTGGGAGTTTAGGCGCTGTTTTAAGAACTAAAAGCATATGCTACTATGCAAATTACATTCATCATCATCATCATCATTACCACGTCAGGGTCACCAATGTCACCAAATTCAACCTTATCTCCAGAGCATAAGGCACACATTTGACATTACTCCTGAGAAGTTATAGTTGCTTCGATAATGTAACATTCTGTTCCACTTCGCCGAGATATTCTGGAAAACAACCTAATTTCAACCCTTTGCATTGCGTTTAGCGTTCATAGTATAATAACGCATCGCATCGCATATCTGCCAGGGCTGTCAAGCAAGCGCACGGCGGCGCGGGCGCGGGCCGGGTACTATGCACAGAATACAAATTACTCACGGAGGTACTATGTGCGCTGTGTGTGCGACAAGTCGAGCGAGTGCCAGCCTATTGAAACTAGTCCGGTGACCGGCTACTTAGCACGTCACACGTGTTCACTTCGATTGTTTTTTAATGTATTGTTTAAAATTATCTGCAAGCTGTAGCTGATATTAAAATATTTTGTAAGTGTGACTGTAATAAGATACGTAGAATAATATACACGTGTATTATTCTACGTATAGTACGCGTTTGCTTACTAGGTAACTAAAAAGAGTGAAATTATTATTTTTAACAAAAAATTAAAACCGACTTCCAAGGTAAAACAATAATAACATCCTTATAATATGAACTAAAAAGTATTAAATAATTATTCCTATCTAATAGTGCCTTTTTACGAATTCGGCTAAAACTCAACTATTTCTGTACTCAATCTTCATAATTTTGAAGTCGGTGCCAGTTCCAAAAGTTTCAAATATTATGTCAGAGAACAGAAGATTCATCTGGTACCGACTTCAAAATGATGAAGATTGAGTACAGAAATAGTTGAGTTTTAGCCGAATTCGTAAAAAGGCACTATTAGATAGGAATAATTATTTAATACTTTTTAGTTCATATTATAAGGATGTTATTATTGTTTTACCTTGGAAGTCGGTTTTAATTTTTTGTTAAAAATAATAATTCAGTACCTATAACATAAAGCATTAAACAATTTTTCAAACATTTTGGAAAATATTCACTTATAATGTAAATTACTAGATGTTTTCATGTACTTTCGTGTGGTGCGGAACTCTTTCATCATTTTTTACCTTTGCATTATAATTTTTGCATTTTCTGAATACACTGTTTGGCATTTCAATCAAAAACGTCACTCGTCGTCACTCGCTCGCTGCCAACATGCAACTAATTCGTAAATACACCAATTAGGTTGATTTGCCTGCCCCCGATTCTACGCGCTAGTCACTGACCTCCTTTATACAAGTACGCTGGACTGATGATACCCAGATATATTTTGTGCCTATTTGAAGTGGAATCAGCTCCCCCAATATTCGGGAAGAGAACTAAATCTGACGTAACTTGCAAATGGCCGCTCAATCGCTATGGGTTGTAGAAACCAAAGATAATAGTATACCTCCATGGTAGAAACTAGTTTTAGTTCCAATTACTCCCACTACTGCTATCAGCGCCAATATGGCAAATTTCAAACATCGTTTTTACGTCAAATTTAGTTCTTTTCCCGAATATTGGGGGAGCTGATTCCGCTTCAAATAGGCACAAAAAATAGCTGTCATTTCAAAGGGTATCATTAGTCCAGCGTACTTGTATAATGGAGGTCAGTGACGCTAGTGCGATATCTACCTTTTTTTAATAATATAACTAGCAGTCCCGGCAAACGTTGCTTTGCCATAATCTTATTTTCCTGTTCTGAGGCCATAATATAAAGTATTTCGCACATATTATTTTATTGAAGTGACTAAATAAGTATGTCGCCATGGCAACGTCGATCGCTATCCCGTCGCACAAACAATGGTCGCCGTCAGTCTCAGGTTGTAATAATTTACTATTATTTATTCAACAATTAATGCACTTATCAATATATAAAGTACCCAGTAGCCGATTCTCAGACCTACTGAGTGTACATATAAAATTTGGTAAAAATCAATAAAGCCGTTTCGGAGGAGTTCGCGGACTATAACATTGTGACACGAGAATTTTATATACAAGATATCTTAGTTAATAGTTGAATAGCGAAATTCTGTACAATATGTGAATTTTGTATTCTTATTACGTATCATAGAGCAACGTTTTGTTCTCTTTAGCGTAAAAAACCCTTAGGTCTTGCGCCATTCTGGTTTCAAGTTAATTGTGGTTAATTATTCTGTTTTAACCAATCTTTTCATTGTGAAAGAAAGGAATGAAACTGACAATTAAACCAGCTTGGTGTAAGTTGGGCTTTTAACTTACGTATAAAACTAAACAACTCGTTGAGTTATAAGTTAATATAATTTTAATTAAGCCATCAAGCTCCGTACGAGCACCGGTGATTGCGACAACAATAGAATACAATGGCATTTCCGAGAATCTCCGATCGAAGGAATAACTACTAGTATATTAAGAAAAGTCACTTCTGCCACTTTAAAAGTGAACAGCGGCACACTAAATACAACTTGTATAATATAGTGCTGTTCTACTCAATCCCAGGATGACGTCACGGCGTCACCAATCAATGACGTCATCAAGTTAATTGAAGTACCCGTTAATGTGATCTCCCAGCGGGCCGGGTCCTAATCACAAGCGACACGTATCACTGGCTCACGAAATGTACTCAATAGCTATGTCCACATTATGCGCTTTCGTCTTCAATTTTCGTCATCTTCTTTCATTCAACTTTCGTTTTGGCGCATTCAATAATTGAATGTGTCAAAGAACGCAACGCCAACTGTCATTTTTAATAAATAATAACAAAGCGAAAGTTTTGGACGGTCAGAGGGCATGCGTCGCGGGCATGCCTCACGTTCGCTGTTGACTGCGCTATAACGCATGCTGTTGGGGCGAAGCTCCAGGGATGATGCTGGTGGTCTCCGCCAGAAATAAAAAACGTCTTCGATGAAAAATAGACTGTATTGATAGGTACTAATTGATATACGAGGTATAGCCGCGGTGCGTGCGTCGCTAGGCCGGTGGTCCGATGAAGTGAAAGGGCGCGGCTGCCACGCGCTCCTCGCTGGCCGCGGGTGTCGCAGGGAGGCGCGCGGGGGGTGCACGCTGAAGGCAGGCGCGCGGGGGCTACCGGTTTGGCCGCCAGCGCCACGCGGCCCGATGAGACGCAGGAACATATTCCCCCGGGAACATGTCAATGAAGGGGAAGCGGCACGATGTTGTTGTAGGCACGGGTTATGGTGCCCTTCTTCGTCCGTATGTCGGCGACTCGACTGCGCCCGTCTGTCCCTGGTTTGACAGCAACTACTCGGCCAAGTAGCCACAGAAGAGGCGGAAGATTGGCGTCCCGTACCAGGACCATTGCTCCAACCTTAAGGTCTTGACCGCCGGTCTGCCACTTGGTGCGTTGCTGCAGAAGAGATATGTATTCATTAGAGTAGCGCTGCCAAAAGTGTTGACGCAGCTTTTCGATGCGGTCGAAGCGTTGGAGGCGATGTATGTTGTCTTCGGTGAGTTGAGGTCGAATTATCGAACTCTGAGCTCGCCCGAGGAGGAAATGGGAAGGAGTAAGAAAAGAAAGATCAGAAGGATCCGATGATAAAGGTGTTAGCGGTCTGGAATTTAAAATAGCCTCTATCTGAATCAGACATGTCGACAACTCCTCATATGTTAAGTGAGTAAGACTTAGGACTCTACGTAGGAGATGTTTTGTTGATTTAACTGCCGCTTCCCATATCCCGCCAAAATGTGGGGAATAGGCAGGAATGAATTTAAATTGTATGTCCTGATTTGCAAGATCAGACTCTATTTGTTTAGAATAAACCTGTATGAAGCGTGAAATCTCGTTAAAGCTCCCACAAATGTTGTGCTGTTGTCGGAGTACACGCGCTAAGGTTTGCCCCTTCTGCTAATGAACCGGCTAAAGGCCGCAAGAAAGGCCTTTTTAGTCAAATCGGCTAGCTCCAGGTGCACGGCTCTGACTGCAAAGCACACAAAAACACAAATATAAGACTTGGTTAACCTACAACCTCTACGGTCGGCTATAAGCACTGGCCCGGCAAAATCGGTTCCTATGTTCAAAAATGGAAACTCTAAATGCGTTATAATCAGTAGGTAAATTACCCATAGGTATCTGATTAATTTAGTATAAAACGATGTTTTATGAATTAGGTTAGAAATTAGATTAGGATGTGTAATATTATTATTTGTGTTAGTATTATTTTCGACGGGTTCGTCTGTATATAAAGAAGTTTCTGAAAATAAATTATTTTGTAAATTAGGAAAACTAGGAAATTGTATTTTAGTCTGATTGATGAAATCAGGGCCAAACCACCACAGAGCAGATGAGCTGATGAAATCAGCCTTGGCCCCACGGGAAGCCAAATCCGACGGATTGGCTTTGGAAGGTACATAACTCCACGTCTGGCCAGCCGTAATTTCTTGAATCTCGTTAACTCTGTTGCGTACGAATTGGTCGAGTCTACCTGGTGGGGCAGAGAGCCAGCCAAGAACGATAGTAGAGTCGCACCAAAAATAGCAATGATGAAAATTTAGAGTAAGAGATTTGCGTACCTTCTGAAAGAGTCGCGTCCCTAATAGTGCACCACACAACTCCAAACGCGGTATGGTTGTGGGTTTCAGTGGAGCAACCTTGTTCTTGGAGGCTAAAAGGCGAACACAAACTGTATCATCAATTGCTACAGTCCTTACATAGGCACACGCGCCATAAGCGCGTTCTGACGCGTCTGTAAAAACATGCAGCTCTATTAGAGAAGGATTGTTACAAGACACCCACCGTGGAATTCTTATAGAGTTGAGAGCCTGAAGTGACTCTAAAAATTCTAAAAATTGTAATTTTAAATCTGTCGGAACTTCTTCATCCCAGCTACACTTAAGTACCCATAACTGCTGAAGAATAAATTTTCCCTGAACGATACATGGACCTACGAGACCAAGGGGATCAAAAACCTGGCTAATTAATGATAAAATATTACGTTTAGTAACCTTAAGGTTAGAAAAATTTAAATCTACTGTGAAAAATAAATTATCTGAATTGCAATCCCAGTATAAACCAAGTGTTTTGCTAGGAGATGCGTCACTTAAATTTAATTTTTTGTCAGCATCTAACGAAAGAAAATTAGTGACTGAGTCCAATATTTCTGTACTGTTTGACTGCCACTTACGTAAGTGAAATTTCGCAGATGATAGAGTTTCAATGACGCCTCTACATAGCTCTATGACGCTATCGATAGAGTCGCCGCCACTCAAATAATCATCAACATAAAAGTCGTTTTTGATAGAGTCACTAACCTTGGAATCTGAAGCTTGTTCTGCTAAGGAAACTAAACATTTAGTTGCGAGATACGGTGCCGAAGCAGTGCCGTATGTTACTGTATTAAGAAAATATGATTTCAAAGGTTCAGAAGGATCAAACCTAAAAAGAATTTGCTGTAGAGAACGCTGAGATGGCTCTACCAATACAGCTCTATACATTTTCTCTACATCAGATGTAACAACATATTTATGTTGTCTGTATCGTAAGAGAATAGATAGTAAATCCTGCTGCACTGTAGGACCTATCATTTGTATGTCATTAAAGGATTTACCTGAGGTGCTAGTGGCTGACGCATCAAAGACAACGCGCAGCTTAGTGGTAGTACTGGACTCCCGCTCTACACCATGATGAGGTAAATAATATTGAACATTAAACTTTTCTGATGTAGATTTTTCTGTCATATGATTCAATTGTAAATATTCATGCATAAAATTTAAATACCTATTTTTAAATATTGGATTACGCTCAAATTTACGCTCTAAGGAGAGAAATCGAGATTTGGCCATCGCGTAAGAGTCACCTAAGCACTCTGGAGAGTCCTTTAATGGTATAGTGACGACGAATTGGCCACTGTCATTACGACGTGTTGTTGTGTGAAACAGTTTTTCGCAAGTCTTTTCTTCTAAAGAAAAAGAGCTACTAGACTGTACTGAATCAAGCTCCCAGAAACGAGATAGCTGTTCAGTTACCTCATGGGAAAAATGACAAGAATTATTCGAAGCTTTAGTCGAAGAATTTTTACGTCCATGAGGCAAAGATACGCAGCCCGATATGAGCCAACCAAATTTAGAAGACTGTAATGTAGGTTGATTTTTACCTAAATTAATTGTGTGGGAACATAAGACGTCCCAAAATATTTCAGCGCCTACAAGAATGTCGACGGCTGATGGTACGTAAAATTTAGGGTCTGCTAATTTAAGACCTGGCGGGATATTAATTAAGTTTTTATCCACGTAAGACCCAGGCAGTGAGTGTGTTATGTATGGTAGAATGAAACAAGTTAAGTCCACCCTATAACCACCAAAACAAGATTGCACAGTAAGAGTGCAACTCTCTGAAGTTTTAGAAATCTGACCATTGATACCTGAGACTGTGGAGGTAGTACCTTCCTTTGACAGGCCAAGCTTCTCACAAAAATCTCGGGTGATAAAGTTGGACGTGCTGCCGTTATCCGACAAGAGCCTGACAGGATGTAGCTTCCCGTTGACGTCCGCCGCATTCGCCAAAGCTGTGGATAGCAGTACGATTTTCTGATTAGGCATGCCAGATGTGTCTGTATTAGTTGATAAAACAATATTGTTTGAAGACTGATTTTCAGGATCCCTATGTAAGAGGGTATTATGTTTAAGTGTGCAATATTTGCAATGTGAAAGCTTACATCGCTTATCAGTATGACCTGGTCGTAGGCAGTTCATACACACATTGCTTTCTGATGCCTTTTTAATACGTGAATCGACATCTAAATTTCTGAAAGATTGACATGAAAATAAGTTATGATTTTGTGAACACATGACACAAGAAATTTTGTTATTAGAAGAGTAAGAATTATTATTAGTATTATTAAAATTAGTTTTAAATGTTGTATTAGTAGCAAGATAATTTTTATTTTTATTTTCCTGTAAATATTTATTTGTATTATGAGTAAGTTTTATGTTTGTATTACTATTAGTTATTGATTCGATTAAATCTGCTCGATTAGATAAAAATTTAATAAAATCTTTTAAATTTGGATATTGATTTAAGTTATTTTTAAATTCCTCCCACTCACGATGGGTGATTACATCCAATTTTTTTGACATGATAAAAATTACCAACGTATCCCACTGAGAGGTAGGCTGTCCTAAAGTGTCGAGCGCCCTTAAATTTTTATTAGTTACATCAATCATGTTACGTAATGATGCACTAGATTCTTTAGGTATTAATTCAAAATTGAATAAGGCTTGAATATGATTGTTTATAAGTAGCCGTTCATTATTATACCTATCTGTTAATAATTGCCAAGCTATAGCGTAATTATCTGCTTTGAAATCTATACTTTTAATAACTAATGCTGCGCTGCCTTTAAGAGTAGCACGCAAGTAATGAAATTTATTTATGTCCTGTATACTACTATTATTATGTATAAGGGAAATATACGTATCTCGGAACTCGAGCCAGTGCTGATAGTCGCCGTTGAAGTGAGGCAAGTCGATCTTGGGCAAGCGCACAAAATCGTGCTTGCAACCAGAGCCGTGAAGATTGTCGCTAGCGGAGGCCGCAGAGACGAGCGCCGGCGAGGAGGAACGCGGAGGCTCAAGCAGTGATCGTGCGAAGCCCATCTGCGCGTAGTACAACGACTCGAACTGTTCTCGCTCAGCATATGCCTCACTCGTGTTCTCCGACAACAACTCCAACTCCGTCTGTAACGTATCGAAATCATTATATAGCGTTTCCATAGCACTAACTCGGCACTGTAGCTCAGATAGTTGAAAGGGGGTAAGATCAGAAGTAGGTAATAATTTTACAAAGTTGGCAAAATAAGTTAGCTTAGCTTTATAGCCACCACGCCTCTTGACGAGTTCCCTTAATTTAGCTTCAGACATAATGAAAGCTTAACGCAAAATAAGAGACTGAAGCGCAAGAAAGACAAGGAAAAAAAATGAAAATAATTGAAAAAGGAAAAAAGTAACGTCCAAAGGCGTGACGATAAATAAAAAATATTATTTGCAAGATATAGGTAATAATAGGTTATTATGCAATGAGTAAGTAGGTCAATAACCTTTTCAGATAAGGTAAGAAAAAGAATATTGCATTTAATAAATGTTAATGGAGAACAATAGAACAATAGCGAGCACGTGCTCGATGAATGGGTAGTGAATGTAGTAAAGTATTTTTAAGATTCTTTCTGAAAATATGACTTATGATGTTGATCATGCATGCCTGATTCTGGTAAGATTTTATTTTAATTCCTGGAAATGGCAAGAAATAAGACAGGAAAAAAAAGAAAAAGAGGAACGGGCTCACTCAGAACGACTCCTTTGTCCTCAACCACGTGGAATGTTCCATGCGGCGCGGTCGGCGCATGCGCATGAATCCTGTTGAGGCGCGTCGGTCCAAAGTCCGGTCCAAAAGCGAAGAACTACTGGATGGTCACGACTCCTTTGTCCTCAACCACGTGGAATGTTCCATGCGGCGCGATCGGCGCATGCGCATGAATCCTGTTGAGGCGGTCGGTCCAAAGTCCGGTCCGAATTCTTCGCTTCGCAGCAAATAAGACGGCGTATCCCTCTTCTTGCGAAGGCCTACTGGATGGGCGCGACTTCTTTGTCCTCAGCCACGTGGAATGTTCCATGCGGCGCGATCGGCGCATGCGCATGAATCCCGTCGAGGCGTGTCCGTCCAAAATCCAGTCCAATTCTTGCGCTTCGCAGCAAAAAAGACGGCGTACGAAGGACCACTGTAGGGGCGAAGCTCCAGGGATGATGCTGGTGGTCTCCGCCAGAAATAAAAAACGTCTTCGATGAAAAATAGACTGTATTGATAGGTACTAATTGATATACGAGGTATAGCCGCGGTGCGTGCGTCGCTAGGCCGGTGGTCCGATGAAGTGAAAGGGCGCGGCTGCCACGCGCTCCTCGCTGGCCGCGGGTGTCGCAGGGAGGCGCGCGGGGGGTGCACGCTGAAGGCAGGCGCGCGGGGGCTACCGGTTTGGCCGCCAGCGCCACGCGGCCCGATGAGACGCAGGAACACATGCCCTTGACGAACAGAAAAAGGCAAAGTGTAGACAAAGCTATTACATGTCTGATGTCACCTAAAATTATAATACATAATATGCTTTGACATGAATTGACCAACTCGACTCTTGTGGAATGAATAAAACGTTTTGGCTATCGATGGAAAAATGGTTACATTTTTCCGGGATCCTATGTCCTTTTTCGAGACCTAAAGTTACCTATACCAGCCTTAGATACTGCATAATCATAATCCTGCCTCTAAACATTTGATATAAATGGATGAAACTTCAACACGTACACGTATTTTTATAGGCTAATTTATAATATTCCTACATACTTAAATATTATCTTTGCCTTTCAAACTTTCAGGCAACGTATGATATTATATTCGGTACGTGAATTATTTTTCCTGCCTCTAAACATTTGATTCTGGAATTTTCCGTTCATTTTCCACCTCTTTAAACATAAAATTCAATAATTATTTTGTATCTTCAAGGTTCTTTTTCCCGACAATCACGTGTATAATATCAGAAATATTATATTATATTGACGCTTCATATCACGTCAGTCTGGCTCCGTGCTACCGGGAACAATGAAAACTTTTCTGTGCGCTCGACGGGATTCGAACCAGCGACCTTCAGCTTTATATTCTATAATATCTCTGCATCTCACTAACTGAGCCATAGAGGTAAAGATTAAAAATTGTGGATAATTTCTTCATTAATGTCGTAAAAATTAACCCATATTTATAATAATATTATTATATCACTGCACCCATCAATCCCCCCAAGCGGCACCCGGCTGCCGCATAACAATTGAAAATCTATTGTGCCTGCGATTCCCACGGTCGAGGTATTACGAAAGCATAATATGTTTTTCCAATGTATCAAAGAGTTTTGATCTAAGCTTAATGTATAATCTTGAAATATATCATTAAATTTGTTTAAGAATGAATTGCGCCGGTTACATCCAATCTTTAGTTTTTTAGAGTTTCAATAAGCTAATTCTCTACAGGGTGTAAAAAAACAAAGTTAAATTACTTTAGGAATGCCCTGAATAGGGTTCGCTGTGATAGTATAGCAGCGCAATTAATTCACAAAACATGCCTTTTCACCTCTGCCACTTTCACAGTGAACTCCAACAAGGTGTAACAAAACTAAGTGATAATGCTTTAGGGTCATGTGTTCCTGATAGAGAGTTCACTGTGAAAGTAGCAGCACTGAAAGACAAAAATGTTTTTCACTTTTGTATAGGCGAGCGCCCGAGCATCAAAAGTGCAAAAGTGAAAAAAAATTTGGTCATTCAGCGCTGCTAATTTCACAGTAAACTCTCTACGAGGAACACATCATACACACCCTAAATTAGTATTATCACTTAGTTTTGTTACACCCTGTATAAGGGACACATACCTACCTTAAAATATTATCACTTTATTAATCAACCTGTATATTTGTAATAATGAACGCTTTTACTACTCATGATGAAACTCGAAAGTCGGAAGTACAATATTGTAACTAAGAAACTAAGTAAACTTCGCCAACATTTTTACATTGTCATAAGCCCACAAACTGTCTCCAAACGGTGAGTTTTAAACTGATTTTACAAAGATCGTCGGAATAAGGATTAATTTTCGAAGTTTCTTATCCCAGGACAAGATGGAGTTCGTGACTGTAGTCGGATAATAGTTCAGTATCAAGTTTAATTACTTCCCGTTTCCAGGAGCTGACTCGGCCCATCGTTGCTGACTCGGCCCAGCGACTCCCAATTTAATTTGTACATAATATACGAGGCTAGAGTTAGCGTAGTAATAGAGACAGGTGAATGACCTTTTCTGATGGTTTCATGGGCAAATATTATAATGCAGTTGATTTTAAATATAGAATAAGTACCTATGTACCAAGTTTTTGCAGATTTACATACCTACAAACTCTTCAAAACATCTTGCTCAGGGCTCTAAGGGCCGGGACACAAAAACACGACACGACGTCGTACGACATCGTGTCGTGGGAATCTACGACGCGCGTCGTAAAAAACCACGACACGACATCGTACGACATCGTACGACGTCACGTCGTAGAAACTCATATTTGAATTTCTACGTGAATTTCTACGACGCGACGTCGTAGGATGTGTTGTACGTGTTTTGTGTCCCGGCCGTAACAGCTCCAAAAATGAGTAAAATCGGTTTATCCATTCAGGAGTTTTAACGAGACTAGCAGAATTTCAAAACAATCTTTATTTATGTAGATGTGCCATGTAGAAATAATACTGACAGAAGCAGTATGTCAATAGATTTTAAAATTAGGAAAATCGTTGTTAACGCTCCCAATATCACATTAAAATTATAAATCCAAAAAATTGCTGCTGGCTAAGCTCAGCTTTTAAACATAATTGAAAAAGAGTAGCAATTAACTTAATAGCCGAGGGAAGCAACAGCGAAACAATGGGACAGATTTATGCATTACAGATTTATTTTTTCATTATACATTCGAAAAATTCATCAAGATTTTAATCGGTTGCTATCTGCTGAGAATTGAGATCCTAGCTCGAGCACATCACCATGTAGTGTGACATTGTATTATTTTAATATATCTTTGATAAATCTCAACTAATAATATTAACAATCAGCCAAGCACGAGTCGGACTGGCGCACGTAGGGTTTCATCAGCTTTGCCTAGTTATATTCTTGTTTACCAATAAATTAGGTTTAAAAACCACCCCCATTTAAATTTAAGCAGATCAATCTTAGCGGGTTAATGATGATGGACTATAGCTGAGAACGCGCTTGATAATATTATCAGCTTTCAAACAAAAAAACTAGATCAAAATTGTTTGCTACGACGATGATAATATGTAAACTTGCATACTACGAAGCTACGGACAGACACATACACTGATGGTTAGTGTGTGTGTCTGACAGACAGACATGACAAACTTATAACACCTCTCTTTTTTGTCGGGGCTTTAAAATATACATCTAATCAGCGGTGAGCTTTCCTCTGTAATAAAGGCATACGAAACCGAGCGGGTTATTCATATTTAAGTCCTGACGAGGTTCGTGATAGCCATTTTTGAGCCACGTCCGCACTTAATATTTATTACGCATTACACAATGGCGAACGTGGCAGACATCTTTGATGCTATCAAAATAGACGGAACGACGAAAATAGTCGGGAATATTAAACAAAATATACACAAATAAATACGACGATGATTAAGGCTGGCCGCATTCACACGTTTTCCGGATTCGATTTCCTAATGTGGAATTTCGATTTGGAATTCCGTGAGACTAGCAAAACTTTTTTTACGCGCGAACACGCCGGCTTGCACTCGAAACATACGTGCGGAATTCGTTTTGTTCGGAAAACATGTACGTCAGTCATTTAATAAGTCCCTGTTACCCAGTCCATTAGCACCTCACCCCCATAGCCCGATATCATTTTAATTCCATTCCCTGCAGCAATAGTCCTACACTGGCTGCTGGTTCTTCTTGGTCGTACTCCTATAGTGCGGACAGGGAGAGTGGCCGGCCGGCGTCAAGTTACATCTAGATTAAATCTGTATAACGGGCCTCTACGTGTTGGCTTTAGCTCAACGCATGCCTTCCAACGGTCCGGGATTTAATTGCCTATGAGCAAGGAGTGCTTTACACAAACAATTATAAGAATACGTTTATTTTGTCAACACACAACATAGACAAAATATTAATGTATTTTCTACTGATTCTTTCCGTTCAGATGTCCTAATACGGAAAATGAATTCGGATGTCCGAATACGGAAAACGTGTGTATGCGGCCGGCTTTAGAGTTCTGAGATGTTCATAACCAGAATTGAAAGACTTTTTCCATTGAATACGGTTGAATCAGTCTCGGAGAATGACAAGTGACAGCCGACTTAATATATGAAAGAATACACGTGAATGATACAAAAAATGAGAAAACTACAAAAAGTTAGGACTTTTATTTCTTGCGGCTGATATAAGGTTGCGTCATACTCATAACTCAGAAATAAGCGTCATGATTAAAAAAAACAGTCTTCTGACGCTATCGGCCACCCAAGACTATCAAATAAGTACATAAAACGTCACAGAAATTCTTTTACACTGCAAATAGTTGAACAAAGTGAGACACAATAGATCCACTTCGCTGTAACAATAGGGTTCAAGACGAAGACCCTCTTGATTTAAAAAAAGTTTGATATAAGTTAACTTTACTTGTTTCTTTTGCGCTACAGCTGTAGGCTGCTGTTATATTTTTTTGTGCATATTTGAAGCTTGCGGCTTCATTTGGACAAAAAACTTATTGAAAGCCGAGTTTCTTTTACTAGCTAATAAGCATATTATGCTAACTTTGAGTCCATACTAATATTATAAATGCGAAAGTGTGTCTGTCTGTCTGTCTGTCTGTTACCTCTTCACGCCCAAACCGCTGAAAAGATTTTTCTGAAATTTGGCATGGAGATATTTTGAGTCCCGGGAAAGGACATAGGATACTTTTGATCCCGGAAAAATGTACGGTTCCGCCGCGATAAACAAGTTTGGCGCAACAGAGTTGCGGGCGTCATCTAATTTTGTATAATTAGTTAAAAACATGTTGATGATAACATTCCTGGAATCCCACGGAAAAACTGTATGTGTGTTTTTTCGAATAACTACACTATGACTCTACTGCGATATAGCCTAAACTCCTTGCAAGCCTTAAAACAATATTAGTTCAGTAGTATATCCATGAGGAAGTAACAAACATACAAAGTTCGTAAAAATAATAGTATGAGCAATTGAGCAGTATGGAATATTAGTTCTAATCCAATATCTATTGTAATCAAATAAGAACCATAAGTTCACAAGCGCTTCGTATAACGTCGGAATAACGTCATGTCGCTGCAATGAATTGTTTTTATCTCAATTATGTGGGGCGAAAGATAAAAGGTATTCCAGTTGAACCATTATAAAATGAACTATTAATAATCCCGATGCAGAGAGATAATATTTCAGCAGCCAAGTTGGAGTCCGCTCAAATGTGTGAGATAGGATTCACAGCAGATTCATATCGGAGCATTGTGAGACGTAACAGGGAATTTTAGCACACATTTGTGTTAAACAAAGTCAAGTGGCCTTAGCAGGCCTTAGCCTCCACTAAAGTGCGAATAATAACTGTAGTTATTTGAAGCCTGTAAATGAAAGAGTTTTTAATAAAATGTGGTTATATAAAATATTTAGCTATATTATATTTCATAGAAAAATCAGCGCACAAAAAAAGATTAAGCTGGGAACAAATTAATGGACGGACGTCCACGGACGTTTTCATCGGATGCGGCTTGTTTCTATCTGATTAATACAAAATACACTAAACTGTTCAGTGTTCACATGTCTTACATAAGTCGCGGACGCGACCTTGAGCGTTCGGACGTCCGAACAGAATCTGGCTGGCCGGATGTTTTTGCATCCGCGGACGTCTGCCATTGACATAATATAGGTAAGGTCTTTGACGTCCGCGGATGAACCGTGCACATTTTTAAGCCGCATTCATCAGCCGCGACTTATATCCTAAGATCCGACCGTAAAATCCTGCATGAATCGTTTTTTTCGATCAAATATATTTTAAAATAATCTATAAATCGTATGGAATGAATTAATGTTGGGTTGCCTTGTTAAAAGTAGCCGCAAGTACCTCTAATTGAGCAAAATGAAAGCCCGTAATACAAACTTGCGTGTATTCTATAGAAAAGTAAGAACTAAGATGGAATGACATTGAGGAATGACAGGACACTACGCATAAAAATAAAAACGCCTGTTAAATAGCAATCTTGCGGGTTCTCGATGTCCTCAAATCCTGCCAGGCATAATAATTGTAGGCCTGAACATTTGTCATATACAAAAGTGATGGCAACCCCAGTTTGCGGCTATCGTGCAACTGGCAACCATGGATATTTATGTACAAAATGCACAAAACTTTAATTCTGTATCAAAATTATTGAAAAAAATCGATGCTTCAATTTTGATAAAGAACTATGTCTGTTTACGGGCTGGAAACCCTAGGTTGCGGCCGACTTAGAGCTGGCAACCATTTATACCTTATTTTGTTATGTCCTCAGAACAGGAAAAATTTTCTTTCAAATGATGTAAAATTTATTGAAAAAAATATACATGCAAATTAATGCATTTATCTCATGAACATTATACTTAATTAGAGGTACTTGCGGCTACTTTTGACAAGGCAACCCAACATTAATCCTTTCTATACGTTCTAAAGATTATTTTAAAATATATTTGATCGAAAAAAACGATTCATGCAGAATTTTACGGTCGGATCCAATATTATTATGGATGCGTCCGATAATTTGTTTCTAGCAACGTAAATTTTAAACTCTAACTGTCAAAAATGATATATACAACAAAAAGCCACAAAGTATAAAATTCACTGCATGTATAAAGAAACATGTAGTAAAAAAAGTAAAATATGTGGAGAATATGTGACTGAAGATTTTGAAAAACCTTGACTGAAACGTTTTTGCGAGAACGCAGCCAATTCTCTTATACGACTGTAATAATGACGAATGGCATTCAAAGCGCCATAAAAGTTGTCGTAAAAAATATGGTCTCGACTTACAAATTACCGAAAGAAGGCATAAAGTTTCAAATTTAATTTCATAACTTTGATAATGATTTGTGACACTCGAAAACGTTGGGGTGAAAAGTTTTTGTGGTTTTCACTTTTAGTAACGCAATTCTTTGTTGATATTATTACATTTCCTTTTTTCTTCAATGATTGAATTACCGCATGACTTTGTATGTAACTTGTTTATTTTTGCGTAACCAATCATAATCATAATCATAATCATTTATTTGCCAGAGTGAAATGTAAATTGATATGGTCTTCATAGTTAAATACAGGATCATAACACTCAACTAAACAGGGCTTCATAACGTTATCGAATAACAGAAAAAATATCGTTACGTACCGTTATTTTCATAATGGTAGCCAGATAACGTTATTTTTATAACGATATCTAGTAAAATAACGTTATATTTACCGTTATTATTATAACGTTATTTTTTCGTTATGGCATAACAAAAAAATAACGTTATAATAATAACGGTAAATATAACGTTATTTTCTGGTATCAGGTATGCGATCGTGCACGGTGCACCAAATCTCACTCATATTTAAAATGTAATAAGCGTTCTTTGTGAAAATACAAAGAAAAAATACACCTTAAAAGCGTGATTACGTTTAAAAAATTTTCCCGCCTATCATGACTTTCTTGACGGACTATAACGTTATCAAAGAACATATATTTACCGTTATAAATCCTATATAACGTTATAACATTTACCGTTATTAAATACATTTATAACGTTATTTCTAGTATCGGTTTAATTTTCATAACGTTATCTATGCCCTTGAAGCAATAACGTTACGAAAAAATAACGTTATTTGAAGCCCTGCAACTAAATTAATAGTATGCAAATGTCATAATGTTTTATAACTAGTCTAAAAGGTGGAGAAAAGAAGTAGAAGTACTTAATGCTAAATGTCACATGTCAATTGTCATTAATAGAGAACTGTCAGAAATAAGTACCAGCGAAAAAATCCTTTACTTCATAAAAACAATTATTTATAAGCCGTTCATTTAGTTTTTTTTTTAAAGGAATTAAGCTTAGTTTTTCAAAATCTTTTGGCAAGTTATTATAGATTTTAATAGCCATAGAATAAGGACTTTTGATAAACGTGGTACTGCTACATTTGGGCATGATTAATTTATTGGGATAACGTTGTGATCTTTTTGCAAAATTGTTATACTTGTTTTGTACAAAATATTTTGGATGTCTTTTAACAAAGATGCACATGTCTCTAATGTACATACAAGGCAGCGTTTTAGCATAGATTTAAATATATTTTAGCATTACATTTTAGCATAAATGTAAATACCAATTCGGAATTGTTTAATTTTAAGTCGTAACTTTTAGTAGGATGTAATATAATACCAATATTTATATATGATTTTTTACTCTAAATAAATTAATGACTACGATGATATATATTTTTTAGACGACCTCCGTGGCGCAGTGGTGAGCGCGTCGGTAGCTCAAGCCGGAGGTCGCGGGTTCGAGTCCCGCCGAATTCCTGGGTCATGGATGTGTATTAAATATGTGTATCATATAATAATTTTTTTAAATATATGTATAGTATAAAAGTATTAAATATATTTCCGTTGTCTGGTACCTGTAACACAAGTTCATCAGGTACTTAGCACAGGACCAGACTGACGTGGTGTGAAGCGTCCATAGATATTATTATTATTATTTAAGTTTTCACATTAGTAAACCAATTAAATTACATACAGTAGGCCAGTCCCTATAGCCTTTACCTCGTCCGGTCCACAGGCTACGCGCGTAGCACATTTCGTAGCGCGCTCGCGCAGGCAAGGCAAAACTTTATGCGGGAAAATTTAGTTTTAGGAGAGCTAATTCCTCTTGAAAACAAGCATTTCCGATAAAATTGTTAAATTGATAAAGTTGTTAAATAGACTTATTACAGAAATCTTCGTCCGCTCAATCGGAACCTTAGCCAAACAATTTGACAATGGCTGTAATACGAATCACGATATTATCTTCTACAGCCATCACTGTGCACTGTCATTGTTTATGAACAATGTTGACTTTATTGGTTGGTGACATTGGCTCAGATGAATGTGTGAAGACTGAAGCGTCTTTCGAAAGAAGCTTTCCGGTAAAAATGCCTGTATAATAAATACATACCTGAGTAGTATAGTACCCGGGATCCACTTATAAATTATTTGTTTTTTCTTGCACTCTGTACCAACTCAATACTGGTCATTGACTTAAAACTTTCTGCCTAATAAAACTCGGCAAAATAAAAAATTATGGTTTTAAATAGCGGTATCGAAATTTATATTACAAAGACATTAACTCCCGGGCGTGATTGGATCAGTGATGTTATTAATTTATGTAATTCTTTTTTATTAAAAAAGAAGTTTCAAGTTATATTTAAGTTATTACGCCGTGTGATGGTTATTCAAGATTATATTAAATAGGATAAAGCAGGTGCTGTGCGAGATCGGCGCAGCGTCGACACGAGCGTCGACACGAGCATCGACACGAGCGTCGACACGAGCGTAGACACGGAGACTGAAACTGGACACGATTAATGACGATTAGTAAGACGACAGTCGAAAGGCAGGACTAGCGACTCCAATACTTTCGATATTTTTCTTAGCCATAATTTTATCGACGAACAAAGTTTCGCTGAATGATCCCAGTATTATTATTATTAGTACTATATATCATTTAAATCACAAACCATAGAGGTTTCTTACGTTTCGTTTCTGACTATTATTATTATTTATTGTTAAATTCTTTCTCCAATATAATAATGATTACTATTCATAATGAATATATGGTATTTCGTAAAAAAAATCTTTCTTTCGTTACTCTGAAAATCTACTGGTTAATAATTATATATCGAAGAATGAAGCGAAGAAATATAATAAATGATCAAACGAACTTACCAAGTGAAGTTCGATCATTATTATATGAGTCGCTTCATTCGAAGATATAATCTCCCTCCCACCCAGTCTGCACGAAACTATGTTTGCTGCAGTACCCAAAGAAAGAAAGAAAGATTTTTTGCATTATTTCTCTCTAAACATAATGAGACATGCCGGAACGTCCAGCAACCGAACGTGCGGGTAGTTTTTCAACTACCCACATACGGCTGAAAAAACGCGATTGCCTAGCAGATACGGAGGTACTAGTGGTTAATAATTATATATCTTCGAATGAAGCGACTCATATAATAATGATCGAAGTTCACTTGGTAAGTTCGTTTGATCATTTATTAAATTTTGTCGTTAAAAGTAAATGACAAAAAACTGTTATTGTGGGATATCCATATGAGATAGACATATACCATCCGGGAGTTTTCTGTAGACCTTTTCAATGTGTACAATACTTATAATAATAATGATAATAATATCTATGGACGCTTCACACCACGTCAGTCTGGCCCCGTGGTAAGTACCTGAAGGACTTGTGTTACAGGTACCAGACAACGGAAATATATATAATACTTTTATACTATATATATATTTAAGATTTTTATTATATGATACACATATTTAATACACATCCATGACCCAGGAGCTTCATAAACTTTTTGTTCCGTCGGCGGGACTCGAACCCGCGACCACCGGCTTGAGCTACCAACGCGCTCACCACTGCGCCACGGAGGTCGTCAAATACTTGGTACATCATTTTGACAAATCTCGTAGGGTTCAGCCTGCGTTTGCAATGTAAGCGGAAAAAATGTAATATTTACGACATCACATTTGAAACCCCAACAATAACAGTATTTCTCCACTATTTAATTAATGTTATTATACTTAAAAACCTTCCTCTTTAATCACTCTATGTATAAAAGACAACCGCATCAAAATCTGTTACGTAGTTTTAAACATGGTTTTAAAGATTAAAGGGAACAAAGGGACATGAGGGAAAAAGCGACTTTGTTTTATAATATGTAGCGAAGTATTAAATATATTTCCGTTGTCTGGTACCTGTAATACAAGTCCTTCAAGTACTTAGCACGGGGCCAGACTGACGTGGTGTGAATGTCCATAGATATTATAGATATTATTTTTATTACTTCGAGTTTCTGTTACCGATCCCTACTCCACAGCATCGAATAACATCTCTAACTAAAGTTTACCTTGTAACACTATCTTACCGTCAACTGTTACAATCTAATAACACCTAAAAGTTGTATACGACGTGAGGTGAATTATTTCTGGCTGTTTTATTCCTTTATGGAAATACCATGCGTTTATTTATAATATAGTCCGTTAGCGGAGTTATTGTTGACAAAGGTTGTACGTCACTTAGAAATGTGTATGACTATACTTTTTAGGGTTCCGTACCCAAAGGGTAAAAACGGGACCCTATTACTAAGACTTCGATGTCTGTCCGTCTGTCTGTCACCAGGCTGTAACTCAAGAACCGCTATAGCTAAACTTCTGCAATTTTCACAGATCGTGCATATCTGTTGCCGCTATAACAACAAATACTAAAAATAAAATAAATTCAATATTTAAGGGGGGTTGCGATACAACAAACGTGATTTTTTTGGCTTTTTTGCTCGATATCAATAATGGCAACAGGTAGGCACTTGAAATTTTCACAAAGGCCTTAAATATATGTGTACTTTGATAATTAATAATAATATTTAAATAAACTAAAAATTTAAGGGGGGCTCCCATACAAAAAACACATTTTTTGGCCTATTTTTGCTCTATAACGGTAACGAGCCCTTCGTGCGCGAGTCCGACTCGCACTTGGCCGATTTTTTAGTTAATAATTTTATCATTTGCTTTTATAAATCACTATAAACTTAACACGAAAGACTTTTAGTAATAACTTCTGTATATAATGCACACAGACTAACCTAACCTAACATATCCATGTAAAATGTACGGCTACCGCCAACTAGCAAAGCCACTATAATTTGGCGGGTACAATCTTGCATTGAGCCCGTCTCATCTGTTCCATCGGAGAACTAATTGAGCTGATTATTATTCAGACGCCGACGTCGCTAATTAGCGGACTCGGCGCTAGTTGAATTCGGTAAATGAGTTGCAATCTAATTTTTACTTGTTTCAGCTACTGGAAATGCATATTTTTATGTAAGATCATGTTGAAAAAGTCGGTGTTTATACATACGCGGGTAAGTCGTAACACACACGCGTAAGGGCCAACCCACACGTAGAGATCAACTACGATAACATGGCGCGCCCCTCCAAATGACTATTTAAATGTGTGTAGTCACATCCTTATGAAAGACTTTGTATGTAGTAACTATTCAACCAATCACAGTACACGCAATATTTCACTTAATGTCACTTATTACCAAGATTTGCTGGTCAACTAATCATTTAAATTACTAGCCTACCGCGCAAGACAACGCCATAACAACGCACTTCAAACGTTTTGAATTTTGGAGGGGCGCGCCATGTTATCGTAGTTGATCTCTACCACGACCACACCACGTCGCAACGACAAAATACCGTCAAGCAGTGGTTACGTGTGACGTCGCTGCAGCATTTTGTAGTTGCGTTGTGGTACCGACAGAATGTCGACGTGGTTGCGTTGTTGCCAGTAGTTGCGATGTAGTTACGTGCGAAAGTCAATGAAACGGAAGGGGGGAAGAGCGCGGGCAGTGTGTGCGCACTGTTTGCATCTACGGAACGTTATGGTTGCCATCGCAAGGTCGGCCACTAGTTCGCTTGTGGTTGCGATGTGTTCGGTATCACACAAGTGGTCGACAACGACTGCCAAATGTGGTACGAGTGAATGGTCCAGTTCGTTTACAATACGAAATATACGACCGACCACGTGGTGTGGCTGTGGTGTGGTTGTTGTTGTCGTGTGGTTGTGGTACATATGGGTAAGTGTAATGTAATAGCGAGACAGTTTCTCGGCCGAGCACATCCATACATCCATACTTCCATACTAGTGCATACTAATGTTGTAAATGCGAAAGTCTGTCAGTCTGTCCGTCAGTCTGTCTGTTAATTCTTTAAGTCTAAAGCACTGAACCAATTTTGCTGAAATTTCGTATAGAGATACTTTGAGCCCCGGGAAAGAACGTAGGATACTTTTTATCCTTGAAAAATGTACTGTTCATCTAGTTCATAATAAACATTCCGAGTTCTTGACCGAATGCTTTATCTCGCCACTCTACTTGGTAGGTGTAATCAGGAGCCATACCACGAAACCATTTTGAGATTTAAACAATCGAACGAGACTCCCGCGTCCTACTCTAACAACGTCAATTCACGAGTAGGACGCGGCATTCTCATTCGATTGTTTGAGTCTCAAGCCGGTTTCATGGTACGGCTCCAGGCCCTAAGGGTCCGTTTATATTGTGGCGAGTCTAGGTAGCACGTTGTATTTTAAAACAATCCACTCAAAACTGTGCAATGTGTGGCTTACGGGAGACTTATTGAAAGATGTGTTTAGTTGAAATAATGTTTAATAACTGAACTTAATCACTACTTAACCTACCTTATATAGGGGGGAGGTGAGACACACACTACACCTCCCCCGTTTTTTTGAAAAAAAAAAAAAAACTTAAACTAGATATTTTTTTATAAAATACTTAATGTTACTAAAATAATGTTACTTAATTCGTAAGTATTTAACAAATATTTTTTTTTTATAAAATTTTGCTTTATTTCTTATTTTACTAAAAACTACAATATTATCTAAACATTTCAACATTTATCTCTAACCATTTTTATATTCTAAATAACAATAAATACAAATCTGTGCTGTGTTTCTAAATGACATTTTAATTTATTTGCAGTAATGGGTGGTTGATGATGTAAATTTTTAATAAACAAAAATATTAAGTAATAATAAACATTTTCTAATTACATATTTTAATAAAACTTTTTCACATGGTTACTTTCTTTAGTTTCTTTTTTACACCCTTTAAAATATAAACTCTATTTTTCCTTTACTCGACATTAACTGATGAAAAGGTATCACACAAAAATCAATATTTTTAAATATTCAACCTTATTACTAGCCTCATATTTATAATTTTACTCATTAATTATTAACTTATCCATATTTTACTAATTTCCTTGATTAGTGGACTGGCCAGTCACTTACATTTTAAATAATTGTCGTTTCATATTTAGGTATACCTTATAATATTATTATATATTTAGCTCATAAATGTCATTTCATAATTCGTGCATGCATGCCTTTTCATTTATTTATAATATTACTTTCTTAACATTAATCGTACATTTTTTATAATATTTTTATTTATAGTCGACTCTTTTATTTATTTTAATGGTACATGTATATATATATATATATATATATATATATATATATATATATATATATATATATATATATATATTTTTAATATACTTCATGTGCGCACTTTTATTTGGTACAATACATTTTATTTATACACCTATGAACGGGACCTTTTTTAAGACTAACCACCAAGAAAAAAATATGTCTCCAACCATTTTACTTAAATGAAGGATTGTTCCCGCCGAGCATGCTCTAAGTACCATTTATTTTCGTACCATTTTGTACCATATTTAATACCAAGGATCTTTTAAGGCTATTTGACCTCCAACTATTCTCACAGAGAAAACTCGTTTACAACGTGATCGAATGAAGGATTCCCTTGCGTATTTTTTTTAAAATGCTCTCGGCATTTATTTATTCCTCAACGATAAGTAGCATTTAAGCTAGTATTTTATAATGCTCTATGGCATCCTTAACCCTATTCTATTCTTATTCCTACAAGAAACCCATTCCATAATTTTATGTAGTCAATATTTAAAATATCCTTAACCATAGGGTGATCAGGCCAACAGCTACTAGACATTTTAAACATTGATGCAACCCTATCGACCTAAAAACAATCATTTTCAAACAAATACCTTCTATAACACTAAAACCCTTATTCCTAACTTCAAAATAACCATTCCTATACCTAAATAATAGCTTTCAGCTATTTCGCAAACTAAATATCACATTCCTAATCCATCTTCACAATTATATTACATCATATCTCGTATGAACGTAAATATTTTTAAAGTAAATCCGTGTAAGTCATTACGTCATATCCAGTTTAATTTCTTAGAAAATGTAGCTAATCAACTTACCTAGTATTTGAAAAGAATTTAATACATTTCCAAGAATTATCTCTCCTTTTCTCTATTTCTAACTCACTTAAAACATAGCTTTAATTTGTTTACCTATATTATGATATACTCGACTTCCTTAATAACACGCTTCTTACGTAATATTATATCATTTTCTTTATTTTTCTCATTCTACTTTTTCTAAAATATTTTACTGTAAGATATAGATATATACAAAGTAACCATGGAATTAAAACAATCTCAAAATTATCAATATTTTTCTTATTGAATTTAATTGGGTTGAAATACATAGCAACATAACATTCTACTAACATCAACTGCGAACGCGCCGTCCCTTAAAAAAAATGTGAAGTTTACTACTATTTCTTTTCAAAAAGTGCCTCTTTTGTCTATAAATAAAATATTTAAGTCGTTATTGTTTATTATTCTTTATTATTGTTATTTTTTCTTTAATTACAAAATTATTCATTAATACCTTCTAAGTTCAAATTAAATTGAATTGATATAGGTACATAGCAATATTACTTTTTTTATTAATTTTTATTTACGTTAATTAAATGCACCTATTATTATTAAGTATAGTTATTTCAAATATCATCTATCCTTTACATTTTAAAATATTATTATTAATTATTCTTTGATTTTAGTATTTTTACATGAAAATAATATTTTCATAAATTTTTATGTACATAATAAGTTATTGCGCTTTTTCATTTACTAATTAATTTGAAATAGTCATAAATTGACAACTGAAAATAAACGAATATATTTTTAATAACTATTTAAAATAAATTTCAAAGGTAATTCATACTTCCTAATTAATTTTGAAAAATCAAACTATTTAAAATATGTTTATAATTTATTTTGTAAAATTTCAAAAATAAAATTTTAATTGCCTAATTGTAAATTTATCAACTGCGTAATGTAGTATTTAATTTTTAGAGCGACCAAAAAAAATATTTTAGCAAATTAAATGTTGTATCTTTAGTTAGTAGTCTACTAATATATATTCTGTGGTAGTAGCAGAAAGTTAATTTATTCTATTAAGTACGAATTTTATTTATATCTTATTTAAAAACATACTTGTTAAACAATAATTAGTTCCAAAAATTTAATAAAATTCATGCCCTGGAATGCATGCTGATTACGATTGTAAGTTTGGCAACAAATTACTGGTAATAAATTACTGGAATCATATTCAATATAAATATGGACTGCGCTTACATGACATATTTGGATGCATAAACTCATTGCATCACATTTTTTATGTTTAACTTTGTACCAAATATGATGCACAAAATGTTTTGATATTGTTATGCGAAACCAAAATATGATGATCTCTTTTGGACCACCCATATTGTACTGTACTGTAAATATTAATTAGATTTTTGGCAACTGTGACACAAAACAAAAAAAAATGTATTTTCACAATTATTAATGACAACAAAATATTAACATTTTAATTTTCACTCGTGACCCATTTGAAAGTTTATGTAAAAAAATGATAATACACATAAAATAAAGAATGAATCTATTAGTGCTATTAAATTTGAAGAGAATATTATAATTTAACTAATTAAGTGCAACGACACTTTAGAGTATTGTGGAAAAAAAAATCATAAAGTTTTAAATTAAAGAACCACTATCGCAAAAAAAATTTATACCTTTTAAGCACTTAAGAAATGTATGTTGATTAAAATTCTTTAAACAAAAATTATACTTGGTACAACCCTATGAATAAAATATATTTAGCCGAACAAAGAGCATCATCCTTTTTATAAAGTCGGTTAGAATAGTCTACTTACGTTTCGTTGCGCGAATGCTGAGTTGGCACCGCGGACATTTGACGCTTTTCCCACAAAGGCGTTGCATACCGTGGAAACTTAGCTGAGGTGTTTTAACCTACCTGCTTTAACCAACTGCGCATAATATTCGATTAGTTATGAGTTGCTATGTATTCCTCTATAGTATAGTTATACCAATAACAAAATTAATAACCCTTCAACTCTGTAAAATTACCTTTGTTCTTAGATACAATTTCCTATTTTTAAAATACTTTGATAATACCACACATATTTCTTTCTTATTACACTGTAAAAATACGGTTAAACCAAAATATATTTGTGCTACTCATACCAAAACTTACTTTATATGAAAATTCATCGTCAACATTCTGTATAAAATTTTTAACTTTTGCTATACAACAGTACAGTAACTATTACTTAATAAATCCACATTCTAAATTAAAATAATTATTTCCGAATACTTGTTCAATTAACATTGTTTTCTTTTAATTTAACCTCATTCAAATGTAATATTGAATCGTTATTTTCCAAAAAAAAAGAATACAAATTTTTTGCAAGCTGCAGAATAATCCCATTACTTAAAATTAATTTTACTCTCAAAACACTAAACATGTAAAGGTATTCAAAAAGACTTTTATTGCGTTATATCTCTAAAAACCTTATCCAAAAATGATTCTGAATAATTTGATAATGATTATTATGCTTTAAGCAAAATTAATATGCACACAAAAAAAATAGTAGTACCTGGGGTAAATGTCTTAAATATATTAATAACTGCAACTATTTGAAAATTCCAATAAGACAATTACCTATTATAAAACATATTATCAAAATATTACCAACATTAAAAATTTCGCAAAAACTAATTTATTTCATAAAGCAATCTGACTTTCTACTAATTAATTAACTGTTAATTTTTCACTTTACTTATTTTTACCGAAATCTTTATTCCAAAAATTTAATTTATTTTACTCAAAACTATGTTAAGTCGAAATATTAGACATAAAATTGAATATATTGTTAAATGTTAAGTGAAATTCTACTACTATTATTTTTATTATGTACTTACTGTATGTTATATTTCTAATTATATTTTTCAAACGGAACATAAAATTTAAGTTTAGAAAAATTTGAAACATAATTAATTATACTCTTCCATTACATACCGCTGTAGTTACAAATTGAATGACATATTATTTTATTTTATTTTAAAATTTTGACATAAAACAAGTACTGCTAAAATCGCATTTTTCTATCCTCTGTTCTTCTCCCGGCTGCATCCACTTCCGACACGAACATCTCCCGGCCGCCTGCTCTACATTCCTCTCATCCGACTCCAACATCTCCCGGCTGCCTGCATATTCCACTCATCTGACACCATCAACTCCCGGCTGCCAGCTTTGCATCTCCACACCAAAATTTTGATTTTCTTCCAACGGTTTTTTTTTCAGCAACGTTTTCATATACTTAATTAATTATTCTCATCAATTATTCTTCTTGAAACTTTTTGATACATTTATTTTTAATTTATTATTTTCCACTGAGTCTTTTTTTAACTATCATTATATTTATATTTCCACTTCTGACAGATTTGTATTTATCTTTTTTTAGTCTCTACACTATTTACTTATTTTTAAACCTACATTTTTTTTTAATCACTAACGGCCGTTCAGTTCATAATATTTTTGTCCACATTTACCACTATAATTATTGTCCACATTTTCAGTCACTATAAATTTCACTTTTAACATATTAAAGATAGTCTTATTTTAGTTTCATGTTTTTTATTCACTTCTACAGTCCCTGTATCCGCTGCGCAGCGCTGCCGCAAGGCAGCACTGGCAGGGTCGCCATGCAATGTGTGGCTTACGGGAGACTTATTGAAAGATGTGTTTAGTTGAAATAATGTTTAATAACTGAACTTAATCACTACTTAACCTACCTTATATAGGGGGGAGGTGAGACACACACTACAACTGAACTTTATTAACTACAAAACAAGTTACACATTAAATTGAACTTCCGCTGGTGGTGTAGGGTTAAATGGGTCATTTAAAAATGCATCGTCCCGCGTAGTTGCAAGGGAAATTGAACTAAAGCAGACATTGCTTACATATATGTCGTAAAAAGCACGATTATAATATGAGTTATTGAGAAATGGTATTATGTACAACTCTATAATATCTCTATGGTATCTCTATAATATCATGATCATAATTATTAGTAATGCAGAAAACAAACTAATAACATTCTATTACATTAAATAAGATTGAAGCACACACTTTTTTTACAGCTGTTATTTTGTATAAATTCCATGTAAGTACCTGCCAGGTATTATTCAGAAATACTTGTTTTTCTGGTACTTTTACATACGTGAATCTAAATGTTTTATCTCTAAATGAACGGACATTAATCTTTGATGTAGGTGTAAGAGTTTCACACGGGAACAAAATTCTAATACAGGATCGAAATAAAAATATATTGAGAACACATTTCATTTACCTGTACCGCTTATTTGTAAACAAACTGACAGGTAAATTTAATAAAAATCTGGCTAGAAAATCTGTCTAACTAACTAATAAAACCTAAGGCATCCATTACACGGTAGGTTCCTCTTCAGTCAATTCCATCAATCATGAATTATGTTTGACTGATGGTGACTGATGGACTGACGAATGTATCCAGATTTTCGTCAATCACCGTCAGTCACGCTCTTACACGGTAGGTTACCCATCAGTAACAGTCATGACTGTGGTAAAGCTGACAGCAAAATCTACCGTCTAATGGATGCCTAAAGTTTTTGTCTTGTAAACAGTATTTAACTACAACTCCGTTGCGCCAAAATTCATTTATCGCGCCATTTTTACCGTGCATTTTTTCGAGATAAAAAGCATCCTATGTGCTTTTCCGGGGCTCCATATCAATTTTCAGCAAAATTGGTTCAGCGGTTTGAGCGTGAAGAGGTAACAGACAGACAGACACACTTTCGCATTTATAATATTAGATACATTATTAGAAGACTAGTATGGATTTGCTGTGTAGGCCTGCTTAGTGCTTATGCTATAGTAATATTAGTATATTTACTTTTAATAGTGGGAGGGTATACGAGTATATTTTAAAAGTGTACGGAAACAATAATGTTCCAAGTCATTGTGAACCCTAGACGCTTATGAACAAACCACATGACCCTCATTACTGTAACGTATTAGTGGAGCCGATAGGAAAGTTTTAAAAGGGTTTATTTGGAGGAATTAGAGGCGTTTCCGAATATTGCTAGCACTCGATCAAGAGAAGTTCTGTGTTAGATAATTAACCAAGTTTATCATAAGTTTAATGGCGCCTCTTCACGTGGGCAATGGTGGATAACCAAGACTGCCACTATCAATAGCATGTACCATCGAAAAAATTGACACCATTGACGTACAACGGACCTACGTCATTTGGACGAGTTATGTCAATTTAATATCAGGGTTCATTCAGACCGCAACGCGAATGCATTTCTAAATTTATATGGATTTGACAGATTCGCAAGACGTCTCACGCAATTGAAATCTGTCAAATCCATACAAATTTATGCCGCGCCGCGCCGCGCCTCGCCTCGCCTCGTCGCGTTGTGGTCTGAATTGACCCTTAGTCGTGATCTGTCGGCTGGGTTTGACATAAAGTGACCAAATTACGTTGGTCCTTTGAAATGAATTAACTTTTCTGATAATACAATCGACGTCATGCGCAAATAGACGAATGATATTACATCTGTCCAAACTTTCCTTACGGTTTGTATTGGCCGCTGCTAGGCAAATACCTTGGCAAGTAAGCAAACCTCTTCGAGTTAGAATTCCACTGGAATCGTCCAGTGATGTGAATTTGACTGCCTAATGCATGGATTGTTCAGGCTCTATTGAAATCTCTCTTTATTAAATGAAACATTTACGGTTCGCCGTACCTTTCTTCACTGTTTGCTTTACGTATGCGGGCACCATTGAAACTAAGTTAATTCATTGTTGTCTACTATTAGTATTACGATGTATTTACGCTAACGAGGCTAGCCAACTAATATTTATTTACAATCTATATCCATACTAATATCTTAAATGCGAAAGTATGCCCGTCTGTTTGTTACCTCTTCACGCCCAAACCGCTGAACCAATTTTGCTGAAATTTAGCATAGAGATACTTGAAGTCCCGAGAAAGGACAAAGGCTACTGTTTATTCCGGAAAAAAATTGCGTTTCCCGCGCAATAAACGAGTTTTAGTGCAATGGAGTAACGGGCGTCATCTAGTCTCTAATAAGCCAATCTTGGCCATCATGTACGGCCACCATTAGATAATTAACCAAGTTGATCGTTCGGCCGAAGTATTGTAATAGCATCTATCACTGTCTCGTTGTATCGAGGGATCGCAGCGCCGGGGGACGGATTGGATGGCCTTAAATCTCTTTTGCCTCGACACAACACTTTTTACACGCTTAATTTACATAAGCGCGAATGTGAACTGTTATGGGATTTTTCGGCGTTGGGTTTTTAACAAAATTACAAGTTTGTTTCGTTAAAATGGTAAACATGCTTATATAAATGCAAAAGTGTTGAAATTCGGTATACTTTGAGTCTCGGGAAAGGACATTGGATACTTTTTATCCCGGAAAAATGTACGGTTCCCGCGTGATAAACGAATTTGGCACAACGCAATTGCGGGGGTCATCTAGTTATAATATTTTACACTAGATGTTAGCCGCATTTTGGTTTTTTATTTATACAGTGATATTAATTTACCAAACGGAAACCTTACTAGCCGGGATTAAAATTATGCTCCTTCTGCGGTCAAAGTACACCGTACCAAATTTCATCGAAATAAGCTCAGCAGTTACGGCAAAGAGGTAATAAATAGACAGACATACATATACAACGATCTACTATACGATGTACTAAAGAGTCGACGTATGTTACGACGTATGTTACGACGTACTATAATATAAAGTGTCGATTAAGGGCCTTTTCACACTGGCGATTAGCGAGTGATTTGAAAGCGACGCCGCGATGACGCCACGATTGCGCAGCGTGCACGCAGCTTGCCTTCCGCGTTTTGGACACCCGGTAGCAAAATGGATTCTGACGTTACATCCCTATAGTCGGGGCATTTTAATAGGCACATTTGATAGCTCATCAAAATTGTACAAGGTAACCTTGTAGCGACGTGCATAAAAAATAAATATTTTCGTTTTGTTATAACTGCACAATTGATTAACTTTTTTCAATTACGATTACATATTTATTGTAAATACGACCGTTAAGAATTATTTAACGATTTGCTTTTACTGATAAACAATTCTAAACGTAATAAAGAAATTCTGATCTTAATAATTACACGTCGTTACAATGTTACGTCAGCTGACCTTTTTTCTTTTTAAACTCTAGGGATGTTACCCTAAAAATCGAAAGCGAATAAATAGTATCGATGCATTGATTACTTGTAACGAAATATCCCCATAAATTAACAACCACGTTGTGAAAAGTAACACATATTTATGTAAAATAATGATAAAATAAATTTAACAGTTTTTATAATTCAAGCGAATAAATACATGTACTTGTCTTATTTTGCTCCTTGAATTTGCAAAAGAAAAAGTAATAATGGGTCAGGAAATTGTTTCAAACATATAAAATTCAAATATTTTATTTCAAGTCCGTATCGATTTATTCGTTTTGGTCGATGTATTTACGCATAGTGAGGTGAGACTATGGAGATTAATCTGACAGATGTCAAATGTGGCCTATTAAAATGCCCCGACTGTAGACGAGTGTACAAAATGGCGTTCACGCCACGCCGCGACGACGCTACGCAGTGACGGCGTGCACGCCGCGCAATCGCGGCGTGTGCGCTGCGCAGTCGCGTCGCTTTCAAATCGCTCGCTAATCGCCAGTGTGATAAGGCTCTAATGGTGCAGAAGATACACACTGTCTATATTTTTTTGTAAAGTACCTAAAACTTTTTTTGTTTTTTAAGTGAAAATCAAAAATGTGTTTAGATAGTAAAATAAATAAAGTAAAAAAGTAAAGTATCTCTTAAGCATTTATTATTTACTCGTATGTCTAGACTACATTAAACATGTGATCACTGGGGTATTCTTTACGACGAACGTTCGCGACAGTTACTTGTTATTCTGTCGGCAAAAACATAAAATTCTTATGCTCTCATTTATAATAAATTAAAAAGTTCATCAAAAAACTAAGTCACAAGATTGAAACTGTAATTTCTCGTGATATTACTTTGGAACTCTAAAGTGAGTTGTCGGTTTGTTCGATAAGAAAGTTTAGTTACTTAAGTAGGCACATTAGGGTGAAACAGGAAAACATTAGGGGGTGTCGCCTGCAGCTTGCCAGACGGTATTAAAATATGCTCCAATCGGACGCGCTTTCGCTCGAATTTAGAACGTAATTTGCGCGGAATAATATTGTAAGTCTAATGTGTTTGCTCTTTTCATCTGAAAAGAACTCGGAAGCTTAATTTTGAGTGAATGATGCGACTTTTTTCAAGCAGGTAGTCGTCTATCATAGAAATTGTAAACATGCAAGTATACAATATACCTAAAACTACATATTTTATTAAAATTCAACAATACTGCGAATACCTAAAAAAATATAATATTTTCATAAAAAAATACGTTTATGTTTAACCCTCTTTGTTACAACTATAACTTACAAGTATAGGTACATTTTCTCGTTATCTATAAAAATTAAGTAGGGTTCTATAGCCACTCTTCTATAGACTCTTCTATAGAAGGGTCAGTAAGGGCCTCGGTAATTCTGCTTAATTTGTGAAATTTAACTTAATTTGTAACCTAGAACCCTACTTAATTTGTAAAATATCATGTGAGCAAACAGTATTGAGTATCCATATACCTACTAATTATTTGTTACTTAATAGTACTTAATATTATAAATGCGAAAGTGACCTGTGTCTGTCTGTCTGTCTATCTGTTACTTCTTTACACCCAAACCACTGAACCGATTTTGCTGGGTCCATACCCAGCAAAATCGGTTCAGTGCTTTGAGTTCGAGAAAGGGCATAGGATACTTTTCATTCCGGAAAAATGTACGGGTCCCGCGCGATAGACGAATTTTGGCGCAACGGAGTTGCGGGTGTCGTCTAGTAGGTACTCAATAATGTTTGTTCACATCTTTAAAACTATCGTCACCTGTAATATCCATTTAACTTGAGTGTCCCATTCATATTAATTTAATCCTAAGAATATATGCGTACGAAAGTCGTTTTAAATGCTATAACCATAAATCACAATAATTGATAAATGCTCCATTATGTGAAATGAAGAGTTTATCAACACTTTACCAAAATGGCTGAAATAACTGCAAAATACTCATCTTTAGATTTACAATATTTGGGTGCCGATTTACAATTATAATATTATCTATGTAATTAAATAAAATTTAACTACTAGGACCGCTTTTTAAATTCGAAAATATTACTTCATAATAAATATTGAAAAAAATCTCCTAGTTAGCTTACTAGAACCTTTGATAAAATTCAACGTGCAGTAAGAATTAAAGCCTACCTACCTAAGTTAAGGCGCTATATTGACAAACTGTCCTTTTTGACGTAATACTATAGGACCCTCAGAAATGTTACAAATCTGGTAATGAGATACACGTCTTCATAGCATTATCTAGGTTTGAGAAGAACCAGAAACACGAATAATGTATTTTGCCTCGATACATTTCTCGATCGAAATGACCTCCTAAAAATACGAAATTTGAAGATTATTTTTAAATGAAAATAGATGTATTGTAGGAAAATAGTCTAATTGATAGACACCTTTGCAACTCAAAATCGTATAGAAGCATATTGCTTAAATGCTCCTACTTATTTTTTAAATAATTAAAATTAAGTTTTTAGCATGTTTTCCGAGCGAGCCGATAGCTTCTGGCCGCAACGTATTCACGACTTTATAGTCATACAAATTAAGTATAAAATTGCCCTTGCGGTAAAATTAGTTTCAATATAGCGCCTCTAGTATTAAAAAAAACTTCGTTCGATTCTTAGTGTTACGGATACGGGCAGTTGTTTACCTGCGCGCGACAGTTGCGCGTACCTTCTAGAAAAGCCCGACCCTTGTTTATGTGAATTGTGTTACGGATACGGGCAGTTGTTTACCTGCGCGCGACAGTTGCGCGTACCTTCTAGAAAAGCCCGACCATTGTTTATGTGAATTGCGTGTTTACGTAAACAACCCAGAATAGAACGTTCCAGAAGGCGAAGTGGGCCATATAAAAGGCAAACAAGCCGGCAGTCGGGGCAGTTCGATCCGAGCGATCATCAAGGCGACTTCAAAAGTGAAAACAAGTGATCAATAGTGAGTGATTGTGATAGTGAACTAACGACTCGGCTACGACCTAGGACAGTGATAGTGCTCAGTGATTTGGATTTAGTGCTTAGTGTTTGGACTTAGTGATTTGTGTGAGCTAGTGTTTGTGAATAAAGTCTTCAAGAGAGTCACCAGGTCTTTCTCTCCGAATCCTCGAACCCTAGCACGTAACAACTGGTGTCAGAAGTGGGATTTGGAGATGCCATTGACTCCGAGAGACGACTTCAAGGGGAGTGTCAGGACAAGGGCACAGCGAGCTGCTGCCATCGACTTCGAGAGAGGGGTTGGAGGTGGGGCTGCGGAGGCCACACCCACTGGGGACCAAGCTCCGCCCACTGCGGGGCAGGCCCCACCCGCTGGCCCCGCCCACCAGGCTCCGCCCACTGACCACGCCCCCCAGGCTCCACCCACTTCGGGTGAAGCTACGCCCACTGGCTCCGCCCACCAGGGCCCGCCCACTGACCACGCCCCTCAGGCCCCGCCCACTCTGGACATGGCCACGCCCACTGGCTCCGCCCACCAGGCCACGCCCACTCAGGCCCCGTCGACTAGCTACATCCATCCTGCCATGCCCGTAGTCTCTACGGCCCCTCAATTGGAAAGCATAATTGAGTTAATTCAGGCTTTGCAAGATTCTCAAAGGGCAATGATGGAGGCACAAGACCGCAAGCTCGGCGCTATGCAAGATTCTCAAAGGGCAATGATGGAGGCACAGGACCGCAAGCTGGGCGCTTTGCAAGAGTCACAAGACCGCAAGCTGGGCGCTTTGCAAGAGTCACAAGACCGCAAGCTCGGCGCTATGCAAGAGTCACAAGAGCAACAAAAGGACCTTCAAGAAAAGGCGCTTCTGGCTATAAAGGATGTCAGTGACACGGTGACAAAGCTTCGTAAAGATGTCGACGTAATGGACGAACGAGTTACGGGGTTAAGATTGGATGTAGAAAATGTGAAAACCGGCCTCACTGAACTTCAGAAGAAAGTAGTGCGCCTGGAAACCACAGGAGTGGCGGTGTCTAGTGGAACTACCGGAGTGGTGCAAGTGGTACAAGGACCAAGAGTTAAAGTGCCACCATACGACGGTACTACTTCATGGAACGCTTATCGTCAGCAATTCCAGACGGTTGCTTCTGCCAACGGATGGACTGACGAACAATGCCTGACCGCTCTCACTGTTGCGCTCAGAGGGCAAGCTTTGTCGGTCCTAGAAGTACACACAGGGAAGGGGTTCCAAGACCTGATGGAGGCCCTTGAATCCAGATACGGGGAGCGACACCTGGAGCACGTGTTCCGTGCTCAACTTCGTGACAGAGTCCAACGCTCAGGAGAGGGACTACAGCAATGGGCGTTGGAAATTGAAAAACTGGTCAAGAAGGCACACCCAGGAGCCGATTCCAAGATGGTCGACACGAATATTGTGCAAGCATTTGTCGACGGAATCAGGGATCTGGAGGTCAGAGCTGCGGTGAGGCTACGTCACCACACCTCGCTAAAGGAAGCGTTGGCGCATGCTTTGGAGGTCGAGGCTGTTCGCCATGAGATACAGCAGACCCATAAGATCCGCAAGGTCTCCGAAGTAAAGGCTCCTGCAAGGAAAATATTTGAAGCCATGTGCTATAAGTGCGGGAAGAGGGGCCATCTTCAGCTCAACTGCCCGCAGAAGGAGACCCAGATGTCAAGGATAAAAAGGCTCGAGCAACAAGTAGAGGAGCTGAAGAAGCAGGGAGCTTCAGCCAGGACTAAGAGGCGTGTACTGGCTGACGCGGAGGAAGCCCCAATAACCGTTGTCTCCCAAGCAAGCAGCAACTACGGATTAGTGACTGAGCTACTCGATGACTGCAAGAGTAATCTGACTTATTCGCAGAGCATGAAAGCTAAGAAGTTTTTACAACGCCACGCGAATATCTTCTCCAGTCAGGAAGGTGACCTTGGAAGAACGTCGATGGTTCAGCACAGGATAGATACCGGAAACGAGAACCCAATTCGTCAACGAGCAAGACGGATACCCATTGCAAAGGAAAAAGAAGTTGAAGGCCTTTTGGAGGACATGAGAAGGCATAAGATTATTGAACCGTCTGCAAGTCCGTGGTGCTCTCCTGTTGTATTAGTGAAGAAGAAAGATGGCAGCACAAGATTCTGTGTGGACTACAGGCGTCTCAATGATGTCACTAAGAAGGACAGCTATCCATTACCTCGAATCGACGACACTCTGGATACCTTGAGTGGCATGAAATGGTTCTCGACCCTGGACCTGAAATCTGGATACTGGCAGGTGGAAATTCACCCAAAAGACAAGGAGAAGACAGCTTTTTCCACCGGTAAAGGTCTATGGCAGTTTAACGTCATGCCCTTTGGATTGTGCAACGCACCTGCCACATTTGAGCAACTCATGGAGTGTGTACTGGCAGGCTTAGTTGGAGAGGCTTGCTTAGTCTACTTGGACGACGTCATCATTGTTGGCCGCGACTTCGAGGACCATTTGCGAAACTTAGAACGAGTTTTCGCCAAAATAGAGGGGGCCAAGTTAAAGCTGAATCCGAAAAAGTGTCGTTTGTTCAGAAGTAAGGTCAATTATCTCGGCCATGTCATCTCCAGTGATGGAATCCAGACGGACCCGGAGAAACTGGAAGCAGTTCAAAATTGGCCAACCCCTAAGAACAAAACCGAAGTGCGGGCATTTCTCGGCCTATGCTCCTACTACAGGCGTTTTGTTAAGGGATTCTCGGAGATAGCCAAGCCATTACATCGGCTGACAGAGGATAAACGACAGTTTATTTGGGACGAGACTTCTGAAGATTCCTTTCAGAAACTGAAGAAACATCTGTGCGAAACACCAATCCTGGGGTATCCACAACCTGAAGGTCAGTTTATAGTAGACACGGACGCAAGCAACACGGCCATTGGAGGGGTGTTATCTCAAAAACAGGGTGAAAGAGAAGTTGTAATTGCATATTTCAGCAAATCTTTATCTAAGCCAGAGAGAAACTACTGTGTAACAAGAAGAGAACTCTTGGCTGTCGTAAAGACGCTACAACATTTCAGCAAGTATCTCATCGGCAGACAGTTTTTACTGCGAACTGATCACGCAGCGTTGAAGTGGCTACTGCAATTCAAGAACCCTGAAGGTCAAGTAGCTCGATGGATTGAACAGCTCCAGGAGTACGACTTCAAGACGGAACACCGCAGCGGAAAGGCGCATGGGAATGCCGACGCACTTTCACGAAGGCCGTGTTCAGAAGACTGCAAACACTGTGTTAAGCAGGAATCTAATGAAGTGACATTAAAGTTAACGAAAACAAGTCCTTTGGGCCCATGGGAGAATGATGCTATGAGGAAGGCTCAAGAAACAGATGACGACCTACGGCACATCATCACATGGAAAAAACGAGGTGACGAAAAACCAATCTGGAGTGAGGTTGCACCCACTGGCGCTGTCACTAAGGCGTACTGGGCGCAATGGGACAGTCTGATACTTCAAAATGGAATACTTTACCGAAAATGGGAAAAGACTAACGGCAGAGAGTTCCATCTTCAGATAGTTGTCCCAAGAACGAGAGTACCGGATGTTCTCCGTGAAATACACGATGGCGTATCAGGAGGTCATCTAGGTGTTAAGAGGACGTTAACAAAAGTGCGAGAACGATTCTACTGGTTGCATTGTCGAGATGATGTACAGGATTGGTGCCGCAAATGCACTACTTGCGCTGCAGTGAAGGGACCACAGACCAGGAGCCGTGGGAACCTGCGGTTGTATAACGTTGGCGCACCGTGGGAACGAATTGCAGTTGACGTAGCTGGGCCATTTCCCGTGACGGAATCGGGAAACAAGTACTTTATGGTCGTCATGGACTACTTCACCAAATGGCCCGAAGTGTTCGCCATACCAAACCAAGAAGCTACAACGGTTGCTTCTAAGCTAGTCGAAGAAGTAATATCTCGCTTTGGTGTGCCTCTCGAAATCCATTCCGATCAGGGCAGGAACTTCGAATCGCAGGTCTTCCAGGAAGTGTGCAGAATTTTGGGAATGCATAAGACGAGGACCACCGCGTACCATCCACAGTCTGATGGAATGGTTGAGAGATTTAACCAGACTCTAGAGAGGCATTTGGCGAAATTGGTAGATGACAGACAAAAGGATTGGGACAAGTATATACCACTCTTCCTTCTCTCGTACCGTACCGCCGAGCACGAGAGCATAAAAGCTACCCCGGCTTATGTCAATTACGGTAGAGAACTACGAATACCAATAGACCTCTTGACAGGAGCGTCACCGGGGGAACCAAAGACCGTACAAGACTATGTCTGTGATTTAAGGGAAAAGATGCACTACATACACGCCATGGTTCGGGAAAATGGGTTACAGTCAAGTGAGAACATGAAGACCAGATACGACCGGAGATCGAACACGAGCGGCTTCGAAGAAGGGTCACTGGTATGGCTGCATAACCCAACTCGCCGAAAAGGGAAATCTCCAAAGTTGCAGACCAAGTGGGACGGCCCATATAAAGTGGTTACCCGATTGAATGATGTGACTTACAGGATTCAAAAGCCACCAAGAGGCACATTCAAAGTGGTACACATAGACCGTTTGGCGCGCTATCATGGCAGTAACAACGATGCTCGGGACGAGCATCTCTAAGAGGGGAGTAGTGTTACGGATACGGGCAGTTGTTTACCTGCGCGCGACAGTTGCGCGTACCTTCTAGAAAAGCCCGACCCTTGTTTATGTGAATTGTGTTACGGATACGGGCAGTTGTTTACCTGCGCGCGACAGTTGCGCGTACCTTCTAGAAAAGCCCGACCATTGTTTATGTGAATTGCGTGTTTACGTAAACAACCCAGAATAGAACGTTCCAGAAGGCGAAGTGGGCCATATAAAAGGCAAACAAGCCGGCAGTCGGGGCAGTTCGATCCGAGCGATCATCAAGGCGACTTCAAAAGTGAAAACAAGTGATCAATAGTGAGTGATTGTGATAGTGAACTAACGACTCGGCTACGACCTAGGACAGTGATAGTGCTCAGTGATTTGGATTTAGTGCTTAGTGTTTGGACTTAGTGATTTGTGTGAGCTAGTGTTTGTGAATAAAGTCTTCAAGAGAGTCACCAGGTCTTTCTCTCCAAATCCTCGAACCCTAGCACGTAACATTATTGTATTTGTAACTGTAAAATATAATAGATACACTACGGATAGTAATTTCGTTTCGATGTTGATGACCTAAGTCTTAAGTGTGTGTGTGTGTGTGTGTGTGTGTGTGTGTGTGTGTGTGTGTGTGTGTGTGTGTGTGTGTGTGTGTGTGTGTGTGTGTGTATTTCACTTGGAATTATATGAATAAGATCCAAATCACAAGACAGCTGGGCACAAAGTTTCATAGAATATTTTATGTTTTTTAATATCAAGCTTTGTATTCTGCCTCGCAGACTATAGTAAGTATCCTGATAGTACCTAAGTTTAGAAGCCACTGGTGTATTAGGTAATACATTGTTTTCATTTGCTTAAAAGCGTTGCTAGCTTTTCCATAGCCGTTAAATAATTGAATCATAGTTCATAGTTAAGGGATGTGATTTCGGCAAATGAAAATTTAATGCTGTTGAAATTTATATGTTTTCGCATGTGCGTATATGTATATTCATATGTTTCGCGACAACCGTACAAATTAATGCAAAAAAATCTCCCGCTTGTCCTTTACACCCACACATACGTATCTCTATACTAAATTACGTAGTTTAAGCGTGAAGTTCCATGTACTGAAAATTTTCACGCTTATCACTAGAAAACGTAACATTTAAAAACGTGAAATGACGTCAGAGAGAAGAAAGAAAACAATTTAAAAGCTTGTTAAGTATAAGTGATTGTAATTATCCTACAATCTGAATAGCTTCGTCCAACTTCACTAATTAATTAATTGCTATTCTCCTAATCTCCTTTTCCGTATTATGAATTGGTATTACGTTCTCTGAATTGATTAGGAAGATATTAGTTCTTTGTATTTTGTGTAATAAATAAATACTAAGAAGTAAGATTATTATGTTACTTAATTATTATATAATACGAGTACTATTTTTATTTAAGACGCATTAACCTTTTGCCGCGTTAATTTCGGAGAATCCTTCTCAGATTAATGAATTATGATTTATTTTTTTCTGATGATGGAAATTTCATTTTCTGGGCGTTTTTGTGAGCGTCAAAATAGAGGTCTTCATCTTTCACTCATGAACAGCGCATCTCCGAAACACAGCTATGTATCGAATAGTATGCGTTAGCATGGGCGTATATAAGGGGGGGGTCCTGGGGGTCCGGACCCCCCCCCTATTACTATCCATGTTACTTGACTAATCGACAATATAGGTATGTACCGCACCGATTTTAATCGGCGAATTAGGTACATGTATTTTTTCCTATTCACAGTATAATAATAATTTATCTATACTAATATTATAAAGAGGTAAACTTTGTTTGTTTGTTTAATTGTAATGAATAGGCTCAAAAACTACTGGACCGATTTAAAAATGCTTTCACCATTCGAAAGCTACATTACTACTATATTTATGAGTAACATAAGCTACATTTTATTTCGGACAATGTAGGGTTCCGTAAGATATTTGGATTTTTCTGACACAAGGTGAAAAAAATCAACCAGAAAATTTACTTATTTTGCGTACGCTGCCTAAACTATAAAACAGGGGTCACCAAATGGCGGACCGCGGTCCGCATCCGGACCGCCGACCCATTGTGTGCGGACCAAGCATTCTCGTCTCTCGACTAACTGATGGGTGATGAACATCTCCAGGATTATCAATAACTTACACCAATTTCACTCCAAACATCAGAGAGATTATTAGCTACAAAAATTGTCACTTTTCTCATTGATTAAATACCTTTGTAATTTCTGTAATTACCTTTGTTCATTAAATATATTTTTTGGGGTTCCGTACCTAAAAGGTAAATGTCTATCCGACTGTCTGTGTGTCTCCAGGCTGTATCTCAAGAACCGCTATAGCTAGACTTCTGAAATTTTCACAGATTTTGTATTTCTGTTGCCGCTATAACAATTTTTTCCTAATTTCTCTCCATAACGGCACGGAACCCTTCCTGTGCGAGTTCGACTCGCACTTGTTCGATTTTTGTAATGTGCGGACCGCGAAGGTCGTTTAATTTCTTAAAATGGACCGCGAACGAAACTAATTGGTGACCCCTGCTATAAAACATAGAACCATACAATGTTCTAAGTAAATGTAGATCTTTTAAATATCTACAAAAAAGTCCGCGACACACTATACCTATCTATGACAAGTGAGGTACAACAACCATTATTTTATTTAAAAAAACTTGATTTTTTTTGGACTACATTTAAACGCATTTATTTTACTCATGCTAATAATCTTTATCAAAATGAATTATTTCATCACTAAGTATATATAAAAAATATTTTTAGAGTTGAAATATTTTGTAGTAAATTTAATATTTATTTATATATTTTTTAGTGTTTAAATATTTAGTAGTAAATTTAGTAAAAAAAAATTATACACACAATTTTTTTTTTTTTGTGTTTAAATATTTTGAAGTTAATTTTTGTACAGGAACCTAGGTAATTACTATTTTAAGCTGAAAAATAACTCAAACATGTTAAATATTTTCGTATGAGAAAATGATTTTGGTATTACGTATGTATGAGAATTTCGAGGGTAACCCGGGCTCTTAAATTATATGTCCCTCATTTGATAATAATTTATAGTCTTTTTGGCCCTTCTTAATATGTGCTTCCATCGAAGCTGCAACTTGCAAGAAAGGTGTTTTTAAATTTTAAGATCCAATAAAATCGCGGCGCTTAACTTAGGGCCAACCCACACGTACCACAACCACACGACATCGCAACGACAAAATGTCGTCGAGCTGTGGTTACGTGTGAATGGTGCCTCTGCAGCATTTTGTAGTTGCGTTGTAGTACCGACAAAATGCCGACGTGGTTGCGTTGTTGCCAGTGGTTGCGATGTGGTTACGTTCGAAATTCAGTGAAACGGAGGGGGAAAAGGCGTGGGTGGTGTGTGCGCACTGTCGTTGAATCGACGCAACGTTGTGATTGCGACGTGATCGGCACAACGACTGCATAATGTGGTTACAATACGAAATATACGCCCAACCACGTGGTGTGGTTGTGGTGTGGTTGTAGTTGTGGTGTGGTTGTGGTACGTGTACAGCCCTTAACGAGGTTAGACAAATAAAGCGATTCCATTGGTTCTCAAAAACACATTTCTCGCAGCTCCGGTGCAAACGCACCCTCAAGCTATCAATTTACTGTAAGTTATCTATTACCAGCCGAAACACTGAGCTTGCTATCTGGGTATCGAACAATTTCTCTGAGGAGAACTTTAAAAAATGAAACTAAACTCCTGGCAGGCGGCCATATCGCTCATTACTCGTCCTCGGCGATAAGCCGGAGACAGGGAAGAATAAATCCGTAGATTGGCGATAGTCCTTTGAAACAGAAATCGGCCAAGTGCGAGTCGGACTCGCGCACGAAGGGTTCCATACCTCCTAGGTAAACATTTAAAAGTGAAGAGTAGGGTTAGGTTTTTTCGTTACGAAATTTTTTGATTCGGAAGCCGCGCTAAAAGTCCGCAATAAAAGCCATGTTATATCTTAATAACGATAGGTCAATAACTGAATCGCTAATGTTTATTCCAATACCCAGCAGCATAATTCCTTGGAAGTCGGGATATCATCAAAGTGGTTTTTAAATATCCCCGGAAAATTAACTAAACGTTGCTGCACTAAACTTTTCATCGATTACTGAGCTATAAAATAAGGTTATTTCGACTTAAAACAATTTGATAGTTCCTTTGAGCCTTAACGTTGCACGTACTATGTTATAATTCAGTAGTTCGTTTAAACAAGGAACTAAAAGTGGTTATGGAGCACGTAGCTTGTGGACACTGATCAAAGGTACAGGAACGTTATTACAAACTCAATACTATGTAACGTTTTTGTATAAATCTCTAAAATAGGAATATTACGTAAATATTGGAGCAGAGGGCGCTACGAGCACATACAGCGACATATTTACTAATAATTAATCCGGCCAAAATTCGATATGTTGCACACCAAAAAAGTTTAAGAGCCGCTGCTCTACTGTATGATATACTGTGGTATAAGTGTGGCATAAGTAAGCGAGTCATAATCAATGAAGTTACTAGGAAACCGACAAACGCACAACTCGTTCGCTATAATTGGAAAAGCTTAACACACTTTGCGCCGAGTACAGTGTGTGGCGGCAAATTATACTTCGAATCTACTTTGCGATTAAAATAGTATATCATCAGCACTTTTAGTTTTTGCTATGCTAATTATGTATATTATATTATATATATTATGTATTGATTGTGATGTAGCTTGACACGTCATATAGGCTGAATTTATATGCGTCCGCGCAAACGAGTTTGGCCGCCACATCGCGAAGTCACAAGCAATAGTAAATATATGACGATTTATTTAAATAGCACTGGCGCGATTGTGTTGTTATTTAGAGCCGGACACAAAAACACGGCACGACGTCGTACGGCGTCGTACGGCGCCGTACGACGCCGTACAACGTCGTGCCGTGTTTTTGTGTCCCGGCCCTTATATACCTACAATTGCTTGTAATCTCGCGGTGTCGCCGCCAAACCGCGCGTAAGGCCACGTTTCCACTGACACGGAGCGGAGCGGAGAGGAGCTTAGCGGTGCCGAATTGACCAATCATCATGCTCGAAATCTTCGCTCCGCTTCGCTGTCATTCCGCTGGAGAAGCACGATTGGTCAATTCGGGCACCGCTAAGCTCCTCTCCACTCCGCTCCGCGTTAGTGGAAACGCACCCTTATGGTAGACGCATACAAATAGACCACGAGGGTGTAGTGTGTAAGTACCTTATTATTATTATAGTCTCGCGCTTTTTGTACATAATAAATTTTATAGTGTCGCAATGTTTTGTCTCTGCATCTTGACAGACAAAAACAAGGCATAACTTTAATCTTTATTATAACGGCTGTATAGACAGTGTTTTTTATAGAATATAGAACAACGAGCAAACGGATCACGTGATGGAACGTAACTACCGTCGCCCATGGACACTCGCAACATTAGAAGAGCTTCAGGTGCGTTGCAGGCCTTTGTAGAGTCTTACAACCGCACTCAGATACATAATAACGATTAAAATTCAATTTAATGAATAGTTTGACCGGAGATGTATGGGGCTTATGTCAAAATCTTCATTTAATTACAGTGAAGTAATTAATTTTCGTCTCTGAGTGCGGCATTTAATTAGTAAAGCATCCATTACACGCTCATGCAAGCGACAGTCAATTCCGTCAATCATGAATTATGTTTGACTGATGGTGACCGATGGACTGACGAATTTTTTTACGACGAATTTCTTGACGAAATTTAGACGGTCACTCAATTCTCTTCAGTTTTATGTCAGTCAAAGACAAAATTTTCAAAGGTATACTTTTCTAATTTTATTCCAATTTTGTCAGATGTGACAACACTCACTCAAAATTCGTGGTTGCATGAAGCAAAAATCAAAATATCCAGATTTTCGTCAATCAACTTTATGCAACCGTCTGTCACGCTCTTACACGGTAGGTTGTCCACGTCACAGCCATGACTGTGGTAAAACTGACAGCAAAACCTACCGTATAATGGATACCTAAAGGGGTTAGTATTTTTATTTATCAAGTCAAATTGTTTGATTTTGGATATTTCCATATGAAAAACGTAAGTAAACATGGGCCAACTGTAAACATGCATTTCCATCGCGCGTGCGTCCGCAGAGCAACCGTTGTTGATTTTTGTGACAGAATATAATTGCACTCAAATATAATATAACGTATATTAAAATCCTCGCGTTGCGGTTGCATGTCATCCAGTTTTTTCCAAATGAATGAAAAAGTTTTTGGTATATTTGTGATTTCTATTTAATAGGTGAAATAAAAGCAGGTCTAAAGCTTTGTCGTGTCTGTGTTGTATAATATCAATTTCGTTTTTAATTAGACTTCAATCTAGTATTTTTTGTGTTTTAAGCTATAATAATAATCAGTAGGTATAACCCGGTTTTGAGGTTTTTTGCCGGGAAGAGTTTATTACTAGCGCTTTGGCTTGCGAGCTTCAGAACTCAAAACACTATTCAACAACAGCCACATCTTATACAAAACACTTACGTTTACATTCTACGGGCACAATTCTCCAACCACGAAAGACATTTAAAAAACCATTGCATTTTCTCACTAGCCACCAGCACTTACTGTGATTTAATGATAATTTCCAACTAACCACGTGACAGGTTCAGGTATTAGAACCCCCAAGCGACGATAATGCAGCTCCCAGGAGCAAGATTAGCGTTTAGTGTTAGCAGCAATTTTCTATTGCAAATTGCAATTACACCGGCTGCCAAGAACAGTGTTAAACTATTTAGAAACCTTTTGTAGATGCTGCACTGGCTCTATAGTTTACAGAAACGGTACGTAAGGAAAAATAACGTGACATGATCATGGAGTTACAAAATTGAAATGTGTTAATGATATTGATTTAATTTTAATAAATCATAGTAGAGGATCTCTTTCGTTCTTTGTTTTCATGAAAGAAAACTGGTGCCAGTTTTTTGCCCTGCCCAGCCTGGTTTGCTTAGGGTATGGATACATAGCATTATGAAGTACTTTTGACGTAAGTAATTTATTATGGAGATACTTTAAGTCCTGGGACAGAATATGGGGTAGTGTTAATCGCGAAATACAAACCAATTTTGGTTACGGGCAATATTTAGTTTAAAATAATTGAATCCCAATTATAGTACTCAGGCAAAGCTTACAAAGACACTATAATCTACGTAAAAACCGACATCTATAAACGGAACTTTAAGGCAGGGTCAAAATTTATATTACCAACTAAAACAGAAACTCAATAGGGACAGGCCTCAAGGAGATAAGCCTTGGAAAGTTTACCCAGGGTTCGAACATGTAGCAAACAATACGACCTAACCTTTATATTTGTAAAGAGGATCATCCTAGCATTCATCTTGCACGATAGAGTTAGCGGAGTTTTTAAGTAATGTACGAAAGTTCTTAACCTTAGACTGGGTAAGTATAGAGAGTTCTGTGGACAAATGTGAAGCTGGTTTTTATACATGACAGGTGTGTGTCAATTTTTTTATAATACGTGGTTGCACGGTCTATTCACAAACACATACGTCACATAAAGTAGCGTAGTTTCATCGATTACTTGTATCTATATGTTAATACGTGAGTGAAAAACTTTGTAACCCTTTTTACGAAAAATGGGGAAACGTAGGTGCATGAAATTTCGCACAGTTATAGTTTATATGGAGAAATAGTGCATCGAGCCAATATTATTTTAAAATTATGCTTTTATCATATATATTTTTAACAAATAAAACGTTACACATACTACGACACTACTACTAAAAAGATGACAGATTTTTGAGTGATAAGCATATACATACGAATTATACTCTTTATTTATGGTTGAAGTCTGTTGACAACAACTTGACAAATTGAATGGATTATTGTTTTTTTTATTTAATATTACAGTCGGGGCATTTTAATAGGCCACATTTGACATCTGTCAGATTAATCTCCATAGTGAGGTGAGCTGCGTAAAAACATCGACCAAAACGAATAAGTCTATACGGACTTGAAATTAAATTTTTGAATTTTATACGTTTGAAACCCCCTCAACTGTCCCATTATAACTTTTTCTTTTGCAAATTCAAGGAGCAAAATAAGACAAGTACATAATTAAAAAAAAAATGCATTTATTCGCTTGAATTATAAAAACTGTTATATGTAGTATTATCATTATTCATTTCACATAAATATGTGTTACTTTTCACAACGTGGTTATTAATTTATGGGGATATTTCGTTACAAGTAATCAATGCATCGATAGTATTTATTCGCTTTTGATTTTTAGGGTAACTTCCCTAGAGTTTAAAAAGAAAAAACGACAGCTGACGTAACATTGTGACGACGTGCAATTATTAAGATCAGAATTTGTTTATTACGTTTAGAATTGTTTATCAGTAAAAGCAAATAGTTAAATAATTCGTATCGGTCATATTTACAATAAATATGTAATCGTTATTGAAAAAAGTTAATCAATTGTGCAGTTATAACAAAACGAAAATATTTATTTTTTATGTACGTCGCTATAAGGTTACCAGGTACAATTTTGATGAACTGTCAAATGTGGCCTATTAAAATGTCCCGACTATAGATACTATTAGACAATGCTTAAACGGCCAGTCTGAGATCAGCTGAGTCCCAGAGACAAGAATTGAAAAAAAACTATGATGAAGTCAATATTTTTTTACAAAATAATTATAGGCAGTAGTCCTAATGTCGTTGCAACTTGCAAATAAGGTCGAATTTCGACCATTGGGCGATCTCTAGTATATTATAAAGCCTCGGCGAGACAACAATTACGTGAAGTAGCGTAGTTTCATGCATATTTGTGTGTAAGCACTAAGCGCTTGTTATGGAACTACGTTTTCTTAATAACTGAATTATGTTTGCGTAAGCGCTTGTAAATAGAGTATACATTCTTAATCAGCGCGAGCGAAGTGAGCCCTACTACTTCCCACAATCGGAGCACTATAATAATTATTGTGGTACACTTTACGGAAAAACTATCACGCCTCCTGATTTGTGCTAGTTAACACAGTAAATTGGTCAGTCAAGGTTTGATTACGATTAATATAAAATAAAAAATGTCTTAAAGATTATCACCACGCAAAAAAACGACGCGAGACCCCCCAAAGCTCGGCTTTTAGCTAGTTAATGAGTCTGGCTTAAAACTAAACTAACAGTCTTATACCGGAAACCCAAAGTTTAAATTACCGTATAAAGAAAAATATGCTATCACATTTCATGTAGCATTTCATACTTGGCAATTGGCAGTTGGCACGTCCGTCACACGCGGCGCGTGATTGACGCTTGCCAGATGATAAACGTGCCAACACAGTAACAATGAACCAATTTATTGTATTCAATACAAATATTATATTTCGAAGTGTTCGGTATATTTGGTTCGTATCAAATGGTATCGCGATAGTTGTATGAGGTTTTAAAACTTGGTATTTAATCTACTACGATGTTTAATTAGACTTTTTTTATAGAAAGTATAATTATATCAATCATTAACAAATCCTAACAAAGGAATACAGTTTCAATTCTATTAATAGATAGTTTTAAACTTACTAACACCTAAGAGCCTAATATCTAATAAAAAAATATAATATTTTGTGTTATTCAATTTCTAAAAAGTTGGGCTTTACCGACATGGGTATTATTAGAACTAGCTTGTCGCTAGCGGTCATTGACTTCCTGTCAAAAACTTGTCATTTTCCATATAAACCGCGATTGACAATTAAATGTCAGATATTGTCAATCGTGGTTTTATATGGAAAATAACAAGTTTTTGACAGGAAGTCAATGACCGCTAGCGACAAGCTAGCCCGAGTGGAGTATAGTCACTGACCTCCAATATATTTGTATAATGGAGGTCAGTGAGTATATTACAAATTACCATTTACGCATTGAATCTCGCCCAATCACGCCCTCAAATTCTATTTTCAAAATACTATTTCAACAGTCCATTTTTATACAGACAAACTGTTATAAAATCTAATTTACCAGGAAAAGACTTCTTCACGAGATGATTTGAAGGAAATTACATTTTGCCACAAAGACTTTCTAGATTCTATAAAATCTATTAGATAAAACCATTACTGCATTTCCTTGATTGCTGTAAAAAATCCATCTAAGTAGGTTATTGGATATATAATGCATAGCGTTGCAACTGAAAATCTAATTTCCATTCAGTGATGTCGATTGCGGCCAGGTACGAGTGAAATCCGATTTTCACTCCCTACATTCTTTCTCACTCGATAAATTATATAATACCAACGGATTCCAAGACGAAAAGGACTTGTGTATTTTTATATTTGTGACTATTTTTATGTTGCTTCACTGATATGTAATGATGGAAATATAATATCGTCAAAAAAATAGATTCAAAGATAGCGGACAAACGTTTAGTTGAATTTGATCAATGCCGGCCAACATCGCGAATAATAACTTTTTGACTTTATTGAATTACTAGGGCTACTGCACTCTCGTTGCGGTAGGTTCTATCGTACCCGCAACTCTGCCTTAAGGTGACGCCGCGTTAAAGTAAGAAATCGTGTTGGATATGTTTTAGATTGCTTGTTTTCTATGAGAGGCCGGGCCGGCCTCTCATAGAAAACAAGCAATGGAACAGCAAAAAATGGAAAGGGCGTAAGCGACAAAATGGTTTTTGTTACGTAATTTAAAAACCATAAATACATTTTATATACGCTATGCACATATTAAAGTGTATGCTTCAACCAATTTATGTACAAATTTTGGAACCTTAAATCACTCTCCTCTGTTGGAAAAATAGGAATCCCTTTTTTTACAGAGGTCTTTTCGATTGATAATTCTGTGTTATAAAAGTTGTCCAATCGTGTTATGCTATGGGCAATTCAAAGACAAAGACATGATGAATACTGACAATGAACTTTAGTTTCTTAGCTTTAGTCATTGCTGAGAAAAATCGGCATCGCTACAGCCAAATTATCAAGGCGTCGTCTTAAGCGATGAGTGGAGCACCATGGGGCTTTAGTGGGTAGACTACGCAGGAGTCCCACATACCCCGGCCGATATCCCCAATTTGCCGGGGATGCGTAAAGCATTTCCCCATGTTAAAAAAAAGGGCTACTGCACTCTCAGAGAAATACAACAATAAATGTTTTTTATAGCTTGCATGGCTCTTCTATATCATACTAATATTATTTAAAAAGGCAAAAGTTTGTGAGTTTATATGTTTGTTAGGCATCCTTTACCTGACATCCTTGATTAAAATATAGTATTCCTATGGGAAAATCAATGAAAATGAAATCTCGAAAAATAATATTCTACTGCAATGCGCTATTTACTGTTACTAAAAACCGCGGGTAACACCGCGGGACATAGCAAGTTATTTATAATAGCGAGAATTACTACGAAAAGTGTGTAAGTTTAAAAATATGTACCTACATATTTTTAAACTTACACACTATTCGTTTAAAACATTTAAAACCATTTCTGATGAACCAATGACCATAAATTTCCCCAGGCTTGATCCCCTAAAAATGAAAGCACTACATTAGATATGCCTCGAAACATCGCAAAATGTGTCAGCTCTATAACAAATATTGTGGCTTACCGCTGGTATATTGTTAAACGGGCTCGCAATAAATTTTACTACACGTATGAATAAAACTTTCATTTCAAAATCTGGCCACTACTACGTACTAAATATGACAAAAAGATAAATAAAATTATCGTAAAATGTTTTTTCTTTTTGCTAGCATCTCTCACATGAAAGCATAATTTGGAACGTTGGTTCATTGATACGAGGGCGGGATGGTAGTAACTAGCCTAATACTTCTACACTTAATTTTCCGTGATAAAATTAATTTTATTTTTCGATATAGTATCTGTGAACCTCTATGAACTTACTTTATCTTAGTTCTAAAGCAGTAATGCCTTCTATAAAATGATTTTTTTCAAGGCCTTCAAAATACTCCTCTACAGCAGCTATGAGTGCTATGACATCATCATTTGTGGCAAATTTCTGTCCAACCAAAAAAGTTTTGAGCTTAGGGAATAAATAGAAGTCTGATGGCGCTAGATCAGGCGAATAATGTGGGTGGGGCAGCAAATCATACTTTAATTCATTGATTTTCTTTAATTATTTTTTGATCGTGTGTACTATGTAAGCAATCGCGGCACTCAACGGGCCGGTAACTTTTACATATTTAATTCCTCGCTTTGGATATGTTGTATCCGTCCTTTTGATATACCTATAGTCTCTGCTATTTCAGATAATTTCAATCGTCGGTCTGCTAAAACCATAACAAGTACTTTCACGACCATTTCAGGAGTTGTGACGCTTTTTGGACGTCCAGGGGGGCTTCATCTTTGACACATATACGACCGCGTTTAAACTCAGCTACCCAGTTTTTTTACTGTGGCATAAGAAGAAGCAGATTCGCTCAAAACATTTTTTAATTCATCATAGATATCTTTTCCCTTTATCCCCTTCATATGAAGAAACTTTATCACCAGTTTAACTTCAATTTTATCCATATTCAAAACAGTTGACGATTATTTTTTTTTTCAAATGATAAAAGATCAATAAAATTTTCACGCCACCAAATTCAAATTATTTAAAACACAGGTGGCCAGAGACACAAATTTAAAAATGACAAACATATTTTTTTAATTTAAATAGCAGAGGCTAGTTCTCATCCCGCCCTCGTATGATCCAAACCATGAAACATGATAATTTTTGTCGTTTTTAGTAGAAATTTCCTTACTCTCCTCTTAGATTCAATCATACATAATAATTAATAAGTTAATTTATGTACCTACATTATTAAGTTTACATAGACACATAGTGTGTCTATCTGTCGGTCCTTCTGTCTATCTGTTCTTACCACCTCAAGCCCAAACCACTGAACTGATTCTGCTGTGATATGGAGACATAAGATAGTACTTTTTATTCCGGAAAAATGTACGGTTCCGGCGCGATAAACGAATTTTAGCGCAACGAAGTTGCAGGCTTCATCTAGCATACAATATGTTGTCGAAAGTATAACTATTATGCTGATGGATGGCCAAATAAATCGAGCATAAAGGTTATTTTCCTATGTAAAAGATTTCTAAAGTCCCAGCTTTAGTAATAATAATAATAATAACACAAAAAACTGAAAACACAATGGAAAGCGACCACAGTCAAGACTATACCAACCATCATCTCCAGCACTGGCATTATTCCCAAAACACTAAACACTAGCCTCAAAACACTCGATATTCACCCACTCACATACATAACCCTGCAAAAAGCAGTTATTTTAAATACTTGTAGGATCGTTAGGAATTTTTTGTCAATAAATTAACTACTCACCTGAACTTACCTGAAGTAGCTTGGCCACAAGCCCGCAACTTTAGTTAAAACCCCGTAAAGGAGAATCTTAAACATTTCAAAATAATAATATCTATGGACGCTTCACACCACGTCAGTCTGGCCCCGTGCTAAATAACTGAAGGACTTGTATTACGGGTACCAGACAACGGAAATATATTTAATACTTTTATACTGTACATTATTACATTACCAGCTATATGACCGAGCTTCGCTCGGTATTCAAAAAATTCAAAAAACACACATAAAATGACATTTTATGAAAATGATTCCTAGCTAGATCAATTTATCGCTCCCGAAATATATATACAAGAATTGCTCGTTTAAATTATTACATTATATAATATACTAGCTGTCCCGGCAAACGTTTCTTTGCCATATTATATTAAGTATATCGCCCGTTTTATTTTATTGAATTAATGACTAAAATATAAGTATGTCACCATGGCAACGTCCATCGCTATCCCGTGACCCGCGTCGCATAAACAATGGTCGCTCTTTATAGACAAATAATTAGCAATAAATTAAAATTGCGACTATAATTTGAGATTTAAACTATCCTATCTCTCAAGTTGGATCGAACTGCACATGGTGTGCGAATTTTATTATAATCGGTTAAGTGGTTTAGGAGTCCATTGAGGACAAACATTGTGACACGAGATTTATATATATTAAGATTTAAGATTTTTATTATACGATACACACAATTCAAGACGTGAGTGGAAGAATGAGGTAAGTAACATGAAAAAACTTCCGGTTTTTTTAACCGACTTCCAAAAAAAGGAGGAGGTTAAATTTGGTACCGTGTTCACAAAAGTGGTGACCTGATGATGGGATCCATGAGTAATCGAGGGAACTCCTCAAAATTTATATGGAAACATATAGTGATTTTGATTTTATGTGAAGGATCCTAGGCATATGCTACCAAAAAGTAAGATTTTACATCAAGGCATGCTATGGTTCCGAAGATACTAAGAGAACTCCGGATACCTTATAGATACAAGTTTGGGACTTTCGGCGATGTTTTAAAAACTGAAAGCATATGCTACTATGCAAATAACATTCATCATCATCATCATCATCATCATCATAATTATCAGTACCATCACACGATGCATCGTTATGAGTTACGACCCTATTATTGGTACTTTTCATAGTATTTTCGATCGAGACTCGAGTTAGTCGAGTGATTTTGAAAATTGTATCAATGTTGTTACAAAGTAAATGATTTAAACTTGTTGTTGTGGTTACCAAGTTGGTAATTTGATCTAGGAAACTCGTTGATTGGGACAAAATATATAGTTATACTATTGTAGCTTAAAGTAGTTAAAGCATAATATTTTATAATGTTGAGCTAATGAGTTTACATGCGGAAGTTTACTAGACTGAATTACGCCGGCGTAGTTTCCGCCGCAAATGTCAAACGCATACAAAATACGACAAAATAGTGTGTCACCCCTCGCGTTCGGCCCGTATTTTGTATGCAATTTAAACGCGGCGGAATTTACGCCGGCGTAATTCAGCCTAGTGTGTTTAGACCCATACAACGAAAGTCACTGAACCAGAACTCTAGAGCCTTCAGAGACAGGCGTTTGAACATTTCAGCATTGCTTGATGAACTCGTATAAGTACTCATATACGGTTTTGCTGGGTCGAGCAATCACGTAGAGTAAAAACCACGGCTCGGGCTTTCGTCCACACATTCAGCATTGCTCGATAGTTTTACTCCAGTTCTAATGAAATTAGCTACGAATAATAAAAACTAGTGTCAAAAAATTTGTCAAGCCAGCTCGATTCGAGCCTTCAAACTGGCTGGATGCGAGCCTTCGAGCTGTGAGTTTTGCGGTCCACACAGTGGTTTTTGCTCGACGTCGAATAAGACTATCGAGCAAAACTGTATGTGAGTACTTAGCACAGGGATATAATATGCTTGGAGTTATTTAAGAAATTCTAAAGTGGTAGTGGACTCAGATAAAAAAAAATAAAAAAAAAATTGTTTTATTTCTGAATTGATTTAAAAAATGCTTTCAGAACGTTGATACTACTGGTGCCTATCACTACTGATAATAAGTTTTTATATGAAAGTTGGGGGGTTTCATCGTTGTTTTAAGAACTGAAAGTATGCTATTATGCAAATTCTATTCATAATAATTCAGTAATAATATTATAGTAAATAAGTAATAAATAACGACGTGTTATAGTAGCCATTTCATGACAGGTCTGTATATTTATTGTAGGGTATGGCTCATGGCTTTTGAAACATAGCATAAAACTTTTTTGAAAACTGCCTGAGTATAGTAGTTGTGGTAGTTTCATACCTAAATCCTATATTAAAGCTACAACTGACAGCTTATATTTACCGATAAATAACTAAAAAGAGTGAAATTATTATTTTTAACAAAAAAATTAAAACCGACTTCCAAGGTAAAAACAATAAGTATTAATATGAACCAAAAAGTATTAAATAATTCTTACTTTTTAATAGTGCCTCTTTCAGAATTCGTCTAAATCTCAACTACTTCTGTACATACTATAGCTTCATTACTTTGAAGTCGGTACCAGTCCCAAAAGTTTCATATATTCTGACATATTAACTCACGATTAAATTAGCTGGTACCGACTTCAAAATAATGAAGCTATAGTATGTACAGAAGTAGTTGAGATTTTGACGAATTCTGAAAGAGGCACTATTAAAGAGTAAGAATTATTTAATACTTTTTAGTTTATATTAATACTTATTGTTTTTACCTTGGAAGTCAGTTTTAATTTTTTTGTTAAAAATAATAATTGCTTAAATGGAGGCATTAGGGCCGGAAAAATATATATTAAATAGAAAAACTATGAATTATATGTGTAGCCAGATATATTAGCTAGGTTATGAAGTAGATAAGTTACAAGTTTTATTAGAGTAATTAGGGGAAAAAATGAGGTATTGTTCGTATGTTACGAAATGTTACTTGTTCGATTCTTCCACTCACGTCTTCATTATTATTTAATACACATCCATGACCCAGGAACTTTGAAAAGTTTTTGTTCCGTCGGCGGGATTCGAACCCGCGACCCCCGGCTTGAGCTACGAACAGCCCACCAACTGAGCCACAGAGGTCGTCAAAGTCGAGTAATGTTTCGGCTTCTAAGCGCTAGGGCTCAAATGCCAATGAATAACATTAAGGTAAGGGTACAAGCGACCTATGTTTATTCATATCCTAAAACTAGAACAATTTCATGGTCTTATAAATGGCCGAGGAACTGAAGAATTCGTTAACCTTCGCGATCTCGCGTCTCAAAGGAACGAATTTGTAAGAGGCCTATACCATACATCACATTATATTCTATCCACCCGTAACGATTCTTTAATAAGCTTCAAAGAACTTTCTCCACACGAGACCTTTCGCTTCATGATTATTTCTTTGTATCAAAAGAATCCTGGAAACTCCTGAACATTTTCATCCGCTCTTATTGCCAAATATTTTACGGGAAAATTGTACTGGAATACTTAGCCGAAAGAACAATTTTCACTATTTCCAAGAGAACAAAGAGGTAAGCTTGATAGAGGCGTTATTTTACTATTTTGGTTAAAAGTAGGAGCGTTGTACCTACTAGAGTTTAGAGTCTAGACTATTATCAAAATGAAGTCTGGCGGAAACCGTACATTTTCATGACAAAATGTACGATTTCTGCAGCTTCTGTTTTTCCGCGGAACTCACTCTATATCTTTTTGTGAAACTTCATGTAAATTGGTTCAGTATTTCCTGAGCATATTATTCAATTAGATGTCGCCCGCAACTCCGTTGCGCCAAAAATCGTTTATCACGCAAGAACCGTACATTTTTCCGGGATAAAAAGTATCCTATATCCTTTCCCGGGACTCAAAGTATCTCCATGCCAAATTTCAGCAAAATCGGTTCAGCGGTTTGGGCGTGAAGAGACAGACAGACAGACCGACAGACAGACAGACACACTTTCGCATTTATAATATTAGTATGGATATGAAAGAACAGTAATATTATTAGAACTAATTTAGGTATGCAAAACTTGTCATTCGTTAAATTTCTATGGCACTATAGTTTCGGTTCGTAAACCGGAAGTATAAACCAAGTTTCACCAAGTTATTTTAATAAGTGATATAAAAGTGTGTTAGACATACACTGGCTGCTCACAAATACCTTTATTTACCTCAACTTTTGGTAACTTTATATGTGTACATACAAATTGAAAATTGTACCCTTATATTTTATACTCGAATAAATGAAAAAAACCTCACGTTTTGCATAAAAGGTAAGACCCGACCTCTACCTTAAATAGTATCATAAATACATTGTAATAGAGATAGGAGGTATGCGAACACAAAAATAAAAACATGCATACATGCATATTGCATACGCTTTTGTTTGGCAGATAATATTTTGTTCAGACACACTAACCTATAGACTACCAACTAACTTATAGACTAACACTAAATAACCTTTTTTTGAAGTCAGTAAACAAATCTTTATAGAATATTCTCAACATTTTTAACTTTTAAGTACATAGATTTTACCTTTATGCTTAACTCTGCTCGACTTAAAAATAGAAAACCTACTCTTTCAGTGCCTTTCTTAAAATTTTTGGAACGGGTAATAAAGGAATAATCTAACATACATGAAGTTGTTCTGTAAACTGAGCCGGTCGTTGGCATATCACGAAAACGACGGCCATGCATTTTTAACTCCCGCCCCAGTAACCTTCTAGCTCGTTATTCTATTCTTCTGGAACAAACTTTCCAACAAAGAAATACGTACTTAATAAATAAATATTATAATATTTGTGGAACGATTAATTTATTCTCTAAAATTTCAAAAAAATATTAGCATACCATGGTCCGCTGGCATACCAACTCATGGGCTAAATTCCTTCATTCGCGTAAATCACGTTAACTTTTTACATAGCCAATCATAAACCCAAGCTCTACATGCCATACGACGGGATTGACGCATCCCAAAATAACATATCATATTTTACAACCACATTTCATAAGTCAATTCAATTTCACAGTGAGAACGTATGGTTTACGTCTAGGGGGATGTTTAGGGCGGTTTTACGTGAGGGTAGACGGATAAAATGGTTCGGAAGGGTTTAATCAAAGCGCGGCCGTCCGGGACGCAGTAAATCCTTTATATACCACTCCTCGTAGGGAGTAAACAAAACATCAAAGAAATTCTTAAGAATGTTATAACTTATAATATTTGAGCGGCTAATGTCATCTTGGTTAAAGATTAAAAGCTTTAAGATATTGCATAGAGCAGTTACTGTTTTATGGTTTTTATTTTTTTAATAAGAAACCTTTTTTTTTAATACTTAGTTAAAAAATGTTAAGCTCGCGTCAGAGCACGTGACCTAAACGAGTGAGACGGAGGGAGATCAGACTGCTGGAGAGTAGTAGGAGAGAAAGAAAAATCACCTTCTCTTGCGCCATCAGGACATTACGTTGAAACCATATTATTTTCGCAGCAAAAAAAACGAAAAAACTTTGGCCATAAAATTTCAAATACACTGTTAATAAACAAATACATTTTAGTACACTGAAATAAAAGTGTGTCAGCTTAAACAATGCGGCTTGGAGTTCTATACATAAAGGCCACTATTAGAGGAGATATATTATACACAAACAGAAAATTGAGCGTACAGTGAAAGGGTCAAATCGGAGACAATGGCGTGGTGTGTAAGCGAGTTCCAACATTTATCGGGTTTAACGAAAACCGGATAAAAAACCTTTGTACTGCGAGTCCGTGGAAAAGTCAAACAAGCGGTTTTTGTGCAAAACGAAAATCTATCGACCGGCGAGAAATGGTGCTGCATACTAATACTACTACTTTCGCAGTTTATTCCTTTATTTTGGGACAGACGTTTGAATCCGATGCGCGAAAAGCTTGTACAAGCTTATTAGAGTCTGTTTGCTCATTGTACGCAATGCGAAGCCGTGCCTCTCCGCGTTAACAGATGATGAACAAATACATGGCCATAAAATTCTATGATTGTTCATGACTAACGTCGATAATGCATGCTATATATGCTATATATACTTCACGATCATGGCAGCTATCATGGCAATCCATCTTGAAAGTAAAGTTAGTAAAGGGTCTAAGACGTAACGAGACAAAAGTCCAAAAACTGTGTCTTGGAACCTTTTCGATTCTTTTTTATTATATTCCCGAATGAGTTTGTTAGCATCCATTTAGTATACGCACACCACTCCAAAAGCGTATTCGGTATTATTTCTCGAGCCCCAATATTTTACGTTTGAAAATGCTAATGTAAATAAATCTTAATGTTTAAGTGGTTCAATCTTGTCCCGAGTACACACGAGATCCCCATTTATACAGCCGGGTTTAATGTGCGTGGGGTAAGGCTGTGTACATACTACAACACAAAATAAACTACATTTGATTACCCTTATTTGTACTGGATTTGTTACATCTGTAAATTCGTCTATAGAAGATTTTTTGTTGTGTACTGTTGAATTGCTTGTCTTTTTCTGTCGCGTAGTACGTACTAGCATGTTATTGGATTGCCTTGGCCTGTGAATTCTTTACACCCAAGCTCCCAAATGCCTGTAGCTGAAAAGAATTCCTAAGACTATTGTCTCACTGTGCCGAGATTTTATGTTAAGCCTTTAACGTTTTAATATAGTTTAAGTGATGTGAAGACTTTGATTTGGGTCATGTCAATGTTAAAATTTATGAAGAACAAACTTTAACAGTTTGTTAGTTAAATAGGTACCAAGGTACAGTATACACGGGAATATGCCATTTTTTCTTATATAATATTGATAATACCAGCCTTTAACGCGAAGGCTATATATTATAACCTTTTTAACTTTTTTTTATCAGCTCAGTTCTGTAATTTTTCGTTAAAAAGGAAAAAACATAGACACTTAAACTATTGTACAGTTTTGCTAGTGCCACTACTCCGCATGCAAGTTTCGAAGAATTATGGTCAGTTCACATTACAGCTGCGTGAGAAGGCGACAAACAACTGACCCTTATAGTGATGATGCAGTGTAGTAATAATGGGGTACCACAATACCCCGACAGTACACTGCGTACCACTATTACCTTTTGACAGTCAAACTCAGTACCGAATCTGCGTTTCTGCATCTGGTTTACGGAGCTCGCGCTGGGTAATAAAATAAAGTATCCTCTTATTCAAAATAGTTATTATAAATACACTTTTTGAACGTCTGGACCACGATGCCTACCACCCAAGTATAATTTCAGCATTAATTGGCTATCGTTGTAAAAGTATGAATATTTAAACAATTCTCCGAGCACGAACAAGAAATTGGTGTTTGAACGAAATCTGCTTGGGAATTAATTACCTTAGGCCCTTCAACAAACATCCATTCTGGGTTGCCCCATAAAATTCCCAGAATTTAAATTCAGTTATATTTAATCTTAAATCCCAACAAACATTATAAATGAAAACAATGTCGCTGGTTTTGTTTTCACTTTTAGCTTCAGGACCGATTTAGTTTATGGAATTGCAGAAACACGTAGAAAGATTAAGTAGCATCAGGCTTTTAGGGAAAACTCTACACCAAGAAATTATTCACATTTCGAAAGTTACTGACAATCTATGCAGCTGACGTATTGTGATATAGTGGAGGATGCGATTAGGCAAACGCCTTGTAGGTCGACAGACCGACGCGACGATTTGAAGGTAGTAGAGGTTGTAAGAAGGCTGCCCAAGATCGCGATTGATGATGTTACCGAAAAACAATGATTACCTGATTATAAAACAATGATGATATTTCACTCTTGATTAGTACCAAGTGACTCCATCTATTCATTCTAAAATCCATCACTCTGTCTATTCGTACCAAAACAACGCCGTAGCAACCCGCTGGGAGAGAGATTGTTGAATATTCTCACTAAATTAATCTCACAACTCGCGTTCCTAAAATTTTCAAAAATAAACATTTTTCAGACGTCTCTCATAATTATTTCACGAGAAAAACGTCAGTTTACGTGATATTATTGTGTTTTTTTTTTTAACAAATCTTAGCGTTATTTTTTGTTTTATTAAGATTGTCATATTATAATAAAGGGGCCATGTTTTGCACGATCTGTTCTTACATAATTAATGCGAATATGTATTTCTGTGTTTTTGACTCCATGTTTGAACCGTTGAACTCATGATGGCTATGGAGTTACTTTGGTATCCGGCAAAGGACAAACAAAAGTTGTTGTTACGGCAAAATAAACTAATTTTATTTCCTGTCAATTACAGGTAGCATTTAGTAATTATATCAACCTATAAAAATAAGATGACAGAGCTTTTTAAATAAAAACTTCTTTTACAGTCTCAATTTACAGGGAATTTTTACTATTCATGCTTACTAATACAGGGTGCAATTAAACCTTCCTGCCAAATTTTGATATATTGATCCTTGTTAAAAATAAAAATACACGTATTTTTTCTCTTATAGCCACTCAGTACTAAATTATTGAAAAATAGCTTCCGAAAGTTATCCTAAAAAACTTTACAATTAATGGACACGATGCGTCGGCCGCGCGTGACGTGCCCCCGCGCGCGCTCCTCATCCCGGCGTCCCCCCCTTTCATTCCCCCGCGCCGTGAGTGACCGTTCTGCAACGATTTTAAATGGGATTAAATATGTCATTGAAAAAAAATAACACCCAATTTTTTTGGTTAAACGGAGTCTCCTAATAATACCTTTTTTTTTTTTTTTTTTTTCACGCAGAGAAATGCATTACGCATTCGACGCAGGGGATGGGGACTCCCGCTGCGGATATGTGGGGCTCATCGTGGCGAAGATGGTATGTGCCGCGATCCTACCCACCAAAACTCTGCGACGCTCCTCTCGCCAACCAAGACGAAGCCACGGGCACGACACACCCACCGCAACTCCGTCAGTGGCCGTCCAACCTTTGTCAGACCACACTCATTTGGGGGCGCTTCTCGCCCCGCAGGCCGACAGAGGCCCCACTTGGGGCTTGCTTGGGCCCGCCTTCTCTGGTGTCACGATGCACGGAGCGTTTAGTGCATCGTGACTCACTCTGGGACTCGAATTTGATGACGGCGTCCCCACGCCGCCACCACCAGTACCCCGGCTAAGGTGGATCATTGTGCTGGCGTCGCACACGTCTCCGCCTTAGCCGTCTCGAGGGGTCGACTGCCTCCCTTTCCCTGATGCGTTCGGCCTCCTCCTTAGCAGCCATAACCTCCTGGGCGAAGGTGTCAACTGCCATCCACGCGGTCTCGCTACTCAGCATTGCACGAATGATAGCTGGTAGCGAGAGATCCAGTCCAATTGCGGCTACGAGGGCCGCACGCTGTCCTGTCCATGAGGGACAGGCCATCACAGTATGTTCGGCCGTGTCCCTTTCGTCTCCACAATGATGACACCTAGTGTCATTCTCTCTCCTTACTATCTCACACAGGTACCGACCAAAACAGCCATGCCCGGTCAGCACCTGTGTCAGACGGAAGGAACGCTTCCAGCAAGTAGGCAGGCCGCATCCCTTGAGATCGTCCGGTATCCGCGAACCGCTCTTGTGGCCATTACGCGCTGAAGCCTCCCAAGACTTAGCGCATTTTTAGGTGACAAGTTTCCAGCCCATATCGGCGCTCCGTACATAGACATTGAGCGGATAACACCCATGTACAAGCGCCGACAGCCCAGGCTCGGACCCCCGAGATTCGGGAGTAGAGTCGCCAAGGCCCCCGCAGATCTCGTGACCTTTTCGGAGAGCCGACGGAAATGCTCCCCGAAAGTCCAACGCCCGTCCAATACAAGGCCCAGGTACGTCATCGACGGCGATATGGCAATCCTCGTTCCGCCCACGACAATCTCCAAACCCAGTGGTGGCGCATTCCTGGGCCCATAGAACATAACGGCCTCGGTTTTGTTCAATGCAACTGTGAGGCCCAACGCTCTAATTCGGTGAACTGTCTGTGCGATAGCTGCTGTCGCCCGAATCACCGCCTCTCTATGCGTTCGTGCGCGAACAACCACACATGTATCGTCTGCGTAACAAACCAACTCAGCTCCAAGTGTGAGTACAACACGGAGAACCCAATCGTATCCGATGTCCCACAGGGTCGGTCCCAGGGCCGATCCCTGTGGGACACCGCAATCGACTTCCAGCTCCTCCCATCCGTCCTGCGTCGGGTATTGAACCGATCTTTCGGAGAGGTAATTTTTGATGGTCCGGCGTAAATAACGCGGCACCCCGTGGTACTCTAATCCGGCTTCGATGACGCTCCAGGGCATGGAGTTAAATGCGTTGGAAATGTCTAAGGACACTGCCAACACAACTCCACCCCGGGACGTCTCCTCCTCAACCAAGTCACGCAGACGAGCCACTGCGTCAATTGTGGACCGGCCGCTCCTGAAACCGTACTGGGCAGGACTAAGGTTTGGCCCGGTGCACTCCAAATGGCGATTAATTCGCGCCACCATTACCCTCTCCAACATCTTGCCCGCTTCGTCCAAGAGCACGATGGGGCGATAGGCCGATGGCTGATCCTCTGGCCGCCCGTCCTTGCGCAGAAGAACCAGCTTGCCTGTTTTCCAGCGCCGCGGTACTCGACCCTGGACCAAACAATTGGTCAAAGCGGTGAGTACCTGTGGCTCCATGTGCTTCATTGCTGCACTCCAGACACGACCCGGCACGCCATCCAGGCCTGGAGCCGTGTTCTTCGAGCCCATTTTGTGCACCACCACGGCCAACTCAGCTGACGTGACAGGTGGTATCTCCTCCTCTACAACTTCAGCCCCGGAGTTCTCCATTTGCGGAGCTACGAGGGGAGAATAGTTAGCCCCATGTGGAAACAAGGTCGACAGGACCCGACCTCGGATCTCCGGCTCTATCGTCTGCGTGATTGGGGCGGCTGCAGGACGCAGCTTTTGGCGTACCCACTTGTACGGTCTGCCCCACGGATCCTCCTCAAGTGTCCGTAGCCAATCCTGCCAGGCGTCTGCCTTCGCCTGCAGTATGGCATTGCGAAGGGTGAGGCAGGCCGTACGATACGCAGTGTACAAGTCCTCTTCCTCTTGCTGATCCCTTGTTCGGCGTCTGCGATACCTCTTATAACGGCGACGGGCCGCCGTACACTCTTGCTGTATGCGTAGTAGCTCAGGGCGCCACCAATACATCTGGCGCCGCGGCCTAAAAGTCCCTACACGTGGCATAGAGGCGTCGCAGACGCCTTGCATTGCCTTCCTTAACCACTCCTCACAGTCGTCAACATTCTCGGACGGCAGAGGCACCCAGGATGCAACAATCGCAGCCTCGTCGAGAAGCTCCCGGTCCATCTTCTTCAGAGACCATCTAGGTCCGCCACTGGTCGGCCTGGGACTATCCGACCCTGAGCTGGAGGCGACAACGTCAAACCTTATATATAGATGGTCTGAGAGCGTCTCAACCTCCTCCAAAACTCTCCAATCCACAATGCGGCGAGCAATAGCTGGGCTGACAAAAGTCAAATCAACTATTGACTCGCCCTGCCATCGGACACAAGTGCTAACCGCACCTTTGTTAGCCACCACTAGGCCCGTTGTCACTAGCCATTCGGCAACCGCCCTGCCTCTGGCATTCGTCGCCGGGGAACCCCACAGCGTGGACTTCGCGTTGAAGTCCCCGGCAACGACTACTGGGTTGGCAGCTCTGCTCACATAGGTGGTGAGCCGCAGGAGAAAGGACTCATACTCCACGATAGGCCGATTTGGGGAAAAATAGACCCCCACCACGGTGAGGGGTCTGTTATATCGAAAGTCAAATGGGATTATATGTATATTAAAAACGCTTAGTTTTCAGTTGCATTTCATAGAATTGCAATTGCAAACTTTTGCTATTTCTTTATTTCGTTTTGCGGTGTTTTCCATCAGATCGAATTGGACCTTCGTCGGGTGCAGGTCTTCTTTTTAAGTTAATATTAAGTTTTTTGAATAAAATAATTCCAGTTTAAATAAAAGTTTATTTTTTTAAAAAGTCTCTTCGAATCCGCCAAGTAACAGTGGTGTCAGAAGTGTAAGTGGGATATCAGCATTCGTGATAATCCGTCGTTCCGCTGGTATTCCTTAACGGTTCGCGAAAACTGAACTGAAAAGTGAAAAGAGAACTGAAAGGTGAAAAGAGAACTGAGTGAGTAGAAAAAAAAACTATGAGCCAATTCGTCTCCGGAGTGTGATTGTGTCTTCATCCACTTCGTAAAAACTCAAGTACACTGTGTCTCGACAATAAGCCTTTCGTCGTAAGCCTGCAGACCAGTCCTGTACCCCTGCACCCCGACATCTCGCGCGCGATAAATCCGTACCGCCGCCGTTCCTGCCACCGTTCCTGACATTGTTCCTGCTGCTGTTTCGCCGCCGTCGTGGTCGTCGTGCTGCCGTTCTGCTGTCGCTCTCGTTGTCCCTGACGTTGGTTGCGTTTGGAAACGCGCCGCCGCTGCCTGCTGTCGCTCGCCGTGCTGCTATGCCGCTCAAGTTCCTAGTGTTCCTGTCCCTGTGAGTAAAACATATATTATTTGTTATTGCTACATTTCAGCTATATTTTAAATTAGTGTCGTTCAATATACTTACCAAATTCCTTACCAATCTCTTATCCTTAAATTAACAATATATTTTTAGTTATCTACATATATACTAATTTAGGATTAAAATAATTTTAAAATGTCGGTCGATAAAAAGGCAGAAGTCCCAGCAAGCGAACAATTCCCTATTAATGTATTATGTAATTTTATTAGTCCCTATAAAGGAGATCGTGAAACTCTAACTGCATTTTTAACTAATTGTCAAAACGCCTTAGATTTAGCATCGCCATCTCAAAAGAATTTGTTAAATAAATATATCTTATCGCGTCTAGAAGGCAAGGCCCAAATTGCCTGTTCGAATAAAGTTATTGAAGATTTTAATCAATTAAAAATTTTCCTTAAACAAAATTTCGGCGAAAGAAAACATTATAATCATTTATTACTAGATCTACAGTCATGTAAGCAGCAATTAAATGAACCTGTCGCACAATTTGCCCTGCGTATTGAAAGCTGCCTTACTGATTTACAATCCGAAATCTATAATTCCGAATCTCTTAAAAAAGATATCTCTGGTCGCATTGCTATGACAGAGGATTTAGCATTATTTTCGTTTTCCTTAGGGTTACATTCGCGTTTAAGTAATAATGTTAGATGTAGAAGTCCTAAAAATCTAAATGACGCTATTAATATTGCTCTAGAAGAAGAAAAAATTCAAAATCTTTTGTATAAAACTAATATTACAAAATCTAGGTGTAAAACTTGCGGAAGGACAGGGCATACGGAATCTGAATGTAATTATAAAGATAGGCGTTTTAATCAGTCTCGTGATTTTTCAAAATTTCAAGGCCAAAGGTCATTTAATATAAATAATAATAATCAATCCAGTTCTCAAGCTTTCTGTAGGTATTGTAAAAAGGACGGTCATGACATTAAAGATTGTTATAGAAGGAAATATAATAATGAAAATCGTAATTCTTATAAATATAATAATGAAAATCGTAATTCATATAATAATCATTCTGGTAATTACAATAAGTCCGCAAACGCGCATCATATTACATACGAGCCGCCGTCGCCACCGTCACCTACAACTTATGAAATTTCTTGTGAAAATGTCGGCGACAATACTTTAAACTAAATGATCGGATTACGAAAAAGTGCCGCCGTTTTCCGACTAATTTAGGCACATTGCAAATTCATTCTAAATCTAATAATAAATTTACTTGTTTTAATACAAAATCAATGGACCAAGACACGGGTAACCAGCCCCAAAGTAGTGTCCAAAATCATTTTTCAATGGACCAAGACACGGGTAACCAGCCCCAAAGTAGTGTCCAAAATCATATTTTAATGGACAGAGCCACGGGTAACCAGTCCCAAATACGTGTCCAAAATAAAAAATCAATGGACAGAGCCACGGGTAACCAGTCCCAAATACGTGTCCAAAATCAAAAGTCAATGGACAGAGCCGCGGGTAACCAGTCCCAAATAAGTGTCCAATCTCATAACGAAAATCAAGTTCAATCTCAAACTCCAATTTACGAAATAAAATCATTTATAACAAAAATATCATTGCCTCATATAGAATTAAAAACTGAATTTTCTGTCCGTCATTTACGTTTTCTTATTGATACGGGCGCAAGTATAAGTCTAATTAAAAAATCTAGTTTAAATAATAAATACATTTTGTCTCGCGAAATCATTAAAATAAAAGGAATAAATAATATCGAGCAATGCTCTGAGTCTCTAGGTACATCTCAAATTAATTTCTACTTATCTAATAATATTTATAATTATAAATTTCATATATTTAATGATGATGTAAGTTTAGAATATGATGGTATAATCGGTAGTGATTTTCTCGGTCATTTTAAAGCCAACATTAATTACGATTCTAAAACAATTAATATCTGCGGGCAAACCATGGATATGAACTATGTCCAGCCAACTTATATAATTCCAGCTCGTTCCGAAGCCGTCATCGAGTGCGCGGTATCTAATTACACACCTGAGCGTTATCCGAACAATCAAGGTTTATTATTAGACCATACTTTAAAAGATGGTGTTTATTTTGCTAATAGTATTGTCACGATAAAATCAAATAAAAGATTTAATGTTTCAATTTTAAATACTACCGACTCAGCTATCGAAATTAAAGATTATTCTGTAGAGTTAAGCCCTTTTGAACAAGATAATTCTTCGTGTAATATTCCGTCTCAATCCGTAAATTCTATTTCTTATTCTAGTTCCGATAGAGTCCAAAAAGTCCTCGATCTTATTCGCTGCTCACATTTAAATCAAGAAGAAAAAGAAAGTCTTTTAGAATGTTGCTCACATTATACAGATATTTTTCATATGGAAGGTGAACCTCTTACATTTACAAGCGCGATCGAACATAATATAGATTCAGGAGACGCGCCTCCTATTCACGTAAAATCGTATCGTTTCCCAGAATGTCATAAAGGAGAGGTAGATTCACAGATTCGTAAAATGCTTGACCAAAATATCATACGTCCTTCTGTTTCACCTTGGAGTGCTCCTGTATGGGTCGTCCCTAAGAAGATGGACGCTTCAGGTAAAAAGAAGTGGCGAATAGTAATAGACTATCGTAAGTTAAATGACGTTACTGTATCAGAAAGTTATCCGCTACCTCTCATCACAGATATTTTAGATCAGTTAGGACATTGTAAATATTTCAGCACCCTCGACTTGTCTAGTGGGTTTCACCAAGTTAGGATGAGCTCGAAGGACGCCCCGAAGACGGGATTCACTATAAATACAAATTCAAGTGTCTCTGGACACTACGAATTCACTAGAATGCCTTTTGGGCTGAAAAACGCCCCGGCTACATTTCAGAGACTGATGAATACGGTTCTCTCGGGTCTTCAGGGGTTGCATGCATATATATATTTAGATGATACTATTATTTATAGTCACGACCTTCAGAGTCATATTTCAAAACTTAAATTAGTCTTTGATCGTTTAAGAAAATTTAACTTAAAATTACAACCAGACAAGTGTGAGTTTCTCAGGCGCGAAGTTGCTTATTTAGGTCACATAATCACAGACAAAGGTGTCTGTCCAAATCCAGATAAAATCAAGGCCGTAACTCAATTTCCAACTCCTAAAAATCCAAAAGATATAAAATCCTTCCTAGGCTTAGTCGGATACTATCGACGATTTATAAATAACTTTTCACAACTCACAAAACCTTTGACATCTCTATTAAAAAAGGATGCAATATTTAATTGGTCTCATGCGCAACAATTAGCTTTTAATAACCTTAAAGATAAATTAACTTCAGCACCTTTACTTCAATATCCAGATTTCAATCAACCTTTCTTATTAACTACCGACGCTTCTAATTACGCGGTAGGTGCCGTATTATCACAAGGAGACATAGGCAAAGATAAACCTATCTCATATGCGTCACGAACCCTAAATAATGCCGAAGGCAATTACTCTACCATAGAGAAAGAACTCTTAGCGATTTTATTCGGTGTAAAAACATTCCGTCCCTATCTATATGGCCGTAAGTTTAAAATAATAACAGACCACAAACCTTTAGTGTGGCTGTTTAGTGTCAAAGATCCCGGATCCAGACTTATTAGATGGCGCCTTAAATTAGAAGAGTATGATTATGAAATTGTATATAAAAAAGGAAAATTAAACGCTAACGCTGACGCATTATCTCGCTATCCAGTACTCGCCTTAGATGAAAATGCAACTGATAATTCATTATTATGTAATCCTACACTGTCACCCGGAAGTGACATCGACTCTCATAACCTTCCGTCAATATCTGAAACTTACGAACAATTTCTTCAAATCTCAAAACAAACCGGTGTTACATTTGACACCGTAATTCAGGAACATAACGAAAGCCTATTAAAAACTAAAATAAAATTAATCGCGTATCCTACATCAGTCGATTTAGACGATTCTATTCCTTATTGCAGCGAAATTATAGACGCATCTACTAGTGTGCCTAATATTCGAAATATTGAACGCGAACTTCATTCATATTATTCAACATCTAACGATAATCATGTATTTACTCATTTGTTTATTAAATTAAATCATTTTGACGAAATGACTTACAAAGATATATTTAACGTCCTTCGTGAATACCGAGACATGATAAAATACTGGTATTCCGAAGAAAAGGAGATAGCAATAACAGATTTCACAGATCCCTTCTCTAAACTTTCATTTACAAAAATATATAATATTATTTCGTTTCTTTTTCATAACTCTAGTATTAAAATTCATATCTATCATAATTGTATAAAATATCCTACACCTAGTGAAATTAAGCAAATATTAAAAGATAATCATGATTCACCTGTAGCCGGACACCCCGGTATATCGCGTATGCTGGAAAGAATAAAATCTCAATTTTGGTGGAAAAACATGAGGCAAGACATCGAAGATTATGTTAAAAATTGTCGCTCCTGTCAAATTAATAAGCCCTTACGTCAAACCAATCGGGCTCCAATGATAATTACCTCCACAGCATCGCGGCCTAATGAAAAAATATATTTAGATCTTGTCGGTCCATTGCCTGAAACTTATGAATATAAATATAAATTTTTACTTACCGTACAGGATGATCTCACAAAATTTTCACAGGCTTATCCTATGCAGTCATGCTCAGCTGAAGAAACAGCTAGAACTCTCGTTAATTATATTGCTCACATGGGAATACCTAAAATGATAATTTCAGACCAAGGCACAAACTTTTGTTCAGATCTCTTTAAACAATTAGCTAAACTATTCAGTATTAAGCATATTTTCGCTTCACCATACCATCCTCAAACTTGTGGAGCTCTCGAAAGGAGTCATTCCACCCTCAAAGAATATTTAAGATCTTACATAGGCGAAAATCAAAATACTTGGGACCTTTACATCCCGAGCGCCATGATAGCTTATAATTCAAATGTGCATAGTACAACGGGTTATTCCCCTCTAGAACTTTTATTCGGTTTTAAGCCCTACATACCATCTAGCATAGATGTCCTCGATAATAATACATATACAGACTATATTCGAGCATTAAATCATCGTCTTTATTATAGCCGTCAAAAGGCTCTACAAAATATTCAAGCGTCTAAAGAAAAATCTAAAAATTATTATGACATACGAACAAAGCCTATTATTTATAATGCCGGCGATATGGTGTATGTCCGTTGCCACCATAAACAAAATAAAGCCTTATCCCCAGTGTGGAAAGGTCCTTATAAAATAATAAAGCTCAACGGCAATCATACGGCTACGTTATTAATTAATCGTAAGCACGTACGTCATCATTTCGATGAAATAAAACCGGCAAGTGACGACACGTCATAGTGTCCTAGGTCAGTAAGTTAGTAGTAACTATATAGGTAATAATTATATCATAATCGTAACATAAGTCCTTTCGTTCTATTTCAGATGCGCGCTGTCGCCGCTAGCTATATCAGATTACGTATCGCCTATCATTAGTAGTCCGGGCCTTTATTTCGATAAGCTCTTAGATGTTAAGTTTACTAATAACGATTGGAAAGTCTTAGCATATTTAGATATAAGTCATGTTCAACCGAATCTAGATAAGATAGAATTTTTATTAGAAAAATTAAGTGTATTCTGTAATTCTCTTACGTCGTCGAAGATACAGTCGGATTGCATAAATTCACTCACGGCGCTGAAAAATCAGCACCTTATTAATGTTAATAAGTTTTCTTCGGTTTCATATTTGCTTCAAAATGATAACGCAAAACAGCGTTTTAAAAGAGGTCTTATAGACTTAGGAGGTTCTATCTTGAAAACCATCTTCGGTACATTGGATGCCGAAGATGCTGTCAAATATTCAGAGGCAATAAATAGTGTCCAGACAGACGAGAAACATCTCGCTCATCTTATGAAAGATAATATTCATGTCATACAATCCACTATTTCATCATTTAATAATTCTATGTCAAAAGTAAATTTAAATGAAAGGCATCTTTTGGAAAATATGGAAACAATACATAAAATATTAGATTCAGTTTCAAATACTAATGATAAGCTTACTTTAAAAACTCAAATTAACTCTTTATGTAACTCTTTGGAAGCTATAATTCTAACGTCATCATTCGATATTGATGACATAAATAATGCTATTTTATTTGCGAAACTTAATATTTTACACCCGACTGTACTCAGTCCCTATCAGTTATACAACGAATTAGATAAGCATAGAAATAAACTCCCTAGCCATTATGACTTGCCTATACCATTAACGCTACAAAATATACAGGAATTAACCGATATTTCTAAATTAGTTTGCTATTATCATCAAAATAAAATAATATTCGTCCTTCACATTCCTTTAGTCCTACCTCAAACCTATAATCTTTATAATATAATACCATTACCTGTCCCATACGACATATTGAAACCAGACACATACATTCTAATAGAGCCGACTAGCTCATATGTAGCAGTAACAGGTGATCGCATGTTCTATTCACTATTAAGGGACATTGACAAGTGCAAGTTCATAAGTGAAAAGTGTTATGTGTGTGTGCTCGCCGACTTGTTCTCAGTCGTTGCCAATCCTACGTGTGAAACGACGCTATTGACTGAAGTGGTAACTAAACTCCCAGACTCTTGTGTAGCCAAAATTGTTCATGGTTCTATAGATGTATTTCATAAATTAAGTTTTAACCGTTGGATATTTGTACAATCAGAGCCAGGAAAATGTCATATTACCTGTGAAAAATCTGACGTTAATTTAGATGTAATTTTATTCGGTACTGGTATTTTGACCTTACCGAAACACTGTAAATCATTTTATAAAACCTTGCAGTTCACCGCAGTCGACGAAACGTCGCTCGGTAATGTTACAAATGTTATCTCCAATTTTAATATTTTATTAGATGATTGTTGCGAACAAAGCAAAATTAATAAAACTCTTTCTAAACTCCCACATTCTAATTTAAAGAACATTGGTAATCTTGATTCTCTACTTCATGCCAGCATCCATCTTCGCTCAATGGAAGATGAATTGTATAATTTAGAAAATCCGTCTCATTTTGATATATATGGAAATTATTACATGTCTTTAAGTTTATTTAGTAGTATATTATTCATATTTTATCTCTTATATAAATGTCGGAAAAATATTACTCCTCAGAAAAATCCTTGCTGTATTCAAATCTTCAATCAATGTCACAATTCAAAGACTCGTACCGATCACCCAACATCTCTTGTGGTGTTCAAAGATAACAACAGTGTAAAAAATGATTCCATGTTAGAAGAAACAAATTTTGTAAGTACGCCGACTCCTTTAAAAAGGAATGTTGTCATAACAAATGTTGTAAAGGATCATGAAATGTAATTTTAAAATTTTAATACTGTATAATTTTATTTTGAATTTTGAATAAATAATAATTAACATTCATTTTAATACTTAATAATGATAATAATTTCTATGTTAATATTTCTGTCTTTTCATAATTTTGTGTTTTTATTAGGTAACAGTGTTAGTTAAGTTCTTATTTTTGAATAAAATGTGTTATTAATTAAATAGTTTATAAGTTAGCTACTTCCTTGTATACTCCAAACGAAAGTCCAATTTCTCGCGTTTATAGTAATTTCAGTTTTATCTCTCATCACTTTGAGATGTGATGATCGATCTTAACGGGGGGGTTGTTATATCGAAAGTCAAATGGGATTATATGTATATTAAAAACGCTTAGTTTTCAGTTGCATTTCATAGAATTGCAATTGCAAACTTTTGCTATTTCTTTATTTCGTTTTGCGGTGTTTTCCATCAGATCGAATTGGACCTTCGTCGGGTGCAGGTCTTCTTTTTAAGTTAATATTAAGTTTTTTGAATAAAATAATTCCAGTTTAAATAAAAGTTTATTTTTTTAAAAAGTCTCTTCGAATCCGCCAAGTAACAGATCCCAAATCGGCGACGACGAAGCCGTGCCCCCTAGTCACGCTCCTGATAGAAGGAGGCATGATTCCGGGGCCCAGGACTAATGCCACCGTTGAGTTCTCGTCCCCGATCCAATCGCTCCTGGGCAGGACACGATACGGCTCAGCCATCACTGCAACGTCGATCATCCGTTGCGCCATCTCATGCAACCAGAGATCTTGCGCCCGGGCGCAATGATTAAGGTTGCCCTGCAGAAACTTAAAGGACGCCGTTATGAGGCGTCCATCGGTGCCGCTTCAGCAACGGTGGTCGCCGTGGATGTTGTGGCGACTGCCTTAGGTGCCTTGCAAATCTCTGGACCGTCCCTCTTTTTCTTAGGCGCCGTTTTCCCGCAGGATTTAGCTCCCACGATGTGGTCCGCCGGCCTACCATGGGCCTCACATAATGCACAATGAGGCGTGTTTTGGCACCCCGCAGACGTGTGGCCCGACTGACCACAACGGAGGCAAAGCTCACTGCGGTCTACCTCGCTCTTGCATATTGCCCGGGTGTGCCCGGCCTCCTGGCATCGGTAACATATCATGGGGCGTGTGGCCAGAAGTGCCACACGCACGATGGTCCACCCAACGCAAACTTTTACGTTTGGGGCTGTTACCTTCTTTGCCGCCTCGACCGGGCACTTAACCCAGACTGATCCACGGCCTCTGCGGTCTCGCCTGATCTCTCCAACCTTAATGTCGCCAACTGCGCAACCACCGGGAATTGAAATGGCCCGTGCCACTTCTGCCGGGGTGGCGGAGTCATCCAGACCCTGTAGGCGCAGCTCCGCGCACTTTTGAGGTCGGTGGATGCGGACAACGTCCTCCTCCATCACCTCCTTAAGCTTTTCAGCAAGCTTGTCCGCCTTTTCCTTGTTAGCAACCCCTGGAATCTCGAGCAATCGAGCCCCAGTGACTGCAACCTTAAACCTTACAGCCGGGATCTCCAGGCTGACTAGATCGACCCGTTGTTTGGCTTTTTCTAGCACATCTTTGTACGAGATGCCTCTTTTCTCCGCCTCTGACTGCAACGTTAGAACCACGGCTGCAGTTTTCGGAGTGCGGAGACCTCCATTTTTCTTTTTCTTCCTCTTCTTAGGTACCTTCTTTCCTTCCTCTCTCTTTCCCTGTACCTGTCCTTTTTTCCTTTTGACAACCTGCGACCACTCCTCGGTCGCATGTTGTCCCGCCGCAGCTGTGGCAGAGACAGCATCGCGCCTAGCCGCCGCCGCCTCCACAGCTGCAGCAGATTTCTTTATCCTCTTCTTTTTCTGTTTCGCTGCTGGACCCGGATTGAGTGGGGGTAACAGCGTCGTCACCATCGGCTCCAGCTCCGAGGCCTTCTCTTTGCCCTTCGACGTAGACGTCATTGGGACACTTGTGTTCTCCTTCTCCTTTTTCTTATCCGCAGCGAGGGGGGGTCGCAGGCGCGGCTCCGGCAGCAGCCGAGCCTCCAATCCCTCTAACCGCGCGTCCATTCTAGCACTCGCTACGGACACCGCCTCACGCACCGCTCGCTGGACAAGCTCCTCCACATTCAGCTCCTTGTTTACGGGAGTGATTTGTGGCTGAGCTTCGGCCATCCTACGCTTGATGGCCCCCAGTTCGTTTTTCAGGTCTTCGAGCTCCTTGGATAGGCGTTTATTATCGGCTTCCAGTGCTCTTGTCTCCGCCGACGCTGAGTGCTCGAGCAGAATCGCACAGGTTTCCCGTATGGCAAGGGTCGCCTTGTTGAGAGCCGCCACAGACGTTCCCTTGAGGTTCTTTTTCTGGGCTACGCTGCTGATGGCTCTCAGACTCTCTGTGATGACTGCACCCAGTCTAGCTGAAGTAACTTCCTTGGGCTCTTCCAGCATAGTCACGTCAGAGGAGGATTCCGACACCCGAGAGTGTGACCTCACCGATGGGATCCTCTTTGTCGCCTCCAAAATCTCGCGCTCCATTTCGGTTTGCAGCGCTCTATCTTCCTGGTCAAGTTGACTTTTTCTGGCCTTGGCCTGGCCAACGTAGCGTCCAGTTGTGGGTGGCCGGCCCCTACCACGCTTGGCAGTTGGTTTCCGGGCACCCTCTTCGTCCTTTTCAGGACTGCATTCACCGGGCCTCTTACGAAGGAACCTTTCTCGTTCCTTCTCCATGTCCGTATCCTTGTTTCGAGAGGATGCAGTTTCACTGCCACTCTCCGTGTCATATCCTAGTCCATCCCTACAGAAAAACTTACTAGGGATTGGACTGCCGGGCGTAGGCGTCGCTGTTCGCGATCCTTCGCCTTCGCTTGCTGTCAACATTGCAGCCGTAACAATATACCTATCAATATCAGTGCTCGTGCCATAGTCGTCGTTATCATCTCTCCTCTCCCCCTCCTTCATAGCAACAGGTGCTCCCCCCGTATACGTGGAGCGATCCCCGGCCGAGGCTGGAGTATGGGATTCCCCCTTTCGGAGACCCACCCGGGGATTATTTTTATCCTTATTGCTCTCCATAATTGATCATTAAGGGGTGATTCTGCCCCACATCCTAATTGCATGGTCACCCACCCGCCATGCACCCCGTCACCGGACGTCACCAGCTTAGGGTTGGGGGCCCACAGGCCCATCCATCTCACAAACACACACTGATTTGCACACACAAACACACACTATTGTAGAGAAGAGTTAACTTAATAGGAAAGATAGAGAAGAAAGGTGGTGAGAGATAGAATAACGAAAAACAAAATAACAACGAAGTGTAAACTACTAAAAAGAGAGTGAAAGACAGAGAAAGACCGGCGATCAGCCACCCTGAGTACCTCGCTCCGTGTAAAGGGCGGAGTGGCGCACCCAGGGGCCCAGGGACACCAACGCGGAGGAACCGGTACCACCCCCCTCCTAATAATACCTAAGCCCTGGAAAAAATTTGGCAGGAAGGTTTAATTGCACCCTGTATATAAATACTGTTTGTGACTGTCTGTCAGCAGTTGCCTCTTCACCTTCACTCAGCTCTCCACTGAACCGATTTTTCTGGAATTTAGTTTGCATAGAATATTTTTTATAACGAAAAAAGTACGGTTCCTGCACGATAAACGAATGCGTTGTAAATAAGTTCGTAACGAACACTGCACAAAAATAAAAATCCAATACTCTAGCCCAGTGGTTCAGACAATTCGTTGATAGAGTCAATCTGTTTTTTAGTGTTTGCAAAAAGAACTTGTTCTTTTTATTTTAAAATAAATTTTAAATTTTTTAATCATTAAGTATTAGAAAAAAATCGACCAAGTCTAAGTAGGGTCCCGTTTTTCTCCTACCCGTATTTAATAATATGATAATAATAATATGTATGGACGCTTCACACCACGTCAGTCTGGCCCCGTGGTAAGTACCTGAAGGACTTGTGTTACGGGTACCAGACAACGGAAATATATTTAATACTTTTATACTATACATATATTTAAGATTTTTTTTATATTATACACATATTTAATACACATTCATGACCCAGGAACTTTGAAAACTTTTTGTTCCGTCGGCGGGATTCGAACGCGACCCACGGCTTGACCTACCGACATCCCACCCACTGAGCCACAGAGGTCGTCAAACAGTTTGAACTTTAAAAACTTTAAAATATTCTTAGAGCTTCCAAAATTAAATTATGTCAAGGCCAAAATTATACAATATGGTCAGCCATTTTCGAGTTAGCGTTCCATTGGACTTACAATAATCCATATAAGATCCAACTTCTGTACTGCAAAGAAACGGCTACAAGGATTAATTTATACAGAGTACAGACCTACTAGAATATTACGCAAATTTCGAAGCAAAGCGGGGCTAAAATAGTCACATAGTCATCGGTTACACGGTCAGTCATCGGTTACACGGTCAAATTTTCATCAATATGATCCATCAATCTGGTGTCAATCTGATTGATGGAATATTGATGGTTATAAAAAGTTCATATTAAAAATATGATCAATCCATCAATCCGTGGGTTAGAACGATCAAATTTTCGTCAATCCATACCGGATTGATGGATCAGATTGATGAAGATTTGACCGTGTAACCCTATTGGTGTAACCGGCAACAATTATCAATTCCTCTCAATCAATTCACAAAATGAATTGTCAAAACTGTCAAATTAGTACGAATTTAGACATCTGAATTGCCAAGACAGTGTCAATTTTCAAGTGTTTTTTTTTTTATTTTTTTGATTGAATTGATTCTCCAAAGCGACCATTTTAGCCCTGCAGTGCGCGTACTATAAATACTTACTAGCACATACAGTAAATAATCCGTCCAAAATCCGACATGTTGCACATGTCATATTAAAATTAGAATATTGACGGAAACGTTATCAAACGTCGAACCAAACTTTTTGCTTTATGCTGGTGCAGCCGTCTAGCAGGAAAAAATTGCAGTTATATGAACAAATTTTAAAGGGCACCGGCGATATTTTAGGACTCAGCCTGTTCTTAAAAATACTTCTATGGCATTGCATGGAGGAAATAAGTGATACTTTTCAATATGGCGGCGTTATTTCCTGGCTACGTGTAAAGAGTCCGTATACGAAATTTTGCCGATTTCGCTCATTTAACAGACGTGATTTAACAGTTAAAATACAGTATTTCTATAAGTTTTAATGCACAACATGTAAGATCATTTCAATTATAATATAGTGTTGGAGCTAGATTTTTTATTTTTTTTAAGTATCTTTACAGTTTTGTGCGACAGTTTTGTGATTTTTGCTGTAAAAGGTTTAGAATATCAACTGTTTATGGATTGTATTGACGTCTTAACGGTATGAAAAAAATACAATGTACTGTTGAGAAAGTCGTCTATAAAATATTGGAATCACTTTTTACCACTATAATATGAAATAGTTGAGTAAAAAAATATGTAACTCGGCAAAATTTTAGAGGAAATGGACAAAGAATTGCTGTTAATTTCGGCAACTTGGAGCTGTAATTCATAAAAAGAAAACGACAGAAATAATCTATAGATAAAATTCTATCCAATTCGAGAAAAAATAAAAAATAAAACAAATTGTGCCAAAAAACACGATTCAAAACAACCTAAATCTCACATTATATTACTCGCCGCAAGGCTCGAGTCGGCTTTCTGCGCTTAAATATATTTTAAATCTAATAATTAATATATATTTTTTTAAGTCTAATAAGGGGAAAAAACCTAATAATATTTCTGTAGCGAACCTTTGCAATTTCGTATTCGTCGGCAAAATTTCCTATACGGACTCTTAAACCATTCTTGTAGTAAGTATTGTAAGGTCCTTAGGGCACATCAAGTTCACTGTAGACAATATTATGACAGTTCGAGCTAAGAGTGCTAAGTCAAAGATGCACGTAACATCCACTGCTCTTCCCTAGGGGGACGTCTATGAGGAATGCTAGTGAGTAGAGAATTTTAGAGGTATTACAAAACAGTTTAGTGAACTAAATTTTATATTTATATAAAATTTAGTTCACTAAACTGTAATAATAAATTTTATTACGTAAAATTTATAATAAAAGCAATGTATTACATAAAAACAATTCTCTTAGATATTTTATATAAACACAATGTTAAATTCACAGATTTCAAAAAATACGGATGGAGCATTACACTATAAAGAGGTGAAGCATGCAAGGTACGACAATTTCGTCACAATTTCGTTTATTGTACACGTGACCGACACTCACACACGCAACTAGCTACTACAACCCGCTGTCATTGTACATAGAGTGACGGCCCCAATGACACGCACACATCCTACACGGGCGGCCATTACTATGCTTCACTCGGGATTAGACATGGTTACACCCGTATTTATTTTTTTAAATCCGTGGTTAAATTATAATTTTGTGTAAAAATAATTGGTTTAAAGTCTTCTTTTATATACAGGGTGTAACAATACAAAGAAAACAAAGCCAAAATACGTTAGAGTGTGTATTTTTTTTTTTCTATTAAATGAGGGGGCAAACGAGCAAACGGGTTGCCTGATGGTAAGCAACTACCGTCGCCCATGGACACTCGCAACATCAGAAGAGCTGCAGGTGCGTTGCCGGCCTTTTAAGAGGGAATACGCCCTTTTCTTGAAGGTTTGCAGGTCGTATAGGTCCAGAAATACTGCTGGTGACAGTTCGTTCCAGAGTTTTACACTGCGCGGCAGAAAGTTACGCGAAAAACGCACTGTGTAAGATTACCACTCATCAAGGTGATGAGGATGGTATGTTTTTCGCGTGGGACGATGGCGAAAATTTGCAGGTGGTATGATTCCGAACAATTCCTCAGAGCACTCCCCGTGATACAACCGATAGAGGATGCAGACTAAAGCTACATCTCGGCGTAATTCCAAGGGGTCCAAGCTGTTTGAAACACTATAGTGTATATTGTGTCCGTTGTGTTAAATTCATTGTGAAAGTAGCAGTGTTGAAAGAGAATTTCTTTGAGATTTGTGTGGGCAAACGCCCCAGCGGCGGCGTCATTAAATTGCCCATACAAAAGTTAAATAAGTTACTCCTTCGGCAATAGCAGCCTTTTCACTGTGCTCAATACCTTACGAGAGACTCACACCCACCCTTAGTATTATCACTTTGTTTTGTCACACCCTGTATAAAACCAAGATGGCCGAAGTAACCTTAAAATGCGATATAATTTCAAATGATTTTGGAGCAATCGCTTGGGATATTTAGAGCCCAGAACCGTTGAGGCGCATGATTGAATTAATTAACCTACCTGATGGTAATTACATTCCGAATTTCGGGAAACGATTAGCAGTTCATAATAAAATTTGACAAGTCCCATGGGTTATTTACCCAATAATTTGCTATCGTTATAACAATCATGTCACTGTTACGATATGTAAAAATTATGTAAGTATTACTTATCAAATGTTAAAATATTTCGTTATAGTATATTTCTCGATTTGAATAATTTATTTTAACAGTAGCGGACCCGGCAAACGTTGTTTTGCCATATAAATTATTTGTAGTTGTAACGTAGTTCTTTTTTATTTTATTGAATTAGTGATTAAATAAGTATGGTACCATGGCAACGTCCATCGCTATCCCGTTGCACAAACAACGGTCCCGTCAATCTCTAGTTATAATAATCTACTATTATTTATTCAACAAATGCACTTGTCAATATAAAAAGTAGCCAGTAGCCGATTCTCAGACCTACTGAATATGCATATAAAATTTGGTAAAAATCTGTAAAGCCGCCGAGTACGGTTACTAACATTGTGACACGAGAATTTTACATAATATAAAATTTTATATATTATAAGATTACGTCGAAGAAGAGGTCGTCAATTTTGCTAGACGTGACATTAATCGCATTAATAGTTGAAAGTATAATTATAAGCAAGAGAAATACAGACTTAAGTCCACCACAAACCGAGTAGTAACATATAAGATATCTAATTATTGCCACAACGAAAGTAGCCACTACCCTAATCCTTCCAAGTTTGACCCCCATAAATTATACATAAGACAACGGATTATGGAAAGACAAACTTGAGAATTGATTTGATTTGGATCGACTTTGGCAAGTCCTAACGTCTCTTAATCAATTAGATTCCCTTCTTTGGCAGTTCCCGGCGATGATTAGTTATGTGTTTAACACAGAAGAGGCACAATAGACAGAACTAACCAGTAAGTCGACTAAGGGTTGATTCAGAACGCAACGCGACGCGTAGATGCATTTCTAAATCTTGTTTCTTATGTCATTGCTAAATTTATATGGATTTGACAGATTCTCGAGACGTCTCACGCAATCGAAATCTGTCAAATCCATACAAAATGCCGCGCCGCGCTTCCCCTTGCCTCGTCGCGTTGCGGTCTGAATTGACCCTAAGAAGTGTTCTCAAAATTTATACATTTGACGCAGTATATCATATCGGCCGTTGCGCGCCCTGTTGATGCGTTGCTGAGCCGTTCGTATGCTTATTGCTTGCAGCGGTACAACGTGGTACAACGTGGTACATCGCACCGATCGGTCAGCTTGCTTGAAGTCGGCTTACTGGTTCGTTCTGTCTATTGTGGAAGAGTGATAAAACATGGAATACAAAGCTAAGCCTTGTGATGCTATTTATTTCACACTAGTAAGTGACCGCAACTCAATCGCGTCAAAGTTCGTTTGTCACGTGGGAACCGTAATTTTTTCCTGGATGCAACATATCTTATGTCCTTTTTCGAGACTCTTAATATATCCATACAAAATCGGTTCAGCGGTTTTGTCGAAAAGCGCTAACAGACAGATACACTTTCTCATTTATAATATTAGTATTGATACCTAGGTATAGATTTTTACTTAAAAAAGTGAAATGCTAAGACTACCGTTACCAAGACTTTCTAACGTAAAACAAGAGCGGCAGTCGGCGCCCATTCTAAAGGACGAGTGTGTACGCATATTTTGGGTTTGGAGTCCAAAATCGTTATCACTAACAACTTGAAAGGTATCTTATTCATATTAAAATAAAGTCACAATTCCTGTGACTCCAAGTCGATATCTCTGAAGACAGTGCCTAGCGCTTTGCCTCTCTATTCTACAAGTCGTTGCTCTGAGGTATTTATATAGCTTCCACGCCATTTGCTAGGGCCGGGATAATTGATCGTTGAGCGTTTCTGCAAGTCACTGATGTCTTATTAAAAAGTATTTTGCGTTAAAGACCTCGGTTTAGGACTGCTTGATTCCTGACTTAGGAATTAAGGCTCATGTTAAGACGCTGACAACTGCCAATGACCTTGACCTCGCATCCACTCTCGCACCTGTGTCGATTTTCATGCCAGAGAGACAGAGATGTGAAGTGCTCACGCGGCAGCATGGATACATTTTTCGTTTGTTAGAGGAAAAAATAAATATTATGGGAAATTTAGATGTCAGAACCGAAAATTAAATCCGACAATCTTTGGATTTTTGTAAAAGGTATCAAATAAATAAAGCATAGATTGCATTATTACTTTAGTTAGAGCTGTTTAAAGTTCCTGAAAGATGTGACTTTGGTATTTTTTTTCATCCAGTAGGAGTACATTATTTTATTATTTAAATTCGACAAGCTTTTCCAAATATAATCAAACTAGCGACCCGCCCCGGCGTCGCACGGGTATAAAATATAAAGCCATTGAAAAAATGATTAAAATCGATAGCCTATGATCCTTCACGTGGTCTACTCTTATATGTGCCAAATAACATAAAGTTGCTCCAGTAGTTCGCGAGATAAGCCCTTTCAAATAATTTCCCCCATTTTTCCCACATTCTCCTACATGGGCGTGCACATCATGAAGGCAGAAATGCAGTGCTTACCTAATACATCACTTGCCATACACATATATTTTAATTTAACTTTCGTACGTTTTAGATGACTCATGACGTTAATTATTAAATATTAATAGTAAAAAATATAATAGAAAAAATGAACGCATTTAAAACGCCTACATTTATAAAATAGCAACAATCAATTTGCAAGAAATTAAACATTAGGTAAGGTACACGCGCGAACGGCATGGCTCAAGCCTCAAGGTAAGCAGATCTCTTGCGGCAGGCTCTGGGGTCATGTGTGCGTAAAGATTTTTGTGTCCGTGAACAGTTCGCACACGCACACAGACATGCTATATTATAGGCGAAGTACTGCCGCAGTAGCTGAGGCGTCAGGCGAGCACCGGCGCGGCGCGACGTTCGGGAATAATTGGATATTATGTTCGTTTCCTATAATCCGAGTAAAAATAATAGACGGAAATGTAATTATTCACGTATGCATATTATGCATTTTTGTTTTGTAAGGTTTATAAATTATAATTGTTTACATAGCAGAAATGTTTTGTTTTGGGAGGCCATTGGGCATTGCTTTTTCGTGTGATGAGAATATTTTTTTTGTTTGCGCCAATAGGTATATTAGTGGTTTTCTAAAATTTTTCATTTCAACATAATATTTTGAAGTTTGTACATATAACAGTTTATTACTGGTTTTCTATAATAAGTGTGTTTTTGATTTCTTAAAAATGTTATTTGACTGAGGTTTGTGTTAAAAAGGTGTGTATATTAAAAATTAAAAATAACAACTTTTCACAATTATCATTCAGTGAAAAGATTGTAATTGTGATTTGTGTTTAAAGGTTGGTGTGTACCTGAGTTACAACAGTTAAACCAGCAACAAAACAATAAGGAAATATAAGTAACCCCACCCGAAAGTTTCATGTTAAAAGTTATCCATATTTATACTAATTAATTATTTTATTAAGTATTTTATAACATATAATTAATATTAAATGCGAAAGTATCTCTGTCTGTCTGTCTCGCTTTCAAGCCAAAACTAATGAACCGATTGTAATAAAATTTTGTACACAGACTAGAGCCTGAGAGAGCCATGGGTAGCCCATTTTTGATGAGTCAAAAATATATTATCTAATTTCCATGAAAATATCGATGAAAATGAATTCACATTGTATTTCTAATACGTAACAATAGATGGCGTTTTTATTTATTTTAGCTTAGCGCACAATATTATGTTGTATGGTGATTGGTATATTTCCATGGAAACATCGATGAAATAAACTCTCATTGTAGTTCCAACGTGTGACAACAGATGGCGTTTTTTTATTTCTTCATAACAGAACGACGTAATTATACTAATAGTTTAGAAAACATAGTTTTTAATTTATATCCACACTATTATTATAATTTATGCGAAAATATCTCTTTTTGTACGTTTGTCTGTCTGTTTTGCTTTCACACCAAAACTACTGAACCGATATCGCTGCATTGCCAGTGTCAAAATCTTGTGCACGCCACTGTTCTCCTATTAGTCTTAGCGTGATAAAATATAGCCTATAGCCTTCCTCAATAAATGGGCTATCTAACACTGAAAGAATTTTTCAAATCGGACCAGTAGTTCCTGAGATTAGCGCGTTCAAGTTAGCCCTTTCAAATAATTTTCCCCGTTTTTTCCACATATTCCTCTATTTCTTCAGTTCTATTAGTCTTAGCGTGATAAAATATAGCCTATAACCATCCTCGATAAATGGGCTATCTAACACTGAAAGAATCATCAAAATCTGTTGCGTAGTTTTAAAGATTAAAGGGAACAAAGGGACATGAGGGAAAAAAAGCGACTTTGTTTTATAATAAGTCTAGAAATCACATTTTTTTGTGCCAATCAATGAAATACATACGTCTAGAAAACTGCACAAAGATGTCGAATTGGCAGCTGTCTTCCCCTTAATAGACCGCGGCTCTTACTGTTATGATGATACCTAAGTATCAATATTCCTCTTATTGTGAAAAATTGTAACGAAATTGATTAATAAAAAATTATTATTATTATTATTATTATTTAATTTCTAAGATGATACCTAAGATCATTCTTGGGGTGCTGTTTTTTTCAAAGGTACTTTAGTAGCTACTTAATAGTTGCGTATATCTGAAGTTATGTAGAAGTATAGGAAAAGTAATAAAAGAAACTCGCCAAAGAATGTATGTATTGAAAAAAACTTTAATACACAGTAGTTGAGCCTCCCTACTTTAAAGCAACAAACATATTTTACGTTTGTCCTTGTCTGACATATTAGAAATATCGTGGAAAAAAACAAAGAAAAAATATTGTACAACTTAAATCCTGTGTATAACTTTTTTTTTATAAAAGAAAAAAATCTTCGGTAGTGTAAGTTAGAAGCGTTTTAATATAACGTGAAAGGAGAGGTTTGCATGTAAAGGAGATTATTGGATCGACGCGTGATAAACGACTTAGGTGAGGGACGGAAGGGTCATCGTTGAAGTTCGGGGAACGAATGTCTTCATCTATCCTATATTTTTTGGTTTTTTAACCCACTTCAAAAAAAGGAGGTTATCAATTCGACGCGTATGTAGGTAATATTTCCAGATGTGCCAAATTTCAAAAGTGTATGTATGTAATATGTATACGTATGTTGTATATGTTTGTATTCGCATATCCCTAGAACTACCATACCGATTTCATTAGCTCTTTTTAGGGTTCCGTACCTCAAAAGGAAAAAACGGAACCCTTATAGGATCACTTTGTTGTCCGTCTGTCCGTCCGTCCGTCTGTCAAGACCCTTTTTCTCAGGAACGCGTGGAGGTATGAAGCTGAAATTTATATCAATTACTCAGGTCTACTGTCCCTTGAAGCTGTGAAAAAATCAAACTTCTAAGCCAATGCAATCAAAAGATACAGCCGTTTATGCCGCAAATTTTCGACACTTGCAAGGGAATCAAAACCTACAGGGTGCTTCCCGTGAACTCAGAATCTTGAAATTTGGTACGAAGCAACGTCTTATAGCATAGATAAAGGAAAAATTACGAAAACCATAAATTTTTAGTTACATCACATAATATATTTTTTTTTTAATAATTTTAAACTTACTACCCATTACCTCATAAACGCGTAGAGGTATTAAATTGAAATTCATACCAAATACTCAGGTCTATAATACCTTTAAGCTGTAACAAAATCAAACTTCTATGACGAACTTTGTAAACCTTGCAGGTTTGTACGGAACCCTCGGTGCGCGAGTCCGACTCGCACTTGGCCGGTTTTTTTTGTTATACTAGGTATTGTTCAACTTAGTGTATAAATTATAATGTAAGTTTTATCAAAATCGGTTCAGTAGTTTTGGAGGTATCTTTATAATATTTGTTTCATTTTTGAAGTTAAAGGTTGTGCGCGGATCCACTTAAAAATAGTATCCCTCGGTTACCGTACATTTTCTAGCGATAAAAAGTATTGTATGTCCTTCCTCCTGGTTTACTAATAGCTCTATGCCAAATGTTATCAAAATTGGCCTTGAAGTTTCGGAGACAATGAAATACAAACAAACAAAAATACTTTTCATCTTTATATAACTATATAGAGTTTTTTTGTTGGCTTTTATTGTCCATACTAACTGGATGCATCCATATCATGGATGGTCCATAGCATGAATTGGTGAGATACTAGATAATTCCGAAGGTACACTTTTGGAATTTTCCTGCATGATAATTCTACCACTGCACAGGTATGGGAACTAGACCGACGTGAAATATCTGCCTAAGAAACTAACTATGAATACTTTGTTTCGATTCATTCAGAATATTGCAATGATAATAATTTTACTGTTACTTGTTTACTTGCATTAAAGACATTCATTTTAAATAAATATTAACCCAAGCAGCTGCTCTGTTTTATATAAAGTATTTAAATTTTAGAATACATATTAATTGCTAAACTATAATATTTATAGTTATTATTATAATATTTTTATATATTTTATATTATAATATTTTTAGTAATATAGTGTAAACTTTCTTCTCAGAATGTTATAACTTCATTCTAAAAATATAAAACGAAATTTTATCCTCTAATTTTATGATGAAACCCGGAATATAATATCTCAAGCACACGCTTTTGTTCAATGCACTATTGTATATCTTCCATAAAGTAAAAAAATCGGCTAAGTGCGAGTCGAACTCGCGCACGAAAGGTTCCGTGCCATTATAAGAAAAAATGAGCAAATTTTGTTTTTTGAATGGGGAGCTCCCCTTGAATATTTTTTTAATAAAATAAGGGGGCAAACGAGCAAACGGGTCACCTGATGGTAAGCAACTACCGTCGCCCATGGACACTCGCAACATCAGAAGAGCTGCAGGTGCGTTGCCGGCCTTTTAAGAGGGAATACGCTCTTTTCTTGAAGGTTTTATTGATATTATTTTGGCTTGAAGATTTTATTTTGGCTAAAGTACTAGCTGTAGTGGTAAGTATTTTATAATTAAGATTTTTGTGAAAATTTCAAATGCCTACTTGTTGCCATTATTGACAACGAGCAAAACAATCTCGTTTGTTGTGTGAGAGCTCCCTCCCTTAAATATTAATTTTATTTTGTTATTAGTATTTGTTGGTATAGCCGTAACAGAAATATACAATCTATGAAAATTTCATAACTCTAGCTATAGCGGTTCTTTAGATACAGCCCGGAGACAGACAGACAGACAGACGGATAGACATCGAAATCTCAGTAGTAGGATCCCCTTTTAACCCTTTGAGTACGGAACCCTAAAAACTTGAGGAAATATGTACGAACACTTGAGCATAAACAAACATAATAAACCTAGCAAGTTTTATATTTGAGCAAACTTTATAAGTTGAACTTCATACTTTTTAATTTTGCATATTTTCCCGGCTTAAGAAAACTGAGGCGGCTCCTCCGAAGAAAATATATCTATTATATTTTAATTATAAAGCAAACGTTGTTTTTACTGGCAAAAATTTGAACGGAGAAGTGTAGTCGAAAACTTATACAAAGTTATTTTAATATTGTATCTATGTCGATTTTTCCTATATTTAGTATCACAAATAATATGCTTACGCTCTCTGTAATTTTTGAATGCAAACAGTATTTTATTTTCTAGATATTGATGTTATTATATAAACCTAAAAGAATAATAATGAATGAAAACCAAAATTTTCCTATATTTGAGCATTTCAACAGTAACTATACCTATCGCATAACTTACTAAATTGTACTAGTTACAATCAATTAGTTAACGCAGTGCCTTTTTTATTTATTTTGACTAACATGAATGTAATTTTGAAAAAAAAATGGGTATAGTTATGTTTTAATAAGATAATAGTTATGAGATGAGCTCATATACACTCACCTGGTAAGTGGGACTGAAGGAATCGCCAACGCAGCTTCGCTGACCAGCCAGCCAAACTCTTCGAAGTTGGAACTTGGAACGCCTAGGTGAACATTTTACAGAATATTCTCAAATGTAGATTATAATTATTAATCGATTTAGTCAGTAATCACTATTATAGATATTTTATAGTTTTAAATTGAATTATTCTTCAAGCGGACATTTTTGTTCTTTGCTTCCGTGGCTTTGATTAATTAGCTGGCCGATGCACGCGATGGTGAAAATATTTAAATTTCGAACGTTAGGGAGTCTGAAGATACTCATTTCTATGCACTAAATCATGATAACATTATTTTTATAATTTGCTTGATTATAGAAGTTAGTTATCGTCCATCTGTCGAATAAATTGATTCATATTTCATATGCAGAAATACTGAAGGCAGACATACGTTTTTAGTCGGGTAATATCAACTCAATGTTAATCGTGACCTATCGATTACGCGACCAAATCACGTAGGTCCACCATCTATGACATAGATATAAAAGTTATAATATCCCATTCACAGACAGTGTTCTCTGCTTTTTTTTCAATCACGAAACAACTCGTAAAGATGAAACATACCGTATTTATTAATGTAAAGATATTCCAATACATTACAGAATGTGACGTGGCTATCACGTTTTAGATGCTTCTTTACGACTCTCTCCTCCCTCGTAAAAAACTTCGTTAGGCCGATAAAAAAAACATAAACTAAATGTTTTCGTCAAACCCGAGCTATAACGCTCATTTTCAGAGATCCCAATTACAATTTACATTCTTCATAATTATTATAACAATATTCCGTCGAGTTTTATGAAAAAATCTGTATAAAATTGTAGCAAAATTTTCTCCTTAATTATTATAATCTACGGTTGCTATTATGTTTTTGCTTCAATTCATTTCTAATTATATTTTTCAGTGTTGTAATTTGTTTTTTTTTTTTTTATTTATTATCATAATTTAAAATTATTGTACACATATTATATCTAAAGACCTCACGCAAAACATAATCTCAAAGAAACTATACATAATATATTTCAGATATTAATATAGTCAAATCTGTGTTAATTGATGCCTTAAATCAAAACAGTACTTCGTTTTTCGGTGAAAAACTTTTATAACCGTCTAAAGAACGTTTGGAAGTCGGTAAAAATAAAACATAAATAATGAATAACCCGCAAAACGCATTAAAATATTTAAAGCCGGATACATATTTCCATTTCGGATACTTTTATAGCATAATTTACGGTAAACTTGCGAAAGAAATTCCGATTTTGAGGTTAAGACCCGAAGTTCGAGCTCGTTGGGCAAATTAAACCAATCTGCTATTAATTTCGGAGACAATTTTGTTTTCTCGAAATGATAAAATGTAATTATAATGGGTCCAATTACCATTCAGGACGCGAGGGAGGAATTAAATTATAATTTATATGTGCATAGTGCTTTATAAATATGAGAATGAAAATGGTCCATAATTTAAATTAAAGTGCCCTTATAATTTTCTACTTGGTTCCCATTTTTCCTTCAAAAAGTTGTGAGTTTCACGTGTAGCTCAAAACAAATGAACTGACTTTGATTTATTTTTATTTTTTATTCAATGTCGAGATTTTAAATGTTCTAAACTATTGCTATTATGAATTGAATAAAAATATATTACATCATTATTATAAAAGTCGCTTTTTTCCCTCATGTCCCTTTGTTAATCTTTTAAACTACGCAACGGATTTTGATGATTTTTTCAGTGTTAGATAGCCCGTTTATCGAGGAAGGTTATAGGCTATATTTTATCACGTTAGGACTAATAGGAGCAAAGAAATAGGGGAAAATGTGTAAAAAACGGGGAAAATTATTTGTAACGACTATCTTGAACGCGCTAATCTTAGGAACTACTGGTCCGATTTGAAAAATTATTTCAGTGTTAGATAGCCCATTTATTGAGGAAGGCTATATTTTACACGCACGCTAAGACTAGGAGAATGTGGAAATAACGGGGAAAATTATTTGAAAGGGCTTATCACGCGAACTACTTGAGCAATTTTTATGTTATATGGCACAGATAAGATGTAGACCACGTGAAGGATCATAGGCTATCGATTTTAATCATTTTTTCAGTGGCTATATATTTTATACCCGTGCGACGCCGGGGCGGGTAGCTAATATATTAATATTCGTGTTATTATATTCATCGTAATTCTGTACAGCTTTTGAAATTGCTGTTTCCAAAATTAATTTGAAATAATGTTGATTAATTAGAAAATCTTATTAATATTATACATATTAGGTACCTTATAGACTCTAGACGATGATGCAAAGATACTGTAATTTTAATAATATTATTATATAATATGTGCCTCGAATAATCTATCGAAAGATTGAAGGTATATTGAACTTAGAACATGAAATACTTAAGGAAAATGCGCAAAAAGTGTGCGTACTCCGTAGTAATTACGAAACAAGGTTACAAAACGCTAACAAACAATAATTTCGAGGCATCGTAGACATTCGATATAACGCCTGCTTCGCCATTAAATAAGGCACATGAAAATAAATTTTCCCACATCCACAAATCATATCTTACAATGCTTAATTAACATAGCAAACGATATAAATTTCTTCCTTCGCAATAAATTTAATTCGCAAGCAAATATGTAAGGCGCTTCGCTACATTTATAAATAAAGGCCTCTTTTGACGTCTTCTCTCTTTAAGCCAGTCGCGGGTTCGAATCCCGCTGACGAAACTAAAATATTTTGACATTTATCGGTTACAAATATATTCAATAATAATATGTGAAGGTTTAGCCATACTATTACATACATTAGAAAGCGCAATGAACAAATTTCTGTAAGTACAACGGAGTTGCGGCCCTCATTTAGTACTTAATATAAAAAATCTTAAAGGTATATTGTATGGTACAAAGTTTTAAAATAATATTATATTTCCACTGTCTGAAGCGTACATAGGTGCAGTGGTAGCCTTAGGGGGTGCCGAACAGGGCAATCGCCTGGAGCCTCGATCTTGCCTCGCATCAAGCAAAATTTCATAAAGTAGTATTTAATTAGATTTTTTGGCGGTGAGGTCCCGGTGTTGGCGGTAGTGGACAAACGGCCAAAGGGCCTAGCAAAGACCTGCTGACCGGGGCCTCGCAATGGGTAAAGCCGCCACTGCATAGGCGTAAAGACTGTCTGTGATGTCTGTCTGTTACCTCTTAACGCCCAAACCGCTAAACCGATTTTGCTGTAATTTGGTATGGTGATACTTTGTGTTCTCTTGGAAAGGAGATAGGATACTTTTTATCACGGGAAAATATACGGTTCCTACGCGGTAAACGCATTTCGCGCAACGGAGTTGCATGCGTCATCTAGTCCATATCCATACTTCCATACTAATATTATAAATGCGAAAGTGTGTCTGTCTGTCTGTCTGTGTGCCTGTCTGTCTGTTACCTCTTCACGCCCAAACCGCTGAACCGATTTTCCTGAAATTTGGCATGGAGATACTTTAAATCCCGGGAAAGGACATAGGATACTTTTTGTCCCGGAAACATGTACAGTCCCCGCGCGATAAACGAGTTTTGGCGCAACGGAGTTGCGGGCGTCATCTAGTAGATAATATATTTCAGCTAAACTGCTACTAGCTAGGAGCCAGACTGATGGTAGTCTGAACAGTCCCTGAGTATTATTCTACGGGTAAAAAGCATTTATTTAACGTTGTAAATTAAAGTTTACTTTTAACAACGCTAACTCGGAGCTTGATAAATATCAGCGATCTGTCTCAGATGCGGTTGTAGATTAACTTAAACATCCTGAAGAAACACGATACTGGAACGTTCTACAAGAAACGCAAACGACTTTAATAGATTACTATTAAAATGTAAGTTTCGATGGAGTTGAGTTATATGGATTGAGATAATTTATGTATATTTAAAGGGGTGACAGACGTACGAACTTAAAGTACGCGGTTTTTAAGTTCGCGAACTTACTCGGCTCGCGTCGGTGACACACGAGAATCGCTCACACTGGATTACCATGCCCCCAGGCTCGCGGCTCGCGGGTCTTTGCTGACACACAGGCGATTAAGATCGTCGAGCTTAAGTCCGCGTACTTACTCGCACGTCTGTCACCCCCTTTAACATCTGTTTTTCAAGGAGATAAAGTTTAAGAATAATTTCGTATGCTTAACCCATCAATCCCCAAGCCGCAGTGGGCTGCCGCATAACAATTGAAAATCTATTGTGTCTGCGATACCCACGATGGAGTGTGTTAAAGTAGGCTTATCTTTGCATTTTACGTCTTGACAAATGACTCAATTCTTTTTGCATATGCACCACTTAATTTATCCACAAATTAGAAAGGTTTATTAGGGTAATTTTTCCTATCATTGCTCGTATCGTATCCTATCATTTCATAGCATTTCATTTTTTTTTCTGTCACGCGGGCGACACTTACGCGGCTAGGAGTGTGTTCCAAGGGTCAATTGAGACCGCAACGCGACGAGGCGAGGCGAGGCGCGGCGTAGCATAAATTTGTATGGATTTGACAGATTTCAATTGCGTAAGACGTCTTGTGAATCTGTCAAATCTATATAAATTTAGAAATGCATCCACGCGTCGCGTTGCGGTCTGAATCAACCCTTACTCGCACGCGGACCAGATTCGTGCACGGGCCACAACTTGCATGACAGGAAAAACGCGCTTAAAAACTATAATCGAATGCTTGCATACTATTATTTCTCGCATAATAACTACTTATTACATACAAACTCTTTATCAGTAAAGAAAAATTCAAGAATATTTTGTCCATATCTGTTAAATCGCTTTTCTAACGTATCATACACAACACAGTGACAAATATACTACACAGTGGACCTTCGTATTTATCAGGCTAATAAAATGCTCCTCAATAAAATAAAAATAAATATTTTAAAAACCACAAATTAAACCCCGTTAAGCTCCGAAATGCGAACGGATCATTCTTTCCGAGTAAGCTGGTATCAAAGAGCAGGCGGATATTTGACAGCTCCCTATTACGGACCTCATGTATCTCCCGGATAATCCTAGTATCCGGATACTATATCCGGCAGTATGAGAGCCGATTAGGTTGTCACGCTTTGTGTACAAATATTTTCTTTGCAAGCGCAAACAAGATACACCCGCGGGTGTACGCTTGGTGATAATTTTCTCACCCAAAATACTTTGTGGATTAAATCGTGTTTTTTTTTTATTAATGTAAAATTTTGTGGCTTGTCTCCTAGTTTAAATAAAGTTTGATAAACAGTCATACATCCTGTCATTGAAAAAACCGCGAAAATAAGAAAAGTGTATATTTAAGTGATGTAATTCTTTTCCACTTTAAATGAAATTGTGCAAGAAAAATGTCATTACTGGTAGGTGTAAAAACGTGCCTTGGATCTAACTAGGATGGAGATATAACAGCATATTTTAATTTAAGATCGAAAAACTTTCTTATATTTAGTAGCTTATACTCTAATTTTAATAATATAAGAAATGGTCCAAATTTCCACCGCTAACCAGACCTTTAAAGTAAAATTGTCTACTAAATACTGAATCATTATAACCACATCGCAATCGAAATCACCCTATCAGTGAAAAGTTATGGCTGAATGAAAAGTCGTGATTTTTACCATTTTGTATGAAAAATATCGTATATATAAGTTTGTTGCAAATGTCCACAACCAATAATACTTACGTAATGGTCTGCTAAATACGGAATCATTATAAGTGGACCGCAACCAAAAATATCCTGTAAGTAAAAAGTTATCACGGAATGAATTATTATTTTTAACAAAAAATTAAAACCAACTTCCAAGGTAAAAACAATAATAACATCCTTATAATACGAACTAAAAAGTATTAAATAATTTTTCCTATCTCATGGTGCCTTTTTCCGAATTCGGCTAAAACTCAACTATTTCTGTACCTACTCAATCTTCATAATTTTGAAGTCGGTGCCAGTTACAAATGTTTCAAATATTCTGGCATCTGGATTCAGCTATATCTGATACCGACTTTGAAATTATGAAGATTGAGTAGGTACAGAAATAGTTGAGTTTTAGCCGAATTCGGAAAAAGGCACCATGAGATAGAAAAAATTATTTAATACTTTTTAGTTCATATTATAAGGATGTAAAATATTCAACCTTATCTCCAATAAGGTTGAATATTTTGTTGTGTTTAATTTTGGTGACATTGGTGACCCTGACGTGGTAATAATGATGATCATGATGAATGTAATTTGTATAGTAGCATATGCTTTCAGTTCTTAAAACAGCGCCTAAACCCCCAAACTTGTATCTATAAGGAATCCGGAGTTCTCTTAGTATCTTCGGAACCATAGTATACCTTGGTGTAGAATCTTGCGTTTTGGTAGCATATGCTTAGGATTAGGGATTGCAATCCGGATACTTCGAAATCCGAAAAATCCGGATAATCCGGATTTTTTGGGCCTATGAAAAATCCGGAATTTTATGTTTCAAAATCCGGATTTTCGGTTTTTTCGAATAGTAGATAAAATTATGAAAAAGAAGCTTTTACGTAATATAAAATTAATTTAAATGTATTATGTAATATCTGACATACAAATTCACATTTGTTGAAAGGTGCTATCACAACTTTACGTGGTCTACACGTACCAAAGTCAGAATTTCGTATGTCTAACATTCCATTGTGGTATAGTAGTAGTTGTATAGTAGTAGTTATAGTTATTTGGTGGTTGTAATTACAGTTCTTCACATTTTTTCTTTTTTTTTATATAACGACAAATTTTAATTTCTTATAACCCAGCTCTTATTTTACTGCATTATTATGTTAAAATAATATTTTGTTTTTGTTTACATTGAGAATATAATTATAAATTATAATTGTTTACGTAACCAAAGCTGATTTGTGATTCTGTCTAATCAAATAAAGGAATATATGTAGTAAAGTTTATAATGTAACGAAATGTTGATTTAAAGTTTATTAAATGATTATTTTAAGTCATTATTCTGTGCAATAGCCTAAATATAAATATACTATCCAACTGCTGCGCAAAGGCGCCGCCCGAATCTTTCACTTATCTTGCTTCAGCGTCACCGTTTCCCAGCCCAGCTGTATGCCTCCAGTGGGGAGTTCATAACCGTGTTCTAGGCTAAAGTCTTTACAATCACTGGTTCCTCATTGGTAACGTATAAACTGCTGACGAGTTGGCTAGTAAGAAAAAAATAGAATACTAACCAGAAGCCTAACTGGACAATGCAAGCTCAACAAGCACCTTTACATAATTACAGGTGTTAATAGCATTACGACCTGCAGATTCTCTGACACATCTATTCACCTTCTACTTGACTCTACTGCTTTATTACAGCGCAAAAACTCTTCTATAATTTACTAAAGAGGAAATTCGTGGCACCAATCCCAATCACATCGTTAAATTTAAGAGCAGCACTGGGTTGGAGACGGTACTCTAATACGAAGGAGTCACAATAGATCCTCAAGGATCGTCGTGATGTCAGGATTACAATGAGATCAGAGATCAGAGTGCCTTCAGAGGAAAAAATACCTTTAGAGCATAGCGACCTTTTCTTAGGCCTAGATATCTACTCAGTCGATATCAACATGTAGGCGGATAACGTGACCAGCCCAATGCCACATTAGCTTGGCCATCTTGATTCCTACGCCTGTGATTCTAGTTTGGGAGCACATTATGTTTTTTTTTTAGATTTAAACTCTATTGATTTTTGGCAGACCCTGAGTTGGAACTTGTAACTTTTGTAAATCGTAAATTGCTCAATAATCGAGTTTGCGAATCGTTGGTTATGACGAGCGAAATACACGTCATATCAACGAGTCTGCGCTTCAGTGAGATTGGTAAATCACCATTCTTCATGGACCAGTTTTTCTGCCTTTCTGTTATCATAAAAAACTAATTGGCGGTTGGCCCAAGTGCAGGTACTCGTTGACATAGTGAATTCTTTGCTCATCTACCTCGACCCTACATCTCGTACTGTTAATCATAGTTTGTGTCTTTGACCTATTTTTACTAAGTTCCACCTCTAGGCTTGCAGATCTTGGAACATAATTTGATGATGCACGGCTGACGGCTGTAGGTGCAAAAATGACGAAGTCATCGACAAAGCGGAGATTGTTTATAAATAGTAAAAGATTGTTTTTAAGTAGTAAAAAAATCAAGGTACTTTTAAGATGTTAATAATATTTAAAGAACCAAATACTGTTACTTTAATCTCTTCCTTTTAAGACCCATGCGAAAATTGCAAACTTAAGAAAAATGTATGAAAAGTATTAATTTTTAAGACGTTTTATTTTACACTTTAAAAATAAATGTTAAATAAAGAAATAAATAAGAAAATAACGCACATTTTAAGCTGTTTATCAAAAATATTTAAAAAATTACAAAAAAATCCGGACTATCCGGATAATCTGGATTTGAGGCTGACAAAATCCGAAAATCCGGATTTTTTAAAAAATTCGTTTTTTGCAATCCCTACTTAGGATGCTTCTCATAAAACCAAAATCACCATATGTTTCCATATAAATTTCGAGGAGTTCCCTCGATTACTCATGGATCCCATAATCAGGTCACCACTTTTGTGAACATGGTACCAAATTGGAGTGAAACCAAATACAACAAAACAAAAATTTCGAAAATCGGTTCACAAACGGCGGAGTAATCGTTGAACATACAAAAATAAAAAAAAAATAAAAAAAAATATCCACAGCCGAACATATAACCTCCTCGTTTTTTGGAAGTCGGTTAAAAAGTTTTCTACCATTTTATTCCATAAAATAGTATTAATATGATCCATTGCACTTTTTAACTACTCCATCTATGTTATGTCATGTCGCGTGGCATTTCCAATTAGGTTTTCACTGAAATAGATAAATATCAATATCAATATTCTCACTCAAAGAATATTGTTTCATATGGTCATAACTTTTTACGGTCAGGTTATTTTTAATTTGTCTCATAATGAAAGTTACTCTATATTTAATTAACAATAATCATAAGTCAATATGGGTCTCGTTAGTGGTGGAAATTTGGACCACTTTATTAGTTCTCCTTTACAATAACAATATTGGTGGCTCGTATGAACAGAGTCTTAGCGCAGATTGTAATTGGTTTTTTCCTTTGGGTTTTTCTTACAAGTGTTTCCCGTATACGAAATTTGCCGATTTCGCTGATTTAACAGATGTGATTTAACAGTTAAAATACAGTCTTTCTATAAGTTTTAATGCACAACATGTAAGACCATTTCAATTATAATCTAATTTTGGAGCTAGATTTTTTATTTTTGTAAGTATTTTTAAATAATCCAACTCAAACCCGCGACAGTTTTGTGATTTTTGGTGTAAAAGGTTTAGAATATCACCTGTATATGGATTGTATTGACGTCTTAACGGTATGGAAAAAATACAATGTACTGTTGAGAAAGTCGTCTATAAAATGTTGGAATTACTTTATACCACTTTAATATGAAATAGTTGAGTAAAAAAATATGTAATTCGGCAAAATTTTAGAGAAAATGGGCAAAGAATTGCTGTTAATTTCGGCAACTTAGAGCTGTAATTCATAAAAAGAAAATGACAGAAATAATCTATGGATAAAATTCTATCCAATTCGAGAAAAAAGAAAAAAAACAAATTGTGCCAAAAAACACGATTCAAAACAACCTAAATCTCACATTATATTACTCGCCGCAAGGTTCAAGTCGGCTTTCCGCGCTTAAATATATTTTAAATCTAAGAATTAATATATATTTTTTAAAGTCTAATAAGGGGAAAAACCTAATAATATTTCTGTAGCGAACCCTTGCAAGTTCGTATTAATCGGCAAAATTTCGTATACGGACTCTTAAGTTCAATTGGAAACTAAATTAGAAGTTGCATTTATTCATGGCTATTAAGTTTTTCATGCCCAAAGGATTGAGGAATAAGTAAAAGTATAAATGTGTTTTTTAACAGCTTAAATGAAAAATTACTAAAGGATAAAATATATAATTACACAAAATCCCCACTCTTATCAATCAAATAAATTAGTAATAAAAAGCTAATCGATTTTTAATATGAAATTTTAGCTAAGAGGCTATGATAAGGTAAACGTAATAGGTATATTTCCTGGGTGTAAATATAATAAAGGTAATAAAACACATCTTTAATGTAGCCTGTAGTAGGTAGTAGTAACTGTTGTTATATTATGCTACTAAATACTACACAATATATTTTCTTTGATACTATTTCGAGAACACAAATCCACAACCGACATCTCGCTGCAGCCTGGGACGTAGAATTTGCATAAACGTTGTAGTATTACATCCAAGAGAACAGATACAAGCTACTGTGTTACTCCCAAGTCACTACATTATTCACATAAAAATAACCCCAAAAAGGTGCAGAACGTCTCTAAATAAGTTTAAAATTATTACTTTTATAAATACTATATCTAATCTAACATACAGACCCCTAAAGAAAACCGATGACGCTGCGTCAGGTCAAGCTGGTCAACCTTCAAGGAATCTTTCTGCTACTTCAGCATTTTTGCTTCAGCATTTACCGCGTTTTGCAACATTCATTGTAATTAATTTGTTTCCGACATTCTATTCCGATAGCATCGATCGCAGATTCACTTTTATAAATAAGTTATCTAAGTTAAATTAATATTGTATTAAGGTACTAGCTGTTTCCCGCAACTTCGTCCGCGTGAATGTATGTTATTATAATCCAGATTTAGAACACCATTAAATAATTGACATAGTGGCATGTGCTTCCAGTAATTTAAGCAACGCTGAGCCCCCTACATACTATATTACCTTCTTATAAGGAATCAGGAGTTCCGTTCAGCAACAGAACCTTCGGAAGCCCAATACCCTGGGATATGCTTTGGTGCAAATCTTACTTTTTGGTGGCATGTTATGTTAATTTTACTTAAAAAAGGGAAAATTACTATAATGTTTTGGTTGTAAAGGAGTTCCATCGATACCTCCCGATCCTGAAAATATCAAATTGTTCAAGTCACCGTTTTTGTAAACATAGTATCAAATTCGGGTTAACAATCTATACAACAAAGAAAATCTGACCACAAACAACAAAGTAAACATTAACTCCTCCTTTTTGGAAGTCGGTTAAAAAAAGTATCTAAGATGTTGACCAGGGATGTAAGGTATCACCATGCCAAATTTCATTGAAATCGGTCCAGTGGATTCAGAGATTAGCCTGTACATGTTAAACAAACAGACAGAGAAACAAAAATTTCAAAAATAGTTAAAATGCTACTTTACTCTAACATGCCCCTGACTCATTTTTTCAAGTTTATTTTCTAATGTACAAAAATTTTACCTCTACGATTTTATAATAAGTATAGATACTTATAGATAAATTTTTTTGAGAGTCCGGGCTGCCGAAATCGCAATTAACTCGCTTTAAGACAATGAACAAGAAACATGCGTAGGATAGAGGAAGAATAGGAAGCCGGCGCGGCGTTGGAGACAATGTAATTTTCCTCGATTTTGAACAAGTGGTAAAAATTTATGTCTGTTCTGCTCTTATAAGTTTTTACTTCTGCGGCTGCACCAGAAGGAGCCTAAACTTATAATAATATGTATTTCTGCTGGCAGAGCACCTTCTAATCGATATAGTCTAAGAGCTAATAAATAAGGTCACGAGCTAGATAAGTTTCCGTGCGGCGAGAGGATTTTACAGTTACAGTGTTTTAACTACGGAGGTAATGCGCGAGTACGATTTATTGCGAGCACTTACTGACCTCAACGTTTACTTTAAGTCGTACGATAAAGTTGCTGCATAAAAGCTGCTCAGGAGCTACCAGGGGTCACGCCTCCTGGATAAATACATGTCCTAGAAGGAGGTGAAGGACAAATATAATTTTAAGCTGTTGCATATCGCGGGCTTTGAGTGCGGCGACCGAATCAAGAAATTTTGTAACGAAAACACCTACCAAACCTTACTCCACTCGGTGCGGCGTTGCCAGACTTCAGCATGGTGTTTGTGTGCGTACAACTAGACGTATACGAATTATAATTGATTAAGTTGATAAAAAATTATATGCATTATGCAAGAGCTTTACCGCGGCAGTCCCCCAGTTGCCACACGTATCGCGCCCGAAAAACATGGCAGTTCATGCGCCGTTACCTCGCTCAGAGGCGTTCCATATAAGGCTTGAAGTGCAAGTGAGAAGCGCGGAACGAGCGACAAGGAAGCGCAATCGGCCTTTGCGTTCGGCAGCGTTCGACATCCGTCTCTCCTAAGTCCTACTTGAGTGAGCGATGCTTATATTTTAAAGAAAGCGAAAAGTAAGTATTGCCGCCGCGTGGACGCGAACCTGCAACATGGCGCTGTGATATCTAGCTTGTCCCGCTGGGCCAACAAGACGCTGACGTGAATGCTGCAATTGTCGATATATTGCTACTCGAAGTTGGTAGTGAGGTGACACTTGTCGTAATTACTATTGTTTTTACGTAACATTTTTTAATTTTTATTTTTTTTATAAAATGTAGAGGTCCGATAGCAGTAAAAATACAATAAAAGTACTTTGGTGATATATTCAAATAGAACTTTGTTCTTTGCATAGGTCGATTTGAAAGAAATACATTGAAATAACTTTAGGTTACAGTCGAAAAAGTTTGTTTCTATTTATAGAGATTCGGAAGCGAGGGTTAAGGGGTTAAGGATAGTTGAACGTGACAACGTCATACGTTGTCACGTTCAACTATCGTCAGTAAACCGACTTTACAGATAACCGATTTTTTTTTATCCTCATAATTGAAGACGTGAGTGGAAGAAGTGAACAAGTAACATTTCGTAACATTCGAACAATAACTAATTTTTCCCTAATTATTTTAATAAAACTTGTAACTTATCTACTTCATGACCCTAGCTAATGTATCTGGCTACACATATAATCCATAGTTTTTCTATTTCAAATAATTTTTCCAGCCCTAAAGCCTTCATTTAAGTAAAAAAAACGGGAAGCTTTTTCATGTTACTTACCTACCTTATTCTTCCACTCACGTCTTGAATTATTATAAATAGCTTGTGAAAGCGATATGTCAGTGTCAATTCTACTATTTTAACCCAATATTAGTTCAGCTTTAATTCAGTGCGTATCTTTTCAACGAAAAAATCACAACCAGGGGTTTGCGCCAGCGCCCACATAATATTATAGAGAAAATGTCCTAGATAGAGAGAAGTGCAGGAGGAAGTGAAAAAGTTATTTTTTCATTTTTTAAAGTAGCTAAAACAAGACCTTGAAATTGCTTGCTTGATTTGTTTTGTTAACATCTATGAGTTCTATGACATTAAACATAAATTGACGAAAATCCTGTCTAAAAATACAGTAAGTACTTTTTTCCAAAAAAGGGTTTCATCTTGTTTTACAAATAAATTGAGATAAATAGATGTACCTACCCATTTACGTCTACTTCAAAAAATCTTATTTATATTCCTTTGCATTTAGAAACGGCTCTTGTCGGTGGAACTTCTGCCACCATCTAAATAATATTATGTCATTGATGCTATGAACGAGTAATAGTTTTATTATTATTATTAGGTGCATACTACCTTAATAATAACTAGCTATTTGACCGAGCTTTGCTCGGTATTCGATAAAATACAAATAAACTGACATTTTCTAAAAATGATTCCTAGCTAGATCGATTTATCGCCCCCGAAACCCCCTATATACTAAATTTCATGAAAATCGTTGGAGCCGATTCCTAGATTCCAATTATATATACATACAAGAATTTCTCGTTTAAAGATATAAGATAGCATGTCACATCATTCTAAAACTTATCTATGAATAATTGAAGAATTTGGAATTTTTTGTCATTATCGATCGATGTGAATTAAACAATCGTATGATCAAAAGCGTGATCGTGTTACGAAATTCGATAATGAGATGGACGTTTGTGGAATTTGCATAACACAGTTTTAAACCCGGAAGACGGAATTCGGGATAAAGTTATTCTGGATTTATTCCGCCGCCGCTCTCATATGCAAAATGACGGGCAAGCGCCGTGTTTCTGACGTGAAATGCACAAACAAAACACTTCGCATTCCGTTATTTTTGTAAAATCCGCTTGTATGTTATTTTGTTTGTAAAAATTTTAATGTTAAAGAGAATATAAATCGTATATGAATAAGGGTAGAGCATAGGGGTAGAGCAAGATGGGCAACTTCGGCTCTAACTAGAAAGTATTTACTAGACGACGCCCACATTTTCTTCCGGGATAAAAACTATCCTATGACCCGGTACTCAAAGTATGTCCTGGATAGCAAAATTCAGCAAAACCAGTTCAGCGGTTTAAGCGTGAAGAGGTTATAGACAGATAGAGACACTTTTGCATTGATAATATTAGTATGAATTATTCAATATTAATTTATCACTTTTGGCCGCACTTATCGCGCTGGGCGATTTAATGATTACTTAAAATATCATAATTTGTTTGTCAAATTCGTTACTAAAAGTTAAGTCATCTCTAAAATATGTCTCTAATCTCTATGTATATGTCGCAGGGAAAAGAGAATTTCAGGGATTTCACGATATCCCTAGGGATATCACGAACTCCCGGTAGATGCCGAATATTCTAGTTTGCTACGTCTTTTTACTAAAAATATCTAGTGATATGTCATTTCACTAAACTAAATCTAGTGAAATGTCAGAAACGCGGATACCGCCGAATAAAAATCGAGCCACTCATTTCTCTCGCTCGCTCTAGTCCCCACGCGTGACACGGGCACTAGTGGGAGTGAAACAAATGCGTCGCTCGAGCTGGCGTGGCTCGTCTAGCCTGGAGACAGACAGACATACTAACCCTTTGGATACGGAACCGTAAAAACTAGGATAATCGAAGAGCTGGAGTACCTGTAGTACCTGTGCCTGTACAAGAGCCTAACCAAACTAGAGATCGGCATGCCACCTTTACAAAAAATATTCGACTTGGTCGGCCACTTCATTTGACGTCAAAAATCAAAGGTCTGAAGTATCTGATGAAGAACCCTCAGTTGGTTTCAGAGATATGGTGATACCCCCTCAGATCTGCTATAGTTGCATTACACGTGTGATAATAATAACAATAACTCCCACTCTGGTTTTGGTGACGGTGGCTGGTTTCATTGAAACCAGGCCAAGAGTAATTGTATAGTGCCCAAGTGTGTGCGCAGTACACAAGAGCAATCTCTATATTCCTTTACTCGTATAAACCGGTGGGACGGAAGACTGACACAACCGGCGAGAGATCAGGCGCAGGACCGACTTTTTCATCGGCATTTTTTTGAATCATCTAACATCTTACTTGTCAGATTCAGATGTTAGATGATCCTATTAAAGTACCCGTGTGTATACTAGAGCAAGCGAGAGAAATGCGTGGCTTGATTTTTATTCCACGGTGTCCGCTTTTCTAATGTTTCACTAGATTTAGTTTAGTGAAATGACATATCACTAGATATTTTAGTAAGAAGACGTAATAAACAAGAATATTCGGCATCTACCGGGAGTTCGTAATATCCCTAGGGATATCGTGAAATTCCTGATATCCTCTTTTCCCTGCGACATATAGTCGCTTATAGTCCGTGCAATCCACGAAGACGCGCCCCACCACTTTTTCGGTGAGCATCTTTCCCTTTGAGCGTGACGCTTTTTCTTAATTGGTCTATTTATTGTAGTGTGCACGTGCACTCATAGGTAATTAGTGTGTACCGATAACACTCAAACATTGACGAAAGCTTGCACACATATACTATAAACGATTAGAAGGAATAGTGGGGCGCATCTTCGTGGATTGCACGGACTATAAGCGACTATTCGATACCAAGTTTCTTAAATGCAAAGTATAGATTGTACTGAACTTCAGGTAAAATGTAATGTGTATGCAGTACGTAACAGTTTTTTACCAAAAAAATATATCTACAACGCGAAAAATAAAATCTGATCGTTTTATGACTATGCTTTGCCAGGTTTAGTTTATATTTGGTTTGCAATTTAGTTAATTTGATGCGGGCAAAGTAATATTCTTGATGGAAACTAGTTTTGAAACGCGCGAATTAAAATTTCAGAATATTTATTAGTTGTGAAATAAAATGGACATAATTTTAATCCATTTTAAACGGTTTATCTGCCATAATGCACCAGGTTTATTGTTCAAACTGACAGGATAAAAGTAAAGTGTTACGATTTAATCGGATATTTGATATGAGTCAAATGGTTAATGTCATGCTGAATTGCTGATTTTATTGTCGTGCTGACCACCTTCATGGTCGACACTGAAATGCATGAAATATCAGCGCGAACCTATACGTGCTATTCAAAAGCGCTTATAGAATTTCATACACCTCGAATCATTAGCGTCGACGATTCTCGCATATTAGTAAGACTACGTTACGTTAATAGATTTGTTGTGCCGGCCACAGCGTTCTTATGCCCGACAAAACATCATGAATAAGAACAGATTAATAATAATAGCTCCCACACCGGTTTCGGTGACGGTGGCCGGTTTCGTTGAAACCAGGCCAGCTACGCAGGAGTAATTTTATAGTGTCCAAGTGTGTGCGCAGTACACAAGAGCACTCTCTATTCCTTTACTCTCATAAGTCATAACCCAGTGGGACGGACGACCGACACGACTGGCGAGAGATCAGGCGCAGTACCGACTTTTTACATGCCCATCCGACGCATGGATCATCTTACTTGTCAGACAATCAGGTGATCAGCCTGCATTGTCCTAACCAAACGTGGAAATAACATGTTTCCAACGCGGGACTCGAACCCGCGACCTCCGAGTCAAGAGCCGCGCTCTATACCACTAGACCACGGAGGCGTAAGAACAGATTATATAAGTTATAAATATACAAATCGAATATACACGAACTATACGATGCAATTGCGTGTAAGACGTAATCCACCGCCGAGCTACGCCGCACAAGATAATCCCCTCTCCGAGTAACGGATCACAAGAGATATACAAAGAGGAATACAATATTATAAAGAAAATTTAGATGTTGTTTGCGACTTTATGCGTAAAAGAATTGTCGTTGATTCAACGACAAACAATTACAGTAAATTACAGCCAATGCATAGCACAGAGTCAACAGAGTCATCCGTGAAAAAGTTAAAACATCAATAAGATATTACCAAGAACATAATAATAAACTTTTAAATGTACAAATCGAACGATGTATTTTCAATTTATTTTCATTTCGTTTAAATTTAATTCGTGTAAAAGCCAACATCCGTCCCACTGCAAAGTAAATGAAAAACTTATTGATTTAACGTTCTGAATTAAATATACTTAAATTAAATCGTATCAAGGTATTGACAAAGTCCTTCAAGTTAAATATATTTATCGACGCACAAATAATTAATTTATTTTTAAGTGCGACAAAATAGAGAATATTGTTTTTATTGATAATACCTAAGTAGTTACTTCATAGAACACGACGTATACTACTGTTGCAAAGACTACGCTATCTGTCCGTCTGTCCGTTCGTCTGTCAGTCATTAATATGTTGCGAGAAGAATCACGATATTAGTTGAAATATTAGCAAATTATTATGTATCATAATATCCTTTCTTCATGTTTTTGTTACAATAATTTATAATCATTTTTAGTATAAGCTTCCACTGCAGGATAATATGATTTCAATATTTTAGTAATTGTAACATTTTCAACCCAATCTAGTCACAATAACCTTATTCAAAGTGAATAATTAGCGCAGTATGACATAATATTTTATTATTTAATGACGAACTGTCGTTTTAATAGTTCACCAATTAAAATAAGTCTTTCAATCAGAACGAACGTAACGTATTATTGGTACTTTGTCTTTTGTACATATAATATTACTAGCTGGCTATTATATTATGTTGGTTTGCCACATACGTTTGTATGTCAGGTACCAAAAAATATGTTGAACGGATTTCAGAATTGAATTAACATAGCAATACGAGCATTTATGTATATTATATACCTACTTTCATTTACAAAATCACTTAAAAATCCCGTGGATAGCAAACGAACGAAAAACATTTTTCATTAAACAGAGTGTTTATTAATTTGTTTAACAATAAGACTGTCAGTCGAATAAACGGAATAATTGAGGAATAAATTAAGATTTGGAACTTTGAATAACTTATTAATCCTAATGTTAACTTCGACGTAAAGTTAGTATAGCAACAAATTAAAGGAGACACTTGAAATTTGTTTTCATTAATCTCAACTCCTAAACAACTCTTTGTTTCTAATCTCAAAGGATTTCGATTTTGAGTCGCAATTTTAATCATTTATCGGGCAATAACAAAGTTGTACGATTCAGGATTCCGAAATTCTCTAGTATAAGATTTCTGTGAGAAATAACTTGCAATAATATTGTGTTTGTTAGAGCGTGAGTAATGAATTATTTTAACCGACTTCCAAAAACGAGGAGGTTATACGTTCGGCTGTGGATATTTTTTTATGTATGTTCAACGATTACTCCGCTGTTTGAGAACCGATTTTCAAAATTTTTGTTTTATTGTATAGGGTACTACTCCAATTTGGTAAAATGTTCAGAAAAGTGGTGACCTGATGATGGGATCCATGAGTAATCGAGGGAATTCCTCAAAATTCAAATGGAAACATGTTTTTTTTTTGGTTTCATATTATGTATTATAGGCATATTATGTTTCCAAAAAGTAAGATTTTGCACCAGGATACACCATGGTTCGAAGGTGGTGAACAGAACTCCTTACTCCTTATAGATACATGCTTGGAGGTTTCGGCGTTGTCTTAAGAACTGAAAGCATATACTACTATGCAAATTTTATTAATCATCATCATCATCACCACCATTCCACCATACATCCATGAGCAATCGAGGGAACTCGTCAATGTATATGGAAACATATAGTGATTTCGATTTTATGAGAAGTGTCCTGAGCATATGCTACCAAAAAGCAAGATTTTGCAATTAGGTATACCATGATTCCGAAGGCGCTAAGAGAACTCCGGATTCCTTATAGATACAAGTTTGTGGGTTTCGGAGTTGGTTTAAGAATTACTGAAAGCATAATATGCTACTATGCATGTTACATTCATCATCATCATCATCACTGCCACCGGTCACCACACCATGAATTATCTAATTATAACTATATTGTTGGTACTTATAATCGTCTTTAAAATCGAAACCCGTGTTTGTCGAACGATTTAAAAAAAATTATAATGTTATTTCAATGTAAATGATTCGACCTTGGTGTTTAGGATACCAAGTTAGCAATTTGATCAGGAGATCTGTGAGGTATGTTATTCTCCTTTTATAAGGACGATTATAGTTATATTTGAGCAAATATTATACTTATTAAGTTGAGCTGATGAGTGTAATGATAGAAAGAAAGTCACTGAACAGAATTTTAGAGCCTTTAAAGACAGGCATAATATTATTATGAAAAATATTATTTTATCATTGCTTGATTAACGCCAAGCATATTATATACAGTGGTATATGCTTGGAGTTGCTTAGGCAATTATTCTGAAGTGGTATATCAGACAATGAGTTTTCATAATATTATCATGAAAGTGTATCCTGGATCTAAAGTGACTAAGCATAACACATTAGTCTGTACTCTGTACAGAAAACCTTATAAATTATTTAAATTACTTGCTAAAAAGAGTGAAATTATTATTTTTAACAAGAAATTAAAACCGACTTCCAGGATAAAAACGATAATCTATACTAATATTATAAATGCGAAAGTATCTCTGTCTGTCTGCCTGTATGTCTGTCTCGCTTTCACGCCAAAACTACTGAACCGATTGTAATGAAATTTTGTACACAGATAGTCTAAAGCCTGAGAAAGGACATAGGCTACTTTTTAACTGGAAAAAGGGGTTGTAAGGGGCTGAAAATTCGTAAATTTGTTCAAAATAAGTTAGTTCCAAAAATTCACAACAGATGGCGCCAAGAGTCTCCTAAATCGCGCTATCGCTTGCTCATACGTCTTTCTATAAGAGGTTATCATGTTAATGGTAATCATGTTAAACCAAGTTTTGCGATTTTTTCGATTGTTATACACGTTTTTAAATAACTCACTATTCAGTAGCTAGTTGGTAGTACTTTATCTATGCAGTACATAACCTTAAACCTACCAATGATATAATATTGTTAATGGGTGAAGCTAAAGTTGTGTAATGGGGGGCTAAATAAGCTTTAAATTTGGTATAAATAAAGTTTAAATTAAAAATGAAATATTATGTGCACACTGCACATCTATTTTTGGGTAGGTATTTCGATTTAAGGGGTAGGTTTTAATTTGACACCAATTTTGTTGACGACGCGCGCTATAAACTGAAGACCACGCGGACGAAGTTGCGGGCAACAGCTAGTAATTTATAATGAACAAAAAAGTATTAAATAATTCTCTCTTAGTGCCTTATGCATAATTCTCCTAAACCTCAACTATTTCTGTACACAAACTTCATTATTTTGAAGTCGTTGAAGGTCGGTCTTAAATATTAAAAATATTTTGTCATATAGAACTCAGCATTCTTAGCTGGTACCGTATTCAAAATAATGAAGTTTGTGTACAGAAATAGTTGAGGTTTAGGAGAATTATGCATAAGGCACTAAGAGAGAGAATTATTTAATACTTTTTTGTTCATTATAAATTATTATCGTTTTTACCCTGGAAGTCGGTTTTAATTTTTTGTTAAAAATGATATATCTAGATATCAATTATTTTTCTTAAGAGGCCGGGCTACCCTCGAAATTCTCATACACACGTAAACCAAAATCATTTTCTCATACGAAAATATATAACATGTTTGAGTTATTTTTCACTTTAAAATAGTAATTACCTAGGTTCCTGTACAAAAATTAACTTCAAAATATTTAAACACTAAAAATTTTTTTTTTGTGTATACATTTTTTTTACTAAATTTACTACTAAGTATTTAAACACTAAAAAATAGAGGAAAACACTAAAAAATATATAAATAAATAGTAACTTTACTACAAAATATTTAAATACTAAAAAATATTTTTATAGTTGAAATATTTTGTAGTAAATTTACTATTTATTTATATATTTTTTAGTGTTTTACTCTATTTTTTTGTGTTTAAATACTTAGTAGTAAATTTAGTACAAAAAAATTATACACAAAAAAATTTTTTAGTGTTTAAATATTTTGAAGTTAATTTTTGTACACCAACCTAGGTAATTAGTTTGGCGTTGATAGTAAAAAATATGTAATTTTTCTTATTTACATAAGAATGTAGAATAAATTTTTGTGCTAGATAAGGAGGCTCAACAGAGACGAAAAAAATAATTACAATTTAGTAGATATTATGCGTAATTACTAATTAGTAATTACGCATGTACGTTTCAATTGAAACGCACAGCAAAAGCTCATAAAAAATTCCTTCTTAGTTAATTCTATTGATAAAAACAATATCTTGACAACCACTTCGCTTGAAAAATTAGCAAAGTGTTTACGTAGTAATTCTATTTAGTCATCTGTAAAAGTGTCTTCTCTTATTTAAGTCCTAAAGTCTACGATAACAACAGTTCTTAATGGCTTTTTGTTAAAAAGCTGAATAAGAACTAGACCTGTACGGGGCAGGCCAATTAACGATCCCGGTTTTTGAATTCCTGAAAAACTGTTTTCCGAACCAATAGGAAATACACGTGAAAACACAGATTTTTGTTGTTTATTTTTTTTTTTTTTAATATTCAAACAATATATTCCTTTGATTTTTAACAAACTGAGCCTTTTGGTAATTTGTTATCGATTTTTATATTGATAATATAAGAACAATTTGGTTATATTATATTAAATTTATATTCTCTCGAAAAAATTAATTAAGTAGTAAAACATTAAAAATCGTAGCTCTCAAAAAATTAATAACGAAGATTGTATTTCATATTGTTCAATCTACTTTTTATTTTCACTGTCAATATTATGTAAGCTAATTATGAGTAATACTCTAAATGTACCTAACTTAAAAAGTTACTAGCTATTTGACCGAGCTTTCCTCGGTATTCGATAAAACACGAATAAAATGAGATTTTCTAAAAATGGTTCCTAGCTAGATCGATTTATCGCCCCCAAAACCCCTTATTTAAACTAAATTTCATGAAAATTGTCGGAGCCAAATCCGAGATTTCAATTATATATAAATATATATACAAGAATTGCCCGCTTAAAAATATAAGATTTATAGTTACTTTCTGTAATAAATAAAGTTATTTTCAAGTTATTCCCGGATAAATGAAAAAACTACATAAAAAATATAAAAACTACATATCCTAATAATAAGGTTATTATAACAATTTAAAGTATACTTACCAGATACATTTATACCCAGATCATGATTTCAGGCGATACATAGACTCCCAACATTACCCTTCCTTTCAACTTCGGCGTAAACGGGTAAAAACGACTTTGTTAGAATAAATCATCCAAAATGTTTCAATCGGTTCCCTAATGGAGTTTTGGGGCTGTATTTGAGATTGGATTATCCAGCAACATTGTTTTAGTCCAATTTGGTGCTCTGTGCGAAAACAAATAATGTTCCCGACACAAATAGCTTATTGGAGAACTTATATCAATTACTTTTTAGTTTCGCGTATTGGGGAGTGTGGAAAAATGTTACTTTGCTAACTTAATCTTAGAAACATCACGTTTCTTTTTCCTCCTCACGTTCCTTCTTGCTACGCCGTAGTCACTAGCTACGGCAAGGCTAAAAGTTGAAGTTACATTTTTTGACAGTGTAAATATTTGTGTAAGTTTGTTCTAAATCAGAGCCGATGATCTCTTATAATACCTTATCAGGCGATTTCTCATAAGAGCTTAATAATTTTACTCTGTTTATTTAGACATTAAGATGAAAAATATAAAGTATGCGAAACATAATAATATTATGCAGATCCACTCTGACTTTTAGAACAGTAATACATATATTTTATTTTGCGCAGTTTACCTAGTCAAAGTATTTCACTGTTAAACATTTAATTAAAAAATAAGCTAACTAGCTAAATCAGAAGGTAAGTTATTAGTTCTTTTTACACTCTCAGTTAAGTTTTATAATTAGGAGCCACGTTCTGAATTCTTAAGTGTGAGGTGAAGGCAATAATTTATAAAATATTAGCAGAAATTTTGCGTATCGTTAAATGCTTAATTAAGTAGGCTACTGGCTATTAATTTACTCATTCAATTATTTTTAAAAGGTTCAATTAAAATGGACCAAAAATATAATTACTAGTCTGCGTAAATCACTTATTTAGTCCAAGATTTTTAGTAATTAAAACGTGAAGGTGTCTAAATAAAAGAGAGATCTACCCATTAATCTTTCTGCGAATGTACTATCAGAGAATTTGATTCATAGGCAAATGTTTTGCCATTTACGTCGTTGGTTCAGGTTATGGTAAGCTTATGTTAGCCGTGATCTGAGTTTTGATCAAATTATATAAGTCCACATTTTTTCACACACACAAATTATGTAGTCCACACACCATACACATGGATCAATTTCTAAAGTCGTAAGGGCATATACCATAAAAAGAGCCTTTTCCATTATCTGATGTTTCACCGGGGCATGTTAGTCATGATCTGCTGACATAACCTAAAATCACGTAAGTTTAAATTGTAAATCCATTTCTCCGAACACTTAAATATTCTCAAATTAAACTGTATTTTGAGGAGCATCCTGCAAGTCCAGAAATACCAGACATTAACATTCGTGTATGTGTGATCAATGGATGAAATATTAGGACGTTGCAGCGCCCCGGGCTACAAATGCTGCGCCATCTGCGACGAACAATGCCCATATAAACAACGCGGCCATATTCGTGTTATTCATATTTTCACATAACTTTTGCACGGATGTGGCTTAGCATTGACTTGGCTGTGATTTAACTGTGTTTTCGTGTTTGTCTTGTAACTTGATGTAGCATTTGTGTACCTCGATGTATGAAGCAAAGTAAATTTTGTTGGTCATTCTTTATTTGTACATCAGCATTTTTAACAGCTATCTATGACTGTTGAACTGGAGCGCTGAATAACGAAAGTTAATGGTGGTTTCTATTTCATGATATCTATCTCCCTTTCCAAAGCCTCAACAAAAATGCTATTGAATATAAAACCAATTTAACTTCCCGCGAAAACAGGTAATAAGAAACAGAAAACAGATAATTTTGATAATTATGTTCTATGTATTCATCAAAATTATATCATAGAGTAAGATAATAATCACAATAGTTGTACATAATTTATATATTACATAATATTGAAATAGTGGGGATATTACAACGTTGTCGAGTTCACGCGCGTATGATTTGAATAACTTATGAGGAAGATTATAATACAATAAATAAACGTACGCCCGGATGAGTAAATTACATTCTGTATACGCGTCATTTCCTTCGTATGTGTAAGACTAGCTTATTGCTCATGGCTTCTGCGGTTTAGCCGTATAAGCACAGTAGGCATTCTAACACTGTGCAATTATAGTCAAAGAAAAAAAAGTTAAATTCGTAATAGTACATGTGATCGAAAATTGGTAAGACGAAGGGACAGACCATGGGCGCGGCACAAAAGAGGAAGTACTGAACTTTCACTTCTTCCGTCAATGCCGGATTTTAGAGCGATTTTTCCTTCTAGCAGGAAAACTACTGCCATAGTAATGAGTTTTCTTATATTCAGTAAGAAAAAGGAATTCAATGTTTCTAAAAGGCAAAAAAATAAATATTTATAATATTGTATAGTGTAACTTTCAGCTACTGGTCTAATCTGCGATCCGGGCTCTATTGTAACAGTTTTGGATTTTTAATGAGGAAAGTGGAGTCGCCCAACTGTGAGCGATGTGGTGTGCGGGATGATATCTACCGTCATTTGATTGTTTCCGGAACACAAAATTAAACGAACAGCCGATTTTTAAATTAATTACATGTATTTATTTAAATTAAAAGTCGTAAATATTTCATAGCATTTTAGCAGCACTATCTTCTGAGGCTGCTATAATGATTTATTCTTTTAATTTTAAGTCGTTTAATTGTATGTTTGTTATTATTTATTATTTGTAGGTACAATGAGATTGACATCGTCTTTTCTGTACAAAAATCCCTTTAAATAAGTAAAGATATAAAATAGAACTACTGGTTGCATTCTGATATTATATTTAATTTAACTTAACTTTCATTAAAGGAAGATTTTGACGGACATTAAAATTCCATAAAGTTGTACGCGGCGCTGGTCAGCAAGTTTCCGGAGTCGCGGGTACAGCGAAGGGGCGGACACAAAAATTTGAATTATGAATCAGCCCGCAAGAAAAGGTATGCTCAGTTATGATTTATTGTACAAGCTCGGCCCAGCATTCGTGCTTAAGTATACGTGTAATGTTTATAGTAATAGAAACATCCATACTTACTTACTCACTTACTTACTTACCTACTAATATTATAAATGCGAAAGTGTGTCTGTCTGTCTGTTTGTCTGTTACCTCTTCATGCTCAAACTACTGAACCGATTTTTCTGTTTAGCATGGAGATAATTTAAGTCCCGGAAAGGACATAGGATAGTTTTTATCCCGGGAAATGTATGGTTCACGCGCGATAAACGAATTTTGGCGCAACAGGGTTACGGGCGTCATCTAGTACGTCATATAAATGAAAATTAGTATTATAAAGCTGTAAAGTATGTTTCTTTATTTAAACTGAATTCTTCTTATCATATAAAAATCTTCAGTATTATAACAGCACGCTGTGACTAATAGGAGCTACGAATCAGTAGGCTATAGTGTGAAAAACCGGGAAAATTATTTACGTTTTATTATCAAAATTTAATGAAACAACAATCAAAATACAAGGTTTTAAATAAAAATGATTACGCAACAAGAGAATATTATTGGATATTTATTGAATAAACCAGGGATTAATGTATTCAAAACTGGTATTAAAATACGCAATGGTTTAAGTTAAAAGTTAAAAACATTATTTCAAAATAGAACAGACGCCTCAACTAAGTTTTAGCTTTCTTACTTTAAATACTGTATGAAACGTCAGTTATAAAACGTATAAAACGCCGAAACTACCATTACAAAGGCAGGACGTACCATTGTAACGTATCTTAAAGTTACAAAGAATACAATACGTTATTATTGTTCTGACTTCTGTTGAAATCTTCAAACTTCCTTAAATAATATAAAAGTTTGTTAACTTTGGACTAACTTTGTGTTTTCTCGACCTTCCTCAATCATTTTGAAGGAATGATCGTTTGAGTTATTTTAGTGTCACTTATAATTTGCAACAAAGTTTTCTGTAAACAGTCGATATTTACTAAATGTTTACTTTTATTTTTACATTTACATATGTAATTAAATTGCATAACAGTAGTAGCAAAACTTGAAACAGCGGCAGAAAGAAGAGGTCAGTTTATAATATTTAAAGACGATGCGGTTCTACACCTTATTAATGAGAAATTAAATTTATATGCACTCGTGCAGTGAAAAGTTCTGTTTTGAGTGATATTTTAAAATGATGTGTCGCTTCATCTCGATGCAATGTGAGCTGATCCTTAATATTCCAACCCAAGATTTGACTTGAATACTAAATGTAAACGCCCTAAATAGGATCACCACCGAACAGCACACTAATAAACTAATAAATGTGAAAGTGTGTCTATTTGTATGTCTGTCTGTTAAGTATCTCTTCACGCCCAAACCGCTGAATCCATTTTGCTGAAATTTTGTATGAAGCTATATTATGAGCCCCAGGAAAGGACATAGGACATACTATAGGGATAAAAACTCCGGAAAAATTAAGACTCCCGCAAATTACACAAATTTGACATTTTGTTACTACTCCGTTTATACTTTAAAGTTGCGGGTGTCACGTAGTTTTTACTATATTTTGTCTTATAAATGCTTATACATCGCCCGTTTTAAGTATAACAAGAAAAAACATTTAACTATGCATCGTTAAACAGCTAAAGTTCCTTAGAAGTGAAGTCAATTACCTACAAAATTTTATTCACTTCGGTTAGCACAAAGAGTCCGACTCAGCACGATATTTCACTTATTCTTATAAAATCTCAGGTTTAGTTGCTAAGGAATATAATAAAATACGGATTTCTGTAGACGGGAATCTATTAGGAGCTTGCACTGCAAGAATAGTTCTGAAATATAAAGCTGAGGAATCGAAATAATTTTATTACAATATTCAGATTACGGAGGAATTCAGACAATTTGAAAAGAACTAAGCTTCGAAAAAGATAATGATGGTTACGTAGTTAAGTCTTTTTTTTTTAATTAGGGGGCAACCGAGTAAATGGGTCACCCGATGGACACTCGAAACATCAGAGTTGCAGGTGTTAAGGATTTTTAGGAGGGAACACGCTCTCTTCTTGAAGATAATAAATATGCACTTCGTAATGGTCTGGAAACACTACTGACGAAAGTCTTTATCACACTCGTAATTTAATAATATAATTGCGAATCAGCTAGAAACGTTATGAGCAAACGTGAGTCTGATTCTCGTATCACGAATTTCACTTCGATCGCAGGCTATCTCATTTTCCCCACACATGCGGTTTCTCACACAATATGAGACGACAAGCAAGATTCAAAACATTCGACGTGTCAAAATCGGATCCCAAACATTAATTATGTCAACATATTTGCTTACAATTGTATCATATAATAGTCGTAACTACAAATTCAACAGTCAAGACAAACAAGGGCCTATTTCAACAGTTTAGTATAAAACCAGAACCCGCAGAATTCTTCCCTTCATTCCTCTCTATAACATCATGAAACATCACGTTTCGAACATTTCGTAATAATTTAAAAATTTAAGATCTTTATTATATTATTAACAAGTGAATGTTAGTTACAATAATACGCTGCCGTATTATAATTATTATGATGAGTAATTATGCGAGTTGATTGCTTTTGATAAATTTTTTTAGCGTAAAAACTTTTATTCTTAAAAAGTTTAGCTCTGAATCAAAACACTCTTTATCCCAAATAATAATTATTATTCTAAAGGAACTGTAATTATTACAGTTCCTTTAGAATACGTATTTACTCGAAACAACTAGTGCAAAAGTATGTCATAATAATGGTTTCATTCTAAATCATGTAAACTAAGCGCCATCGCTCGACCGCTGAACAAAAATCCCGCAACTTTTTCCGTTTTTAAGGTTCCATACCCAAAGGGTAAAAACGGGACCCTATTACTGAGACTTCGATGTCTGTCCGTCTGTCTGTCCGTCTGTCTGTCCATCTGTCTGTCCGTCTGTCTGTCTCCAGGCTGTAACTCATGAACGGTAATAGCTAGAGAGTTGAAACTTTCACAGATTATATATATCTGTTGCCGCTATAACAACAAATACTAAAAACGAAATAAAATCAATAATTAAGGCGCTTTATCGAAAGTAATTTTACCGCAAGGTAAATTTTATACTTAATTTGTATGACTATAAAGTCGTAAATACGCTGCGGCCAGAAGCTATCGGCTCGCTCGGAAAACATGCGAAAAAACGTAATTATAATCATTTAAAAAATAACTAGGAGCATTTAAGCAAAATGCTTCTATACGATTTTGAGTTGCAAAGGTGTCTACCAATTAGACTTATTTCCTACAATACATCTATTTTCGTTTAAAATAATCTTCAAATTTCGTATTTTTAAGAGGTCATTTTGAAAATTAAATGTATCGAGACAAAATATATTAATCGTGTTTCTAGTTCTTCTCAAACCTAGATAAGGCTATGAAGATATAGATATCTTCATAGCCTTATCTAGGTTGACTAAAAAACTGACAGAATGAGATATAGATATCTCATTACCAGATTTGTAACATTTCTGAGGGTCCTATAGTATTACGTCAAAAGGTCAGTTTTTTCAATATAGCGCCTTAAGGGGGGCTCCCATACAACAAACATAATTCTTTGGGCATTTTTGCTCTATATCAATAATGGCAACAGGAAGGTACTTAAGTTTTTCACAAAATCCTTTGTTATATGTTTATTTTCAATATTTAATAATAATATTAAAATAAAATAAAAAATTAAGGGGGGCTCCCATACAAAAAAACAATTTTTGGCCTAATTTTGCTCTATAATGGTATGGAACCCTTCGTGCGCGAGTCCGACTCGCATTATTGTCAAATACGTGTTCTTTGAACATAAAGTCCAGCATGTAACACAATTTCAGTTGTAACTCTTTATTTGAAGCTGACGTTAACAATGAAGTAAAATATGATCAAGAAGAGCAAACAGCTGGAAAATGTTGGAGTGTCCGCTTACGTGACTTGCTGTTAGGGTTGTTACTTTCAAAATTGTAGCATACAATAATACATACTTTTAAGATGTATACATACGTTCAAACACATGTAAAAGTAACCTCAATTACATAAAAACACTTTTTCAGTTTCAAATGTAAGTTGAGAGCCTTTAAATTTAAGAAGAGTTTGAGATTCGAAAACAGTATTTAGGTGGTAGCCCTATCTGGCGCTGATTAAGCGTTTACTTCTGTTTACGGCGAAATTTCACGGGCGACGAGCGAGGGCGAGCTTCTACAGTATAATCCCATAACCGGACGTGATGCCGTACTGTTACTTTTTGTACTAAAGTATCTAAAGTCTATTTGGATTTGGAATATAAAATGTAATGAAATGGTAGGTTTTTGTTTGAGCGCTAATAGTAAGTACGCACGTACTCGTACGTACGTACGTACAGAGTCTGACACTGTACACTCTACAGCAAAATCAACAATCACTTAAGATCATTAGCAATCCAAGGGAAGTCACAAGGGATGTGCCACAAATCTAGGCGATTGCTTAATATGTGAGTCTTATATGTGAGATTATTTAAATAATATAGTTATCTTGCCCATCAAATTTCGTATGAGATATCCCTCATGAAGGCTGCGATCATACTAATATTATAAATGTGAAAATGTTGTCTATCTGTTACCTCTGCACGCCAAAACCCTTGAACTGATTTTGCTGAAATTTGGTATGAATATTCTTTGAGTTCCGGGAAAGGTCATAAGATACTTTTTATCCCCGAAAAGTACACGGATCCCGCGCGATAAACGAATTTGGGCGCAACGAAGTTGCAGGCGTCATCTAGTATCACATAATAAACACATTATCTTGACTAATGACCCTGCCTCCTACAAAGAGACTAGCCTTATTTTAGAGACTACAATGTCTACGCTGGCCTACGGATCTACGTTACGGCGTAGACTAACGTAGCACTACGACATAGCAGCGTAGCGCGCGTAGCAGTGACACTATTGTGGCCTTTTTATATAATCCATATATTGCAAAAAGATGTCTGTCTTGCTTATAATAAGTGTAAATAATATGATGCTTAAGGGCGTTCGCTGCGTTGACGTTGATTTGTGTGACGGCTGAACCGCTCAACGTGCGACGGCTGACATGAATACTATGGCGAGCGCACGGTGCGGGCGCCCGCGACGGGCAGCCGCGACGGGCACACGCTCAACGCAGCGAACGCCCTTAAGAAAATAAATACAAATTAAAAGTGTAACGAAACTGTAAGTTGTTTCAAATTACAGTAATAAAACTCTAACTCGATTCAATGTTTGTGAGTTCCACAGCACAATGCCTTGTAATAATTAAACCGAGTTTCGCTATCGTGTTTTACTTTGTAATTTTAAACTTGCGAATATCTCGCAACAAAATTTTCGACAACTTTTCAAGGCGGAAGGATTTCATTTGACTGTATTACCGAATGTCTGTCAAGATTTAGCCCGGCCGCACATTATCCGAATTTATGATCAGAAAAATGCGGACGCCCCGCCCTGCTCATATATTTTGACACATTAGAAGTCTGATAGTATGCGAGGTCTACAACAAAATGTATGAACAGAGTGCGTTCCAGCGGGGCGTCCGAATTTTTCTGATCAAAAATTTCGCATAGTGTGCGGCCGGGCTTAATGAGAGCAATTTGACTCACGTAAGCTACTTTTATAACCAAAGATGTAAAACCTTGACATAGCTCGACGAAATTGTATAGGTCCACCGTCTGCTTATGAATAATTTCTCCGATGAAACTTTTAGAGAGATTGATTCATACACATTGTCGGAGCTACGTGATTTGGGCGGGTAATTTCAAGTCTATCTCAATCGTGATTTGTCAGCTGGGTTTAACGCGACCAAATTACTTGGGCCCGTCATCTGCTCTGATCATGAATCAATTGCTCTGATAGTTCCATCGAGGAAATGATTGATATGCAGATGGTGGACTTACGTTATTTGGTCAGATTATGTGAATTATAAGTTGACTAGAGACCCGCCCCGGCGTCCAACGGGTATAAAATATATAGCCCCTGAAAAAAATTATTAAAATCGATAGCCTATGATACTTCACGTGGACTACTTCTTATCTGTGCCAAATAACATAAAAATTGCTCCAGTAGTTCGCGAGATAAGCCTTTTCAAATAATTTCCCCCGCTTTTTTCACATTCTCTTATTAGTCTTAGCGTGATAAAATATTGCCTATAGACTTCCTCGATAAATGGGCTATCTAACACTGAAATAATTTTTCAAATCGGACCAGTAGTTCCTGAGATTAGCGCGTTCAAGTTAGCACTTTCAAATAATTTTCCCCGTTTCTTCCACATTTTCCTCTATTTCTTGACTTCTATTAATCGTAGCGTGATAAAATATAGCCTATAACCTTTCTCGATAAATGGGCTATCTAACACTGAAAGAATCATCAAAATCCGTTGCGTAGTTTTAAAGATTAAAGGGAACAAAGGGACATGAGAAAAAAAAGCGACTTTGTTTTATAATAAATATAGATGTTATTTGTTAATCGTGAAGCGTTCATAATATTATTTATCTCAATAGTCTTTTTTTGATAATAAACGCTCTAATACACACAACAAATGTATAACTAAGCTTACGCATCAATCTTCTCTTATCCATTCCATTGTACCATCGAAGAAACTGACTCATAGGCAGTTGACGGGCCTACGTTAATTGGTCGGATTATGTCAATTCAACGTTGGCTTTGATCTGTCGGACAGGTTTGACATAACGTGACCAAATTACACAGGTCCACCATCTGCCTGAATACATACGAGAGTCTGTCTATTATTACTGCTATTTTAGACATTAAGGGTCAATTCAGACCGCAACGCGACGAGGCAAGCCGAGGCGCGGCGCGGCATAAATTTGTATGGATTTGACAGATTTCAATTGCGTCAGACGTCTTGCGAATCTGTCAAATCCATATAAATTAAGAAATGCATCTACGCGTCGCGTTGCGGTCTGAATCAACCCTAACAGGATTAAATATACTGCTATTAAATATAATAATATTAAATTAACTTAAACAGGAGAAAGACATTAACAGGAGTGAACAGGATAACCTAAACTATTTTATAAATCTAAACTTAACAAATCCCGTATCGACATTTTCTTAACCTCGTTAACAATACACGTGATTGTGGAGATAAATTTACAACTCAAAGATTGCCGTTTGTGGCTTACTTTATTGGTGGAACCGCCTAAGGCCGTTTGTCCAGGGTCACCGAGACGTCACCGGCAAATATTCAAATAAATGCCACTTTATGTCCTAGGTCCTAGGCTATTATAGGTTTAATTATTTTCTACCGACATTGGTCTAGCGACATATGCCACCGCTGCTTGTAGTGTCATAGAACAAAATGAAATGAATGAATGATCTACTGGCTGCCTCACACTGGGATCACACTGCCCGAAATCCATACTTCCATATTAATATTATAAATGTGAAAGTGTGTCTGTCTGTCCGTCTGTCCGTCTGTCCGTCTGTCCGTCTGTCCGTCTGTCCGTCTGTCCGTCTGTCCGTCTGTCCGTCTGTCCGTCTGTCCGTCTGTCCGTCTGCCGTCTGTCCTGTCTGTCCGTCTGTCCGTCTGTCCGTCTGTCCGTCTGTCCGTCTGTCCGTCTGTCCGTCTGTCCGTCTGTCCGTCTGTCCGTCTGTCCGTCTGTCCGTCTGTCCGTCTGTCCGTCTGTCCGTCTGTCCGTCTGTCCGTCTGTCCGTCTGTCCGTCTGTCCGTCTGTCCGTCTGTCCGTCTGTCTGTCTGTTACCTCTTCACGCTCAAACCGCTGAACCGATTTTGTTGAAATTCGGCATGGAGATACTTTGAGTCCCGGGAAAGTACATAGGATACTTTTTGTCCCGGAAAAATGTACGGTTCCCGCGCGATAAACGAGTTTTGGCGTAACGGAGTTGCAGGCGTCATCTAGTATTAAAATAATTTAAAAATATATCCAAGGCGTGGTGGACACTTAGAATGTTTCAACAACACATCCAAACAAATATATCCTCGGTGCGAAAACCTATAAAATAATAACAAAAAAAAGATATGGGCGAAAAGCTCATAGACGGCCACAATTGTAAATATTAATAAAAAAGTGGCATTTTATTTGAATTTTTGTCGGTGACGGCGGCAGTGGGACCGCCTAAGCATTAGTTACAGGAGTCGATTCCTCCGAGACGATTCATTGCTGAGCAGTAACGAACGCGAAACCTTTTTATATCGAATAAGCGTTCCTCGCGTTTCACTTGCATTTAAATGGATTCAGGATAAGTGTTACACGATAGATCTAGGATTGCTTATAACTTGAACATGACAATAAAACCGAAATAAGTCGAGGTGTAAAATTAATAACGTATGGAATTCAAGGCAATATCACATTCCATACATTTTTAATTTCGTATTTATGTTACGTGATTAACACAATATTATCTTGACTACAGACCCCATCTACAAAGAGACTATCCTTGTGATAGAGACTACAATGTCTACACTGGGCACTGGCCTCTTTTTTATTTTACATGGCGAAATGCATTATGCATCATCGGCGGATTGAGGACATCGGCCTGGGTATGAGGGACTCTCCGAGGAACTACCCACTAAAACCCCATGGTGCTCCACTCACCGCTTAGGCAAAGTTACGGGCACGATCAACCCACATGCAGGCTTTTCTAGGTCGCCCCGCGAGGTGGCCTAGAAAAGCCCACATGGGGGCCGTGATGTGCAGGAGCACCATGCACATCACTGCTCTCTCTGGAACTCGGTGCAATGGGCGGCGGTGTCCCCACACTGCCACCCCGACTTTGGACACTGGCCTACGGATCTATGAACGCCGTAGACTTTGTAGCGCTACGGCGAAGCGGTGTACCAGCGTAGTGCACTGCGTAGCATAGACAATATTGTGCCTTTTTTAACCGACTTCCAAAAAGGAGGAGGTTATATGTTCGGCTGTGGATTATTTTTGTATTTGTGTATGTTCAACGATTATATAATCCATGTACTTAATGAAAATGTGTACTCTGTCGACTATCTATTTTTGAATTCATATCGGTTTTACCTTAATACATTTTTAAACTAATCTATTGTTACGTGCTAGGGTTCGAGGATTCGCGGAGAGAAAGACCTGGTGACTCTCGTGAAGACTTTATTCACAAACACTAGCTCACACAAATCACTAAATCCAAACACTAAGCACTAGATCCAAATCACTGAGCACTATCAACTGTCCTAGGTCGTAGCCGAGTCTTAGGTCACTATCACAATCACTCACTATTGATCACTTGTTCTCACTTCGAAGTCGCCTTGATGATCGCTTGTATCAAACTGAGCTGATTGCCGGCTTGTTTACCTTTTATATGGCCCGCCATACTTTCTGGAACGTTCCATTCTGAATTGTTTACGTAAACACGCAATTCACATAAACAAGGGTTGGACTTTTCTAGAAAGTACGCGCAACTGTCGCGCGCAGGTAAACAACTGCCCGTATCCGTAACACTAACACTATATTTCTATACTTATTATAAAACAAAGTCGCTTTTTTTTCCCTCCTGTCCCTTTGTTCCCTTTAATTTTTAAAACTACGCAACAGATTCTGATGATTCTTTCAGTGTTAGATAGCCCATTTATCGAGGATGGTTATAGGCTATATTTTATCACGCTAAGACTAATAGGAGCGAAGAAATAGAGGAAAATGTGGAAATTATTTGAAAGGGCTAACTTGAACGCGCTAATCTCAGGAACTACTGGTCCGATTTGAAAAAAAAAATCAGTGTTAGATAGCCCATTTATTGAGGAAAGCTATAGGGTATATTTTATCACGCTAAGACTAATAGGGGAATGTGGAAAAAACGGGGGAAATTATTTGAAAAGTCTTATCTCGCGAACTACTGGAGCGATTTTTATGTTATTTGGCACACATAAGAAGTATACCACGTGAAGGATCATAGGCTATCGAATTTTGATCATTTTTTCAGTGGCTATATATTTTATACCCGTGCACGCCGGGGCGGGTCGCTAGTTTAGAATAAATTAAGTATGAGTCCCGGGCGTTTTTCGAAACAAAATTTACAAAATGATCATTGATGAACAGTATAATATACAACACCTAACATAAAGTATAGATTTACTCAGATTTAAACCTAGCAATATCTGAAACACCTCAACACTTTAAATCGGAATCCTATTCGCTTCTAAATTCAAAGGAACACTTTAAACGTAATACGTATTGCAGGTGCACTTTTTCATTGACACTTCAATACTTCGTTCCTTTATATCTTCTTTCAATTGCAGATCAATTAAATTTTTTGGTTTTTAACGGGTTCCGTAACGTAGATACAAGATTTTGTTTTCACACTGTAAATAAAATTGAAACCATTTTACCAGGAATGTATGTTATTTGAGACTAGTGGGCCTGACGGACAACATCCCGGCTTCTTCGCTATAGTTATAGAAGTTTATATTTTCGAAAGCGGTGAGGTTGCGTCATCAGAAATAATTCTTCAATTTTCTAAGGGTGAGTTGCACCAGATGCGTGGATATAGTTACAATTATGGTCAAAGTTATGGTTATAGTTAAGGCTAACTTAACTTAAACTTTGACCACAGAATTCGACAGATGTCTGTTGCTGTTTCGGTTATGGTTATCCTTAAATATGGAGTCCATTATTGACTTTAACCAAAAATTTGACATTTTGCATTGTAGTTAAAGTTATAGTTAAAGGTACAGTTATAGTAAATTGGTGCAACCCACCCTAACTATCCACGAAATGTTCTAATTTTTTCTCCCCGTAACAACCATACACGTATTTCAAAGAATCTTCTAAAATTTTTTCATAATTTCAAACGGAACCTGCCACACGATTCTGACTCGCGCTTGGCTGATTTTTTTGCCAATACCAAGTAAGCTTGTTAAGTCGCGGGAATCATTTAGGTTTTCGTATGGGTCTTAATGAAGGCTGTTGCGCTAACGAGGTCTCATATTAGTGCTCGATAAATTTTGCGAAACGAGCCTACATATTTTCTAGAAAATATTTCTGGGTTGGTAGTTTTTTAGGAAATAAAAAGGAAGCTACTTTAAAGTATCTGTTTGTAATATACTTTTTATATGATAATGATTCTGTGTTTATATTAACAACTAGCTGTCCCGGTGAACTTTCTGTCACTTTATAACCTTCCCTGGACTTCTACGAATATTTTAAGACTAAAATTAGCCCAATCCGTTCAGCCGTTTTCGAGTTTTAGCGCGACTAACACATTTGAAAATCCATTTTTATATATAAGAAGATGTTACTAAAGGCCTTATTCCACCTTACTTAGACGTTTAAATTGATTCAGTAACTAAATTTAGTCAAGTAAAATAGCATTTAGAAAGTTAGAATTCTAACTATTTGCGTACTAAATCGGAAGAAGTATGCCTTCTGACTGGTGGAATCAGAAGCTTCTAATTAGTCTTCTTTTTTTAGGATCTTTTTCTGTATACGCTCAAGTATAACAAGTTACGACATTACAAAAGCAGTGAACTTAACATTCAAAGTTGTCTTTGATTTTTAATAATGTAATGTTTGTATCGTATTTCCCTGGAATTTTCGTCGCAATTCTCAGATCAAACAGGAAGGTATGAAGCAAATAGATAGTAGTGGGAAACTACAGTTCAATGCGCACTCAATATCCTTATCCAGAGAATTGTGTAGAGATTGTGGCTACTTAAGTGGATACAGACCCTTTCAGATAACCGGGACCCTGTGGGTAAAGGAACTACTTTCTTGTATTAAAAAATCCCGGGGAATCAATATACTTTGGAGACCAGAATATTTTCCGTTTTTTTTTTTCCTTTTACTGCGGAATTAAAAAAGTTTTTTTTCTTAGTTGTACTACGGATTTGGGGAAATAAAAATAACGTTTACCCTTTGATTAAGTCAAGTAATAATAATTGAAGACGTGAGTTGAAAACACGATAACTAACATTATGTAACATAAGGACATTTACTCATTTTTTCCTTATAATAATTAAAACTAATATATTTGGCTACACATAAAAAATCCATTTATGAAAAAAAGCGGCAATTTTTTTACTGTTGGTTATTGTGTTCTTCCACTCACGTCTTCAATTATCCAAATTAGTCAAAATTAATCTTCTCCCTTACTTCTCCGAAGCTCGCGCATGGAGTATAATCATAAATTAAAATAATTATACACATTTGTACAGACCGGCAAGTGAAAACATCATTTTATCACGTACAGCGTGTCACATGCCGTGCGTAGTGAAGTGAACATTATAGTTTTATATGTAGTTTTTCCTCTGTACGAAAGTATTTTATTCTCTGTAGCATAATTACTATTTTAGTTTGTATTTTACCTATACCTATGTCTTGATAGTTATTAGTTCAACTAAATAAATCTAATTTTGTTACGTAACTCCCCGTATCAATAACAGGGTCAGAAACTCGAATCATAACTCTGATTCTTCATCAATGGCAGGAAAAACTATTTCAGATAATTGGTTTGAAAAAGTTTGTAACGAAAAACCAGCTCGAAGCTGGCTTTCACTAACGTATGTGTGTATTCTTGCAAAGTGGCTGAAACGGTGCTATTTCATTTTAAGCCCTACAACCTGGGGATACATGCTAAAATTGAACAAACCCAGGTGTCCCAAAGTTTATGAATAGTCGTATAAATCCAAATGATATTAGTTGAAAGTTAAAGAAATATATTTCGTCTGATATTCTTTGCTATTTACGTTAAAAGGTTTTCGGTTCATGATACTATTCATTAAGGTAAAAGTTCTATCGAAGCCGACTCTAATCTAATACTAGATTGTTTTATTAATTTGGATTTTTAGGCTATTCAATCATGTACACGTGTCCACTGTAAGAACAGCCAGTGAAATAAAACTGATATAGGACGATATTTGACAAACATTAAAGGTTTCCTCCACCATTTCTTTACCATATTTGAATACTTAAAACTTATTGATCGGGACTTGACGCGACTTATTCTAGTAGTAATGCGGTTGCAGGTAGGCTGGGTCATGACGAGGGTAGTGCTGCTGGCCGCGAGGCCTATGCGGTGCTACCGTTGTCTAGACACCGGCCACTTAGCGCCGAACTGCCAGTCTCCGGTGGACCGTAGCGGGAATTGTTTCCGCTGCGGTAGGCCGGAGCACAAGGCCGCCGACTGCGCAGAAGAGCCAAGCTGCTTTCTCTGCGCCGAGCTCGGCAAAGCGAGTAACCACGTGCTGGGGACTTGCGGCTGCCTAACAGTGGCCAGCAAATCACCCGGCACGAGGAAGAAGAGCAGGGCTCCTTCCAAGGCTCGGCCGCGTAAGCGGCTTGGAGTCGACGAGGCGGGGGCGAGTCAAAACGCCCCCACCATGGAGGTGGAAGCCTAGGCCTGTGGGCGGTTGATCGGGGGATTACCGCCCATAACACAGGCCCCGAGGAGAAAGGCTCCCCCGGTGCCCGGGGAGCCTCTCGGTGCAGGTAGGCAGCGGCTAAGGCTGCAGCAGAAAAATAGATGCCGGAAGCGGCAAGCGCTGCGGAGGACGCGGTGCGATTTCGATCCCGCTCCTCCGCGTGTAGCGTTGACGAAGGCACGGGGGGGTTTTAGTCGGTAAACCTCTGCGGAGGGAGTCCGACATACCCCTGCCCCTTCCCCCGAGGGGGCGGGGATGCGTAATGCATTTCCCCTCCTCCTCAAAAAAAAAAAAAAAAAAGTAGTAATGCTACTACGTTTAATAAGTTAATAAGTTTTAATTATAATGCAACGCGAAAGTTTAAAATGGCATCTTTGAGTACGTTGGTCGTACGTGAGAAATTTATTTATTAGAAGATGGCAGAGTTGTGTAATTTGGTTGGATTATAGTGAGATAAACTAGACTTGACTTACTTAAATAAAGTAGTTCTTCTGCCTATTTATTTATCTGCTAGTGAGTCAGTTTATTTGTTGTATTCACAAATAATTCGTTATCTGTCTACTATAACATGAAACGACATTACTAATGCAACGAACACAAAACAGCTCGCTTATCTGGCAAAAAAGCGCACGTTTAAACCGGGTATTTCGCAGCTGAAATTGGCGAAATGAAGTCTTTTTCTCCGACATCGTTCTGCTAAATTAAAATAGCCCTGTCACCCCCAACTGCTAACAAAGTAGGAGCGAAAACAATCGACCTTTAATAAAGTTTCCCGGTGTGATAGATAGCTATTGCATTTTTAATACCCTAATGTTTGTACATTCTCGCGAGGCTATATTGCATCTATTATGCTGCTGCTCGTTTGATGTTAGTTTAAATTGGTTTTTCTATATAGCTTGAATAAGTTTAGATAATACATAAAAAAATAAATATAAAACTTTATTTTAGACGATTACAGTTCACACTTGTTACACAGATCTTAACGAATGTTAGTATACAATTCTAATTGTGTGTACAATAATTCTGAATTGAAAATAAAAAAAAAATGTGAATATGACAAGAAATTTAAAACTTAGAAGTAAGGCTAGCCACAACAACCTGAGTCAAATCACCCAGCCATCATCAAATGCTCAGTGAAACGACCCAAAACCACTTTTAAGTATAACAATACTTCGGCTTTTATTTTACAGAAATCTTACAAAATAGTGCCAGCAAGTAAGTATATTTATTAGTATAAAATAAATCGTTTTGGCGCCATGGTAGAGTGCACATACAATTTATACTTACACAGTCTACGAAATTGAAGCATTTTGTATACTGTGTAAGTTTAAATGTATGCTTCACTTCGCCTTCTTTTAACTTTGTCTCTTATTTTAGCTTCGCGTTAGCGACAGATATGCTCACAAGATTTACTACACAGCTTATTTGATAACTAAACAAGTATACGATAGTGCTACAATCCTAAGGGTAGTTAACAGGATCAATACCCAGACATTTAGCCTTTAATTACAAGCTCGGTGTAAGGGCCGTTCACACTGAATAAGTGATGGTCTCTATGTGATAACTCAGTGATAGTTAACAGCGAGTCAGTAATTACAATACGAGATTCATGACACGGCAATACTAAGGTCAAACTAAATAGTTACGTTTTTCCGATTTGAGTCAAAGTTGCCCGCAGCAGCTAAATAAGCCCGACCTTACCGGTACCTAAGGTGTCCAGATATTTATAATAGCAAGGCACAGAATTTCACAGAATTTTATACAAAATTAGATAGTTTATACGAGTTTTTGTGCCTTTGTTCTCTCTTTCTCCTCCGCTCACCGTTTGAACTTTTTGAAACAGTATTTTAACTTCATACGAAGAGGCGAAACATAATATGCAGTCGTAAGTGTCACGCACTGACCAAGCCAAGCTTTTTCTTTAAAGAAAAACATGATTTTCTGTTCCAAAATATGTCAAAGTACATATTATTATTAATTTTATAAATAGGTACTTATTTCATATGATAAGGCGTATACTATATTGTAAGCCTTGATCTATAATATGCATTATGCGTACGACCGAACGCGCGGTATGGTGGCTAAGCCTCAAGATCACAAGCTATAAATGACTGCGCGACAGCGCCGCTTGTACATACTATTACATACATACATACCTCAGAACAGATACATACTATTGCTTGTGATCTCCTCGTTTGTGCGGACGTATATAGTAATAAATAATAATAATAATATCTATGGACGCTTCACACCACGTCAGTCTGGCCCCGTGCTAAGTACCTGAAGGACTTGTGTAACAGGTATCAGACAACGGAAATATATTTAATACCTTTATACTATATTTAAGATTTTTATTATGTGGTACACAATATATTTAATATACATCCAGACCTGGGAACATTGAAAACTTTTTGTTCCGTCGGCGAGATTCGAACCCGCGACCACCGGCTTGAGCTGCCACACACTCAACCAATTGAGCCACAGAGGTTGTCGTATATAAATCTAACCTTAGGTATTTATTTTGAAATTACAATCAGTTGCAATGTGTGAGATTTGGGCCCCAGGTTTAGGACCGAAAGTTTTATGACAAACTTTTGAGTCCCTAGTGAACCATCCTGATTTTACGACGCTGATCGCTCCCGCTATACATACTAATAGGAGTCTAAAGTGTAGCTGTCTGTACCCTTTTTGTGCTTCATATGTAGAATTTTGAACTTAATTAGGTTAATCCAAATTACAGAAAATTAATACAAAAATTACAGAAAAAATTAACACATTTTAATATTAAATGTAGATTGTAGAGTTTTGTACTGAATTAGGTAAATATTTCAAATCCCAGGAAAGGACATAGGATAGTCTTGCCTACAAAATTATACAGTTGCCGATAATCTAATTTAGGCGCAATGAAGTTGCGGGCAAAATCTAGTATAACATTAATATTCACGTCCAATCACGGTCTCAAACTATATGATCTAGTTTATTACGAGTTAATTAATAATCATAAAATGGGTTATTCGAATTTGTAATTCACAGGTTAATCGAGCAATAAATATGTTATAAGTAGATCAAAATTGCAAAAAAGCTATATAACTTTTATCGCGGGCTTTGAGCGCGGCGATCGATCCGAGAAATTCTGTAACGAAAATAAACCTAACACCCCCCGCTCCGGTCAGTGTGTCGGTTGATGGGGCGTTACCATCATCTAAACGTCGTTTCAGTTCATCAGACTTCGGCACGGTGTTTGTATGCGTGCGACTAGACGTAATGCGAATTATAATTGCATAAGTTGATAAAAAAATGCTACGCAATAGCATGCTACGCAATAGCTTTACCGCGGCAATCCCCGAGTGCCACACTTTTTTTTTTCTCTACTAGCGACGTGCCGCAGCTTCGTTCGAAAAGCTGACGCTGTACTGCTAATCAGTGTGTTTCTACATGTCATGCAAACATATTATTATTATAATAATAACTTTCCACTTAAATCGTCTCTATAAAAAACCGCATTAAATAAAATCTTTTACGTTCACTTAAAGATTTCAGTATTCATAAAGGAAATGCAAAGCAACTTTATTTTATACTCTGTAGCAATAACCAATATAATATTGTGTAAAAATAAATGTTTTACTGACTACAACGCTAATAAATTTACTAATTAAAATTTTGATAATTTATAGTCTATAAATTATCAAAATTTTAGAGTCATAAAAATTTGGTCACGCGGTTTAGCAATATTTACTGTGTATAACACAATCATAATCTTCAGGTCATATTATAACGCAATTTAGCATCACTTTAAACAAACCTACCTAAAACTACCCGTACAAACGCCCTAAATGTAATTGAGTACTCTAATAGAATAACTTGAAATCAAAAGCTGACAAGCGACAGGTAGTGAGAACTAAAGAATGAACCAATTTGTTCAAGGTACAGTCGCGGACACATCCAAATCATCAGTTTTGAACTTTATTACAAAGCAATAAGGTCTATGGATAGGTCAGCAACCGTGTGACCTCAAAAGATTTCCCAATAATTTATATTTCAATTCCATTGATATTCCGTTCTCCAGATATGTAAGATTTATGTAGTGATTGAAACAATAGATATGATAAATGATAGCCTTGAGTACCGGTGGAAATATTTATAAAGTTGAAAAGTATCGGTTCTTGAGAAAAGAGTTAATAAGTAAATAGTTTGACGACCTCTGTGGCTCAGTGGTGAGCGCGTTGGTAGCTCAAGCCGGGAGTCGCGGGTTCGAATCCCGCCGGCGGAACAAAAAGTTTTCAATGATACCAGCAACTCCGTTGCGCCAAAATTCGTTTATCGCGAATGAACCATATATTGTTCGGGGATAAAAAGTGTTTTGTCCTTTCCCGGGACTCAAAGCATCTATAGATATACCAATATTCAGCAAAATCAGTTCAATTGTTTGGGCTTGAAGAAGCAACAGATGGTCAGACACACTTTCGCTTTTATAATATTATAGTATAAGTGTATAGTATGGATACTCGTTTAACACAAAAAAATAGGAAGTATAAAGGAACTTTTCTCTCAAATTCTAAGTCAAATTCTGTTTTGGACTTTTCCATCCACAAATATTTGTTGACTAGCCTATCAGTGTCGCAGCTGCTATGCAATATCCTCATTTATCGCACGTAACAATGCCTGCTTCTTTTTTCTTGCGCTTCCTAACCTCACGCGATGTCGTATACAAAAGTGATGGCAACCCCAGTTTGCGGCTATCGTGCAACTGGCAACCATAGATATTCATGTACAAAATGCATAAAACTTTAATTCTGTATCAAAATTATTAAAAAAAATCGATGCTTCAATTTTGATAAAGAACTATGTCTGTTTACGGGCTGGCAAACCTAGGTTGCGGCCGACTTAGAGCTGGCAACCATTTATACCTTATTTTTTCTCGTCATTTTCTTTCAAATAGTGTAAAATTTATTGAAAAAAAAATATAGATGCAAACTTATGCATTTATCTCATGAACATTAAACTTAATTAGAGGTACTTGCGGCTACTTTTGACAAGGCAACCCAACATTAATCCATTCTATACGTTCTAAAGATTATTTTAAAATATATTTGATCGAAAAAAACGATTCATGCAGGATTTTACGGTGGGATCATAGGAATAAAATACCAAACCAAATATGAGATCTTTGACTGTGAGAGAATTTTGACGAAGCCAAAACTATATTCGGTTCCGTCTCCAGAAAATATTTAGAGATATTTCAGAATATCCAAAAATATTTCGATATTTGATTTTCCCTGTACATCCGAATTGATGTCTGCATAATAATGCGAAAATAATGTTTAAATTCATGAATTATTCAACGGAATAAATAATCTCACGATCAATGATAGATACACGATGTTTTTATTTACGTCGCTTCACGACGGTTTAGCTGTCTGCTTCTGAATTTTTTTATAAACCAGTATTCGTTACAAAAATTGGAAAAGTGAATAACCCTTTGGTAAACAACAAATAATTGTGGTCCTTTTTTACCGCCATCCAGGTTAAAATTTGACCTAGGTAACTATCATTCTATCTCTCTCTATCATGTTATTGTGTGTGTGTGTGTGTGTGTGTGTTTGTTTGTCTCAGACGTCTTTGCAGAACACGGTTGCAGATTTTACAGTGAATCACTCAGCAAAGTATTTTTCATTTCAAAGGTCTGATGCAAATATATTTCCGGTAGTGCCTTCAAAGCCGCCAAAGCCTCTTCATACAGAGATGACGCCTGACAGCCGGAATCTATAACAGACTGACATGATCAATAAATGACCCTAGAGAGCTAGAATAATTTAAGCTTTTGAATATTATATTCTTCTATTCTATTCTAGCTCTTATAATATTGGTGATTTAAAGCTTTCTTACCCGATATGTTACGTAAACTTGGAGTCCAATTTCACGACGTTGGAATTACAATTTCATTGCATTAAGAGTCCGTATACGAAATTTTGCCGATTTCGCTCATTTAACACGTGATTTAAGAGTTAAAATACAGTATTTCTATAAGTTTTAATGCACAACATGTAAGATCATTTCAATTATAATATAGTGTTGGAGCTAGATTTTTTAATTTTTTTTAAGTATCTTTAAATAATCCAACTCAAACCCGCGACAGTTTTGTGATTTTTGCTGTAAAAGGTTTAGAATATCACCTTTTTATGGATTGTATTGACGTCTTAACGGTATGAAAAAAATACAATGTACTGTTGAGAAAGTCGTCTATAAAGTGTTGGAATTACTTTTTACCACTTCAATATAAAAAACCCTTTAAAAACAGAAAACCTCTATCTGCCCGCTAACTTGGCGATCGTCCTTTTTCACCTGGCATATGAAAGACGGGCGTGAGTGTGAAGAGAGCAGTAGGAAAGAGAGGACGGGCTCTTAATGCATCATTAATCATACTATTTTTGGACTGTAAAACTTTGGCCAACGCAAAAAAATATCGAAATAGCAGAATATCTTACTGCTTCACCCTTATGGGTTCTTGTAAAGTTGCTTTTTTGGCTTTACTAAGATATCGCTTTTCGTATCAATACATATATGAGGTAGGTGTAAAATTAAGTATACTGTACTTGGCGAAATATGGCGTTAGCGGTCATTAACTCCCTGTCAAAAACTTGTCATCTACATAAACCGCGATTGACAATGAAGTGTCAGATGTTGTCATTCTCGACTTTGTATAGAAAATGACAACTTTTTGACAGAGAGTCAATGACCGCTACCGACATGTTTGGCCAAGTATAGTATAGTATAGTACTTCGACGGTATAAAGGTCCTATTACAGGTAAAACTCAACAGCCTATTTCGCTGGAATCAAACCCTACCGCATTGTTACGTAATATTTCGAGCACGCGTGTGACAATTGACGCGTATTCGGCTCACAAGCGACCTTCGATTGACGGAGACTTTGACGTATTGCGACTCGCACTCAAATCCAATTTAGGTGCCGATCCGATGAGTGTCCCGCCGGGACCGAGCCCGCCCCCCTTAAGCCCCCCTTAGCCAGGGGGGCAGGAGGAAAAGCGAATTTTAACAGCCAGCAACTGAATTATCTTCTTATACTAATGTAATAGGTACTCGTATATCATTAACCCAAGGTACGACGGTCATCGAAAGTAAGACGGTCGATAAGACAGTACAAAAGGAAAGTGAAATGTGAACGACTAGATACAAACCTTTTCTTGGAATATTAGTTGATTCGGCAATCGTTGTATTGCTATAATCTAGCAGTTTCGGATTACGAGCCGTCTGCCATCATTTTATTGCTGCTAAAGAAGTTTAAACAAAGGCTTAAACAACATAAATACACGCCTTAATTTTCGTAGCATAGAGCCGAAAAATACTTTTAATACCTTTTTATTCCGTTAATATTTACTTACTTTATCTTAAGATATATATTATTAAATCTTTAAACATGAAAAGTATCGTGTTGGAAAATGCGAGCAAACTCAAAGTACGAGCGCATGATTAGTTTAGCGAGTCAAAGAAATACGAGTAACTTTACAAGCACAATAGGAGACAGGAACAACTTATTATCAATGCTTATGCTCGGCAAGATACATTGAAATATAAATGTCTCGTTAGTGAAGAAGAATGAGGACGCTATTGTGTCGTTGCAATTGTTACTGTAACATAATTGGATAATGTATTTACTTAGCCAGGGCCACCGTAACTACTGGCGCCTGTGTGCAAAAAAAGGATTTAGCCCCCTTTAGGCAAATTTTTTGGGTCCTCGGTTTTGGCGCCCCTAAAGATGGCGATTTGGCGCCCCTAGAGGATGGTACCCGTGTGCATTGCACACATTGCACATATGCTTAGCCTTTTATTCACATAAAACACAGTGGATTCTTTATCCGAATCTCGCACTCATAATTCATAAACGTAATTTCAGGTAACTTTAGAGAGCAAAACAGTCTATAGTATTACCACGTGCGTAAAACTGAGTACACGAATTTAACTTCGTAACTTTATGCTACTCTGTATTGTGGTTTTAACGTGTATATTATACCGTTACATTATAATTTTTTTAAGAGATAGTCTATCAACAAATTGTGTTTTGGTGTTTTTTTTTTTAGTTTGAACTCGTAGCAATGATATTCTACTAAATACAGATCGGTTACGTACATACTATTTTCCGGCTTAAATTGCTTCCGAACAATATTCAAATTCAATTGTCAAATTTGACAGATAAGTGAAACAAAAGATACGAAATGCCATGTACATAAAAGAGACAGACTAAATAAAAGACGGGCCAATTGGCCCGTATTTATGGCTTCACAACGCGCGCGGTAGTAACATAATATCTACTTTGAGTTTTTTTATATAATGTCATTGACTCGTAGACTCAAATTGAATTGATCATCAAACTATTATTTGATCAACATAAGTCAAATTATTTTATGTATTGGCACTGATGACGCATTCTAATCTCCATGACACGGAGAAAAATATTTTAAAGTATAAAGGCTCATGAAGTAAGAAAACTCGACGCGTGTCTATGAACCACATAATATTGAAGGTGTAACAATACTAAGTGATAGTTGTAGTGAAAGAGAAGTTTACTGTGAAAGTAGCAACGCTGAAAGAGCACCTTTTTTACTTTTATGGGAAAATTCATCGGGCTCGGGTCCATACAAATCACAAAAAAAAAATTTTTTCAGCGCTGCTACTTTCACAGCGAAGTCCCATACACATCCTAATGTTTTATCACTCAGTTTTATTACACGACAAGGTACGTACATCACATGATATACAAATATTATGTGGTTCACCGTTCATCAGTTCGCTTCGAGTTTCCTCACTACATGAACCTTGGCAAAACTTTTAGGTCCTTGTTGAGATTAGAATAAGTCATATCTAAGGCGTCCATTAGACGGTAGGTTTTGCTGTCAGTTTTACCACAGTCATGACTGTGACTGATGAATAACTGGAAAAATCTGGATATTTTCATTTTTGCTTCATGCAACCATCAATCACGAATTTTGAGTGAGTTTTATCACATCTGACAAAATTGGAAAAAATTATATACGTATACCTTTGAAAATGTTGGCTTTGACTGACATAAAACTGAAGATAATTGAGTGACCGTCTAATACCATTCGTCAGTCCATCAGTCACCATCAGTCAAACATAATTCATGACTGACGGAACTGACTGACGCTTGCATGCCCGTGTAATGGATGCCTATGTCGGCACTACAAATAGGCGAACGCGTCGGCCCAATGTGTAGGACAGGCGTTCGCGCGTTCGCGGTAGGTATTTAGACGTTGGCCATCGCGTTTGCGAGCTTGCCGCGCGGTGTCGGAATGATCAAAGGAAATTTGAAGCAAGTCTTGTCGCAAGGCTTGCGTTCCATTCACACATAGGCCGCGGGATCAGTTCGCCCGGAGCAGCGCTGAAGAGTGCACGTTTCCTTCTTGTGGCGAATTAATATCTAACTTGACGAAATAGCGAATAATATAAGTATCGAGTAAACTTATTTTATTGAGTTAACTATTAGAGTAAATCTTCCTGTGGAACAAATCTTATCAAAAGTGCTAAAAAAATAAGGTTCTTGGACATGCTATTTTCCTCACGATGTTTTTTAGAGTTCCGTACCCAAAGAGTAAAAACGGGACCCTATCACTAAGACTTCAATGTGTGTCTGCTTCTCTGTCTGCCTTTTTGTCCGTCCGTCTGTCTGTCTGTTTGTCTATCTGTCTGTCTGTATGTCTCTAGGTTGTATCTCAAGCACCGCTATAGCTAGATTTCTGAAACTTTCACAGATTGTGTAAGTACTTATATATCTGTTGTCGCTATTAACAATAAATATGCCTACTAAAAACAAAATAAATTAAATATTTAATAAATAGTAAATACATATATATTAATCATGATAATTATAATTATAAGGTAATAATTATTATATATAAAAAATAATGTACTTAATTATAAGCTGTGAATAAATATACAGCTGCAGCTGTTAGCGACTCAACATCCATTTCGAATCCGTCCGCACATTGGCTCGATCCAAAGCATACTGAATGACCTTCCAACGTGTGGATTACTCACAAGCGCCGTTGCAAACGCACCGCCGTTCGCGTTGGCCAACGCGTTGGCAGTGCGTTCGTCTAAATGGGGAGGCAGCATAATAATGGATACATGGAAAGTCAACGACCGACATCGATGCCTTACTCCGGTCAAACTACAGAAACTGTCAGCCTTATCTCTCCCGCAGTATGCGTCGGGCAGAAGTTTTAGGCAGCCGGCCAGATATGAACGGATTAACGATTATATTTCTATTATATTCCGCCATAAATTCCACTCGCGACCATGTGTCTGATTTATGTTGCTAATTTAATGAACCTGCATAATTTTAAAACCTGTGCTGTGTGCAGTGTTATGTAAGGATTTTCGATTAAATTTTACTTATGTATGTCGGACTGATATTTTGTACATGCGTCGTTCGTAGTAAAATCCTGAACAAACGGAAAAATTATGCCAGGTTATAATTGATGACCTAGAATTTTACACTTTTAGGGTTGGACCCCATCTGGCAGCACGGAATCGCCTTTTTCGTCGCCTGTCGCTTAGAACTGCCATTTGCTAGACCGAGACAGAAAGCATAATGCGATAGCCTCGAGGATTCCGCCGCGTGCTATCGCATTATGCTTTCTGTCTCAATCTAGCAAATGGCAGTTCTAAGCGACAGAAAGAGAAAGGGCGACGGAAAGGAGTAGACAGAATGATAGAGTATGCCGAATTAGAACTGATGTAAAAAAAAATAAGTTTGACGTATTATAACAAAAGTCGTCGCTAGGGTCGTTACCTACAAATTTAGTTGTTGTATATAAATTTTGGCACATACAAAGAAAACTGTCAGATTTCAATTTCAAAATCTTCTTTTTAAAAATAAATTATAAACAAAACAACTTTTTGAAAAAAAGTTTTTATTTAAATAGTCCAAAAAGAAGAAAATAATTTTTTCCTTGAAAAATTTGACTATCAAGTTATAATCCTCAATATATTATACAATTTGCATGATAATAAAAGCTTGTCGCTCGGTATCAATTTAACTGAGTAAATTGACAAATATATTTTTTATTTTAATAAAATCAAGTAGGTACCGTACTGAATAGGCTACTTGACTTATATTCAATTTCATTGAACAAATGCATATTTCTAGTAGAAGTTGGCCTAGGAAACCGTATTTCACCCTTATCATTAAATAAAAGCTTATGACTGATTAATAAAGTCGATTTAAAAATATGAAGTTATGAAAATATGATTTGTACTGACGAAAACGCTTTTGCAGTACGTCATCACATTAGTAATTTATCGCGCTCGTTATATTATGTAAGTTTATTTGTACATAAATAATAAGAATAAGCCTAGAAAGACTCGTAAAATATATTTTCTTGAATAGTTCAAATAAAACATCAGTTTGAAATAATATATCCATTTATTGTAGTTGGGAAATGAAATGGCCAAAACTTTTCTCAAAAAGTTTTCAACATTACAAATGATTTCTAAATTCTTTCCTAATTTTTTGGCACTGTTAGAATCGTATGTTTAGCTTTATAAGGAATTTTTCAATAAAGAAAGTATAAAATACAAAAAATATGACGTCACACTATTGCGGACAGTGTTTTCGGCGCCATTTAAAAGGCATATTTTTCATTCAACATTTTTATGGGTTTCTACTGTTTAAAATATTGAAATATTAGTTTTTTTGGTGAAAATGAATGATTAAGAAGCGATTAACATGAAGAAAAAAATTAGGTCAAATAGCCTATTACTGATAGATTGTTAAGTCTCGCGACAAGCTTTTATTGTCATGCAAATTGTATGATATATTGAGGATTATAACTTGATAGTTAAATTTTTCAAGGAAAAAAATATTTTCTTCTTTTTAGACTATTTAAATAAAAGCTTTTTTTCAAAAAGTTTTTGTTCATAATTTATTTTTTGTTTTTTAGTTATCTCTGGCTAGATTTCTGCATGACTAAAAAGTTAAATTTCATTTAACAAAAGTGACCGGATACAACCGGGCATTTTATGAAACCCGGCTGTCAGTCACGTCATTTCACGTCACGTCACGTGACGTCACGTAAAGTCACGACACTTAACGTCACGTAACGTCACGTTACGTAACGTCACGTCACGACACGTCATGACATGACACGTCACGACTCACAACACGACACGACACGAGTCCTTTTATTTGATACCCATATTGCAGTAGTGCATTAAAAATAACTATTCCTCTATCTTGGATAAGCCGCCATATTGGATGTAGAATGACATTACTTTCGTTTTCGAGTTACTCTCAAGTAACTCTTTCATTTTATATCCATATTGTAGGACTGCATTGAAAATAACTATTTCGCCATCTTGGATGGTCGGCCATATTGGATTTAGAGTGATGTCACATACCATATCGTGCATTGTCATCATAACTAAACGTGTATGAAAAAATTCAGCTCAGTCGGTTGAAGATATCTACTTCAAAATTGAGTTCCAAGATTGACCCGAAGACCCGAGACCCGAACATACATACTTACATACATACAGAGCAAGTTAAATAAAAGCTTTTAATGAATGATACCAGCCAGCGCGCCAGCCTTTAACTTATCCTGGCGAAGCCCGAAAGAAATGACAGATATTAATACTCGTCCGTCTCTTAGTAGTCGAAGTACTGGTAGTTATGTCTATTGTGCAGATGAGGTCCAACCCTTAGGGCCAACCCACACAACCACACCACGTGGTCGGGCGTATATTACGTATTGTAAATGAACTGGACCATTCACACGTACCACATTTTGCAGTCGTTGTCAACCACTTGTCAAATAACTTGTCAGACGCAACCACGGCCGACCACATCGCAACCACGTCGCAACCACGTCGCAACTACATCGCAACCACAACGTTGCGTCGATGCAACGACAATGCGCGCACGCCACCCGCGTTCGTCCCCCCCTCCGTTTCATTGACTCGTACGTAGAGATCAACTACGATAATATTATGGCGCGCCCCTCCAAATGACTGTTTCAATGTGTGTAGTCACATCCTTATGAAAGAGTTTGTATGAAGTAAGTATTCAACCAATCATAGTACACGTAATATTTCAGTTAATGTCACTTATTACCAAGATTTGTTGTTCAACTAATCATAACTAGCCTACTGCGCAAGACAACGCACTTCAAGCGTTTTGACAACGAACTTCAAAAGTTTTGAATTTTGGAGCGGCGCGCCATGATATCGTAGTTGATCTCTAACCACATCGCAACCACTGGCGACAACGCAACCACGTCGGTATTTTGTCGGTACCACAACGCATGGGCGTATATAAGGGGGATGTCCTGGGGGTCCGGACCCCCCCATTGCCATTACTATCCATCTTACTTGTCCAATCGACAATAATATACCTCGTCGATTAAAATCGGTGCGGTACATGTATTTTAAAAAACATTTTTGATTTCCTAAACACGTTGTCTATTTGCTGCTGCGGAACCCTTCATGGGCAATTCCACGCTTTTTACGTTAGGGGACCCCCCCCCCCCCTTATCAAATATACGCCCATGCCACAACGCAACTATAAAACTGCAGCGACACCATTCACACGTAACCACTGCTCGACGACATTTTGTCGTTGCGATGTCGTGTGGTTGTGGTACGTGTGGGTTGGCCCTTAATCATTCCTCAAAAAATCTGTTAACTATCTAGTCACCTTTCAAAAATAACAATAATTTAAGGCCTATACTCGATCAAATGAATGTCCTTAGGTAATTTAGGGCCATCTATTTGCTCTGTTTCTCTTTGCTATGCCTGCATTTTAATTCTGGTTGTGGTCACGTCGTGCCGAGTTCTAAAACATCACATATAATACCTCCATGCTAGTTCCTATCGACTGGTATCTAACAATAGCTGGTGGCAGTCTGTCCCCAACACCGAATACGTCTGACCTCATTCAATATCCCTTTTCCGAACGAACAGTTTTATCGACTTTGTTATTTCCACCCAGTGACTTTTCCCTACTAAATCGTTCCGACGCAAAAAACCGGGAATCTTAAACATTCGACACTGGTCAGGCTCAGGGTAATGACAATTTACATTAGCTCTGACTCGGTGCACTCGATGTTAAATAAACCCGAATAGCTATGTCCACATTATGCGCTTTCGTCTTAAATTTTCGTCATCTTTTTTCAACTTTCGTTTTGGCGCATTCAATAATTGAATGCGTCAAAGAACGCAACGCCAACTGTCATTTTTAATAACAAAGCGAAAGTTTTTAACGGTCAGAGGGCATGCGCCACGGGCATGCCTCACGTTCGCTGTTGACTGCACTATAACGCATGCCCTTGACGAACAGAAAAAGGCACAGTGTGGACAAAGCTAATTGGTGCTTTTTCAGTATGATCCGTTGCGTTAAGGCGACGCCTTGATAATTTGGCTATAGCGATGCCGATTTTTCTCAGCAATGACTAAAGCTAAGAAATTAAAGTTCATTGTCAGTATTCATCATGTCTTTGTCTTTGAATTGCCCATAGCATAACACGATTGGACAACTTTTATAACACAGAATTATCAATCGAAAAGACCTCTGTAAAAAAAGGGATTCCTATTTTTCCAACAGAGGAGAGTGATTTAAGATTCCAAAATTTGTACATAAATTGGTTGAAGCATACACTTTAATATGTGCATAGCTTATATGAAATGTATTTATGGTTTTTAAATTACGCGACAAAAACCATTTTATCGCTTACGCCCTTTCCATTTTTTGCTGTTCCATTGCTTGTTTTCTATGAGTGGCCGGCCCGGCCTCTCATAGAAAACAAGCAATCTAAAACATATCCAACACGGTTTCTTACTTTAACGCGGCGTCACCTTAAGGGATCCTAAAAAGGGTAAAGCTAGTGAAATTGATAACGGCTTATAATTAACTGATCACCAGAAATAGTAACATTTCACAGACAAAAATAGTAAACGATCACCAAAATATAGACCACCATTTTAATGTAAAATGATAACCAAAGATTTAACATCTTAAAACCAAAAATAGTAAATGATCACCAAAATTTGTAAATGATCACCAACATTATACTAGCATTTTAATGTAAAATGATCACCAAACATTTAACATCTTAAAACTGAAAATAGTAAATGATCACTAAAATTAGTAAATGATCACCAACATTATAGTAACATTTTAATGTAAAATTATATAAACAAAGTATTTTCACTTTGGTACCCTATTAAGGAAAAATGAACCAAAAAAATCATTGCTCCGGAGAATAATAAAATATAATAAAACCAAATTTGGACTTCATTTTAATTTAAAAATGAGAAACAAAAGAATTACGTCTTGTTATTTGACTATCGTAAATAAATAATAATAATATAATGATAACGGGACTCAGTATAAGTATCTCCATACCAAATTTCAGCAAAATCGGTTCAGTGGTTTGGGCGTGAAGAGGTTACAGACAGACAAACACACTTTCGCATTTATAATAATATTACTTATTAGCATCTTATTAGTATGTAAAACTCTCATTAGCCTTGCTAATATTATTTTAAACTGGAATGGGTAGATGTCCGTCTGTTATCTTTTTAGGTTCAAACTGCTGAATATAACAATAATATGGAGTTATTTAAATACTTCCTTGTTAATTATATGCTTTCATTTTTTGTCAATCGTAGTGATTTATTTGGACAGAAATATCGCATTGATTTGCTCGCAAGGATTTGGTGATCATTTACTATATTTGGCGTTCGATTACAATTTGAAGTGTAGTCGTGACAAAAATGGCTGGTAGTATTGCAATTTTAGACTTTCTTTTTTTGGTGTTAAGTAACTTTTTTTGGTAAACACGTTTAGGGTATCAGAGCATTTTTTGGTGGTCATTATATTTGTTCCCATTGATGACTACATATATTATTAGGGTACCCGCTACTTCGTTTCAGCGAATTTAACTATGATATAGGTACTTACACTCCCATATGTCCGTTCCCGGGACTCTTAGTATATCTTTATTATTTGTAAATATTTAGCGTGTATAGGTGACAGACAAACATACACAGAGAAGGCGTGGGTGACGTGGGCCACCACCCACGGCCTTGCGGTCCGAGAGGTCTCGCGCCCCTTGGACTTGGACTTTTAGGATTTACGTGTTTTGATACTCATAATTTTATACATAAAAAAATTGTCTATAAAAAAATTCTTTGTCTCAAGAAAAATCCGTCCACTTGCGTCGTCCATCAGGGCGCCTCGAAAAACATAATATCTTGCCCACATAAAATTTAGGTCTTGCTCCGCCACTGAACATACATACTTTCACATTTATAATGTTTATAAGGATTAATTTGTATTAAGAAATAAAAACCATCTGATCAGATTAATATTCACAGGTATAAACACCGAAAGTTAAGTAATAAACATGAGAACTAAGCAGAAAGTCAAGTAATAAACTTAAGCTCAACTAACTACCACACAATAGACAAGAGAATTTGTTTAATTGTCCTATTTTGGGACACAACATCATTAAAACCCCTGTACAGGCCTTTGAGGAGGAAAGTTAGTTACACTGCAATACCTCTTATTTACCCTGTTTCTCTATTAGTCTATTTATAACCTCCAAATGTTTAAAACTTTGGTCTCCGAGGTATTCAAGTTAAGGTGACGCCGCGTTAAAGTAAGAAACCGTGTTGGATATGTTTTAGATTGCTTGTTTTCTATGAGAAGCCGGGCCGGCCTCTCATAGAAAACAAGCAATGGAACAGCAAAAAATGGAAAGGGCATAACCCATGGGCTGTCGCTGTCAAAATATATTTTATTGTTATCTGTCGCTGTCACTAACAGCTCAAATTTTTTCAAGGATAAGTTTTGGTTCTAGTTAGATTTCCCAGATTCTAATTGGAATGAGGTTGATTGGCATTACAAATCATAAAGTATAATAAAGTGCCTTTATTTACTTCTAATTTTGTGTCTGGCTAAATATAAAAATGAATCTAGTACAGAACTTTAAAAAAAAGATTATAGGAAATCTAAAAAAATGTCTGATTTATATTTAAATAAAACAAAATAAAACAATATTAGATCCTCAAATTGTATTTTATTTACACTTCAGCACATTAGGTATAATATACAAATGAAACTTCACATGCCACCATACATTTTATTTACACAACACATGTTTTAAAATAATCATAAACTGTCACTGTATATAGTCAATTTTTCATTGACGTTTTATTTTTTTATTTTGTACCAAGCCGAGCGAGTTAAAGACATCACTGATTAGGGCCTTTCTTCTTCTTTTTAATTGCAATGCGGCAGTAAGGAATAAATACCTTGTAGCCATACAATTTGAGCGGGAAGTGCCATTCCAGTGACAGGCTGGCCGACAGACAGGCGTTTTCGCATATTCCAGTGACAGGCTTTCCGACAGTCAAGGGGGCAACAAAATGGTTTTTGTCGCGTAATTTAAAAACCATAAATACATTTCATATAAGCTATGCACATATTAAAGTGTATGCTTCAACCAATTTATGTACAAATTTTGGAACCTTAAATCACTCTCCTCTGTTGGAAAAATAGGAATCCTTTTTTTTACAGAGGTCTTTTCGATTGATAATTCTGTGTTATAAAAGTTGTCCAATCGTGTTATGCTATGGGCAATTCAAAGACAAAGACATGATGAATACTGACAATGAACTTTAGTTTCTTAGCTTTAGTCATTGCTGAGAAAAATCGCCATCGCTACAGCCAAATTATCAAGGCGTCGCCATAAGACGCAGTATGGGTCATACTGCGTCTAGTGATCATTGTGCGTCTTAATTTGAAGTGAATCCCAGATGTGGATGGTCAGAATCCTTCCTTGTTGGACCTCCTGCTAACTTCCAATCCTGACGGCGACCAAATATCCGTAACCGCACCACTTGGTTCATCGGATCATTGCCTTGTTAGGAGTTCTGTGCCACTTACGACGGTGTTAAGAACTTTTTGAGAATAACTCGAAAACGAATGTAATGTCATTCTACATCCAATATGGCGGCTCATCTAAAATAGGGGAATACAAACAAAGTTTCGTTTATTTCTGCATGACTAAAGAATTGGATTTCAGTTAAAAATAGTTAAGTGAAATCCAACTTTTAAGTCAACTACAAGTCGTTAAATATAGGCACGGTTTTTTCACTAATCAACATCAATTACGATTTCTCAAGGACATAGAAGTTAATTAGGTTTTTTATCTATACTAATATTATGAAGTGGAAGACTTTGTTTGTTTGAACGCGCTAATCTCAATAACTACTGATCCGATTTTAAAAATTCTATCAGTTTTATATGGCCCATTGATCGAGGAAGGCTATAGGCTATATTTTTCTACTATACAACTAATAGGAGCGAAGAAAAAAGAAATATTTTCTACTCTTCAACTAATAGGAGCGAAGAAATAGTTGAAATTGTGGAAAAAACGGAAGGAAATTATTTGAAAGGGCTTATTTGAACGCGCTAATCTCAGGAAATACTGGTCCGATTTGAAAAATTATATTGCAGTGTTAGATAGCTTATTTATCGAGGAAGGCTATAGGCTATATTTTATCACGCTAAACCTAATAGGAGCGAAGAAATAGAGGAAAATGTGAAAAACAAGAGAAATTATTTTATAGGGCTTATCTCACGAACCACTGAAGCAATTTTATGTTATTTGGCACACATGAAGAATAGATCACTTGAAAGGACAAAAGTTTCTTTTTTGCGGAAAAATGTACGGCTTCCGTGACATTCTTAAATTACGCGGGCGAAGCCGCGCGGAACATCTAGTATAAAATAACGGGGCAAACGGGTCACCTGGTGGAAAGCAACAACCGTCGCCCATGGGCACTCGTAACGTCAGAAGAGCTGCAGATGCATGGGAATATGCCTTCTTCTTAAAATGCTTCTGGCGATAGTTCGTTCCACAGTTTTGCAGTGCGCGGAAGAAAATTACGCGAAAAATGCACGGTGGAAGACCGCCACAAGATGATAGGATGGTCCTCAGAGCACTCCCCGTGATACAACTGATAGAGGATGCATATAGCCAAACGTATTACCTCCTTTTTTGGAAGTCGGTCAAAAACCAAAGTATTACATACCAAAATTTTGCAAAGCCGTTACAGCAGCTTAGGCTTGAAGAGATAACAGACACAGAGAGACAGACAGATAGACGGACGGTCAGACAGACGGACAGACAGACAGATGGAGGACAAACCGACAGACGGACGGATAGACAGACAGACAGAAATACTTGCGCATTTATAATAATTATATTATAATAAGTATGGATCCAAAGTCCACTACATACTTACTAAATTCAAATTACTTATATATTTATAAATACAATTATAATGTACGCATGTACAATGTATACGTATAGTCGGGACATTTTAATAGGCCACATTTGACAGTTCATCAATATTGTACCAGGTAACCTTATAGCGACGTACATAAAAAATAAATATTTTCGTTTTGTTATAACTGCACAATTGACTAACTTTTTTCAATGACGATTACATATTTATTGTAAATATGACCGATACGAATTATTTAACGATTTGCTTTTACTGATAAACAATTCTAAACGTAATAAATAAATTCTGATCTTAATAATTGCACGTCGTTACAATGTTACGTTAGCTGACCTTTTTTCTTTTTAAACTATAGGGAAGTTACTCTAAAAATCGGAAGCGAATAAATAGTATCGATGCATTAATTGCTTGTAACGAAATATCCCCATAAATTAATAACCACGTTGTGAAAAGTAACACATATTTATGTGAAATGAATAATGATAATACTACATTTAACAATTTTTTTTAATTCAAGCGAATAAATGCATTTTTTTTTTGTAAATCATGTACTTGTCTTATTTTGCTCCTTGAATTTGCAAAAGAAAAAGTAATAATGGGACAGGAGTTTGTTTAAAACGTATAAAATTCAAATATTTTATTTCAAGTCCGTATCGATTTATTCGTTTTGGTCGATGTTTTTACGCAGCTCACCTCACTATGGAGATTAATCTGACAGATGTCAAATGTGGCCTATAAAAATGCCCCGACTGTAATACCGTATTTATATTATTACCAAAATACAAACTCGTCTCCGTGAATACTTCATTCATCGTCGTCTCATCATAGATATCTGTATTCTGCCTACATTCCCCTCTGAATCTACTACTCTATGACAATGCGAAATGGCGCGCGTCTTCGCCTAGTAATTGAATGTTCGTATTTTAATTGAAAATAATTAAATAAGAATACTAACCGATGAAATGTTATGCCGTCGCATTTGGAAGTGTTTTTTTGAATTATTTTTACAATATCCTAAGACACACCAAGGCATTTTTGTGACTTTTATTTTGTTTTTTTATAATTGTCATACGTCAAGTGCGCAGAAGAGCTGGCGGCCGACTAAGTGCACTGCGGCTATATAGCGTCTCTTGAATGTGACCAAGCACTGCGTTGCGGTGTCAACTCCATACATCTCAATGTGCGCAGGGGAAACCCACCATGGGTGCCCCGGGTTGGGGATGTGCCTCAGTTTAAATTCTATTATAATTTTATATGTATGTAAGTGTTATGTGCCTCTGTATGTGTGTGTAATAATTCTACCCAATCCAAACTAATACTCTTATCCTCTGTAAATAAAATATTATTGATACCTTGTAATATAATGGGTTCGTACCATACTATGGATTATTATATAGAGGTATATGGGGGCACCACATTACTTAGCATCAGCTTAACTATTAGCAATGACAATTTTTAGGTTTTATTCAGGTATAATTGCCACGCACAGAAACACACAACCAAATATGCACACACACACACACACACACACATACACTCAAACCCCTTTTTTCGTCAGGGACTAAATATAAAAATAAATAATATAATTATAATTTCTATAAGCTTAAGCAGCCACTTATTAGGCAGAATGTTGGAACCATTTCAGTAAAATTATATGACCTTTTTGTACCACACTTTATGCAATAAATCATTCTAGTTCGTTCCGTACCGTTCCGTTACGTTACGTTACGTTAAGTTACGTCACGTTACGTCACGTAATAATGGCTAATACATAATCCGCTGATATTACGCAACTTGTTATTGGAAATAAAAGTTGAGGTGTTGTCTATGGGTGAATCCGCCAAGTTATTTCATAGGCGACTGCTCTTACTTATTGGAGGTGAATTCTTTGGGCGCCCGGAACTTCGGAAGAGTTCTTCACGACTCACTGGTACGGGGTACCGAGCAGCCGCAGAGTTAGAGGGACTAGATAGCCTATCCATGTTAATTTTAACTTCGTGATATTATGGTCTCAAACTTGACAAAAATCTATGACAAATTTTGTGCAGAAGACATTACTTTGGAGATCTTACGACTGAGGCGCCACTTGGAAGCCGCTAACATTTCCCTTGAAGAAGCGGTCAAATGGACTACCCTGGAGCTTCTCTTTATAAGTAGTAAAATGGGACTATTCTGAGTCTGTCAAGTCTAGCGCTCATATTTTTTAACAGTTTGTGTTTCTTGGCTTCTTGTGAAAGAAGTTTTTCAAAATTAAAGCTAATAAAATCTTACTTAAGATCCACAATCAGCCAAACGCGTCTTACCAGTATTTCCATATTGTTTATTGAAAAGGCCGGAAAGTAAATTTTGATAATGTAATAATCACACATTTTAGTGAAATGAAGTTACGTACTTGCACGTTTAGTGTTTGTCGTTATATTTAGGGGGTGCTAGAAAGCCGCCCCTGGGTTCCAAACCACGCTACGCCGCTACTGCTCAGGGAGTAGATAGCCTATTCTTGTTCATTTTTAAGGTATGATTTAGGGCAGGGGTGGCCAAACTTTTGACCTGTGAGGTCTACTTTAGCTCGAAAATACTTCCTGCGGTCGAATGCAAGATAGAATTTAGAAGAGAGAAATAAAACATTTTTGTAAGTACTTAAAGTTAATTGTATGTATAATTTTATTTTATTGAATATTACATACTTAGGTAATTCGAATTTTTCATTGCGTTTTACGCTTTTTTTTACGCGGAACATTTTAAAATAAATGATATTACATACTTAGGTAATTCGAATTTTTCATTGCGTTTTACGCTTTTTTTTACGCGGAACATTTTAAAATAACATTGAGATGTAAAATAAATGATATTATTTTTGAATATATTAATTAGCACCAGCATAGACAGTTAATAAAAAGTTTTGTTCGACGTTTGACAACGTTTTTGTCAATATTTTGATATGACGTGTGCAACATGTTGGATTTTGGTCAGATTGTTATATTAATATGTATCGGTATATATGCTAGTAGCGCTTTTTGCTTAGTGTTCCCCCTGTGTTCCCCATTGGCGAAAGATTCTACTGTTTAAAATTTCATAAAATGTGTTCAAACTTTGGCGTACCGTTTTCAACTACTTTAGTTCCGTGATGTGACTTAAAAAGTTTTGTGGCAGCTGACAATTTTACAGTTAGGTTTCAGTTGATTTCAGTACATTTCCCACATACCGCATTTGAGCCGGTGTCAAAAGTTTCAAACTTAATTCGAACAACGCCGCAGAAAAGTGGGTGAGGCGACATCTCGCCAGGTCAAGTCTTCCTAACTTTTTATCGTCCGGGGCGTGTGAATTTTGAAATTTTCTATGTTACGTAATATAATTTACCTTTTTTAGCCAAAATAAGGCCTCTTTCATAAAATCCAAAAAATCTGTATGTTCCCTTATCGTCAAACTACTGATTTTTAGGGTTTTGAGTTTTGACCAATCAGAACGCTTTTGACTGATATTCCAAGAGAATATAAAACACAAGGAACGAAACTGACGAATATTTATCATGCATAATAAATGTACAATATATCCACAAAATTCTGGCAATAAGACATTTGATTTGATTTTATTTGAATACAATATATAACGTGCATATCAAAACAACATTTGCCAACAATCGATACTCGTTGAAAAGTATTCCCAAGTGGGAAAAGGTATTGAATAAAAATAGGATTAATATGTTAGGAGTTAAGTGGGGAGAAGCGGCCGTTATACTCTCGAGGCTCAAATCTGGCGGGGCGAATGGGGAATAAATAATATTTTACGACATATTAAATTCCTCTAAACGTTAAATACGCCATTTTCATAGCCCGCGTGCTGTTTTCCCAGCAAAAGTGTATTAATTTTGTATGTTGAGAAGTTATGAGAGTTTTAAGGCTTTAAGACTGTGATTAGGAGTTAAGGAAGGAGTTTGGTGCGGTTTTTACACAATGATTACGGTCAGATTTCGTGGGGTTACGTTCAAGAGCAAAGTTCGTTTCGGTTTTAATTAGATTAATTAAATGGTGTTTTGAGATAGCTAATTTCAAAAAAAAATACTGCGTATACTACGTAATATGCTTAAAAAATACGAAAAATATATTTTTTTAATGTTTCTATTGTTTATTTGAGTAAAAAAACATCACAATAAAATACATTTCAGACAGTTTTAACGCTATACATACAATTGATTGTGATATCCACATCATTTACCACATATTTAAGTATATATGTAAAATGTTTTCAAAGTTTAATTATAGTAATATCAGGTTGAGATTTTAATCCTTCGATCGCGGATTCTTGGAAATCTATTGTTTACTTGGGAGTTGAATTTTGATAGGTTATTTTAATGTATTATTTTTTCTTTTGCACTAAACTACTTTTTTTTATTTTACATCAAGTAAAGGACATATTTACAGCAAATAACAAAATTATAAGTGTTACCTAATTAAATGTTGATATTATAATAATTATTGTTTGTGATGTGACAGTCAAGAAATCTGAAAATAGCTGGGTCAAGAAAATGTGGAAATTTTTACATCGCATCGCCAGTGTTGGGAACTTTTTCGGGTAAAAAATGCCAAACGCGTGTCAGGACTTTAAATAATTTAAGGTGGTGGTGTGTCTGTCACTTCATTGTCGTTCAGATTGGGGTCAAAGACCGCTACTGACAGAATATTCGGAAATTTGAGAATAGTTATAAATATTAAATACCCCTCACTTTTGCACGGCAAAAATTATGTTTCGTTTTTTCTGCCTGTGTGCAATCCATGGTTTTCTTTCCTTTATTTGTTTCATAAATCTTAATTGACTTTCTGCAAATTACTAAAACACAAAGCAAAGTTTGTTTTTCCAGGCACTACCGAATTAATTTGCGATCAATTCGATTTCTGAGTGGATTTTCATACAACAGAAGTCCCGATTGTTGTTCGCCGTGGCCCACTAGATTTCAGCCAAGCAATAAGAACTCTTCAACTTTTATGGTTGACAAGCCAAGCTGTGTATAAATTTTAATGATGGTTTATTCTACTATCTACAATAATATAGGGCTCTACGAATAATCAAAATCTTATTTTGATTATTCGTAGATTACGTATACGGTATTTTATGGTTTCATTAATTATAATTAGTAGACAAAATATAATATAATAAGCTGGATGCTGCCCGCAGGTTCGTTTCTCGGTGTATGTATCGTTCGAAAAATTATTTTTGCGATGATAAAAACTATTATAGACTTATGAGTCTATACAAATTTTTATCTTATTATTAAATTTCAGATGAAAGGTATACTATCGTTTAATCGTGAGGTATGGGAAAGAAAACATACAGATTTACTTAAATTACACTTAATTTGTTCCGGACATAATAGCGTAAAAGTGAATCTCTCGTTTCTAAGTTGAAATCTGTGGAATAACCAAACTCATCAACCCAGAATCCAAACAGCATTTTCAGCAGTAAAAAATCGCTTACCACCGCCAATAAAAAGGGGCCTCTCGGGAATACTTAACTTTCCAAAACACGTGTGGAAGTTCCCTCTACAGGCTCATTAGCCGTCATCACTGTAAAACATGACTGGCACATGCACAGTATAATATAATAGCCACTTAGAGCCCAGTCCACACGGCGCGTTGCGTTGCGTTGCGTTGCGTCGTCGCAACGCAAATATTTTGACGTATAGCCGGCCACACGGGCGCTGTGCCATCGCAACGTTATTACGAAACTGCAGGGCAATCGCGTTATTTTTAAACGTTTCAATTCAGGTTCACCTGTTGCCTGCACCTGCAGTGTTCATCTGCTTTGGTTGTGGTTCAGTTACGGTTCGGTTCCACTGCGTCTGAACAAATTTCAGTATCGTGCTAACTTTCCAATTTTTTTCCGATACGTTAATTGGTCAATTGACAAATTGTTTATTTACGAATGAATATGACACGAGTGAAGTTGTTTCAACTAGTTATTGTGATTTGTGGATGATTATTACTTGGAGTTTATAATTTACGTAGTTAAATTCATATTGTTTTACTTTAATTTACAAAAGCCGTATTGAGAAGTAACTTCTGAAGTTGTGACAAAAGTTTTTTGTGGCATAGAAAACATTTACGTAAAGAAGTATGTAAGTAATGTCAAAGTTCAATTCACTTTATAACAAACTCAAATAGTCCTTTGAAGAGCTTTGAAGTAAAACATAAGCTTATATTATAATTTGATTATAGCTTATGTTATATTTTTCCATCGATTTTCGTCAATTTAACACACCAAAATAAGAAACGTTTCAGAAACGTGCGAGTAGAAGTAGCTTTGTATCAACTTTTTGTTTTGACAGCGTTTGCGCTTGGTCTGAGGTTCAGTAACGTCTCAACTGGCTGTCAAAACGTTAGCGCGATACCGAATCGTTCCAAAAGTCGATCAACGTCCGAGTTTCATTTGCGGTTCAGTTGAAAACATTTAGCACGATTGCCCTGCAGTCTTAACGTCAACGCTTCGTCTCCGGGGCTGCTGTCCGTTATGTATGCGTTGCGACGACGCAGCGCGCCGTGTGAACACCTTGGTTATTTGTATGTAAAACAACGCAACGGCAGCGCTGCGTTACGTCGCTGCGTTGACGCAACGCTGACGCAGCGCGCCGTGTGGACTGGCTCTTACCTCACATCCCTCGCAGGAAAAATCCCACATAGTGAGAACCACTTACAACCACTTAAATCGAATCAAAAATCCGTTAAGCCTCGCCTATTATTTTTGCATTTGCAGATTTCTAATGGCACAGCTTTTTGAGATTATTTGCAAAGATTCCTTTTTGTGTCGTTGCTTTACTTAGAAAAAGTGGCTCTGGGAGAAGTGAAAACTTAAACATAAAACCTGCAACAGAAGGTACAGGTATACATTTACGCTGCATGGTAGAAAGGTAGAGGTATATTCTTTCTTTTCATACACCGCCCTAGCGCAACTCTAGTCATGGCAAAAGCTTCTACTCGAGGCAAGGCAAGCTACTCCTCATCAGTCTTACGAATTTTCAATCAGGTCACATGTGACGCGAGTTTAACATAATTTACCCATTCCAAAAAGTGGACAACACCGCTGAAAAGATTTTACTTAAAAGACTAATGTAACAACTACTATAACATTAAGTAGATGTTCATGTTCACCGTAGATTTACGTTTAAAGGGGTTAAACTGAAATTAACATAGAGTTAATGCAAACGCAATTAGACCAAATTGCAACGGATTAGTTTTGTATTAATACATTATATTAATATTATAATCGTAAATTACGATTTTGTTACATAAAATAAATGCATATTCATGCGTTCTGCAGATTACTGAGATTTGCAATTTAATGTTTGTTAATAGTATCTACAATTTTGTGATCAAACTACAAATATACTCTACTAGATGACACCCGCTACTCTGTTGCGCCATAATTCGTATATCGCACAGAAACCTTACATTTTTGCTGGATAAAAAGTATTCCATGTCCTTTGCCGGGGCTAAAAGTATCTCCATACCAAATTTCGGTTCAGCGGTATTGGGCGTGAAAAAGTAACACACAAACAGATACACTTTCGCATTTATAATAATATATTATGTGTAATATATTTAAATGTATAATACCATCAGAGTTATACAAACGAACTATTCAATTAATACAAAATCGACGTAATCACAAAGCAGAATATGATATTGGAGATGATTTTCAAATTTTCATAAATCACAATTTCATAAAGGCACAAAAGGTTATTACAGTTATTACGATGGAGCTCTGAATCAAAAATTAATCGAAATGTAATAAATTATATATTTTAAAGGTATTCTAATAGGAAATTTTTGCCATTGTGTTCGTGGAGTTTATTCAGATCTCGTTAATAAATATGCTAATGTCCCTCCCTGAGGACGCGGGACTCATCTTCCGTCAGGTAAGCGAAAATAAAATTTCTACAGTCGGATATCGACGTTCGTGTGTTAAGCTATTGTTATTTTAATACCATGTTGGCTGATTATGGTCTAATAAAAGATTCAAACCCAATTTCACCAACATTGAAAGCATGTAAAAATATGTCTTCCCTTTCATTCACATGAAAAACGAAAAAGGTAACGTGATATTAATTCGATCATTAACTTTAACAGTCGTTGGTGAAGTTGGGCCTAAGAACGTTAAGAGAGGCATGTTTATCTAAACTGTGGCTTCTACAGGGTGTAACTAAACTAACTAATACTTTAGGGTACTGTATATGACGTGTCCCGTATATAGAAGTTCACTGTAAAAGCAGCAGCGCTGAAAGAGCAATTTTTTTGTGATTTGTATGGCAAGCGCCCGCGCTTCACAATTTTTTCAGAAATACAACGTATGAATTAGTATGAGGCCTAGCGCGCACCACGATTTTATGCAGCGCGATTATTTTATTGCAGAAATACAACGTATGAGTTAGTATGACAGTGCGCGCACATGCGAGTAAATAATCGCAGCGATTTTAAAATTGTGATTTGTCACATTTTGCTGCGTCTGCTCGCGACGCGATTGTCGCGAAAATAAAATGCAGAATATGAAATTGTGTGGTACCGCGCGCACTGCGATAATAAAATCGCACACTCGGGCCGGCCCGCACTTCATTTGTGTTTCATCTGTCTACAGATTAATACCATAATTGTACCAATATAATAATTGTTGGTCCTCATATTGCATTCAATATGAGGTCTAACAATTATCAGTAATATGTCTAATGTTTGAATTTCCATTCTATAATAGCCAAATAATTTTTTGGGATACATTTGAAGTTCATGGTATTTCTGATAAAAGAAACCTTTGATAATTCTATCCGCTGTGAAAGGATGAGTCCAGTATTGACGAATTTTCTTTTTAGGGTTCCGTACCCAAAGGGTAAAAACGGGACCCGCTATTACTGAGACTTCGATGTCTGTCTGTCTGTCTGTCCGTCTGTCTGTTCATCTATCTGTCTCCAGGCTGTAACTCAAGAAAGGTAGGTAATAGCTAGAGAGTTGAAATTTTCACAGATTGTGTATATCTGTTGCCGCTATAACAACAAATACTAAAAATAAAATAAAATTAATATTTAGGGGGGCTCCCATACAAAAGACACAATTTTGTTGCCTAATTTTGCTCTATAATGGTACGGAACCCTTAGTGCGCGAGTCCGACTCGCACTTGGCCGATATTTTTTTCTTCTGATCCTCCAAAGTAGTAAATAAAGACAAGCAACTTGTACGAAATCCATAGTGAAAGTGAGCAAAGATCAGAGCGCGAACCACGATTTTAATTTTTGCGACACGATTTCAAAATCGCGCTGTAAAAAATCGCAGAGACTACGGTGCGCGCACTGCGATAAATAAATAGTGATCTTTGCTCACTTTCACCATGGATTTCGTACAAGATGCTTGTCTTTACTTCGGAGGATCAGAAGAAAAAAAAAGAAAATTTGTCAATACTGGACTCATCCTTTTACAGCGGATAGAATTATCAATAATTGTGGTCTTTCTTGTACTACGATTATCAAATGTTCCACATCTATCTTCGTATCGTTTTTATACGTGGGAGAGCCATGCTTCGGCATGAATGGGCCGACTCGACCGGAGAAATACCACGTTGTCACAGAAAACCGGCGTGAAACAGCGCTTGCGCTGTGTTTCGCCGAGTGAGTGAGTTTACCGGATGCCCAATCCCCTACCCTATTCCCTTCCCTTCCCATCCCTACCCTCCCCTATTACCCAATTCCCTCTTAAAAGGCCAGCAACGCACCAGCTCTTCTGATGCTGCGAGTGTCCATGGGCGACGGAAGTTGCTTTCCATCAGGTTACCCATTTGCTCGTTTGCCCCCTTATTTCATAAAAAAAAACCGGCCAAGTGCGTGTCGGGCCACGCGCAATATAGGGTTCCTACTAACCTATATACCTATATACCTACTAAATAATATTATAAAGGCGAAAGTATGTGAGTTACGAGAACATAAGTAATTAAAAAAATGAACATAACACCTCCTCCGTTACGGAAGTCGGTTAAAAATGTAGCCTATGTGTTAATCCAGGATGTCAGCTACCTCCCTGTAAAATTTTGTCGAAATCGCTCCAGCCGTTTAAGCGTGAAGAAGTAAACACTAAAGTCTAAACTGCCAATCGACACAAAACTTCATATCATTAAAAATAAAAATAAAATTTACTGAATTTCGTTATTTTGATGACAACTCAATTTTTATTTCATAATAATTGTCAGGGAATACGATACTATAAGGGCTGGTTTACACGTATTAAGCAGATAAGTAGATAACTAAATTTTAACTTAATTTTTAGTTGTTAATTGCATGTAAACATAAAATTTAGTAGCAAGTAGCAAGTTAAAATTTAGTAAGTACTAAACTAGATGACAATTAGAATTTAGTTACTACTTATCTACTTAATACGTGTAAACCAGCCATTAATGATTAATTTCTTGAAAACACCTTTATGACGCCTTCTTTATTCTCCTGGATTTGGTATTGGTAATTTTATGACTTTTAACTATTGGAGTTTAACTAACTCATTGAGAAATTAATTATATTATTGCCTTACTAAAGTCCTTAATATAATATTATTACTATCATATATTTTGTAAAATAGTGTAAGCAATTATTGCAACCAATAAAAATCTGATAATGTTTAAAATAACATTATTCTTAATACTTCTGTTAAACGTAACAAAATATTAAAAGTAACCGAGGTTACGACCTCACGCTCATTTTAATTTTCTTTTAATTATCTCCTATAATAATATCGCCGGGAGCATGGGGCCATTATCCTAATAATGATATTTAACGAAGCGATTTGCTGGCTACGGCAGTAACGTTATCCAATGTTACCTTATATTGGTTTAGATCCAGTCAGCTTTTCCTCGTAATTAGTATAATGTTTTTGTAATTTGCTCCTATCCTTACTGTAAAATCATTGAGTTCTTAAATTCAATTCGTTGTAAGGTATGTAATTTAGGATGGGCGCAGCGAGAAGGGTTTTTTCCATTAACTTTTTTTCACATTTATCATAAAAAAATATGAAAAATACAAACTGGCCTCTTGCGTGATCCTGTCGTAAAATTAAGTCATCAAATCTAGCGCCCATGTATTACTTTAAATTTACCTGATCATATCAAAAATCAACACACTTAAGGATGATTATATGCATAAGCTAGGAACTATCTATAGTCTGGTGAATTCCGGAATTTTTATCGGAAATTAAAATCATATAATACTACATGAAAATAAACGAAAACCTTTCAATCGCAATTACCTTTCTTCCTAAACCACGAATAATCCGAAACAGAATATTCTTCAATATTGTATTTTTAAATCTACACAAAGCTTTGAAACAATTACAAAATGTGTCTTTCTCGTATTTTCTCAGCCAAATTGATAACCGATAGGATTTCTGACAGCAAAGAAATCAGTTTTTCTGTTCGGCCGCCCTGTTTTTGACACTCGTCAGGCGTTCCCGGCTCTGCACGACAATACAGATTTGAAACGCTCGCAAATTTGCTCTATTGATTCGCTCCACTAAGGATTTTCCGATGGAACTATTTTCGGTTGAGTTACATCCAATACGCGCATTGATTTTGTGCCTTTTGATGTGGAATATATTTTTGATAATTGCCCTGATATGCCAAATGCAATAGCTGGTTCAAACAGAGAAAATGTTGCAATCTGGGAGTTCCGGTAGAAGTAGAAACAAAACGCCAAACCATAGAGAACTTATACATAATTTTCTATGGCCAAACATACATATTTACGTCGCGCCGGCCACGCGGTAGACAGCAGCCCTACTGCGATAGGCAAGCGATTATCGTAAACGCTAACAAAATGTATGAAATTCGACATGAGTCATCGCTTCGCTAGCGAATACTAATTTCAAATCCCATACATTCTATTGGCGTTTACGATAATCGCTTGCCTCTTGTCTAGGCGCTCAGAAGTGAAAACGAAACAACAGGAGCTGGCGTACATTTCGCGTAGAATGAGATATTACTTCCTTTCTACGCCGCGCCTACCGTCTACCATTCCCTGTCTTACGTATTGTCAATCAGGCTACGTATCTCGTTACCGACACACGAGTTTAGCCTTTTTGTAACCCATTCCAGAAAAATTCATAACGCTATTATAAAAGGGGTTTTCACTTGAAAAATATAGAAGAATTCCGAAAACCCTGAATTTAGCAGAGACCTCATATGATTTGCATGCATTAAAGTAAGTGTATCGCAGAAACACTGACGTTGAATCAGACGAGATCTCTCGAGTAACACGTAATGCCCTCGGACTAGGGTTGACAACTTTACAATATTTCAAAATATATTTTCTGAAATAATTTTATTTTGAGTGGTATTAATATTAAATATTAGCAAATATTTTTATTTTAAAATATCTACGAATAATAATTACTATGGAAGAGAATGGTAAATGGTTCTAAAAATACATACAAATGTTCATCTCGTGAATCTTTTGTATTTTTGTTGGTTGTATATATTTTGATTGTAACATTCGGGTTGGAATACAATTTCGATGTACTAACTACGTGTTTATGACAGCAACTGGAGTCACAATTTAGCGGTCAAATGTATAAAAGGTATCGTTCTATATACTGCATTTATATTTCGTGGGTAAGATAATTTGTAAAAGTTATAGCCAGTCTATTATTTACATTGTAGAGATAAATAAGAATTTTGTTTCATTTTTCAAAGGATTATTTCTGATGACATTTTATATACGAAATTGAAAGTTATTCTATGAATTTTACGGGAAATTAAGAATTCGGAAAATCATTCCAACCGGACCTATCAAGCCCCGTACAAGCACCGGTGATCGCGACAACAATAGAATTTAATAGCAATTCTTGGAATCCCCGATCGAAGGATTAATATTCTCATAATACGTATTGAATATTTTTCCGATGTTTCCCGACGAAGTTATGCAAAGATGTTAAAGAGGTAAGAGTAAATTATTTTTAAAACTTTGTTTGGAGTTTCTGTGAGATAATGTGAGACAACACAATAGTTCATGTCAATTTAATTAAACTGTGTAATTAAAAACAAGGCATAGATTCAACCTTAGAACGTTGTAACACCAAACGAATCAAAGGCAAAACAATAATTCATTGTAATGATTCAAAGATTATAAAGAGTTTGCCACAAAGAACTTTATAATAGCGTGTTACCCGGCAAATTTTATTTGATACAAGCTTTTGCCCGCGGCTTCGCTTGCGTTAAAAAGTATTATTATATTATACAAACATTCATCCCCTATTTTAACCCTTTGGGGTTGGAATATATCAAAATCCTTTCTTAGTGGATGCCTACATCATAACATCTACCTGCATGCCAAATTTCAGCCCGATCCATCCAGTGGTTTGGGCTGTGCGTTGATAGATCACCATGTCTGTCAGTCACCTTTGAGTTTTACATAATATATAGATTTAAAGTGCAGTAAAAATGATAACTTAAGAACATACTTAACGTTGAATATGATGATTCAAGATTCTGTTGGATGTGTAAAAGGCATATTATGCTGAGGTTATAACATGTATAAGAACTTTAAGGAAATTTTACTTTTTCAGTAAAATGTTACAAGAATGTGCCAAGTGGCAACCCTAGCTTGTACATTAGTTGACATCAGCCAACGCTACTTGTTTACAATATACTGCGACGTGCCTGATAATGATGACTCCATATTTGTCCCGTCATACCACGTCACGTATGTAATTTGGTAAAGCGACACGCAATCTCGCGTAGTAGTTGTTACCGCGACTTCCGCGACATGGAGACAGGATGGATTTATTGCTATAACCTGCGCTTTAAGAAGTCGAAGTGGCTTAGGGTCAGATAACATAGAGGCGAAACGTAATAAGAGCGCCTTCACATTACGTTGCAAGCAGTGCGGCTGCAGCGCTGCTGCCGCACTGCTTGCGACGTAATGTGCAGGCAGCCTTCGGCGCGATTTGGCAGTGTGTGAAAGCATTACAAAATTTAGTCATACTTTGTACCGTAAAAGTAATGGCTTAATATGTAATGACATAAGTAATGACTAGGAATGACCAAAGTAAATGAACCAAGTATGCACGACCACCTACTTATACTTTTTAACCTGGCTAGTTCATCCGCTATCGTCTGTAACTTGTACCCCTGCACAGGGGACATCCATAAGTCAGGTCAGATTGGGAGGGGTCGACGTTGTGTGACATTGAGGTCGAGACTCAAGACATCTCGAGACGTTAATTGTGTGGTGTCTCATTTAAAAAGCACAACTCAAAATAATTACGTGCAAACTCAATCTTTATTATTCTGAGAACTAAAATGTAATTTGCTTACCACTTATTATTAGTGTATCTAAATTAAATCTTCTTTCCTCTAATAATATGGTAAAATATCTTAAATCCTCCTTTAATTTATCAAGCGACGCTTACTAAAGACTTAAGCGTCTCTTGATGGAAGTTACTAAAACTTCTTACTGTCTTAATTTAATAATAATTTATTTTCTACATGCAAAACAAGAGAATTCATAATATTATTCATGTGACGTGATTTATTAATGGACCCATACATTAGGAGGCGGCTCACGGCGCCTGCCTCCTGTCTCCTGCTCCTGACGACTGACCGGAACACGTCGAGGTTAGAAATGCACAGCTCCATTATATCATAAACTGTATTCTATGGTATATTATATTATATTTTCAGAGAAAAGTTTTATATCGTTTTGGAATAGTCCACCACACGTTCCCATCGCTTTATCTCCTGTGTCGCCATGATCGACAGCGGTATCCAACCACGACAACCCTTTGATATGATCTCAGGGAGCCTGAAGACATGCATAAGCTGTCTTGGGTCCCGCATAGAAGCAGATAGGAGTAGGAAGTATCCAATTTTCCTCCTTTTTGGGATTGATAAAAATGTTAAATTCCCCACAAGCTCACTGGTGACCTGATGGCAAATTGTAGGATCGAGGAAGAGTCGAACGCCGCACGGTGGCGTTTTAGAGAATGCAATACGTTCCTTTCTTTGTATCGTACGGCATAAATGTATGCCTACATCTGCTTTTTCGTTTTAACTGATGTTCTATGAAAATAATAATTGCTTTATATTTAAAAATAACTTCTAACATTTAATCCGGTTAAATAATATCTAAAACTAGAATAGAAAGCCTTTTTTGGTTCAGACAAATGAAGCCCTCATTCATATAAACCAAAAATATTTCAGGCTTTCAAGCTTTAGATACTGTGAAGGAATAACAAACAAATCAGAAGTTGTCAATTGAAAAATCCTTGTGCATTTTAAAACTCTACAAATTCAAAATCCGATGGAATCATTGTTTTCATTCGCATGGGATTTAAATTTGAAAATCGAAAATAACACTTTTATTATGAAGATCTCTTTGTGGATATTGAATAATGCAGCGATCACGTGCATTATAGATATTAAATTCCACAATGGAAGAGGTGAATTATCACGTACCGTTCAGTTGATTTCTTTGGATTTTATTTAATACGTCCTTTGTGGTTTTGAGTTTCAATTACCATTCCTCGATGGTATCATACGACGTTATTTTTGTACTCTCAGCATGCATTTAACCTATAGAAATTTTTCGTACCCGAATAAACGGCAGGACAACATTTTCCGGGTCAACTTAGCTACTCTTACTCGACACTCGTACATTGATAAATTATAAACCACAGACTCTTAAGCTTTCAAATAAAAACCACAAACCTTTTATTTTATGAGACACCATCAGATAGGGTGGGGGATATTCTATTCCACGCAAAATTTTAGCAAACTGCAGGTGTGAATAAAAACAACAGTTAAAAAAGTGTGTCAGCTCCAACGCACGACTGGAGTTTACTCCTTAAGTACGAGTATCTAACCATACGCAAAAAGAGTTTATTCAACTGAAAAAAGATTAATATCATATGAAATCAGATGTTCCGGCAATATTATCTACACCCCTTTCTGCCATAGTTATTTCAAAATACTTTTAGTTCACTTTAGCCAGTATAATGATAAAAATTATAACTTCACAATAACAATATTAATTACTGATATTTATAACAATAACAAAAAATTAAAACCGACTTCCAAGGTAAAAACAATAAGTAATAATATGAACTAAAAAGTATTAAATAATTCTTACTCTTTAATAGTGCCTCTTTCAGAATTCGTCTAAATCTCAACTACTTCTGTACATAGTCTTCATTATTTTGAAGTCGGTACCAGCTAATTTAATCGTGAGTTAATCAGTCAATGTCAGAATATATGAAACTTTTGGGACTGGTACCGACTTCAAAGTAACGAAGACTATAGTATGTACAAAAGTAGTTAAGATTTAGACGAATTCTGAAAGAGGCACTATTAAAGAGTAAGAATTATTTAATACTTTTTAGTTCATATTATTACATATTGTTTTTACCTTGGAAGTCGGTTTTAATTTTTTGTTAAAAATAATAATTTCACTCTTTTTAGTTATTTACCGGTAAACGTATAAGCTGTCAGTTGTAGATAATATTATATAGGATGCAGGTATGAAACTATCACGACTGCTATACTCAGGCAGTTTTCAAAAAAGTTTTATGCTATGTCTCAAAAACCATGAGCCATACCCATGACTATAAAATATATACAGACCTGTTAATCTAATACGCACTCAACTGTCATGAAATGGCTACTATAACACGTCGTTATTTATTACTTATTTACTATAATATTATTACTGAATTATCATGAATAGAATTTGCATAGTAGCATACTTTCAGTTCTTAAAACAACGATGAAACCCCCAAACTTTCATATGAAAACTTATTATCTGAGTTCACTACCACTTTAGAATTTCTTAAAGAACTCCAAACATATACCCCTGTATATGCTTAGAGTTCATCAAGCAATGCTGAAATGTTCAAACGTCTATCTCTGAAGGCTCTAGAGTTCTGGTTCAGTGACTTTCGTTGTATTATAAAACTTCCGCATGTAAACTCATCAGCTCAACACACTAAAATTAACTAAAAGCTTTAACTACTTTAAGCAACAATAATAGAACTATATTTTGACCCAATCAAGGAGTTTCCTACATACCTAGGATATATGGATCCCATGATCAAATTACCAACTTGGTAACCACAACACCAAGTTTAAATCATTTACTTTGTAACAACATTAATACAATTTTTAAAATCACTCGACAAACTCGAGTATCGCTCGAAAAGACTATGAAAAGTACCAATAATAGGGTCATAAGTCATAACGATGCATCGTGTGATGGTACTGATAAGTGATAATTATGATGATGATGATGATGATGATGAATGTAATTTGCATAGTAGCATATGCTTTCAGTTCTTAAAACATCGCCGAAAGTCCCGAACTTGTATCTATAAGGAATCCGGAGTTCTCTTAGTATCTCCGGAACCATAGCATGCCTTGGTGTAAAATCTTACTTTTTGGTAGCATATGCGTAGGATCCTTCACATAAAACTATATGTTTTCATATAAATTTTGAGGAGTTCCCTCGATTACTCATGGATCCCATCATCAGGTCACCACTTTTGTAAACATGGTACCAAATTGGAGTTGAACCCCACACAAAAAAAGAAAAAAATTGAAAATCGGTTCACAAACGGCGGAGTAATCGTTGAACATACACAAATAAAAATAAAAATATCCACAGCCGAACATAATTATAACCTCCTCCTTTTTGGAAGTTGGTTAAAAATAGCAATATAAATACATCGACACTGATAGAAACAAACAAGCCCAATAACATATAGTATATAGTCGCCTATACAGCATATAATATGTACGTCTTAATCATAAAGTTAATATACCTATCGGAATATAATATTATATAATAACTAGCTGTCCCGGCAAACGTTTCTTTGCCATATTGTAAAGTATATCGCCCGTATTTATTTTATTGAAGTGACTAAATAAGTATGTCGCCATGGCAACGTCGATCGCTATCCCGTCGCACAAACAATGGTCGCCGTCAGTCTCAGGTTGTAATAATTTACTATTATTTATTCAACAAATGCACTTATCAAGATATAAAGTACCCAGTAGCCGATTCTCAGACCTACTGAATATGCATATAAAATTTGGTAAAAATCAGTAAAGCCAGTTCGGAGGAGTTCGTGGACTAACATTGTGACACGAGTATTTTATATATAAGATATAATAATATAATTATATTATAATATAATATAATATTCCGATAGGACCTTTATGGTCTTAATACACTCACAGCCAAATTAGAAAGTAGAATCACCAAAAACGTGACACATTTTCGTTATTTGTTAGTTCGTCATGTCTGTCTGTCTGTCTGTCTGTCTGTCTGTCTGTCTGTCTGTCTGTCTGTCCGTCCGTATGTCACAGCCACTTTTCTCCGAAACTATAAGAGCTATACTATTGAAACTTGGTAAGTAGATGTAGTATGTAAACCGCATTAAGAGTTTGTTACAAAAATGGAAAAATTATTAAAAATTTTAGAGGTCCCCATAGGTACAACTGAAACAAAAAAAAAATTTCGTCTAGCCTATGCGTACAGGGTATCTATGGATAGGTCTTCAAAATCATATCTCTCCAGCAATTTGTTCCTTTCTTTCAAAGGTTGCCTGGAAGAGATTGCTATTTAGTATTTAGTAATAAGGCCGTCTTTGTGCACTCTCATCATTTTATTGTTTTTATTTTATGTGTGTGTTTGTAATTACTGCGATGTGCACAATAAAGTATTCATTCATTCATTCATATTGAGGTTTCTAATATCATATTTTTTTCATCTGAATAGTTTGCGAGAGAGACTTCCAAAGTGTTAAAATGTGTGTCCCCTAACTTCTAAAGTAAGGGCATGATAATTCTAAAAAATATATATGATGTACATTATTATAAAAACTACCAACGAAAATTGGTTTGAACGAGATCTAACAAATAGTTTTTTTTATACGTCATAAATGGTAAACCTTAATTTAACTTTCATTAAATCAACTAAAATATAAAAATAAATCAAAAACCTTTTAATTTTATAGAAATTAATCTTATTGCATCTGCGGAACCCTTTATGGGCGAGTCCAACTCGCACTTGGCCGGTTTTTTTATTTTTTCAAAAAATTTAACAAATAATTGCATTGTCATTGGCTTATAGTACGTATGCAAAGTTTTGAATTAATGAAACTACTAGAGATAGGTAAAAATCATGATCAAAAAAGGTTTTAAAAGCATGTTAATAATATTAATAACTTATAATCAAAGATGTAGGCAAAGACATTTTCACATTTGTTATTACACTAGCTGTCCCGGCAAACGTTGTTTTGCCATCATAGTATTTCTACTTCATCAGCTGATACAAAATCTTACCCCCTCTTTTCTCCCCTAAGAGGGGTGGGAGGAAAAATTTTATACACCAGATGTTAAGTTGGAAAAACAGTTAATAATATGAAGTAAGTCCATTAAAGAAAAAAGTTTGATACAAAATCTGACCCCCTCTATGCTCCCCTTAGAGGGTTGGGGGGGGTTGATTTTTATACGTCACCGTAAGATTGTAAACACCGCGAGATTGTAATATGACGAAGTGATGGATTGTAAACAAATAGTTTTCTGGTGATTTTAAATTAATTATTTCGTATTTAAAATAACAACAATGCAAAATGGTATGAGATGTATAACATAAAATAAAATGTAGATATATTTAAAGTGCTGTTTGAATGTTCGGTTATTAAAATTGACCTAATTTATACTTCAAACTGCACCTTAAATATATCTAAATTTTATTCAATGTTATACATCAAATATTCAGGCAATTGAAGTTATATTAAAAACGAAATAATTAATTTAAAATCACCGGAAAACTGTTTACAATCCATCACTTCGTCATATTACAATCTCGCGGTGTTTACAATCTTACGGTGATATATACACCAGATGTTGGGTTGGAAGAAGGCAAATATATCTGCGAAAACCGTATGCAAATCGGTTCGGTAGTTTTCGTGTTAAAGCAAAAGTCGTATACAAAATCTGATCCCCTCTTTCGTCCCTTTAGAGGGGTGGGGAGAAAAAATGTTTATACACCAGATGTTAAGTTGGAAGAAATGTATATATCTGCGAAAACCGCATTCAAATCGGATTAGTAGTTTTCGTGTGATAGTGGAACAAACATACAGACAGACAGACAGACACAAAAAAACTGACCACATTTTTGGCTCCTATAGCGATGTAGTGACACCCTCCACTTATTATTTTTGAATGTCTATAATGTACAGAATCTTCATTTCTACAGTTTTATTATATTATGTATAGATGTATAGATTTATAAAAAGTAGAGAGTTTGGCAAAACCTTAAAACTGTGCCACTGTACTGGAACTATGGGAACTTGTATAACATAGACAGTAAAACATTATATAGATAAACTATACCGTAGTATGCATATTGAATAGCAAGTGGGTCAAGTCAGCCCATTGTGATCCGGGAGATTTATCGCACGTAAAAAACTCCCAACGGAGGTGTAACCGATCTCACGGAGTACTATATACCTCTCTATATAAAATGTTGCCACACTACAAATATACAGTGGATAATACATCTATTCTATGCCAGACTTCTTCAAAATTGGTTCTGCAGTTTAAGCGTAAAGAGGCAGAAAATCTTGTACAATCGAAGAAATTGATTCATTGCCAGTTGACAGGCCTACGTCATTTGGTCAGATTATGTCAAGTCAATATTGTAATGGTGATTTGTAGGCTGGGTTTGACATACTGCGACCAAGTTACGTAGGTCCGCCAATCAACTTCCCTGATAGTACATATTACATAAACCTATTAAATTATATCGGCAAGTTCATTGCGCTGCAATTAGATTATCGCTCGAGAATCGTACATTCATGACAAAACATTACTCATGCCACGATCGGTTCAGCAATCAGCATCTCAAGATGAAAAGACAGATAATGTGCATTATATCGAACCAAACAGGACAATACTGAATATCAATATTTAAGTTTCTGAAATAGAGGCTACGTTCCATTTACGTTGTATTAAGTAATATGTGGTACTATATCTGAAATGACTTTTAGCTTCATCCTTACCGACCGACCAATTCCCGCTCGGTCAAAACAAACCCCAATAGAAGACGAAGATCTCCTTAAAGACTTGTCACTGAATTCCCACAATATAAATATTCCTAGTATGTAGCGCTAGTTTTATATAACTAGTTTTATATCACATATTTAAACGATCAAAAGACTTTGCGATTACTTTTACATTGAATGCACCGTGTGATAAACCCCTCCCGGATATTAGATACACGTCATCCCTCCAGCTTATAAAAGAGTATAGAATCTATACTTTTAAAAAATAACTAAACCGTAGGATATCTTTAGTGGTGAGCCCAACGATTTTAACAATCTTTCAATCTCAGGCTTTTATATTTGTAATAAGATACGCGAGATTTGGTTATTTTATTCACAGAGGGAAGGGAATCCCAATAAAGAAGTATACCCTGAACTAGTCACTTTGTTTTTATTAAAAAACTTGATGTGACGTAATGCCTTTCCAGGTAATAGGCATCACTTCACATCAAGTTTTCATCGTTCAAGTGTTCATTCTCATTTCTATCGCAGAAGAAGAGAGAGAGCAGATACCTATGTATAACAGTTTAAAAACACCAAAATTTCAACCACTTAACATTCCTGCAAATCAAACCTACCAGATGTAAACGTCATAGATTCAGCCTTTGTAATTGTAGAAGCAACAACAATTTAAGGATATCAATTTCAACCACTTTCCTTACAACCGGTCCCTACGATTGCATACCTATCAGATGTAAACGTCATCGGTTTAGCTTTTGTATCAGGATTACAGAAGTTACATAATACAGGAGGTATCAAAACAGTTTAAAATCCCTCAACCACTTTACATCCCTGCAATTGCAAACCTATCAGATGCAAACGTCATCGTTTACCCTTTGTACCAGGATCACAGAAGGAGGTATGCAAATATAATTGCGGGCTGTGCGGGCATTAGTAGCGCTTTGTGAATGACCCGCTCCATTTCACGCCGTTCTGCAAATTAGCCCCGGACCGGTTACACTCACGGATTTCGGCTTCGCTTCGGCCTCTTAATGACTTTCGCTTCTGTTATTTTTGAATCCGAGATTTGGGGTCCTGTTCGGAAACTTAACGATTTATGGAATGTAAATTAGTTCGAGTATTGTTCAATGTGAGTGTTATATTACCAAGGTATTTGGGATATCTTTTAAAGACAGCAACGCATCTTGTTCATCACGCATTTGTAATATCTCTACCACCTTGTAATATCCCTACTCTACGCCTCCGTGGTCCATTGGTTTAGAACGTAGCTCTTGACTCGTAGATCGTGAGTTCAATTCCCGCGTTGGAAACATATTATTTCCAAGTTTGCTTAGGACGGTGCACGCTGATCACCTGACTGTCCGACAAGTAAGATGATCCATGCGTCGGATGGGCATGTAAAAGTCGGTTCTGCGCCTGATCTCTCGCCAATCATGTCGGTCATTCGTCCCACTGGGTTATGAGAGTAAAGGAATAGAGAGTGCTCTCGTGTACTGCGTGCACACTTGAGCACTATAAAATTACTGCCTGGCCTGGTTTCATTGAAACCGACCACCATCACCGAAACCGGTGCGGAAGTTATAATAAATTATTATTGGTGTTATATAACTACGCGCTGACGCGAGAAACGTCTCTCAATTTCTTTGCTGCTTTAAACAAATAACCTTGTTGTAAACAACTCCTGAAACCGCACCAGAATTAAATCCTTATCTAAATTCAAAAGTCTTAATAAGACTGAAAGTTAAACTTTGACAAATTGAATATTTCGTCTCGTAAAATAAACAGGAGTCTAGAAAACTCTACTCATTACGTCACATATATGAGTGATACTTTCAGAGGGAACATCTTGCGAATCTAGTTTGTTTGCTACGTAGTTTCGAATATAAGAGCAAATAAATTAAGGATTCCGTCAAGTTTTTTACTTTTGCTGGAACAAATTGTGAACTTGATTCACAGGCGGAATTTCAAAGTGCGTACCGTATTTGGAAAGTCAATTAAAGTTTCTTATAATTATACATACTTTGTTGCAAATCAACTTTCGTATAATTACAAGTTTTTAATGAGGAAACCTTAAGACGTGTTTTGGGGTTCCGTTTTGTATGGACGTACCTATTTCCTTTCCATTGATTAATACTTCAGTCGGAATTTCCAGGAATTGCTATTGTATTCTATTGTTGTCGCGATCACCGGTGCTCGCGCGGGGCCTGAAGGATAAACATTTACCTAAGTATTATTTTTTTAGAATATTGACATTTTTGTGTACTTGATAATGCGTTAGAAGATCAATAGAATGATAATCTACCATTAAAAGTAGATAAACTGTCATAAATAAATAATTATACAAGCCCACAAAATATACAGTACTCTAATGTGCAGTTTTTAAAACTAACTCAGTTAAAAAATAGCTCACGTATGACGTACGTAACAAAAATGTTACGCTTTGTGTTTTTTTCTTGTGGTAATTCATATTATTATACGTACACTTTACAGGGTGTAACCAAACTAAGTGATAATACTTTAAGGTGTCTAATGTCTATGTGTTCTTTGTAGAGAGTTCACTGTGAAAGTAGCAGCGCTTTTTGTTTTTAGTGAAAGCAGCAAAAGACCAAATTTTTTTGAAGTGAAAACTTCTTTAGCGGCGTTAAGCACTTTTGTGGGATGGGTAAAAACTGTGAAACTCGCGTCAGATTCTCGTGCTGATCGAAAAACCGTAAAACGGTTGGAGAGTAGTGTTGTGACATCGAAATCGATTAATCGAACAATCGATTGTTTTGTTTTCGTTTTTAATCTATATTTTTTAATCGATTGTAATGGGTTTCGATTAATTGAAAAATCTATTTTTTTAAAATCGATTTTCATAAAAAATGGGTCAAAAAAAAATGCACAACGTTAATAATCAATTTTTCACTTCTGCCGGCACTCCCGGAGTGCAACCCGTCTTTTTTTTTCACTTTTATATGGGGAAACTCGTGACGCTCGGGCCCTTGCCCATACAAAAATGAAAAAAAAATGTTGGTCTTGTTCTTTCATCGCTGCTACTTTCACAGTGAATTCTCTATAAGGAACACATACACACCCTAAAGTATTATCACTTAGTTTTGTTGACAATTGAAAATGTTATTTAAAACATTTTTTGTATAACTTTTTGTAACAATTTATAACAAAATACACGTTTATTTTTTGACATGTTGTATCGTATGTTACACGATGTTATAAAATGTTATCGTGTTACACAATGTTTTATAACGTTATATAACTTCTGTCTGGGAGCACCATAAGTCAAAATCGCTACTGAACAGGTAGGCTCTAAACACACTAGGCTGAATTATTACGCCGGCGTAAATTCCGCCGCGTTTACGCCGCGTTTAAATTGCATACAAAATACGAGCCGAATACTAGGGGTGACACCATGGTGACACACTATTACGTCGCGTTTTGTATGCGTTTGACATTTGCGGCGGAAATTACGCCGGCGTAATTCAGCCCAGTGTGTTTAGACACATAAACTTCAGTCAGAAAGCCTCACAAACTGTGAGGCATCCATTAGACGGTAGGTTTTGCTGTCAATTTTACCACAGTGATGACTGTGACTGATGGGTAACCTACCGTGTAAGAACGTGACTGACGGTGGTTGACGAAAATCTGTATACATTCGTCAGTCCATCAGTCAAACATAATTTATGATTGATGGAATTGACTGACGAGGAACCTACCGTGTAATGGATGCCTGAGTTATTCTACTTTAAACATGTTTTGCTTTAGAAAACAAAGGCAGGAAGTGTTGTTACTTTAGAGGAATATTTTCAATCATTTTCCGCGAAGCTATATCCGACTTAATCTCCATACAATCATTTCTTGGTAAGAATATAATTGTTTTTATAAAAATTATTTTATGTATCTTTAAAATTAGGCAGATTACTCAGTGATTAATTAAATCTGTTAATTGTTAAAATATTATCATTATGAAGGTACAAATATAGACACATTATTTTCTTGTATTTCTATGGTTTTGTAGCGGATACGGAAGCGTAAAAATTAATTTGTTCGAGTACCTATTTTTCAATTAGGAAAACAAGCGATTATTATAAAATTTCAGTGTCCAGAGAGCTTGTTTCGGCCCAGCAACGTATATACATATATACATAATAATATAATATGTTATTTTGCACACTAGCCTTTCCTCCGTCTTTGCTTTCGTAAATAAAAAATTGTATTTCTGGCACAAAATCTTGGATTCGTTTTCCGATTCAGATTCATGTAATATTTCGCAAGCATATGTTGTTTTTTTTAATTTATGACCCCTTACAAAAAAAAATTTGTAACACTGAGTTAGATAACACAAATCCGCACCCTACACAACATTCAGCAAGAACAGAAAATAAAACTAAGTTCATAACCGTCGAGGATTTACGCTTCGTTCACTGTCTTTTGCCTCTAAAATAGCCTTTATTTCGACCGTATATGGATCATTATTGTAGCAACAGGGGTAAAATAAATCTGGACAGAGTGTTATCTCAGTACAGATTTAACTAAGAGCACTAGGTAAATATTTAGCTGAGCCGTGTAATGCGAGTGGTTTGTGTTTGCCTGTCCTTATATACGAAGTTTCTGAATTATGATGTTCCGAAACAAGAAGTTTCTGAATTGAAGACGTAGTGGATGAAGTGGGTAATTAACATTTTACACCATAAGAGCAATTACAAATTTTTTCCTTATAATTTAAACAAACCTTGATATTCACCTACTTCATCATCTAGCTAATAAATCCATATTTTTTTTTATTTTAACCCATCAAGCCCCATAAGCTCACCGGTGAGCGAGACACAACAGAATAACAATAGATTTCCAAGAATCCACGATCGAAGGATTAAATCATTTTCCCCGTCTTAAAGGCTCCATTATTTAAAAAACGACAATTTTCAAATTGTTAGTTATCTACTTTATCTACTTACGTCTTTAATAATTATGATGTTCAGAAACAAGAAGTGTCCGATGGAATTATAATATGTTCATAGGTGTTTCCTACTTGTTGATGTAGGTACTTAAAACATGGATAGATGTAAGCTAAGGGTCAGTTCAAATTGTAGAGATCAACTACGATAACATGGCGCGCCCCTCCGAAATTCAAAACGTTTGAAGTGCGTTGTCTTGCGCGGTAGGCTAGTTATGATTAGTTGACCAACAAATCTTGGTAATAAGTGACATTAACTAAAATATTACGTGTACTGTGAGTGGTTGAATACTTACTACATACAAACTCTTTCATAAGGATGTGACTACACACATTGAAACAGTCATTTGGAGGGGCGCGCCATGTTATCGTAGTTGATCTCTAACATCGGTAATGCAATGAATCACAAAATAAATGTGTAAAACGCACAGTAGTGTGTGCTATTGTTAATTTTATAGTAAGTAATTTAATATTTTTCTAATATGGTTTTCGGCATGAACTGCCCCGGGCAGGGTGGGCCGACAGGATACGGAAACAGCCGAATTTTAAATTAAGAACATAAACTACATATTGCACTAGTAGAGATCAACTACATGGCGCGCCCCTCCAAACGACTGTTTCAATGTGTGTAGTCACATCCTTATGAAAGAATTTGTATGTAATAAGCATTCAACCAATCACAGTACCTAGAGATCAACTACGATAACATGGCGCGCCCCTCCAAATGACTGTTTCAATGTGTGTAGTCACATCCTTATGAAAGAGTTTGTATGTAGTAAGTATTCAACCAATCACAGTACACGTAATATTTCAGTTAATGTCGCTTATTACCAAGATTTGTTGGTCAACTAATCATAACTAGCCTAACGCGCAAGACAACGCATTTCAAACGTTTAGACAACGCACTTCAAACGTTTGGAAAATTTTGGAGGGGCGCGCCATGTTATCGTAGTTGATCTCTACTATGCAGTTCAGATGCCAAAAACGCTATAATCTAAAAACTCAGGCACAATTCATCAAAATTTTACATTCCACCACAATAATTTACGTTTTCCTCAATTTTTTTACAAATAATAATATTTCCACCATTATCTCCAAAATCTTGCCCTTTGTACATTTGACACTCATCAAGAAATGATCAAATCCCGATTGATAAATGAAGGCTAGGATAAAGAAGGACAATATCAATACATCCATCAAACATCTGTCACCGTTTACTTCCACATTACGGGGAGATGAAAAATCGAAAACGCTTAAAGATGAGAGTTGATCCTCAAATGACGTCACATTAAAACTCGGGATCATGGAAGAGGCTATCAATGAAAGATATTGCTGAATTAGCGACTTGGTTCGGTTTTTCGTGTTTATGGCTCTATTTCTGGTATAATTTTCATTGAAATCAGGACAGATACGCCGTACGCGTGTAGATTTTATAGTGCTCAAGTATGTGCCCAGTACACAAGAGCACCTATTAATATTTTATGACAGAGGATAGATGGACTACGAGGAAGGGAAGCCAGTTTTACCAAGCTGGTCTAAGTTCACTCCGTTGGGCCAATGGATGGATATATGTTTTGCCAACGGCATTGGCAAACAGATATATTATGTCATATTATGTCATAACTCATAGCCCAGTGGATGAAACGCCACGACTGGCGAAAGATGTCGAGGCTAGGTATCAACTTGTTACATGCCCATCCGACACATGGCTCAACTATTGTCGAACAATCAGGTGTTCAACCTGCATTTCCCTGACCAAACTTGGATCATTTTGGGTAAAATAACAATTTTGTAAAGCCGGTAACGAGAAAGAGAGCTGAAGCTTGTGTACAGCGCACACACTTGGGCACTTTATTTTTATGCACCGTATCAATCAGCCACCGAAACCGGTGTGGTACCTGGTATTCAAATGCTTTTTAATCCCGCAGATAGGACTGCTATCTTGCGTCGATTGTTCGCGAGGAATATCAAAAAGATATATTTTCACGGAACAATGGCCCCGGTATCTCAATTTCATTCCTCCTCGGCGCGACGGGTGTGATTTGTAGCGAGAGATAATATACAAAACGGTGCTGAGCCAGCGACAAAATGTAGGGCTCCTTTATCTAACACTTTAGTTAAGCATATTTCTTTATCGAATATAATAGGGAATTTCTTGAAGGAATTCTAGTTATTCTTGTTCAGAACAGACGATCAAAAAACTATCAAATTGGAGGCGCAAAGGCTTTCAGTCGCGCTCAGGCGCTCATGCAATTTTATAGTTTTTTGATCGTCGTTATTTTATGCATTATTCAATCGAGTCAAAAAAACGAGAACCCCTAGATATATTCTTTGTCTTTCGTTCAGTACAAAAATTACCTGAAAATTCCAAGTAATTTGAACATAGTATGGCAATTTCATTGAAAGACGAGGTAATTTCGGGATTTTTTTCTATCGAGTGAAATTTATGATATTGTGTAATGGAATATAAATTCCAATGTGTTAGATCCTCATCTAACACATATATTTTTTTCAGAATTTAAATTACTATATTTTTATGTCTCCTTGTCACTTTTAAATCTTGAAAATCGTCCCCTTTTGGGAATACAGGGCCTTAAGTGAAATATTCGATGCCTATCAAGCTTTGTCGGTCGATATTTTTGCAGATTTTAAACATAAAATGATAAAATAAACATTCAGTTAGTTCTCTCATACCAACAAACGTGATTATGCGCGTGTCTTCATCGACAAAAAATATTGTGTCAGTTTAAAAATTAAAAATAAAATCCTACATAACCAATTTCACAATATTTATCTTAACGTAAGGTACCAATTATGTATTCTGTGTCTTAACACTATGATTTCACATGTAAGACACTAAGAACGTGACCGCAACGACTGCAAACGTAATTGAACAATATAAACATAATATGCGGGCGATTCAATGGCGATGCTAAATTTTCATCTTACGATCTTGTTTTATAGATAGTAAAAAATAGCTTAATTTAAAGACCAGAATGTTTACAAAAGTAGTTCCGGTGCGGTCGTAATTCTCGTAAACACTGTTCAGTTTACAGCCCACTAATACAGCTCCAACCCCGTAGCCAAGACGTTTTCTTTATCGCTTCTTTATAGAATCGCCAATCAAAATGGATGGAATTGACAAAAGCGATAGATAATAATCTAATAATAATATTATGAAGTTGACGTTCGAGTTAGCGTGTCAATTCCATACATTTTGATCGGCGATTTCATAAAGCAGCGATAAATAAAACGGCTTGACTAGTGGCTCAGCTCGCTTCCTCATAGTAGAGGAGGAGAAGGTGGTATTTTTGTAGTCACTCGAGCGTCATGGAGATCTAGTAGGTTTTTTACATTAGGTAAAACTGATAAAAAAAGTAATAAAAGCGTTTTTTATTTAAGCTGTGGGTTCAGAAACTGCAGCCATTTTAAAGTTTTTAAAAAGAAAATATTATATTCACAAAATTGCTTATTTAGATAAATTATAAATACATATTTAAGATAACAAGGACTAAATCATTTAGTTTAGTGCAAAAAAAAATCTGCGAAGCTTAGTTCGGAAAATATGAAGCTTAATTTTTTTATATTTTAAAATGTCCCTAGAGGCTTACCTGACCTTTGAATCGTCAGTGCTTTATATGGAAGCTTCTTTGGGGTATACTAAACGTCCCCTATCTTAATCTGACAGATCTGATGAAATTTCAATATTAAAAAAAATAACCCACTACGTGAGAAATCTGATTTCTATACCATGATAACTAGACACATGTCGGAAGCCTATACAGTATACAAGCTTAATCTGACACGCTCGAGCTAATCCCGAAATCCCCTCTTCTCCTCCCCAACTATCAGTGATATCGCTGTAAACGTAAGAATCAGGGGCGTATTCAGAGTAGGCACCGAGTCGGTCTTATGGTTTTAAAAGAGTTACGACATAATATTATGTTTCTTTTCTTTTAATAAATAATACTACAAGAAAAAAAAAACACATAACCATAACATACTTAAGTACTTTGCATATGAATTACTAGATGACGCCCGCAACTTAGTTTCGGCAAAATTAGTTTATCGCGCGGGAATCGTATACCACCGTAAACGTAAACCATCGAACTGATTTTGCTGAAATTTGGAATGGAGATACTTTGAGTCCCGGGAAAGGACATGGGATACTTTTTGTCCCAGTATTCAACGGGATTTATCGGGAGACAAAGCGGGAGACGATAATCGAATTTTGGCGCAACAGAGTTGCGGGTGATGACACCCATAGTTTATAACATACTAGCGACCCGCCCCGGCTCCGCATATATAGCCTATGTCACTCACTGAAGAAATTATTATTAAAATCGATTCAGTAGTCTTTAATTATATTCATTACTACCCGTGGCCCGCATTGGTCGGTACCGCCGCAAAACTACGTCCCGCAATTTTAGAATCTGTATATCTGTATAGAAGTCCCAAAAATAGCAGTACTTGTTCACTATTTAATGATTGTTATTATACTTATTAACTTTCCTCTTTAATCACTCTATATATTAAAGAAAACCGCATAAAAATCCGTTGCGTATTTTTAAAGATAAAGGGAACAAAGGGACATGAGGGAGAAAAGTGACTTTGTTTTATCATGTAGTGATTTAAAAGTCGGACGAATGGACTTTATTGAATACGTGAAAAATACATAATATTACGTCACAATTCGCAAAACAATACAGTAACAAATAATGCAGAATTGTATTGAATACCTGAATGTATGTGAGACAAACAAAGACACATTAACGTGTGTGATGAAAGCCTCCGAATAAATTAACGCCGCCACTGAAACAGGAAATAAAATGTATTTTAAAGCAATTTTATACTTAACTTTTACGTTGTATAGTCAGCAGATTAGTGTTATAATATTATACTAGTTCATGTTATCTAAAGGCTCGCGTTTACTTGAGATACGACAGTTTTGAAACCACAAACATCTTGCTCAATATCTGTGTTTGAAACAGACTATTCTTAGGCCCGTATATAGTCAGTACTTAAGATGCGACCAGAGGGGTTAGAGCGAGTTTTATTCGATCATACCATCGAGCGCGTAAACGCGAATTTATATGGGAACAAAGCAGTATCCACGTTAGCCAGTAGATGGCGCTGCTTTGATCCCATATAAATTCGCGTTTACGCGCTCGATGCGTATGATCGAATAAAACTCGCACTAACCCCTCCGGTCTCAAGACGCGGTTCGACTCTGTGATTGGTCTAAATTTTGACAGCCAACCAATCACAGAGCCATTTTTTTTTTACGTAGAGAAATGCTGTGACGCATTCCGCAGGGGATGGGGACTCCCACTGCGGATATGTGGGGCTCGCCGCGGGCGAAGATGGTGTGTGCCGCGGCCCTACCCACTAAAACTCTATGGTGCTCCTAGCCACCGCTTCCTGACGAAGTCGCGGGAACTGTACGACACCACAACTTCATCAGCGGACGTCTGCTTAGTGGGCATCCTCTTGATGGGAGCATTTTACTCGCTCCCCAGGCCGAGCAGAGGCCCCAATGGGGGCTTGCTTCTAGGCCATTCCACTGCGTTTTGTCGCGATGCGCAGGAGCACACTGCACATCGCGACCCTCTCGGGGATTCAGTGCAATGGGCGACGGCATCCCCATACCGCCGCCCTGAGCACCCCGGTTATGGCGGGACGTTGTTGTCGCCATTGTTGGCACGACGTCTTCGTCTTGGCCGTCTTCTGGGATCGAGCGCCTCCCTTTCTCTTATGCGCTCGGCCTCCTCTTTTGCGGAGATAACTTCTTCAGCGAAGTCTTCCACCGCTTTCCAATCCGGGTCGCCGCGCAGCAAGGCTCGCACCAATGCTGGCAGCGTGATGTCAGGTCCGATTGCGGCCGTCAGGGCCGCGCGTTGTCCAATCCAGACGGGACAGGCCGTCACGGTGTGATCGGCTGTATCCCTGTCCGCGTCACAATGGTGACAGCGTGTACTCTCCTCCCTTCCGACGATCTCGCACAGGTACCGACCGAAGCACCCGTGCCCGGTCAGCACCTGCGTGAGGCGGAACGAGAGTGCTCCTGTCTTCCTGTCGAGCCATTCCTTGAGTACCGGGCGGATCGCCAGCACCAAGTCTACGCTGACTTGCGGGTTCTCTAGCCGCTCCCTCCATATTTCAATAGCCGTCTCTCTAGCGTCATTCCTCCACCGACGTACGACGTCCGGTAGGGGGTTGCTGCCCCCCCGCGCGGGCTTCTGCGCAGCGCCAGAAAACGTCGGCGAAGGCGCGCGAGTCTAAATCCCAAGGGATGGCTCCCGCGAGCAGGCATGCCGCATCTTTAGATATTGTGCGGTAGCCACGGACGGCTCGGGTAGTCATCATCCTTTGCAGCCTGTCCAATGCAAGCCGGTTCTCTTGCTGCAGATGGTCTGCCCAGATCGGCGCCCCATACATTACCATGGAGCGCACGACCCCCATATACAATCGCCGGCAGCTAAGGCTCGGGCCCCCGAGGTTCGGGAGCAACGAGGCCAAGGCTCCGGCGGACTTCGCTACCTTCGTCTGGAGCTTCTTGAAGTAACCAATCACAGAGCCTGAACCGTGTCTTGAGACCGAGATGCATCTTGAGTACTGACTATTTATACTGGCCTTAAAACAGTCAGATTTCTACACAAAACACGATTAAAATAGCCCTGTTTTAAAACAGTTGCGTCCCAAGTGAGCTGTCACTAGAACTCCTGTTTTAGTTGTAGAGCTATTTCCGAGAACAAAAACCTTTTGCTTACCAATTTTCATCAAAATCGGTAACTGGTTCAATTGTGAAAAGGTAACATACGACAAAAAAATAAACGTATACACCTTGTGCACAAACACATGCACACAGCACACCGGCATACTTTCACATTACAATATTAGTATGCATATATTCTGCTGGCTGTACAGTGTACACTCATTTGAGTTTTACGCATTGGTTTTAAATGAACCACAGCCCATTACGTAATATAATATTCAGGGGGTCACTCTTCTGTAATCTGTACAACAATGAACACGGCGTTCATTTTGAATCATTCAATACGACGCTTTGTTTCGACTGTCATTTGTTTCATTGTCCGAAAACGGGGTTGCCAACAAAAAGTTTCGACTAGGCCCTGAAAGTTTATAGAAATATTCATATACTTCCGTTTATCCTGTGTGAAGGTTTTCCGGGAAAGGAAATAGATGACAGTAATGACCTTTCCCGGAACTCAAAGTATTACATACCCCAATTTCAGCAAAATCGGTTTAGCGGTTACTACACGGACTCATACACTCTCACATTCATAATAATGGACTTCGATATTTTGCACTTCACAGAATCATTAAATAATAAATTATTTAAATATCACAATCAAAAACTTTTACTTGTAACCAATCTCATAAAACACTGGTTATGGTGCTGATCGAACAGTGGGATACAAAAATTGACCATCGTTTGACACTATGCTACCTCTTCTACCCAAACACTTTGTAACGTAGGTAGAGATTAACTACGATAACATATTATGGCGCGCCCCTCCAAAATTCAAAACGTTTGAAGTGCGTTGTCAAAACGTTTGAATCGCGTTGTCTTGCGCGGTAGGCTAGTTATGATTAGTTGACCAACAAATCTTGGTAATAAGTGACATTAACTGAAATATTACGTGTACTGTGATTGGTTGAATAAGTTTACTACATACAAACTCTTTCATAAGGATGTGACTACTGACTACATACATTGAAACAGTCATTTGGAGGGGCGCGCCATGTTATCGTAGTTGATCTCTATGACATAGCTGAAACCGCAATTTTCGTTAAATCATTATATAAGACCATCTAGTAAAGTTTTATCTCTAATAAACGTGAGCCCGTTAGATACCCTATAAGCGATAACTACGCCCGTTTACATCAGCTGTAAGGGCTGGGACACAAAAACACGATACGACGTCATACGACGTCGTGTCGTGGGAATCTACGACGAGCGTCGTAAAAAACCACGACACGACATCGTACGACGTCGCTTCGTAGAAACTCATCTTTGAATTTCTACGTGAGTCGTACGATGTCGTGCCGTAGAAACTTATCTTTGAATTTCTACGTGAGTCGTACGACGTCGCTTCGTAGAAACTCATCTTTGAATTTCTACGTGAGTCGTACGATGTCGTGCCGTAGAAACTCATCTTTGAATTTCTACGTGAGTCATACGATATCGTGCCGTAGTTTTTTACGACGCGCGTCGTAGATTCCCACGACACGACGTCGTACGACGTCGTATCGTGTTTTTGAGTCCCGGCTTTAAAGCCTGCTAAAGGTGATCAGACAAATACAAATACAAATGGAGTAATATAGTCCAGGAAGGTTAGGCACGTGGCTGAAATTATAAAATATAACGTCGTCATTTTTTTAAATAAACAGTAAACATTAACTGGACGGCGTCATGTAATAACGAATCAAGCGACAAAGGGGTGAATCAAGCGACATGTCAAACTTTGTTAGAAGTTTTGCACAATCTAGTTACGTATTAAAGAATTATGCGCCAAAGTTGCTGTTACAAAATACACAAACAGGAATTTAAAATGCATAAACGAATTATATCCACAAAAGTTGTAGATAATCCGATTCAATTTATTCATTAAAAACGCAATAACGAACTAACCGCCTAATCTGGATTTATTCTGGCAGCAGATTTTGATATAAAAGATGAAGATTAGAAAAATAAAAAAATGATTTCATTAATTTTTTATCACTGAGCGTTAAGTTTTTTGTTTTTTTTATGTTGAAATAGTACAATTTTAATTATTAAAAGACTAGACGTCGCCCGCAACGCCGTTGTGCCAAAATTCGTTTATCGCGCGGGAACCGTACATTTTTCTGGGACAAAAAATATGCTGCGTCCTTTCCCAGGACTCAAAGTATCTCCATACGAAATTTCAGCAAAATCGGTTCAGTGGTTTGGGCGTGAAGAGGTAACAAACAGACACACTGACACACTTTCGCATTTATATTAGTTTCATAAAGGATAGCGAGACAAGCCAGTAATGATGTTATTTTGTGGTATTTGACTATAAAAAAACTATTCCAATTTATGTGTATTTTCGTAATCATTAAAGACATACAATATCATCTTTAAAAAACTGTATAATTTTTGTTTAATTTGAGAAATTTGCATTAAAATATTTGGATTTAATCTTTTATTGCACTTTATTTCACCCAAAATAAATCGTATTAAAGAATCAAACGACAGTAATGTCGTATAGTACGTTGACAATATTAATATATTGCTATAAATCATTATCGAATTATGCGGAAAAATGGCTATATCTTTTAAAGTATATTCTACACAGTAATATATTCTATATTAATCTAAACTTTATATACATCTTAAATGACAGTAAAAAAATAATACACGTAACATAAATAATGAGCTCACAGCGACAATTTTAAGTTTAAAATCTTTGAAGCTTATTTTCTCGAATTCTCTAAGTGTCGCTTAATCTGTTATTACATAACGCCGTCCAACTTAAGTACTTAAATAACAATGCATCAAAGTAGCCCACCGTGCAGTCCACAGATTACTACCAAAAAATATACTTAAAGCTACGAATTATAAAAACTTGTATAATGTATTAAATTTATAACATAGAGCGTGTTAAACCCGCACATAGTTGGCCGCCTATTGACCAGTTCATTCCTTTGGGCTAGGCCGACTATGTTCCGAGAATTACTGTACGTGTTTGGGCAACCATACGTTTAAAATAACCATCAAATTATTATTTTTAACAAACAATTGAACCCGAGTTCCAAGGTGACAAAAATAAAAATATTCGTAATTAAATAATTCTTATTTTATATCACTGTCTATTTCAGAATTCGCCTAAGCGTCAACTATTTCTGTACTCAATCTTCATAAAATTGAAGTCGGTGCCAGCAAACTTAAGCGTAGGTTAAATCTTTCGGGCTATATTCAAATTACCTATGAAGATTGAGTACAGAAATAGCTGAGGAGTTTATTTGACTAAATATTGAAAAATATAGAGAATTACTAAAGATTGAGACAAGAAGAAAATGCGAAAAAAGTTTTTCTTGTCGTTTTCTCTCCGGAGAACTCTCACTTGTTATATCGATTAAGAACTTCAATAGGTCTCAGGTATCACCCATTCCCATCTCAGTTATTGTGGGTCGGAATATTGGCGAATTGTTCCGCCCGCCCTCGGCCCGCCGGCCGCCCGCCCTAGCCGCATTCCACCCGCGCCCGCACGTGAAATATTAAGCACCTACGCATACCTGGTGGAAATTGAGATGTGGTTTTTTATTAAGGCTCCTTATGGTCTTAGAGGTGAGACTTTTAAAGTTTGATGTCACATTTTGCATAAAATTTTCGTCACGTGATTTGTAAATCATTATCAATGTTTACGTGATGACTGATGAGTGGTGACTTGATGAGTGATTATTGTGACCACTACTTACGTTCTTGCGGGGTATTTTGAATATAGTTTTTACTATCACACAAAATATGCAGCTGTCTTATAGTCAATGCGACAACTTAAGATCCTGCAAAACATATTTTAGTATTTATATTGATGAAATTATTTAATTTGGCATCCAGAAAAATCGGATCAAACTTATTTTTCCTCGAAGTTTCTATTAATCCTTCAAGCCCCATAAGAGCACCGATGATCGCGACAACAATAGAATACAATAGCATTTCCAAGAATCCCCGATCGAAGGATTAAAGATCAGAAAAGTATCAACAGACTTGAATTGTGTGCATTGACGAAAAGGCCGTTTAGAAGACTTCCCAACGTAATGTAACACAACCAAACAAACGTACATGTATGTTTTTAAAGTGTTGACCGGTCATTTGAGTTGAACGGACTTTACCACACCCTAATAATCTCCTTTGGTTTGTACAAACATACAAAGTCATTTCAATACATTAAAAGTTTACAAGTAACAAGTAGTATCAGTGTCGGAAGTTTCGTGTTATACAATGCAGCCTAATCCAAGGGACTGGAAGCGCCAAGTTTGCGGTCAACCCTGATAAAACTTAGCGACCAGACCTTCACTTAAATGTACCTGAGATACGGCTGAATTTGTAATATAAAAAAAATATGTATGGCACTCGAGGATTGCCGCGCCGTGCTGTTTGTTTTGTTTCAACCACAGACATAGATCAAGACGCATGTGTATGTACTTCGCGTGCCATATCGCGTTCCCAAACGACGAGCAATGCACGTCTTTCAAAGGTCTGTTCTTTAGTCTGCTATCGGAATCGGACGTCAATCGGGATTTTAAGAATGCTTAAATGCCTAAAAGTGACGTATTGAGCTGTAGAAACTTGAACCGTAACGAAAAATCCTAACAGTATAATTTTATACTACATATTTCCGCAAACGCCTTAGGTCAGTATCCCTAGAATAATTTTTTATATTACTATCAAGCTAATTTTCGTGAGTAGCTTTATTTTGATAAGCTACGAACAACAATTTCCTCTGCGAAAATTCTCAAAAGTGGTAGCTAACAGAGATGGAAAGGATTTAATATTTTGATTTGATGGTCCTAAAATATGGATTGTTCTATCTGTAGGACAATGTTACTCTTAAATTATATAACTATTAACCTAGTTTAGGGTACTTCTTTGTATTACTGATTCTATTAACCATCAAAATAAGGTAAATATTAGGGGTGTAACTAAAAACGCTCGTATCTCCCCGCGATAGCACTTTCGCCGTATCTCCTATTATTTATTCCGCGGCCTATCGCCTCGTTACTTTTAATAATGCAGCTTATCTTCCCGCCTGTAGTACGAATACCAAGTATTCTTATATTTAGGCCCCTATAAATACTAAGAAACTTGCCCCGTTGCGTAAAATTCTTTTTATCTGAAGAGTTCAATGAGGCCTAGTATTTTTTTTAACTAAGTTTCAAAAAAGGAGGTACGATGTTTGCCTGTTTTTTTTTTTTTGGAAAGAATTTGGTATAGCTGCCTATTATACAGGGTGTAACAAAACGTAGTGATAATTCTTTAGGGTGTGTATGAGCCCCCTGTATAGAGTTCACTGTGAAAGTAGCAGCGCTGAAAAAGTATTTTTTGTATGGGCAAACTCGAGTCGTGACGATGGGGCGCTTGCCCGTGCAAATCACAACAAAAATATGAGGAACACATGTTATACACCCTTAAGTATTAATTATTATCACTACGTTTTGTTACACCATGTATATCTGTACCTAAGTATAGTGTATCTATATGTTAGTAAGCTTTGACTGGTTTAGCTAATTTGGATCCTTAAGTAATAACAAAAATGCAGGTAGCTCTTAACTCCTTTTAACTAATAACAGCACCCCTAGCATGGCTACAGCTGTAGAAATACGAAAGTATAGAGTATATAGACAAACAGCGGAATGACGGTATGAACGAAACTTAACGGTATGAAAAAAATACAATGTACTGTTGAGAAAGTCGTCTATAAAATGTTGGAATTACTTTTTACCACTTTAATATGAAATAGTTGAGTAAAAAAATATGTAACTCGGCAAAATTTTAGAGAAAATGGGCAAAGAGTTGCTGTTAATTTCAGCAACTTGGAGCTGTAATTCATAAAAAGAAAACGACAGAAATAATCTATAGATAAAATTCTATCCAATTCGAGAAAAAGCAAAAAAAAAACACGATTCAAAACAACCTAAATCTCACATTATATTTCTCGCCGCAAGTTCGAGTCGGCTTTCCGCGCTTAAATATATTTTAAATCTAATAATTAATATATATTTTTTTTAGTCTAATAAGGGCAAAAAACCTAATAATATTTCTGTAGCGAACCTTTGCAATTTCGGCAAAATCGGCAAAATTTCGTATACGGACTCTTAAACATTAATTTTATTTTGATTTGAGTATTTGTTGTTATAGCGGCAACCGAAATACACAATCTAAAATAAAAAATTCAGAACTCTAGCCTGGAGCATGGAGCCTGGAGCAGCCTGGAGACAGACAGACGGACAGACAGACATACAGACGGATAGACAGACGGACTGACAGACATCGAAGTCTCATGAATAGGGTCCCGTTTTCACCCTTTGGGTACGGAACCCTAATAAAAATTATGAACTACCAGAGATGTTGATTTTGACTGATCCGAACAAAATAGATCCCGCCATCTTCCTAAGAATCGAATGGCACAATATATTCGTCAAAACAAAATTCAACAAAACGGACTCATCTCGATTCCGTTTCAAAGTTGCAAACTCTTTCCCGGAACTTTCCCGCAATAACATACAGGAAATGGCGGGGGCGGAAAGCGGGGAAATAGAAGCCGTAAGATCCAGTTCGTTACGTTGACGCCATCAAATACGCCGAACGGGAGATCGAATTTGTTTACAAATGAAGTCCGCGACGTAAAACCGAAAGGGTAAATGACAAACCAGATGTGCTCGAGTAAATAGTTTTGGGTTCACGCCGATATGTGGTGCTGGATGTACGAGTAAGGGTCTACACAGACGGACTGCATTTCAACTGCAATCCAACTGCAAATTGCAGTTCAACTGCAGTTTGAATGCAGTTGACACGACTGCAATACGACTGTAATAGAACTGCAAACCAAACAGTTCACACGACTGCACGCCGACCGCAACTGAACTGCAATCCGACTGCGCGTTTGGTTTGCAGTTCTATTGCAGTCGTATTGCAGTCGTGTCAACTGCATTCAAACTGCACTTGAACTGCAATTTGTAGTTGAATTGCAGTTGAAATGCAGTCCGTCTGTCTAGACCCTTAGAAACGATATTTAACTTTTAGAATTTAACATTGGAGTTAGACATCAACTACGATAACATGGCGCGCCCCTCCAAATGACTGTTTCAATGTGTGCAGTCACATCCTTATGAAAGAGTTTGTATGTAGTAAGTATTCAACCAATCACAGTGCATGTAATATTTCACTTAATGTCACTTATCATCAAAATTTGTTGGTCGACTAATCATAACTAGCCGACCGCGCAAGACAACGCACATCAAACGTTTTGACAACGCACTTCAAACGTTTTGAATTTTGGAGGGGCGCGCCAAGTTATCGTAGTTGATGTCTACCCTAATACTAATATAAATGTAGACATGTAAATTGTTATACTTAGGTACCATCGAAGAAATTGATTCATAGGCATGCCTTTTTTACATGGGCAAATGCTACGCGCATCCCCGGCGGATTGTTGATATAGGCCGGGGTATGTGGATCGTAAGATCTAACCACTAAAACCCCATGGAAATCCACTCCCCGCTTAGGTACAGTTCCGGGCATGATCAACCCACCGCAACTGTACCGGCCGTTGTGCGCCTCTCGCAGATTCATCCAGCGTGCAGGCTTTTTAGGCCGCCCCGCGGGGTGGCCTAGAAGAACAAGGGGGCCGCGATGCGCAGGAGCACCATCCTTATCACGGCACTCTCTGCCCCTCGGCGCAATGACCGGCGGTGTCCCCACACTATTGAATCTACCTACCAATATCAACAATATGAATATATCATTACTAGACGTTCCGCGCGGCTTCACCCGCGTAATTTAGGAATTTCACGGAAACCGTACATTTTTCCGCAAAAAATAGCCTACGTCCCTTTACGTGGTATATTCTCCATGTGTGCCAAAAAACATAAAAAATGCTCCAGTAGTTCTTTAGATAATATGCAATTTCATATAATTTTCCCCGTTTTATCCACATTTTCCTCTGTTTCTTCGCTCCTAAAAGTCACAGCGTTATGTTATGTAGCCTTCCTCGATAAATGGGCTATCAAACATCATGACATATCAAACATTCACAGAAACAATTTTTCAAATCTGAGCAGTAGTTCCGTTAGCGCATTAAAACAAACAAACTCTTCAGCTTTATTATATTAGTATAGATTCATACTATATAGTATATACTAGCGACCTGCCCCGGCGTCGCACGGGTATAAAATATAGTAAGTATAGCCACTGACAAAATGATTAAAATCGATAGCCTATGATCCTTTACGTGTTCTACTCTTATCTGTGCCAAATAACATAAAAATTATTTCTCTAGTAGTTCGTGAGATAAGTCCTTTCAAATAATTACCCCCGTTTTTTCCACATTCTCCTATTAGTCTTAGCGTGATAAAATATAGCCTATAGCTTTCCTCAATAAATGGGCTATCTAACACTGAAATGATTTTTCAAATCGGACCAGTAGTTCCTAAGATTAGCGCGTTCAAGTTAGCCCTTTCAAATAATTTTCCCCGTTTTTTCTATTTCTATTTCTTCGCTCCTATTATTCTTAGCGTAATAAAATATAGCCATAGCCTTCCTCGATAAATGGGCTATCTACCACTGAAAGAATCATCAAGATTAAAGGGAACAAAGGGACATGAGGGAAAAAAGCGACTTTGTTTTATAATAATATAGTATAAGTACACAACGTACTGCAGTATTCGCTAAAACTGTAATAAAATTAAAGTTTTTGCGTTAAAAATTTTCAGGTTACATTAAGAGTATTATTTTCACAGTGAATTTGGCTTAAAAATTCTATTTCATTAATGTATTTTTATTTTAGCTAAACTTTGCATATTCTATTCCGTTTTTATTTAATCTATAAATATTTAAATATTGATCTTTTAATCCTCTGGCTTAAAATAATTTTAATTTTTTACTCTGTATATAGCCGATAGCAATTTTCATTTTTATTAACATTTTACAAATATTTACAAAACGAAATATTTAATTCCAAAACTCCATAAGATATTCTATTATGTATAATGAGCGAGTAAACCTTTTATTTGGAATGCAAAAATAGAAAATGTTTGACCTTTCACATAATATTAAAAATTATTTTTTCTTTACCTCAGTAATGAGATTAAAATAATGCTGGAAACTATTTTTAAACTATATTCGGACACTCCCTAGAGTAATAATGAAGACGTGAGTGGAAGAATCGAACAAGTAACATTTCGTAACATCCGGACAATAACTAATTTTTTACCTAATTATTTTAATAAAACTTGTAACTTATCTACTTCATAACCTAGCTAATGTATCTAGCTACACATATAATCCATAGTTTTTCTATTTCAAATAATTTTTCCGGCCCTAAACTCTCCATTTAAGCAAAAAAGCGTTAAGTTTTTTTATGTTACATATCTCATTCTTCCACTCACGTCTTGAATTATCACTTTGTTTTATTACACCCTGTATATAAATATTTTAAATCTAACAACCCCGGAGTAAATTAAAAAGTTTAAATTATTGACATTATAAAATTAGATTAAATAAAACCTGGGGCACGAAACATTGTAAATCTGTTAAACAAAGCCGCAATGGCCGTCGGCGTATTGCCTCACCGTCTTTACGGTCCCTATCGCGCGGTTTATGTGTTATAAAACCGACCACCTATCTGGTAGATAACTTCTAGGCCAGGGATTCTCAAACTGCGATCCGAGAACCCAAGGGTCCACCGTCATCGTGGTTTTGCCAAAACAATGTACCATCGAAGAAATTGATTCACAGGCAGTTGACGGACCAACGTCATTTGATCGAATTATGTCAATTCAATGTCAGTATCTGTCGGCTAGGTTTGACCTAAGGGTATGCGCGCACGGGCAACTTTGTTGCTCGGCGATTTATTTGTCTCTTGATCAAGTCTAGGAGCTAGTATGAAAATGCGTGCACGTAGCGACGCAACTCTGGGCAACTTTTTCGTTCGCGGGGTCGGAGACAAGACCGCGACGCAACTGTCTCCTTCCCTATTGGTTTTTATGCAAGTGCGCGCACGGGCAACAGAAAAGTCGCCGACCGGCCAGTCGCTACTCGACCGCCGCGGCGTGAGTTTGTGAAACGAATTTTTTTTTTTTGGGTATGCTCTCAATTTCATAAACATAGTATGAAATTTCCCGAGAGTCAGCCGATCGCTCCATAATGGATGCACCCAATATTCTATTTTTCGACACTTTCTTCGGTTTTTTATTGCGAGTGCAACAACCACAGCCGTCTCGACCAAATCCATGTCGATGACTGTCTAGAAAAAACTGAAAACAGTCGGGTTGCTGTCGCTCTCGTGCGCGCACCCTGGCGACATGGCGATTATTTTTTCGAAAGAGACAAATAAATCGCCGAGCAACTAAGTTGCCCGTGCGCGCATACCCTTACGCGCATACCCCTACGGTTCTTCCACATTTGTATCATTTGCGCGATCAGATCTCCGATCAGATCTCCGTCGCGATCATCGCGCCGTATCAAAATGATACGCGTATCATGATACTTTGTATCATGATACGCGTATCATTTTGCGTCCACACTAGCGATCATGATACGGTGTAGGTTTCTACGTTAGGCGGGGACTTAGTACGCACATTCTTAAACACAGCTGTGTAACACCTAACGTCGAGCAGATGTGGCTATCTTTAAAGGCTAATGGCAAGCTTCATTTGTTTGGCACGGCATACCGGCCCCCGTGGCTTTCGGTAAACACATTCTTGGATGCGTTAACAGATACAATCAGTGGTCTACCGGGTTATGACAATATTTACCTCGTTGGTGACTTTAATGTCGATTACCTAAACACCAGTTCGACACATTTTAGAATACTAAATGATTTCTTGTTAACGCATAGACTGCACCAATGTACAACCGAACCTACACACTTTACCGCGAGCTCAGAAACACTTCTCGACCTCGTCTGTACAAATACAGACTTGGATCGAGTCATGGTTGACCATATACCAGATCTCAGTGCTCACGCGTTTGTAACATTTATTGTGCACGTACCTAAACCAAAGAGTGTTGCAAGGAAAATAACATTTAGACCTCTCAAGGACATTACTAACGATGATCTCGAATGCGTTATGAATACTGTAGACTGGAATTTCATTGAAAATCTGTCAGATGTCAATGACATGGTGCGCGTATTTAATAACAGTGTCTTATGGGTATTCGATGTGTTAGCCCCAGTGAAAATATCTTATGTTAAGGACCAACGGCACCCATGGGTCACGTACAATATTAAGCAAATGATGAAATGTCGAGACGATGCACACAAACGTGCACGCGCTACTAAATGTGAAACACATATAAATTATTACAAAACCCTTAAGCGGGAAGTATCCAGTGCGCTTAATAGGGAAAAAGTAGCATATTATGATTCGTGCATTAACGCCAATATTAACACCCCTAAGCTTATGTGGAAGCACTTAAAGAAAAGTGTGGATGCACAAAAACCTAAGTCTGATTTTATTTTGCCTAATTCTCTCTCCAATGCCAATATCATTAATAAATATTTTTTGGATATCCCTGGCAGCGGTAATGTGCCCCAGTCAGTTCTAGACCATTTCAATAATCACCTGTCTTCTTCCAATAAGTTTAGTTTTGTAACTGTTTGTGCCACCGATGTCATAAAACTTATCAAAAAATGTAAATCAAATGCGGCGGGCGCTGACGGCATCACTCTCGACATGCTGTCTATCGTTAGCAGTTTTCCTGCATGCTTAAGTGTTATCACCAAAATAATTAACACTTCTCTTGAAACATCTACCTTTCCTGATTCCTGGCATTTAGCAATAGTGAGACCGATACCCAAAAAAGAAAACGTGAGGGAATTAAAGGACCTAAGACCGATCAGTATACTAGCTTGCATGTCAAAAATTCTTGAGAAGGTAGTAAATGATCAAATGAGCAAGTTTCTAGATAATAATCGTATATTACCTCCCCTTCAATCTGGTTTTCGTGGTATGCATAGTACGACCACAGCGCTAATCGATGTCGTTGATAACATTATTACGGCCCAAGACGGAGGTGAGGTTACCATCTTAGTGTTACTAGACCTGTCGCGTGCGTTTGAAACAATAAGTATCACTTTGCTATTGGCCAAATTAAAATACTATGGTTTCGACGACGATACCATAGCTTGGTTCTCAGATTTTTTCAGTAACCGGTCTCAGATTGTTGAAATAAAAGATGAAAGAGGAATATTGACACGCTCCGATCCATTAGAGGTAGACAGAGGAGTGCCTCAGGGAACAGTGTTGGGACCTCGTCTTTTCTCGCTCTACTTAGCAGATATCACCCAACACATCAAACATAGTAGATACCATCTTTATTGTGACGATATACAAATATATATAACATTTCGGCCATGTGATGTGGACGTTGCAATAAAAAATCTAAATGAGGACTTAATGCGTATTGCAGAGTGGGCACATACGAACGCCCTTGTACTTAACCCTATTAAGTCACAGTACATGATACTGGGCACAAAACATCAAATACAAAAAATTGAACAGGCACAACCTTTAGTACGTATTGGTAATGAAAAGATTACAAGGGTCACTGAAGCGCGAAACTTGGGGGTGATTATGGACGAAGGTCTTAGATTCGAGAAGCATGTTGTTAAAACGGTCAGTCGTTGTTTTTACAGGTTAAAGTTGCTATATAGGATAAGAAATTTTATAGCGGAACCGCTGCGTCGAACCCTCTGTGAATCCTTAGTGCTCTCAAACCTTAATTATGCAGACGTGGTGATAGGCCCCTGTTTACTAGCACGATCTAAAAAGCTCATCCAAAAAGTGCAGAATGCGTGCAGTAGGTATTGTTGCGACATCCCCCCGCGTGCTCACGTAACGCCCTTTATAAACAACTTAAGATGGCTTAAAATGGATGGCCGCAGACAATTACACTTTGCAACCCTACTATTTGGAGTAGTAAAATTTAAAACACCGTCCTATCTTTATGATAAATTACAGTGGGCATGCGATAAACACCTGATGATGACCACCAGGGGATCTAACTATCGGATGATCACTCCGCTTCACCGCACTTCCATGTTCCAAGGCAGCTTCAGATACCTCGCAAGCAAAGTCTGGAATAATCTTCTGCCGCCGCACATTCGAACTCTGCAAACAATAAACAATTTTAAATTAAGACTCAAATCTTATCTATTAAATGAACAACTCGCAGTAATTTAACTATATAATAAAATATTATGGATAATACTTATTTATTTGACCAATGAAGTACCCTATTATTATTTAATATACATATTATTTATTTAGAACTGATTTTATATAATTATTATTATGGAATAAAATATTATGAAATTTACATTATAATGAAATTACCTATTATTATCTATCTATGTTATCTTGGTACTTACCGTTCAAGTTGTAAGCCGGCGCAAGGCAGCGGATGTTCCAGAGTCGCTTGCGAGGTCAATTAACGCCATCTTTCAAGGCTCATCCCCCATGCCTCAAGTGAATAATAGAAAGGCACTGTGTACATACCTTGCAGAGGTATATTATTACTCCATACAAATAACACAAAAACTGTACATATATTTTATCATTTAAAGTAACACAGGAAAGGATTAATTTTGAAAAATCTAGTTATTAATTGTCTATCTAACTATGTAATTTATGTATAAATTATGCTATATTAAGTATTAACCAAGTGCAGAATATGATATTTCAAATACAACTTACAACTTACCTAATTCCTGCTTGCGCTTAGTACATCTCGTTGTTTCATTACTGTATTACACACGTACATTATGTATATTTATTATTGTTATTGATAATACGTAAGTATATTGTTCGTTGCTGAGGTATATTAGCGGTGACCCGTGCCCGGTAGCCCTGCGCGCGCGGTGCACCTACCCCATGCAACAACCATATGCGTTATGGTGAGTGCACGGGTTTTACGAGGGGCGCGGGCGGCGGGGGGCCGGGACAGCCGTAAAATCATGCCATAGCAATGAGTCACACGCACTGCTTTATAATATTATCTATTATTTGTTATTATATCTTCATAATTAGATATCATCGTATATATAATGTATTAATAATTATTATATTATGTAATATTTAAAAATATACTACTTAAATTTTTTTTTTAGGTTAAAATGTTAATGCTGAGTGCATGTATCTGTCCCTATTTCTGAATGACTGTTATTAGGAGCCACATAACACCAGGCACTGTGGTGAACACCACGGTAATAAGCCTGAGTGGTATCCTTTTCTACAATGGACATAACAATACACTACTCGTACAGCTGACCCTTGCAATATGGGGATGTCGGGAATGTCCCCATAGTTTACGTCCTTATGTTGTGCATACTGTCCCATGAATAATAATTCCTCCCTTTCGATTTCTTTTGTTTTATAATTTTGTGTCTTTTGCGTATGTGATGTTTTAATTTTCTTTAGATATTGTGTTGTAACGTGTTATTTATTATTGTAGTGTAATGTGGTGTCTTATTGTCGAATAAACATTATTATTATTATTATTATTATTATTATTATTATTATTATTATTATTATTATAGAATGTTGTGTCAAATATTTCTGTATTAGCTTAAATAATATGCAATGAGTCCTTCTGGGGATTTTATTTAAGCAGTCAGCAAGAATTCAGCCTACGGCTATGTAGTGTACCCGATAGAGTATCATTGTCAAAAGTTTGGGAAACCCTGCTAAAGGAGTATCGATTTTGTTATAGACTTCGGTATTTGATAACGGTGATATTCCTCAAGAGTACTAGAAGGGAAACTGCTTGAAAAGCATCAACACAAGACACAACAGCAGAATCAACCTTACCTCAACATCAAGCAATTTTAAGAGTTTTGGTATTAACAAATTAAAATCATTTAGTAAATAAAAATTAAGTCTTGGTTTGGTGTAATTATTATTATTGGACACTATATCCTTAGATCAAAACCTTTAGGGTTCCGTACCCAAAGGGTAAAAACGGGACCCTATTACTGAGACTTTTTTTTCAATTCAATATCTTTATTTGCACAATAAATGCTATAAAGATGTTACAAATTAGCGTAAAACAGTACATGTTTTGCCGTTTTAAATTATAATGGCATGCAAATATTACAATAAATAGGATCCTCTAAACTCTAAATTTACAGCCAAAATATTTAAATATAATTATTGTACATTAATTCTCAAACAAACAAACAAACTTCGATGTCTGTCCGTCTGTCTCCAGGCTGTAACTCAAGAACGGTAATAGCTAGAGAGTTGAAATTTTCACAGATTATGTATTTCTGTTGCCGCTATAACAAATACTAAAAAACAAAATAAAATGAATATTTAAGCTCCCATACAACAAGCGTGATTTTTCACTATTTTTGCTCTATAATGTTACGGAACCCTTCGTGCGCGACCCTAACTCGCACTTGGCCGATTTTATTATTGATTAACACCTACTTACCTAACAAACTTACATATCTACAAAATATTATGTAACTATAGTTCTTGCAATCTACGAGCCCGCGTCGCCCTTAGTTGTGTGAGTGACCATATCTATACACGCGTACATGGCTCGCTCGCTACTGACTGCTCCGTCAGGTACGCACACTAACGAAAATGTCTATTCACATTTCCAACTACAAATAAAGGCTACGCGCACTCGTAGCTTGCAAGAAGTCTTCAATTATCTTCTTATATCTATATTATCTTCTTGCAAAAAAAAATCTGCTCCACATTTTCCTCCTCGACATCAAATTATTATTTAACAAAACAATTTGTTCGGGGAAATTATGATTATGAAACAAAATATTTGTTTGTTTTGCGGAAGGAAGGGACGGTAAGTGGTATAGCAAAAATTATTTGTCGTAATATTTAGATCCCCTAAATATACCATAACTTTTTATGGCAAAACCAAATAGTGTCATCAGTTACCCGAACGATCCTAAAGAAGTATCACTCTATTACATCAGCCGAGAATAAACTCCCTTCGGAATCCCTATATCCAGTGGCGTAGCTAGGTAGGGGCAAAAAATTAAGTAGGGCTCCCGACCAGTGCAGCCATGTAAATTTTATTTTAGAGGCCCTCTGATCAGAGCAATGAAAGAAGACTACCTTGATGCAGCTAAATAAGCAATCCGTGCCTGTGGCCCCCCTATCCGTATGTCAACTAGAATCGGTCTTTACTCTTTTGGTGCCCGAGCCCCCTTACTCCTTAGATGCGATGTCCTAGGCAATGGGCATTGTCCAAAAAAAAATCACATGTACTTTTTATATTTTGACTAAGGGTTTTTCTGTCACTGAATCAGAGACTTATAAAGTTTTAAAACGACCCGTGCCAATTTACTTTGCAATTAAGAATCAGATTACCGCACATACTATCTGAACCTTTACTATCTAAAAAAATATCATCTGCTAAACAACTACTTACCATATTTTTGATACCATATTTTGTCAAATATTAGAGATTGAACGGGCACCGCCCTTTGGTAGTTACGCCACTGCCTATATCTAAAATGGGGTCCGCGGCTTAGAGTATTAAGATGTAGCTTCCGATACCAGCCGTCTAAAACACCAAATTATAACTCCCCGAGTATACGTCAGGGGTTTGAGCACTACAATTAAAACAACATAAACCTTGGACGAGGATTTTCATTTGATAATTCCGTGGAAACAATGTTTTTCGAGCAATGGATAAGCCTCTACGAAGGTAATGTTGTTAATGATTTTGAAATTCAGGATAGGCTACGACGCTCTCGACGAAAAAACTTTCAAACATAAAGGTTACGTTAGGCCATTTTCAAACCTAATCCAAAAATAACCTCAAGCTAATAACATTATTTACACTACTTACAATTTTGGATTGTTACTTTACTTCATCAATGTAATACGACATCCGCAAAAAAAGCACTCGCTGTAATAATTAAGGCTCAAAACTTATCATGATAAATATCCTCGACAGACAAAAAGTAGAGTACATCAAAAATACCCCAGCCGTAGCACGGCGACCAGTAGAAATGCGAAAGTATAGACAAACTGCGGAGATAAACTTAAGGTGCGGTTTCGATCTTTTTTCGTTCCGAAAAATTCAATTAAAATACCACTTTAAGACAGATTATAGTATATGTTATAAAGTAGGATATTATTTGAATTTTTAGGACTATAGTCTGTCATAAAGTGGCATTTTAATTGAATTTTTTGGAAAGAAAAAAGATCGGAACGGCACCTTAAGTTTATGTCCACAGTTTGTCTATACTTTCGCATTTCTACTGGTCGCCGTGCTAGGGCTACAGCAGCATCATTGGGGCATTCACGTTTAGAGTCACTTTACGTGTATCTACACGATTGAACCTATCCTTACGGCGCTTAAGGCAAAGATAATCCTTTCTTTCGAAACCGAGATTTAACAGCTTTAAAATGTTGGCAAGTTTAGATCCCCAATAAAAGTGGAAGTATTGTGTAAATCGTGGATATACGAAGCGTGACTCCTGGATGGTCCCTCGTAAATCGGGAGGAACGAGCCGCGACCGGACTTCGGATTTGCGTACAAAATACAAATAAAACACACACTTTATTAGCTGGAAAACAAGGAGTAAAGTGCTCTGGACCGGCGCGGCAAGGAATCACTTTACTAACGGACTTTTAGAGCTAGGTTATGTTATGAAGATTGGAAATGCGCGCAGTTAAACGGTACGTCCGTTCTATGTAGTGTTTTATAACCTACATTTTATCCTTACTAATATTATAAATGTGAAAGTGTGTCTGTCTGTCTGTCTGTTACCTCTTAACGCTCAAACCGCTGAACCGATTTCGCTGAAATTTACTTATATACTTTTTAATCCGAAAAAATGTACGGATCCCGCGCGATAAACGAATTTTAGTGCAACGGTGTTGCGGGCGACATCTAGTTTTATATATAAAATAAGTTTTATTTCCGATTACATTACAAAGAAGGTAGCTTTCTGGAAAGTCTACAATGTTTACCACCAGTTCGGGAACCGGTGTAGGAGACTCGCATATCTTATATCTTTAAACGATCAATTCTTGTAAATATATCAATATTATATATAATAGGGGGTTTCGGGGGCGATAAATCGATCTAGCTAGGAATAATTTTTAGAAAATGTCATTTTATTCGTGTTTTATCGAATACCGAGCAAAGCTCGGTCAAATAGCTGGTTATATTATTATACCTCCCCTACACATCAAGCGGGGACGAATTTTTTTCGCGTACATCCCACCGTGTGGGGTGTCGTTGGATAGGTTTTTTTAAATATTATGGGTGTTCAAAGATCAGTTTCAGATTTAGGGATCCATTTCTGAAATATGAAGTTTTAAAGTGGAAAAATCGTGAAAGTCCAGTGTCCCCCCCCCCCCTTCCTTCATACGGGTAAGAAGACTTCATGAGTTATTGAGTAATAGTAGATCAACTAAAAATGTATTCGGAGTTTTCGGAGAAGTATAAAGGAACATAACTGAGGTGATGTTGTTAGTAGTGAACACGTTTTAAATGTACATTCATTGACCATTAAAAAATATACCTACGGAACCCTATATTGCGCGTGGCCCGACACGCACTTGGCCGGCTTTTACTGAAACCATTTTCAATTTCCACATTCGGTCTATTCTCTTTATGTCAATGTTGTTTCGCGGTAAAATGGACACTGTTAAAATCGGTGCGTTGTTTTTCATGTAGCGCTAGTTTTCCTTTGAAAATTAAAACACTGACTTTTGATGTCCATTGCTACAGCTATATAGCCGGATATAGTCCGCCTTTTAGTTAAGTTTTAAGGCAAAATAATCTGCCCTACCTGTCCGGTTTGTTAGACTTGTAAACCCTCGAAGAAAACCATACAAACAAAGCTGTTGTAAGTTTTATGTGTGTGTGTACGTGTGGTCAGTGGTGATAAGTTAACAATTATTATGGTTATAAGAACGCAACAGGTTCCCTTTAGTTGCATGCACAATCAGGAGTTATCAACTCTATGTTACCTGTTAATAATTGTTATAGGTAATATAAAGTTGATAACTCGTCCTTGATTTTTTAAAATGATTTTTGTCGTACAATAATTTAAAATTTAAAATGATGTTAATAACGTAGAATATTTTAACCGTAACTGTATTTTAAAGAGATAAAACAAACCGACTTCAAAATTGTACGTAATTGAGAATTAAAATTACCTATCTCAAAAACTACTGAACCGATTTTGATGAAACTTGCAGTATTCCCTAAGTTGAACAATACCTAGTATAATAATAAGAATCATTTAGATTCGACTTGTAGTTCCGGAGATATGCGTGCACAAACTAAAAAACATACATACATACATACATACATACATACATACATACATACACTTTTGAAATTTGGCACATTTGTTCAGAAGCTGTTATAGATTAACATATACAAAAACTGGGCAGTTCTGGAAATATTACATACATACGCGTCGAATTGATAACCTCCTTTTTTTGAAGTCGGTTAAAAATATTCGACTAAACTAGCAGTTGAGCCCTCCTTTTTTGGCGATCTGGCAAGTGGCAACCCTATTGGCGGGTAATATTTTTTCTAGAAAAATTAGCGTTAAAATGCATACCTTAGTTCCAGTTAAGTTTTCACAGACTTTAGCGCGAAGCGTGAAATATGCCTTGAAAATCCCTATGCGCCATGTTTCGTAAAAAAATATTCCAAAAATTCATACTGTTAATTACTGTCAGACTGTGGTGATGTTATTCCAAGCACAAAACGTCTTTTTCCCTCCAAAAAAAACCTCAAAAAATATCTGTGCATTTACATTTAATTTGGAATTAATTGCGTTGTCATGACAACGAGGACCTTTTTGAGCAGGAGATACTTTTAATTTCGGTGGACTGCAAATCTAATAGAATATTTATAACATAATCCCTTTGAGAACTGAATGGAAAGGTAAAAGATACTTATAACGTCGCTAGGGAAAGAATTAACATTTTTTTCTTTGTATTGCCTAAAGCCTGTTTTCCTATTATGTAAGTATTTTCGGGTAGATTTAAGGGCCAACCCACACGTACCACAACCACACGACAACCGCAACCACACGACAAACACACGACGTGGTCGGGCGTATATTTCGTATTGTAAATGAACTGGACCATTCACACGTACCACATTTTGCAGTCGTTGTCGACCACTTGTAAAATACCGACCACATCGCAACCACGTCGCAACCACATCGCAAATCCACGCCTCGTTTAAATTTAGAAATTTAAACGAGGCGTGGAAATAATATAGTTAGGGAGCCCTAGAACAATTTTTATTTGATTACCATCAAGCAATTTTTTGTGAGTAGCTTCATTTTGATAAAACGAACAACATTTTTATTTGCGAAAAATCTCGAAAGTAGTAGCTATCATCAGTCAAGGTTTTTTATATGTAGATAAGTATTGTGTTTTCATAATTCATTAGAGCTGTAGCAAAAGTTGGTACTGAGTAACGCAGTGGTCCCAAACCTTTTTTCATGCGGGCCACAAACACGTTTTGGTCTTGATGTCGCGGGCCGCAACAAAAAATTTTTAGGATTAAAAAATAACATTCTTCAAAATTAACGATTTCAAAGTGAAAAAAGTTTTACGACTATCACGTAGGTAGACTTTACGTTATTTTGCCGGTGGGCGTGAAATTCAAAATTGTTTAACATCACGCGGGCCACAAATAAAGTCCCGGCGGGCTGCATGCGGCCCGCGGGTTGGGGATAGCGGGAGTAACGGGTACGGGTACCCCCCTGGAAAGTAAAATAAACGTCAATTTTCCTGGAAAGTGGGAACTCAAAACGTGTTATCTACTCTGCGTAAAATGAAGTGTTGGAAACAAAATATCTTTTAAGGCCAGGCCAGTTCGAAAAGACTGATTTTTAAGCTTCCAGTCTGAAGACGGATGGCTTCCAGTCTTTTGTTTACCAATAAAGGATGTACCCACTAAATTCTATTTCGACGATTACGCTGACATCGCCGTCGTCTTCTTCTTATCAATAATACTGCTGCTATTGCTATATAGCAAGGATAGCAACAATAAAGTGTCCTCTTCGAAATCCATGACTTTGGGCAAGACGTGTTTCCGCTATAAAAGCCGGAGTCGAACTACAATATTTCGACTTGCACACGACGCAACCACGTCGCAACCACATCGCAACCACTGACCGTCGTCATTTTATCGGTACCACAACGCAACCACAAAATGCTGCAGCGATACCATTCACACGTAACCACAGCTCGACGACATTTTGTCGTTGCGATGTCGTGTGGTTGTGGTACGTGTGGGTTGGCCCTAATACTAACAAATCATGTAATAGCGAAAATTACAGTTTGATTAATGAAAATTAACATTTTTTTTTCTTTGTATTGCCTTAAGCCTGTTTTCTTATGTAACGTATTCTTCGTTTTCAATGGTAGAGATCAACTACGATAACATGGCGCGCCCCTCCAAATGACTGTTTCAATGTGTGTAGTCACATCCTTATGAAAGAGTTTGCATGTCGTAAAGTCGTATGACGTAAATATGGACTGTTTTATTTGAAGGACAATGTTATTCTTAAATGATATAACTAATAACCTCTCAATATACAAAAAATCAGCTCGTTAGGGTTCCGTTATAGGGTTCTCAGGTAATAACAAAACTTGGTTGACTACTGAAACCTAAAACGGAACCTTAACAAGCTTAGCAACAAGTTACTCTTAAATTATTTAACTTAATAGTTATATAATTTAAGAGTAACATTTTCCTACAAATAGAACAATCCATATTTTAGGACCATCAAATGAAAGTATGGTAAAAATGTTGTTCGTCTTATCAAAATAAAGCTACTCACATAAACTTAGCTTGAAATTAATCAAAAAAAAATTGTTCCAGGGCTCCCGTACTCAATATTATGTGTGAATATAACAAAAAAAAGTCCTGAGGCGTGATGGACGTCACAGATAGATTAAGAATTAAGATGTAAACTATAAACTTTTGTACGCGAACAAATGATTACAAAAGCGACAGAAAATGGCCGAAACGCTAATAGACGATTCTATTGAAAAAAATAAATGGTAATGTATTTAATATTATGCTGACTGTTCTAATTTTCAATGATTCATTTAAAAATGCTGCGCTTCGTCGCCTTGCAATATAAACTTACCCTAAAAGACAGTTAATCGTACGTCGAATGTTTCTATCAATAATTAAATGGAGGCAGTAAAGGGGCGTATCTAAGTCGGGGGCCCACTGTCGTTAAAATATTACGACCGGCCGATATCGAGGGATGAAATCTTTAATCGGAGATACGATTCAAGTCGTTTTTGCGGATAAAACGTATTTTTATTATAAACGATCTTCTGTCGAACGATATACGAACGGGAGTTTACTTAATACATTTAAAGAAAGACGTTGATCGATGCTTCTATTAAACATACGATATAATGTATTATACCCCTTCTTGAGGTAAAAAACCAACAGGTAAATGTTTGTATAGGAATAGATTTATTACTTGACTTTGCACGCCGTCCCTCCTGCAAAAAAAAACAGTATCGCGATAACCGCGCATATTCCTACGATAAAAACTATCGTCTACGCGTGGTCTACTCTATATTATCAATGCAAACATTAAAGAGAATTTTCTTTTTTAGTTTGAATCGCAGACAATAGATTTTCAATTATTGTTATGCGGCAGCCACTTGGAAAGTAAATAGACCTATTTCATACCGTTTATTCTGTATTCTGAGTTCAACCCAAAACATAAGGGAACATACCCATACTACGTGACCCATTTAGGGGGGGGTTGACCGAGCGTAGTATTTTGAAGACCCCCCACGTCTTCAAAATACTACGCTCGTTCACAAGAGGGGGGGAGGGGGTCTATAGTTTTGTCACATAGTCAGTTTCACTGAGAGAAACGTCATACGATTTTTTTTTCTCGCCATTTGATACAATACACTGGCATTTATTACGGTTATTTAATATTTATAGCCAACAGCTATTAAAAAAAAACAGGCACTGCTGTCACTTGTCAGGCATTTTGAAGTTTGGTGAAGCTGGCAAGCTTGGTGATCATTTACTATATATTTCGGTGTTCGATTACAATTATTTAAACTACAGTCGCGAATAAATTAGCTAGTATGTACCATCGAGGAAATTGATTCCTAGGTAGTTGACAGACCAACGTCATGTAGTCGGATCATGTCAATTCAATGTTAAATGTGATCTGTCTGTTGGGTTTAACTTAAAACCATAAATAAATCTTTAAACGCGACCAAATTACTTAGATCGCCATCTGCCTAGAAATTAATTGTAATTTTAGACTTTTATTATATATTATATCATATTATATAATAAACATAAATCAAAGTGATAATACTTTAGGGTGTGTATGTGTTCCTTAAATAGACTTCACTGCGAAAGTAGCAGCGCTGAAAGACCAATTTTTTTTCACTTTTGTATGGAGAAACTCGTTACACTGGGGCGCTTGCCCATACAAAAGTGAAAAAAATTTTGCTCATTCAGCGCTGCTACTTTCACAATAAACTCACTATATTAAGGAACACGTACACATCCTAAAGTATTATCACTTAGTTTGGTACACGTTGTAGGGATGTCGAAAATGACAGAATATATCGATATATCGATATTTGAAAAAATACCAATATCGGTCTAGATATACATCGCGAAAAAAATATCGATATATAGATATATCGGTCAAACTTTTCGACCAATTCTCCTTTTTTGTAATATAAGTAATAAAAAGAGTTTTTTTTTATTCCAATCATTACTTTATTCTCAATTTTATCAGAGGAAATAAGGAATCAGTCAATTATGCTCTGCCGTCAGCCAGCTCCTGTTGTTAGGAACTGCCAGATTGACAGCAGAATCCACTCTTTCTGACGGCACGGAGGAAGCCGTAGGAGTTAAATATTTCAGGGCTAGACCCGAAAGAACTGGTGTAAAATGTCGAGTGTCTACCCAAAATTACATCACACACAACACTTAAAGAAAGAACTATAATGGCTGACTTGATTCTTGATTTGATATTGAGCCCAATTACTGAACTTTACTGAACTGTCACATGTCACATGCGTCATTGACTTAAAGACAAAGTTGACAACTTAAAAATCAACTTAAGTACCAAATTAAAAAGCAGAAAATATCGTTTTTGATATAATTTCGAAATTGGATATTTGATATCGATATATCGTAACAAAATATGTCGCCCAAAAATATCGATATATCGATATTTATTCGACAAGCCTAACACCTTGTATAGTATATCTTAATTAATATTGGTGTCAAATATTTCTTTTTAGCAAACTATTGGGTATCAAAGTATTTTTGGTGATCGTTATTTTTATTACCATATTTAATTAAGTAGTAATTATTATTATAAACATGCAAAGACTCTTTTTAATCGACTTAAAAAAAAGGAGGTTATCTATTCGACGCGTATGTATGTAATATTCCCAGAACTGCTCAGTTTTCGTATATGTTAGTCTGTCATCACTTAGCATCTAAGCAAATGTGCCAAATTTCAAAATTGTATGTATGTATGTTATTATGTTTGTGTTCGCATTTCTTTGGAACTACAAGTCCGATTTAAGTTATTCTTTTTTATTGTACTAGGTACTGTTCAACTTATCCCATGGGCTGTCGCTGTCAAAATATATTTTATTGCTATCTGTCGCTGTCACTGACAGCTCAAATTTTTTTAAGGTTAAGTTTTGGTTCTAGTTAGATTTCCCAGATTCTAATTGGAATGAGGTTAATTGGCATTACAAATCATAAAGTATAATAAATTGCCTTTATTTACTTCTAATTTTGTGTCTGGCTAAATATAAAAATGAATCTAGTACAGAACTTTAAAAAAAAGATTATAGGAAATCTAAAAAAATGTCTGATTTATATTTAAATAAAACAAAATAAAACAATATTAGATCCTCAAATTGTATTTTATTTACACTTCAGCACATTAGGTATAATATACAAATGAAACTTCACATGCCACCTTACATTTTATTTACACAACACATGTTTTAAAATAATCATAAACTCTCACTGTATATAGTAAATTTTTCATTGACGTTTTATTTTTTTATTTTGTACCAAGCCGAGCGAGTTAAAGACATCACTGATTAGGGCCTTTCTTCTTCTTTTTAATTGCAATGCGGCAGTAAGGAATAAATACCTTGTAGCCATACAATTTGAGCGGGAAGTGCCATTCCAGTGACAGGCTGGCCGACAGACAGGCGTTTTCGCGTATTCCAGTGACAGGCTTTCCGACAGTCAAGGGGTTATGGAATAGTACAAGTTTTATCAAAATCGGTGCAGTAGTTTTTGAGATACGGAATTTTAATTCTCAATTACGTACAATTTTGAAGTCGGTTTATCTTTTTATTAAAATAACTATTATGTAATAAATAACTTAATTAAACACAAATATGAGTCAAATTATTTTCATTTGCTATCTACTCTTTCTACTATAAAATGATTAAAAATTATTCTTGTCAATACCACGTGAACAATTGAAGGGGGGGGTGTCTTAGTATATACTACGCATGGTCACCAGGGGGAGGGAGGGGGTCAAAATATCTTCAAAAGTAGGTCACGTAGTATGGGTATGCTCCCTAAGGTGTGCACTGCACACTGCGACGCGGCGAGGTGACGAGGCGATGCGTGGGAATGACCATGAAATCTGAGCGTAATCCATACTAATATTATAAATGTGTCTGTCTGTCTGTCCGTCTGTCCGTCTGTCCGTCCGTCCGTCTGTCTGTCTGTCTGTTACCTCTTCACGCTCAAACCGCTGAACCGATTTTGCTGAAAATTGGCATAGAGATACTTTAAGATACTTTTCCCGGGAAAGGACATAGAATAGTTTTTATCCCGGAAAAATGTACGGCTCCCGCGCGATAAACGAATTTTGGCGCAACGGAGTTGCGGGTGTCATCTAGTTTACTATACTTACACGAACAATCGAATCAAACTCAATAACGGCTGGACCAATTTGCATAATTTAGTCTTACAATGATCGTGGAAGTCCAGGGAAGGTTTATAAGTGACACGAAGTTCACAGGGACATCCAGTAGGTACTGTCTGTTTTTGGCAGTGTAAATAGAATCCTTTAATTCGAGGAATAGCCACTGTATCGACTAAAACGCCCTCGATGCGCTTGTTAGCGCCGACACTGACATTTGATATCACGGAAAAAACATTTTTTTTTTTGCTATAAGCCGCTGATAGAATATAGGTAATGTATTTTCTATATTTTTGACTTGTGATAGATAGAATATATTATAATATACAAAAATCTACCTACAAATTCTACGCCAATCAATGATTTTTGAAACTTCATCAAAATCGATGTAATATATAATAATATCAGAAAAAATTTGCTACACCTATCTAGGTACGTGTAGAATATTTTCAGAAGAATAAACGCGAATTTATAAAAATGTAACTCGATCGTAGGTATCGCAGACACAATAGATTTTCAATTGTTATGCGACAGCCTGGTGCCGCTTGGGGATTCATGGGTTAATAAGGTTTAGGTCATACCGACACATATCGCAGAAAGAGGCCACGGAGCGGGACAGAGAGAACGATCCCACCTCTCTGCCGCTCCGCCGGCGTAGGACGGGAGTGCGGAGGCGACGCTATGCGAACCTCCTAACTCTCGTCTAACGGGGCTCCGGGAGAGGATGGGAACCTCCCCGGCTTAGCCAGTCCCGGCGCCGAGGGGAACGCTTTAGTTTGCCTAAGCGTTCCCTTACTTTTGGTGGAAGTCCGGTCCCGAGGTAGACCGGCCGGTCGTGGAGTCTCGTGTTTGTTAGATCCGGGACATCCCTCCGTTATACGGCTGAAGGCGAACCGCAGGTGGTTTAAGGTTTCCCCTGCGTAATAAAAAAAAAAAAAAATACCGACACCATGCTACGTATTTCAATCGCTAAGCATCATCACGTCACGTCTCGTTCAGTGTCACCTGACCCTTAATAAGTAAACTTTAATTGTTTCTTATTAATTATTATGTGCTAATTATTTCTGATAATAATTTGTTTATTTTTCCAATGCCTTGTGGAAACACGTAATTTACTGAAAGTGGCGAGTCAGCAAATACTTGAGAAACGTGCTGTTCAACAGAGTTGTGAGTTTATTCAAATAAATAAACGATTATTCGGGCATTACGATTTTAAATATTCTTGTCATAAGTTGAGTTGTGGTTGTTGAAGATGTTACAAAATGGTAGCGCGTATCTCTCTCTGTGTTTTTAGTGTTGTGATACTGCCGTGTAAGTTTTTTTTTCAATTTGTTTGTTTATTGTTTATTAATAGAAATCGGATTATATGCATTTGCATACTTGCATATGCAAATGCATATGGGTGAGGCCGCGAATTTTTGTTGATATGACGCAGAAAAATTTTGCGAGAGAAAGAAAATCTACGCTGCTTGTGACGTTGGAGCACCTAAATTGTAGGGAATTTATTTCTCTATGCTATCATAGCGTTGAGAAATATGCCGTTGGAGCACCAAAATGATAACGTAGAGGCTATCATAGCGTAGAGAAAATCAAACTTATCTCTGTAAATAATACACAATGCGGTTTGTATTATAGCCCCAAAGATGGCCCTTTTGACTAGTCACAAGATGCATTGATCGTTTTATGTGAAACAGTAATACTTACATTTGTGTCACAAAAAAACTTCCTTTGAAAAAACTGTGTACACAGCCCGACTGAGGTTCAAATGTGAACTGTCGAGAAATGGCGAATATTACGAGATTTTCCATAGAATACGTAAAAACTCAGCGTTGCCGCTTCCCGATTTTACCTTCCCTAACACCCAACGATAACAATAAATCAGTATTATTGATGACGTTTAAAATGTGGGGTAGAATTGATGTTTCGAACGATTCATTTGATTTGAAAAAGTTTATAAAGAAAACAGGGCCGTGCCTGGGTATATGGCCGCCTGCGTGCCAGTCTGTATGGCCGCCCCCAGGATAACATTAAAAAAAACTACTTTAATTTTTAATGTTTATTATTATACACAGGGCATCAAACCGGGAAAAAAATCAGTTTTTGGTTAACCGAAATCGAGAACGAAAAAAAATATTGGTTTTGTTCCGAAAACCGGTTTCTGAAAAGAAAAACCGGCTAAAAACCGGTTTTATGAGATTTATATGTTTGGATGAAATTTAAGAAAAAAAATGCACAAAATAAACATTTTTTTATTTAAAATTTAAACAAAAATAATAACATGAAAAAAATTACAAAACTGTCGCGGGTTTGAGTTGGATTATTCAAAGATACTTAAAAAAAAATAAAAAATCTAGCTCCAATTCCAGCTTAGATTATAATTAAAATGATCTCACATGTTGTGCATTTCGTTCGGCAAAATTTCGTATACGGACTTTTAACCCGGTGAACACGTTTTTGCTATTTAAGTATATATTTAATTATCATGAAAATGAATGTTCCCCATTTATTTATTTTGTCTGAAAAATAATTGTTATTGTAGGTTATAATATTATAGGATATATTTAGATATAGCCACACTATTTGGTCGGTCACTAACGATGCGACGATCGCTCGGCGGCTGGCGCCCGGCGGCCGGCGCGGGCGCCGAGCGCTCGCTTCTTCAGTACGAGTCCTAACGCCTTGTATGCGCCACGTGTTTTTGTTATCGGAGTGTTACTTGTTATTACTGTTTTCTTGTTATTACTGTTTTTTGTTTTTGTTGCTGTTTTGTTATTGCTGGTATTGAAAAATGCCGAAAAGACAACGAAAAACTGTACTCAACAGTGAAACGCGGGAGTTTGTTGTGCGTTTGCGAGATTACTTTGCTTGTGAACAACAAAATGGCGGCCCTTTGTTGCCACTTGAAAACGTACCCATACAAATCACAAAACATTTTTTTCGCTTTCAGCGCTGAGTACTTTCACTGTAAAGTGTAAACTATATAAGGAACGTTGTGCACTCGTTTCCATTACCGACATTTTTTATCGATACTTGCCGCCCTAGTCGATAAACGTCACACGACGTAAGTTTTGCAGGACGTAAACATAAATTGAGATTGAGATAACTTCTCGTAAATGTTAAGATTTGTTAAAAATATCAACGGAATACATTACTAATGGTATAAAGCTACGTAAAATTTTTAAATGGCATTTTTAGACGCCCCCAATATGATCCCAATTTAATGGTGACGCCACTACAATGTTATATGATGACATTAGCTGTCAGTGTCATAGGGATCAAGGTTCGCCGCGCCGAGTATAATGAAAACAAACCGATTATATTTTTGCCCAGTAAACAACTTGTAACGATTTGGCCGCCTCTTAATTTCGGCCGCCTGCGTGCGGTGCACGCAATGAACGCCCGTCAGGCACGGCCCTGAAAGAAAATTATCTTAAAATACTATAAGAATTAGATGAGGTAATAGCCATTTATAAGTATACATAATTCAAATCTATCATACTTACTGCAACAGCGACAGTTAAAGTGCACCTCTTCCACGGCGGATTGTATATTTTAAGCCATTTTCTTACCTTTTTTTATGTTTAATTGTAAATATATTTTTAGACTATTATTGGAACTCAAATAATTCTAATGCATGCTTGAGTACTTTGTTTTCTTCGTTAGAATCAGTTTTCGATCATAAGATAAACACAATACTTTTTAAAATACAAAGGGCGGAGAAAAATATTTGCAAAATCAGCAAAAATTGGCGGCCTCGCCCATATAATGGGGCTTTTTAGGCAATAGTGCATATTTTGGCATTTTTTCGTTGATAGTGCATATTTCAGCCATATTATGCCCTCGTAGTCGATATTTCGTGGCCTCGGTGTGTATTATGATAGCTAGAGGTATGATAGATCAAAATACATAGATAGATCAAATATGTGGCCAACCCTTGTTTAAAGACTTCCGCAATACACCCGATAGGTACCATATCTTCCTAGAAACAATGTTTCTTTGTAGTTGGCCACATTTGAAAAAAAATGAATGAAGTGGGTTATGAACTTCCCAGGGCACTAAGATTATTACTATGCTAAGATTGTAATCGGAAAGAAGAAAAACATCCTGGATTTAATGGAATTATGATGAAAATTGGCGCATTTATTATGCGCAACACCGAAAAACTCTTCCAAAAATAATATTTTTTTATAATAAGTGACTTTTGATAGTGAATATTTTGTGCATATTTCGGCCATTTTTCGTGCATATTTGCATGCATATTTCGGCACTTTGATCGTGCATATAATCCGATGTCTACAGTTATTAGTAAACAAGAAACCAAGCAGATCGATGGCGCTATATTGAAAAAACTGTCCTCTTTGACGTAAATTTATAGGACCCTCAGAAATGTTACAAATCTGGTAATGAGATATACATATCTTCATAGCCTTATCTAGGTTTGAGAAAAACTAGAAACACGATTAATGTATTTTGCCTCGACATATTTAATTTTCGAAATGACTTCTTAAAAATACCAAATTTGAAGATTATTTTTAAACGAAAATAGATGTATTGTAGAAAATTAGTCTTATTGATAGACACCTTTGCAACTCAAAATCGTATAGAAGCATTTTGCTTAAATGCTCCTAGTTATTTTTTAAATGATTATACTTACGTTTTTTCGCATGTTTTCTGAGCGAGCCGATAGCTTCTGGCCGCAGCGTATTCACGACTTTATAGTCAAATTAAGTATAAAATTGCCCTTGCGGTAAAATTACTTTCGATATAGCGCTTAAATGATAAGGCGATTGCCGCCTTTCGTTAACTCTTCGTAACAGAGTTTCGTAGTTTTAGACAATTTCATTTTTTAGACAATTTTTATGAACTACCATTTGATCTGAGGCATTAATGAAAAAAATAGTTAAAACAAACAACAAGCTTAAAAAATATACAAGTGCATTTTCATTGGCTCTACGTATGCAAAGTTTCGAATTAATTAGACTAAAGCACCTGGAGTCATAAGAATATTGCTGAAAGATTCCGTAATACATGGCTTATAAAAGCGTGTTAATGAAAAATCTTATATAAATTACGCATGTTCATCGTCTGATATAATATCTCTGACATTATAAATATGAAATTTTATTGATTTTGCGAAAATAAGTATCCCAAAGTAATTCCCTACGCAAATATCGAGGCATATCTACTAATATTTAGCTTGTGAATGCTGATTTTATTTTTGTATGAAAAACGAACCACCTTAACATATTGATTCAATTGTTTCTTTTGCAATTCCGAGTAACGTTAAAATATCATGTTATTCTTTTTCAGATTTGACTGCAAAACCAGTGTCACTGAACAAATTAATTGAGGCCGAAGTAGCTCAACCGTCTGAGAATACACAGAGGATATCTAAACCAGGTATTATCATCTATTTAACCGTTTACATAGATTGGATTTTCATCCAACAGTCCAACACTAGGGCCCGTATAAATAGTCTACTTAAGATGCGACCCGGTCTCAAGACGCGGTTCGGCTCTGTGATTGGTCCAAATTTTGACAGCCAACCAATCACAGAGGAACCGTGTCTTGAGACCGGGTCGCATCTTAAGTACTGACTATTTATACGGGCCTAAGGTGGCCCGTGAATTTCGTATCACTTTCTTCCTAATGTAAACCTTCCCTGGACTTTTACGAACATTTCAAGACTTTAATAAGACAAATCGGTTCAGCCGTTCTCAAGTTTTAGCGAGACTAACAAAATTTAAAATTATTTTTTATTTTAGTATATATTAGATACTAGATAGATCTGATCAGATTTATAAATAAGCCGTAGAGGCCGCGCTTAGGGTCGACAGCGTCCTAGGGAGGCAGTAGATTTCGTACATGGGGCGGCGGAAATAGTGGCCTACTCGCATAAAAAATATAAATCCGTCACTGAGATAAATGAATAAAGATATAGTTTTAATTACTTACCAATATTGTGTAACTTGCTTATGGCCGCTCAATCGCTATTGGTTGTAGAAACCACAGTTATTAGTATACCTCCATGGTAGAAAGTAGAAACTAGTATTAGTTCCAAGTACTCCCACTACTGCTATCAGCGCCAATTTTTACGTCAAATTTAGTTCTCTTCCCGAATATTGGGGGAGCTGATTCCGCTTCAAATAGGCACAAAAAATAGCTGTCATTTCAAAGGCCATCATTAGTCCAGCGTACTTGTATAATGGAGGTCAGTGAGCCGGCTGCACGCACGAAAAAACATGACTCATGCGGCGTAAAGCGCTTATTCCACTTATCCTAGCTAGGTTCCTAGGTAGGATCCTAGCTAGGAACCTAGCTTTCTAAATGTTATTCCACTTGACTAAATCGGAAACGATTTAGGATCCTAGCTTTCTAAATGTTATTCCACTTGACTAAATCGGAAACGATTTAGGATCCTAGCTAGGCTAGGAACCTAGCTAGGATAAGTGGAATAAGCGCTTTACCTCGCTCTGAGGAGTTCCATTTAGGGCTTGAAGTGCAAGCGAGAGCGCGGAACGAGCGACAAAGAGGCACGTTCTCACGTTCAACTATCGTCAGTAAAGCGCTTATTCCATTTCACTAAATTTAGAAATTCTAAATGATTTAGTGACTAAATTTAGTCAAGTGGAATAACATTTAGTGACATTCTAAATGCTATTCCACTTGACTAAATTTTGTCACTAAATCATTTAGAATGCCTAAATTTAGTGAAATGGAATAAGCGCAACAGACTTTACAGACAACCGTTTTTTTTTTTAAGAAATCAGATATGCCGTGCAAAGGTATTTTGTTGTTCAACCGTACCAGTGACGTCATCTGGCGCTTAAGTCATTTTAGAATGATCAGAATTAAAAACCAAGTTTTATAAATGAAAATGACCACATTTTCAAAAATAAAAAAATATGGGTCGTATTTCGTCATAAAACAACAAACAAAAAATACTTGAAATGTTGTCAATTATTATATAATGTGCAAATTTTTATCTGTTTATTCACACTGTATATTATTATACAGACGATAATAATATTATTATTATGAGTTTTTTGTCTTTGTCCGAACGTCAGAAAACTCGCTTGATATATTGATTATTGACTTATTAGGTTTTTCCTAAAACCTAGGCTAACGTGAACGAGTGTTTTCAATTACAATTCATCATCATCATCATCATTGTCCGAGGGTGGTATATTATTAATGTAACAAACTATTTTTCAGATATCATTGCAAAACCGATTTTCTTGAATAAGCTCCTAGAAGAGAGAAGCAAGCAACTACCACGACACAGAGCTATTCAGTCAAAAGGTACAAATATTTTCGTTACTTTCCCAAACTAACTTTAGGAAATAAAATATTGTTTTACCTACGAAAAGCAAAATACTAGTTTTTATTTTACATTTATACTTTTGTACCTTTAAAATGTAAAACTATGTTTAAATCAACTGGTATAATTTACCTTAAGGCGCTATATTGAAAAAACTGTCCTTTTTGACGTAATACTATAGGACCCTCAGAAATGTTACAAATCTGGTAATGAGATATACGTATCTTCATATCCTTATCTAGGTTTGAGAAGAACTAGAAACACGATTTATGTATTTTGCCTCGATACAATTTTCGAAATGAACTCTGAAAAATACGAAATTTGAAGATTATTTTTAAACGAAAATAGATGTATTGTAGGAAATTAGTCTAATTGATAGACGCCTTTGCAACTCAATATCGTATAGAAGCATTTTGCTTAAATGCTCCTAGTTATTTTTTAAATAATTATAATTACATTTATTCGCATGTTTTCCGAGCGAGCCGATAGCTTCTGGCCGCAGCGTATTCACGACTTTATGGTCATACAAATTAAGTATAAAATTGCCCTTGCGGTAAATTTACTTTCGTTATAGCGCCCTCTTAAATGGTAAGTATTATTTTAAAACAAAATTAATACTTTTTAAAATTTTTACAGCAACTCAAGACAAAACTGCAAAACAGAGAGCAGGTCCATTAGGATTGACAAAATTAACAAAAACAGGTAATCAAGGAAAAGTACACTAATAAGTACCTGATAACAAATACTCCACCGCTGCCGTACTGAGACATTTAATTATGATATCCTTTGATTTAATTAAGAGTTCGACAGATAAATAATTGGGGATTATGTCAAAATCATTTAGTATCTAACTTCTAAGGTCTACCAGAATCTGATGGCAATTTTTGACAGCAGATTTTAAAAAAATATCCTTGATCATTGGACAAATTTTTATATTTTCATGTTTCACACACAAAATAAGCCGCTAAAGGAATAAAAAAGGATAAAAATGTTTTATTCCTATTACCCCGGTATTGCTAGAGTCAATTTATTTTCTCACTTTTTGCCATCAGATTCTGGTAGACCTATAATAATTAATGTTCCACTTTGAGTGCGGCACTTAGTCTTTAACAGTGAATTATTACAGATTATTTCATAGTTTCAGGTACGATATTATCCCAAAACAAGAACCTATCTCCGCTACATTACAGAAAATCATTCGAAATCAAGTCACCGATAAAACCGAAGAGGGTTACATTGTTTCGAAGAACGAGTAGACTTCGGAATCAATCAGGGAAACGAGAGACATACCAACATGGCGCCATCAACAAACAGTATATACCGCTACTTCGCAATCTCGGCTTGCTGTTTGATAATATTCTCGGCCCAGACTCAGGCGAGGCCAACTACGACTACTCCGAAAGCGAGGAGCGTGTATGCACCTGCGTGTCCAAGAAAACCGGCCGAGAACCGCGTCAAAAGGCAGCTGCTTCTACCAGGATTAGCGTCACTGAGACCACGCCTCCTGCCCAGACTCCCCCCACGACAACCCCTCCTCCTACCGTTGATAACGTCAGCCCTGTCGGACGGCATCAGAACGTATCCCTACTATTTACAAGAAATACCACTGGCGTTTGGCGAAACAATATTGGGTTCGATGCGCGAAGTGGGTCCCCACATCTCGGAAGCCCTGAGGGACATATCCCCGGGGATAGTGGAGATGATGAACGTGATACCGGAGACGGAGAAGCTGGCACCGATCCAGAGGATGATGAAGAAGATTCCCACCGTCCTCTCGGAGACCATACAGGAGACGATGGACCCAGAAGAGTTAATCCCCGATTCGTTGGAACATCAATCGTATCTCGAAAGTTTAAGGCCTCGCCAAATAAAACCTCTGAAGGTCTTGGAGGACTCGTTCCTGAATACGAAGGAGAAATTCAATTCGAAATTCGAACAGACGAAGCAAAAGGCTCACGCGTTCTATCAGAACCTGATTCAAGACTACGAGCCCCCGAAGAAGTACAAGCCGAAGAAACAGACAATGGCGACTCCTCTGATCAACAGTTCATTGTCGGAGATGGCGAAAATACCCAAGAAGATCAAAAACTTCGTGGATCATATGAAGGAGTGAGTTTAAACTCATCTAATTTGAGTTCAGGTTTCGATCCCAACTCGGACCAGAATGACAAATATGTTATGATATATGATGGATATAGTGTAGCTAGGGATGTGAACGGTAAAAATACACTCACAGAGAAAGCAATAACTATTCATTCTTAGTTGGAGTTTAAAATAATAAGATATTCTATGTATTACTTTTGTAATAAAAATATTTAAGTTATCGGCGTCCCTTCTTTCCTTTGCTTTTGCTGGCCGTCTGCTGCGTAGACTGAGGCTGCTGGTCTGCTGGTCTGAAATAACAATAGAGAATTCAAAATTTTGGTATGTTGTTTAAAAAAAAAGTGTCTTTACAAAAATAAATTATTAGAAAAACCTTCTCCTGTGAGCTTGAATAATGAATGATAACAATAAAAACTGAAGATGTTTTACACTTTTAATAATCATAATATTATACTAGATAGAGGTATAATATTATAGGAAATAATTTGTATAATTATTATTATTATTATTATTTGTGTAACCACACTAGCAGCCATTAAGCTGATGCGTGTGTGTCAAATCGTTTGAAGATTTCATCTCCCAATTGGTCCAGTTTGTTTTTAAAGCTGTTCACAGAGGTTGCCATTACAACACTTTCAGGAAGTCTATTCCAGACTACTTCCACTCGGTTAGGTAAAAAGTGCTTTCTAGGTAACTTCTTGCTGGGATTTTGGCATAATTTTAAAGGATGTCCTCTTAGGTGCTTATTCACATTCAGGGTGTATAGTTCTCGGAGACGAGGCACATCGTAAATTTCGTGCAGTATCTTATAAGTCTCGATGAGACTTCCCCTCTGTCGACGCTGTTCGAGTGAGGTAAGGCCAAGGATTTCTAGTCGCTGTTCATAAGACTTATTGCGTAGTGTGTTTATCATTTTTGTAGCTTTTCTCTGTACGTTTTCAAGTAGCTTGACGTCTTTTTTGAAATAAGGATCCCATATTACATAAGCATACTCCAGAAGTGGTCTAACATAAGCCTTGTAGAGTTGAAGGAATGTTTTAGGTGTCAGACACTTAAACGCTTTACGAATGACATAGAGGATGGAGTTTGTTTTCTTGACAAGATTATTTAGCCAATATAATGTTACCAAACAAGATTATTTAGCCAAAACCAAACAGAACCAAAACTGAATTTCAGACTCTTAATTTTTTGCATGAAGAAAAATATGTCTTAGATCTATTATTTTCTAACCTATATTATCACAGGATATTGCTTTTATTATAATATTATTATAGATAATAATTATATTATAATAAAAGCAATATCCTGTGTTATAAAATACTATATGACTCAGTTACACCAAAATTTGTTTATTGCGCCAAAAAGTACATTTTTTGGCATAAAAAGTGTCATGTTTTCCCAGGACTCAAAGCATCTCTATACCAAATTTCAGCAAAATCAGTTCAGCGGTTTAGGCGTGAAGAGGTAACACAGAAAGTCAGACACATTCAGACGCCCGCAACTTCTTTGCGCCAAAATTCGTTTATCGCGCGGAAACTGTAAATTTTTCTGGGATAAAAACTATCCTATGCCCTCTCCCGGGACTCAAAGTATCTCCATGCCAAATTTCAGCAAAATTGGTTCAGCGGTTTAAGCGTGAAGAGGTAACAGACAGACAGACACACTTTCACATTTATAATATTATATTAGAAATGGAAGTATGGATATTAGTATAGATGTACCTGTTCTGCCTTGTTTTGAGTTTAGGGATATTTTCTACTATGTGCTTCATGACCGCTTCTCTCGTAGCATACTCAGATTTGATAGGTGTACCATAATCATTTTTTATTTCCACGCGAATTCTTCCTCTGTGCAACATTTCCTGGAAATGTATAACTAAAATAACAAAATCCAGTAGTATTACTAAAATAATAATTTGAAATTTTAGTAATAAAAGATGTATAATGGTGTTTTATAAAGTTATATGAATATATTACATTTCTTGACAATATTATTTTTTCTTGTTAAAACAGGCAATAAGGAAATGATTTTTTAATGTTATTTCCAAGATCTGTTCAGTGGTAAATTATAAACTAGACATTGTTTATAATTTACCATTGAACAACTCCAAACAAACCTATTGTTTGGAGTTTTTGTAATATTCAAAAGACATAAAATTAAAAGTCATGCATTGTATATACTATACTATACTTCAACAGAACTTTCAACAACCATTAGCCATTAATACTAGGACTATACAGTTTCTGTATGAACAATACATTAAGTATTTTTAACTACCCTTATTTTGGTGTTATACTGATGATTTTTATCTCAATGCTATAATATTACCTTACTCCGTTCTCGTGAATATAGTTTATTCTCAACTCCAATACGTAACCCTGTTGTGGCCAGCACATCCCGAATCTCCTGATGGGTCGGGTTTTCCACACAGATATCCTTGGGTAACCTCCTCCCTTCTGCTAAGGTTTTCTTGCTATTTAGGTACGCTGGATATATACAGATCCATCTGGAAGTATTAATTATTCGTTATATTTAAGTAATTATTTCTAATTCATGACTTTAAAGAGAACACACGACGTAACTACTAAAAGCAAAATATACCATTGTAGAACTCAGCTTACCTCTCAACATCCGTGTGTTTCTTATCAGGGGTCCAAGTAGAAATCATGCTAGACATAGTTTTAAATGTCCCTAGTTAATTATTAATTCAAGAATCGCAACAAAAATACGAACTAGTATTGAAAACACTTCCACAATGCTTCCACTGTCCACACGTACACATGTCAAATGTCAATGTCAATGGAAATTTTGATAATGTAATATTTTTTTCTGTATGTTATATATTATGGCAAATGAAAGGATGATTATGAGTCGATAGATAAAAAAGAAAGAAAATAAAAGAAAGAGCTGTGTAATGCACGAGATCCAGTGTTGACAACACGGAGTTTTTAGAGCTAGATTTAGCTCTAAATCCGCTTGGTTAGCTTTAAAAAAGTGGGTCTAGTTCTTTAGCTTTGTTTCTTCTACAATCTTAGCTTTTTTTCCATGTACACTATGAATAAATCCTTAGAAAATAGAATAAGAGCGTTCCTTACGGATATACTGTAATTTACCGTAATTCAAGCCTTATGAACTCATAATTTGAAAGCTACAAAGTTATAATACAGCAGTAATCTTCACTCTTCAGTATATCAACATTCCTTTCCCCGTTTTAAATTTTCTATTTTTGTTTATTATACTCATGATATTATCAGCTTACAAAGTAAAATCAATTTATTAAAATTTAAGCATACATTCAGCATCTCCTCACCATGGATACCCAACTCCTCACCAACTTAGACAATGGATTCGTATTTGGGCTCATTTTAATAATTGCAACTAGTAAGACGTAGATAAACTGTAAATATTTGCATGCTGCTGCTGCAGCATCACCTGGATTCTATAGGAGCCGAGCTCCATATGAACCCAAAGTGAAGGTTTCATGTTTGGACTCATATCGACGGCCTCGTCCAAGAGGACATTCATAGATGGTATTCATTAGGATATATGATCCTGTTGATAGGAATTATTCTGCACTATAACCAACACAAGTTTAAAAAGCATGAAATAATTAAGAAATAAAAAAAAAACCGCTAAAAAACTTTAAAAAGTAAGTAATGAAATAATATTTACTGACTTTAAGTGTAAATAATTCCTAGTCTAAAGTGATATTTTAGTCCATCGGGGGACCGCTAATGTAGATGTTTGATTTCACATAACATTAGAGTTTAGGTCAGTTCATAGCAAAGTGCGAACCGAATCGAGACCAGCAGTGACTTGGGCCTTGGCAATACAAAATGCAAAAGTCGCTGTTGGCGGTCCCCCGACACACCGTGACAACAATTATGGACTAAAATATCACTTTAGACTAGGAATTATTTAAACTTAAAGTCAATAAATATTATTTCATTACTTTTTAAAGATGTTTGTTAATAAAAGGTACATAAAATAATTTAGCTCTTTTTTCTAAAAAAATCTATAGTCCGTCAAAAAAGTCACGACATTAATAGAGTCGCCACTTGTTTCCGGTGTGACCTCTTATGCAGGGCTTCAAATAACGTTATTTTTTCATAACATTACTGCTTCAAGGGCATAGATAACGTTATGAAAATTTACCCGATATTAAAAATAACGTTAAAAATTTATATTAATAACGGTTAATGTTATAACGTTATATAGGATTTATAACGGTAAATATATGTTCTTTGATAACGTTATAGTCCGTCAAGAAAGTCATAACAGGCGGGAAAATTTTCTAAACGTAATCACGCTTATAAGGTGTATTTTTTCTTTGTATTTTCACACAAATCTTGCAAAAAATGTGGGCTGCGAGTGAGATTTAGTGCACCGTACACGATCGCATACCTGATACCAGAAAATAACGTTATATTTACCGTTATTATTATAACGATATATTTTCGTTTATACATAACGAAAAAATATCGTTATAATAATAACGGTAAATATAACGTTATTTTACTAAATATCGTTTAAAATAACGTTATCTGGCTACCATTATGAAAATAACGGTACGTAACGATATTTTTTCTGTTATTCGATAACGTTATGAAGCCCTGCTCTTATGGCCACACTGTATCTAGTCACTATAAAAGATTTTGATACTTTATATTAAATACAGTTTAAAAAACACGTTGTAACTATTAAGATTTATATATTATATTGAGTAGTTACGAAAATTTGAAATAATTATGATGTAGTTATAGTATGTGTTTAATTTACGATATTACAAGAAACTATCTAATTTATGTAAAGTATTATAATCTTTGTATAACTCACCTCATCACTAACATACACGTACAGCTGTAGCTGGTTTCGGTGGCTCTGGTAATGATCTTGTAATGTTATTATGTGTATTTTGTACCATAATATTATAATACTATCACCTACTTTTAAAAAATATATAGTTTGTTTACTTAAAATACATTATTGGTTCTGTTAAAAAAACTTCATGTAATTTTATGTTACTTATCACAAATATTATATTTTTTAGTGTTTTACTCTATTTTTTAGTGTTTAAATATTTTAAAGTTAATTTTTGTTCAGGAACCTAGGTAATTACTATTTTAAGCTGAAAAATAACTCAAACATGTTAAATATTTTCGTATGACAAAATGATTTTGGTATTACGTATGTATGAGAATTTCGAGGGTAGCCCGGCCCCTTAAATCAAAATACCTAAAAACAGCTGTACAGTGTGCACATAATATTTCATTTTTTAAACTAAGTAAACTTTGTACCAAATTTAAAGCTTATTTAGACCATTACACAACCTTAGCTTTACCCATAAACTATAATTATTTTATTATTGGTAGGTTTAAGGTTACGTCACTGCATAGATAAAGTATGAGTAGTGAGTTATTTAAATAATAACGTGTAAAACAATCGATAGAATCAAAAAACTTTACTCAATATGGTGCCACGTCTTATAGAAAGACTTATGAGCAAGCGATATCGAAATGTAAGCGACTATTAGCGCCATCTGTTATGAATTTTTGGAACTAAATTAATTTTAACAAATTTACGCATTTTCACCCCCTTACAACCCCTTTTTCCAGTTAAAAAGTAGCCTATGTCCTTTTTCAGGCTTCAGACTATCTGTGTACAAAATTTCATTAGAATTGGTTCAGTAGTTTTGGCGTGAAAGCGAGACAGACAGACAGACAGAGATACTTTCGCATTTATAATATTAGTATAGATAACGCCTCCGTAATCCAGTGATTCAGAGCTCGGCTCTTGACTCGAGGGTCGTGGGTTTGATTCCCGCGTTGGAAACATGTTATTTCCAAGTTTGGTTAGGATAATGCAGGCTGATCACCTGGTTGTCTGACAAGTAAGATGATCCATGCGTCGGATGGGCATGTAAAAAGTCGGTCCTGCGCCTGATCTCTCGCCAGTCGAGTCGTTCTGCCGTCCCACTGGGTTATGAGAGTAAAGGAATAGAGAGTGTTCTTGTGTACTGCGCACACACTTGGGCACTATAAAATTACTCCTACGTAGCTGGCCTGGTTTTAATGAAACCGGCCACCGTCACCGAAACCGGTGTGGGAGCTATTATTATATTATGAATTTATAACACCTGTTATTTAAGTACCCTCTAGAGCCCTGAGAGCTGCAGAGCTACTTTGATGACCAGTGAGAACTGAGAGAAGCTCACTCCTGTTTTACTGAGGAACTAATTATTTTTTAAAAATATTAGAAATAAATAATGAAAAACAGGGTTTTGTTATTTTAATAAAATATGATCATCCAAATAATATTCTACAATGCAGTCGGAAACAGAATCATCGCCACTTTCTAGGTCCATGTAGTTACAGCAGTGGTGTCACAGTGAAGAGGCAGTTTCATCTTCAATTATCAGCTCTTCAATATCCTAATAATAAATAGAGGGTTAACTCCCACTCTTTGTATTTATTTTCAGTGTTTTTTTTTCAAAATGATAGCATAAATTCTCCCAGTCATTTCGGTTATTTCGTTAAACACTTTTTCTGCTATCTGTAAACATAAAACGTAATAATTATAATATTATATTACGGAGCATCAAAGTGTTATAGGAGTTAAGCACATACATTTTTAAGAGAATTTTATATACATCTAAGCAGACTAAGATACATAATTACGCAAAGCACCTACGTCAAAGTATCAATCATTGTTAGGCGCGTTATATTATAGATTTCTTTGACAGTTCAATGTTTACGTAAACATAAGGTTTATGTAAAATTGTTGTTTTATTATACCACATAATACGTACTCAGTCTACTTACAATTGCATTATACAATAAAATTAACAAACAGAATTTATAAAACAAACGCTTAATTACCTGCTACTATGGCGATTAAGCGATCAGAATCGGAAATGTGGACGCGAAAATTTCAGTGATATTTTCACGTTTTACTATTTTTCTTCAATGAAAATCTTCAAATTTTCAGCACTCTGACACGTCTTTCACTTTAATTATTAATATTATTCACAGTAACATGTAGTTTTCACATTGTAAAACTAAATTTAAGCAAATTGAAAAAATATTTGTTTTGTAAATTTGATGTCATAGCATAGAGTATTGATACAACAAAGGGACAAATGTCAAAAGTGTTGCTGTTGCTAAAAAAAAAAAAAGTTTCGCCTCCTAGACATTCTTGACGCACTCTTTTAGCTTTTTTTCAGATATGATCTAGCAACACTGACGAGATCACTCATCACTGGCGATTAGAGACATGACAATTGACATTGACATTGAAAGTTGAAACAATAAAGGTTAGGATATTTTTGAACTTTATTTCTGTATAAGATGAATTTGTTGGACTTTGCTCTTAGGCTGCGTGCTTGTTACAAGTGTTCGGACTGTTTGTAAAGTTTTCTCGCCATATCGTTGGTTTTTTTTCGGGATTTCCTGTTATTATTGTACTTCTTGTGGTGTTTTTGTGTTTGTTGTACTATTTTGTGTGTAAGTGTTCTTTTAACGTAGTAAAATGGATACCGATCCGCCGGACCCTGGTGGAGGTTATGTTTGTGTCACGCCACCGAATGGTCTTAGTACTGTCCCAGATATGGACACAGAAAATGTTCCCAGCAAGAGACCAAGATACAATCCCCCCGTTTCCTCAACCGGTAATACCCATAATGACCAGTATACATTCGCAAAACCAGAATTCTTAAATAAACGTAAGTACTCCCATAATGACTCCTCTCCATTTATTGTGCATGTTTCCAAGACAGACTCAAGTAGTCAGATCCGTCCAATGGAGTTCGGCCGCTATCTATTTCAGAAAAATATTACTACAGTTGCCCTTGGTGGGGTTAAACGCATAGGTAGAAATAGGGTCTCTGTTGAGTTTAAAAATGTAGACGACGCTAACAATTTCTTGGATTCTTCAATCCTTACTGATGCAGGCTTCTCTGCTTCCATTCCGTCGTATAATGTGTCTCGCATGGGAATAGTTAGAGGTGTTGCTGTTGATATCTCAATGGAGGAATTTACACTAAACTGTTCTGTACCTACAGGCTATGGCGACGTTATCAAGGCTCGTCGTATGTGTCGCAAATCCACAGATTCCAACGGTAGTATATCATGGATTCCAACACAAACCGTTGTGGTAACTTTTAGTGGGCAGAAACTTCCTCCTCACACTTATTTATATTTTACCTCGTTACCAGTAGAATTATATAAGCTGCCAGTTATTCAGTGTAATCGTTGTTGCAGATTTGGGCACGTAAAATCACTTTGTAGGTCTGATCCTAGGTGTTACAAGTGTGCACAACCACATGAGGGTGAGTCTTGTAATACCCAGGTAGTGTCATGTTTGTTTTGCTCTGGTGCTCATTCTGCCAACAATCTCAACTGTCCGGAGTACATACGACAGAAAGAAATAAAGACGGCAATGTCGGAACACAACATTTCTTATATAGAGGCCTCAGCTAGGTTTCCCAGTGTGCGCAGAGCGTATTCAGATGTGGTGTCCTCTCGTTTATCTAATCCCTCACAAGTCCGCCATTCCACTCCCTCTCCTTCTCCTACTGTATCTTATAGAAAGACAGTTTACACTCCCCGCCGTACTATTCCTACTCCTCAACCAGGGTATGACCGTCTTGCTCATCAAGCTATTATTCAAAATCCAATTTCTGAGTCTCCCAATGGTTCTGCTTTCCCAGATAATTCCCTATCCAAGAATGACGATTTCCCTGAACTCCTTTCCTCCATTTTATTAAATTTATTATCCCGCTTCAGTGATACTGGAATGGGCATGTCCGATACTCTCCGCGAAAACTTGACTAAGCTTATGAACATAACTAAGTTAAATAGCCCAATTAATAATGATCCAGAGGACACTAGTACAATGGAACTGTCGTAGCATAAGAAATAAATCCAATGATATTTTATATTTTGTAAATAAATTTAAACCTATCATTTTTGCCATTCAAGAGTCTTGGTTGAGGCCGGGTTCTCAATTCAGAGTCCCTGGCTACTCCTGTCTCCGGGATGACAGAAATGATGGAAGAGCTGGTTCAGCTATTTTAGTTTCTATGTCTGTGATGTTTAATTCTATCCCCCTCCCTCCACATAGTGATTTTAACATTACTGCTGTTCGGATCCACAATATTTCCTTTCTATCTGTTTACCTTCCTGACCCCACTCCCTCAGTCCTTTCCGATCTTTTCTCCATAATCAACCTCATTCCCCCTCCTCTTTTCCTTTTAGGAGACTTCAACCTGCAACATCAAGCATGGGGTTCTCAAATCGTGACTCCCTTGCTGATTTATTAATTAGTCACCTTGATGAAATTAACTTGGTTATTTTAAATAACGGAGCCCCTACACGAAGAGTTCTCCCATCCCAAAATCCCAGATCAGCAGTAGATTTATCTATCTGTTCCCCTTCCTTATCTTCCCAGGTCTCATGGTCTATTGAGTCAAATTCCTGCGGCAGTGATCATTTCCCCATTATCATTACTTGGTGTCTCTCTTCCATTCCCAATATAGTTAAGAATCCTCCTAGACTTAAATTTAAAATTTCCGACGCTGATTGGCCTTTATTTAGAATCCGTACTGATGACCTTACTGCCTCTTTTCCCCCTGTTAACAGCAGTAATGTACATGAACTATATCCCCGATTAACGCAGGCGCTTCTTGAAAGCGCGCATGCTGCTATTCCTACGCGTAGTTCTCATGGTGACCGTATCTCATCTCCTCCATGGTGGGATCATGAGTGTACCTCTGCATGTAAAAAACGCAAACAGGCAGAGAGAACTTTCTCATCCAACATGACCCTGGAAAATTATAACGATTACAAAAGAGTAGCAGCAGAAACAAAACGTCTTCTGTCTCATAAGAAGCGTCTGGGTTGGCATAATTTCTGTGAGAGCTTGTCTCCCCAATCTCACCCGTCCTTGGTTTGGAACAATTTAAAAAAGTTTCGTGGCTCCTTTTCCTCCAACTCAAATCCTCTATCCAATGATCCTTCTCCCTGGTTACATGATTTCTCCCAAAAACTTGCCCCTCCTTGGGTTCCGACATTTGAAGAGTCCCAAAAATTTATGTCATCTCCTTCATCTCCTTCCACCGAATTTGATGCCCCGTTTTCCTTTGAAGAGTTTAAATTGGTTATTAATTCTCTTAAAGATTCTGCTCCTGGAGCTGACGGTATTCCATACTCTTTTGTTGTTAATAGCAGTCTTAGTACACAAAAAATAATTCTCGATTTTCTCAATTCCATCTTTGAATCAGAATCCCCTCCAGACGAATGGAAATGTCAAATTATTCTCCCTATTTTGAAGCCTGGCAAGTCTGTTGATAATCCAACTAGTTACCGTCCCATAGCCCTTTCTGCCACTCTCTCAAAAATATTGGAGCACTTAATTAAAAATAGACTTGACTGGTTCATAGAGAGTAAAGGAATCCTTTCTGGAAATCAATTCGGGTTTCGTAAAGGCTTTTGTACCATGGATAACGTGTGTACATTAGTTTCAGACATTCGAATTGCTTTCTCGAACGAAGAGACTCTGGTGGGAGTGTTTTTGGATGTGTCGTCCGCATATGATAACGTCCTACTTCCGATGCTCAGACAGACTATGTTGGAGCTGAGTATTCCCGTGAAGATAGCTAACTACGTTTGTAATTCCCTCTCCGGTCGGTCCATAGTTATTTCCCATGAAAATTCTCCTCCTCTTTTCAGATTGGTTTGGAAAGGTCTCCCTCAAGGTTGGGTCCTTAGTCCCACCCTGTATAACCTTTACTCCTATAATTTACATTTATCCATCATGTCCTTTTGCAAAATCTCCCAATATGCGGACGACATAACCATTTATGCTTCTTCCAAAGTTGTTTCAGAGGCAGAGTCACGTCTTAATTCTGCTCTTTTTTACCTATGCGAGTGGCTGACTGATCATGGTCTTAGCATTTCCGTGGAGAAGAGCAGCGCTGTTGTTTTCTCTAGGCGTAGATCTATCCCTGACGTTTGCATATCTTTTGATGGTATGGTTTTTCCAGTTTGTAATAACATTAAATTTCTTGGGGTCCACTTAGATTCCAAAATGACAGGGGTCCATCATATAAATCATATCATCAAGAAATGTGAGAAAAACATTAATATCATCAGATGTCTCTCTGGAGTTTGGTGGGGCTCTCACCCGTACACCCAAAAATTAATCTATAACGCTTTAATTCGAAGCCACTTAGATTACGGATCAATAATTCTAGAGCCTTGTAATAGGTCTGCTCTGAAAGAATTGGACAAAATCCAGTCTAAGTGCCTCCGTCTGATAGTTGGGGCGATGAAATCAACTGCAAATAATGCCCTGCAGGTTGAGTGTGCAGATCCTCCCCTAAAGTTTCGACGTCAATACTTATCTGATAGATTCCTCTTCAAGGCCCTCCAATTTGCTCATCACCCTCTCATTCCTAAATTACATATCCTATCTCAACTGTTCCACTCTTCATCTTACTGGACTCATAAAGACCCTCCATGTTTACTTAAAAGTTATCAAAAATTCATTAGTTTACCCTGTCCCGTGTACCAAAATAAATTGCTCCCTATTTATGAAGTTCCATATAAATCCCTTGTTAATTCTCCTTGTATTTCCCTTAGCTCTGGCATCCCTAAAAATTCTACATCAGCCAACAGTCTATTTAAAGATATTATTAATTCGGCATATAAAAACTGGTATCATATCTACACTGATGCGTCTAAACTTGATCAAGGTTGTGTGGGTTCAGCAGTGTGGATACCAAAAGTCAATGTAATTTTAAATTTTAAATTGCCTGCTTCATCTTCTGTGTTTTCTGGGGAAGCTGTAGCAATTCTTGAGGCTCTATCCTTTATAGAATCTCACCGCCTTAATAATTCTGTTATTTTTTCTGACTCACAAAGCTGCCTCCAGGCTATTTTAGCTAACCCTTTTCGTTCTAAATTTAAATATCCGTTTATAGTAGAAATTAGACATATTCTTTTTAAATGTCGCTCACAAAATATACAGGTTGAGATTGTTTGGATCCCCGGGCACAGCGGCATAGTTGGTAACGAGAGCGCTGACTTTTATGCTAAGCAGGCTATTCACACGGGTGGCCCTGGCTACTCCAAAATTTACTGTAACGATCTTATCCCATTAGCTAAAGAACATTTGCTGATTGATTGGAATGCATACTGGACTGCATCAGGAAGAGTTAAGGGAAGATTTTATTTTTCATTGCAAAGCGAGGTACCAGTAAAACCTTGGTTTTTTAAATACAGGAGGGCTAAAAAGTCTGTAACCTCCACAGTTTGTCGATTACGTTTAGGCCACTCCTGTACTCCTGTCTTCCTCAACAAAATTAGGGTTAGAGACTCGTCGCTATGTGAGTGCGGACTTGACGAAGGCTCTACTGAACACATTTTCTTTAGTTGTCCAAACCGTCAGTCTTCACTGTACGATTCACTACCCCCTAATATCCCTCGTCCTTCTGATTTCCGTTCCCTTTTATCCTTAGTTAATACTCCTTTTGTAGATATTCTATGTAATTTTATTAACAATAATAATATTAAATTGTAGATTTGTGTGTGTTCTACTAATAAACTAATTTTTACATATTTTGTATTGTTTCAGATTTATTTTAATAAGGAAACTGATATTTTACGAATGAGTCTAACTTGTAGCTACCCGATATAAAACTTTTTTTTTTTCTACCTTGTACTTTCACAAACGCCACTACCTAAAATACAGTGCAAAGTTTCAACCATCGACAACAATAGTCTCTCTTTACGTCATCAATCAACTGTCATTGGCTATTCCTCAAGGGAGGCCATTTTTAAAGAAGAAGAAGAAGAATTTCTGTATAAATGGTTCTTGTAAATTAAAATTAAGACCCAAATAAATTAATGATCTTGTAAAAATGAGCCTAATAGCCGCAAGTGACTTACTCGTAGCAGTGTGCAAAAATAACTTAATTGATTGTTTTGATTCAAAGAAACATTATGTTCTACAATGTGATACAGGATCAGAAGATAGCATTACAGACATTGTTATATCTTCAGACAACAAATATATCGCCGTAATAACTTCAACGTCCAAAAAGTTACTAATTTATGATTCCACAGAGTTCAAATGTTTAAAGACATTTACTCTGCCACGAAGCGCAAGCAAAATAAGATTTGGCGCCAACAACACGCACATATTCGTTGCAGATAAAACCGGCGATGTTTTGCTATACGATTTAACGAATGAAGACAATGGAACGAAGATATTGGGACATTTAAGTCTGCTACTGAATGTGCTCCAGACAAATGACGGAAAATATGTTATAACATCCGACAGAGATGAGAAGATTAAAGTTTCTCACTTTCCTAATACTTACAACATTCAAACTTACTGTCTGGGACACACAGAATTTGTTAACCACATTGAAATACTGCCCCACGACAGTAAATATTTGATAAGTGCATCAGGAGATGGTACTATAAAATGTTGGGACTACTTATCTGGCAAACCATGTTATTCTTTCAATACCGACACTATTATTGATAATGTACAGTTAAAGGAGGACTTTAAAAAGCTTATGGACTCTGAAGGAGTAGAAGTAAACAATTTACCAATAGTTCATTTTGATATAACTCACTTATCACAAGCAAGGAGCCTCTTTGCTGTATCTATTCACACTTATAACAAACTTATTTTATGTAGTTTAAATTCAACTAATAATTTTACCCACAAAATTCAGAAGGAGCTTGCTTTTGATTTCTGTCCTACTTGGTTTAAATTCATCAAGAACAACTTGCTAGTTTACAATGACATTGATTTAAAAGTTTTAAAATACAGTATTATATCCAGTCAAGATGATAACATAAATGTAAATTTGGACAGTGACTTTAAAGTATTTGAAAATGAAAGCATCAAACCTGTATGTGATTCTGAATTAAATTCAATCAAAGTTATGTTTAAACGGAAATTTGATAATGTACAAGAATATCAAGAAAGAAAGAAGCAAAGGCTAGCAAAAGGAAACTAGAAAATTATGTGTTTTTGGAGTCCCTGTTGTTTTGTAATTAGGAACTGTTGATTTGTTTATGATACCTCTTTGCTCACAAACTTGAAACAATGTTACTGCATTTATATTACAAAATTCATAATTTAATTATGATACAATGTTGCCTTATTAAGAATTACTGTTTTCAGTATTTATATTTAAAATAAAACAAAAGATTAACCATGTAATTGTTATTTTATTACAATTCAAACAAGAATGAAGTGTGCATTTTCTGAGTTGTACAAAAATAAATGAAACCTAATGTATTCCAACATTAAGCTAATGAGACAAGATTGAGAGCTCTCCACTACCCCACAGGTTGTCACAAAATCAAAATTTGTTACACAATTTTGTCCAACTAACAAACAACTGTACAAACATTTTTCGTCTATAATTGCCCATTTTCTTTACAAGCATAGTGGAAAAGCACTCAAGATAGACTAAATATTATATCTAACATAAAACCACTTACAATATCACATTTGTAACTAAAGTTAAATCGGATAATAATTTAGCATTTCAATGTTGGTATTGCTATTTAATGTGACATCTGTTAGCCAAATTCATTTATGAGCCCAATTCATTGAACCAAAGGCATTCTATTGGTCGTTTGTATATTCTGGGGAGTTTTGTCATGAAAATTATAAAGACACTTTTACACATGTTCAGACTGATTCACTGACCAAGCAATCAGCCAATAGAAAGTCATCAGTCCATTGGACACTATAAATTATAATTTTATATTAATAATACATGATCTATTTTTACAGTCACAATAAACATCTAAATGCAATAAATACGAGCTGGGCAATTTATTTTACCTAGATTTAAGCACATTAGCAAAATTGCGGAGATGGAAACCTAAATTGTCAATTTGATTTAATACACTGTCTACCTCGCCTTTGAGATCCATTAGATCAGGTAAATTGTTGCAGTCTCGTACATTTAATAATGTTGTAAATATTTTGTCCCATAAAGTATTCTTCATGTACCTGGAAATAAATTAAATATAATATTAATATCTAAGACTAACCACCGCGCACCATGCTCATAGGCATTTAAATATAATATAATAATAATATAATATATCTATGGACGCTTCACACCACATCAGTCTGGCCCCGTGCTAAGTACCTGAAGGACTTATGTTACAGGTACCAGACAACGGATATATATTTGAGATATATTTGAGACGACCTCTGTGGCTCAGTGGTAAGCGTGTTGGACGCTCAAGCCGGGGGTCACGGGTTCGAATCCCGCCGACGGAACAAAAAGTTTTCAATGTTCCCGGGTCTGGATATGTATTAAATAATTATATGTATGATATAATAAAAATCTTAAATATATGTATAGTATAAAAGTATTAAATATATTTCCGCTGTCTGGTACCTGTAACACAAGTCCTTTAGGTACTTAGCACGGGGCCAGACTGACGTGGTGTGAAGCGTCCATAGATATTTAAAAAAATATTTAATACTTTTATACTATACATATATTTAAAAATTTAATTATATGATACACATAATATTATGATTAAACTTCTTGAATGAAGAGTTTGACAGATAATGTATGGGGCCTATGCTACGAACAATAAAAACTAAGGAAGAGTAAATAAAAAACATGCTCCAAAATACTTGTCAAAAAAGTGTACCTTAGGTACACATTTCAATACATTTGCAATATTTAGGTGGCCTTGATAGTCTAAGATCCCACTGCAAAATTGTGCAGGTATCGAGTACACGCTTAAAACCACATTTTTACAAATATTTATGATAAGGAGAACATATTTCTACTGGGGTGCCAGTCCAAATGTGGCCGCAAATATTTTTAAAAAAATTTTGAAAAATTGAGTTTGCGGGATAAAATGTAATCATCAGGTATTGAAAGCAAACATCGTTCATTTCATGGCAATGAGTATAGAGATTTAGAAAAATCCGGTGTGCCGTTGGGCACCCGGCCGCAACCCTATTGTAACCAGGTGTGAACAGGTACCATCCGATACGTTTTTGCATCCATAATGTATATTGATCTTTTATATATCAAATGGAAGCTTATTTTCCTCTTATTATTATAATATAGGTGTGCCTAATTAAATCTGGCCGCAAATAAGGGGTGCCGGCTGTCAAAGATGGCAAAGTATCGAAGGTTGAGGGAAAGGGAGCTAGCGCGAAACATTACGGGATAGTGATAGTACATCATGTTAGTGTACTTAAACATCGGTTCAAACAATAGTAATAATCGGCCAAGTGCGAGTCGGACTCGCGCACGAAGGGTTCTGTACTATTTTTGTGTAGTGTAGTGAGCAAAATTAGGCCAACATTTGTGTTTTTGTATGGGAGCCGCCCTAATATTTTTATTTTACTTTAATGTTATTATTAGTAATTAAATTGCACATATTTTAATTGAAGATTTCGTGAAATTTTAAGGTGCCCATCTGTTGCCATTATCGACATAGAGCGAAAAAGGCCAAAAAATCACGTTTATTGTATTCAAATTCAAATGTCTTTATTGCCAGAATGTTATAATTATTGAATATAGTTAATATAAATTTGAACATACTTAAATTTTATTTTGTTTTTAGTATTTGTTGTTATAGCGGCAACATTTTATTATAAATTACATAATCTGTGAAAATGTCAACTCTCTAGCTATTACCATTCTTTAGTTACAGCCTTGAGCCTGGCGACATACAGACAGACGGACAGACAGACAACGAAGTCTTATAAGTAATAGGGTCCCGTTTTTGCCCTTTGGGTACCCTAAAAACGACCAAATAAATTAATTACTCTACAAGAATTTAAAAGTTCATGCAAGTGTTAAATTGTTTGTTACATAAAGATTAAATATTCATAATATTATGTACTAGCGACTCGCCCCGGCTTCGCACGGGTATAAAATATATTATAGTCTATGTCACTCACTGAAGAAATGTTTAAAATCGATTCAGTAGTTTTTAATTACATAATATTACTAGCTGTCCCGGCAAACGTTGTTTTGCCATTTAAAATATTTCTACTTCATCGGTTGATAAAAATTCTAACCCCCTCTTTTGTTCCCTAAGAGGGGTGGGGCGAAAAATTGCATACACCAGATGTTAAGTTGGAAAAAACAGTTAATAATATCTGTGAAAACCGTATGCAAATCGGATCAGTAGTTTTCGTGTTAAAGCAAAAGACTTATACAAAATCTTTCGTCCCTTTAGAGGTGTGAGGGGAAAAAATTTTATACACCAGATGGTAAGTTGGCAGAAGGCAAATATATCTGCGCAAACCGCATTCAAATCGGATCAGTAGTTTTCGTGTGATAGTGGAACAAACATACAGACAGACACACAGACAAAAAACTAACTTGTTTTAGGATAAATAACTAAAGCGATTATTGTAGAGTTTTTCTATAAACAACATTAATTGACGTTAAGTTATTTTCAGGTAACAAAATATACTGATGGTCGGGATCCTCGACTCGTGATAGAGCAAAACATTCTTTTCATAAATCTATTCCTAGTAATTTGAATGTTTGGCCCTGGGATTTACATAATATTTATCGTTAGTGCAAAATTATTTACAGGAAATTGGAGCCTTTTGAAGGGTATAGGCAAATCAGTAGGGATCATTGGTATTCTTGGTATATTATGAGCTAATTCACCAGCTGCAGGGCCGGTCATAATCTTCGCTACTGCGCACCCCCGCCTTAGTAGCGCCGTAGCGTTACGCGCGGTACGCGTAAACGGGCGTAAATCGCAATTTTTAATTTTGCCTTAACTTCTAAACCAAACGTCCAATTTTAATCATTCAAAGACCAAATATTATCTACATAAACTGTACTTAGTGATGAAATAATTTATTTAGATAAAGATTAATAACATGAGTAAAATAAATGCGTTTAAATGTTAGTCCAAAAAAAATCAAGATTTAAAAAAAAAATAATGGTTGTTGTACCTCACTTGACATAGATAGGTATAGTGTGTCGCGGACTTTTTTGTAGATATTTAAAAGATCTACATTTACTTAGAACATTGTATGGTTCTACCTTTTATAGTTTAGGCAGCGTACGCAAAATAAGTAAATTTTCTGGTTGATTTTTTTCACCTTGTGTCAGAAAAATCCAAATATCTTACGGAACCCTACATTTTCCGAAATAAAATGTAGCCTATGTATAGCGTAAATAATGTAGCTTTCGAATAGTGAAAGAATTTTTTAAATCGGTCCAGTAGTTTTGAGCCTATTCATTACAATTAAACAAACAAACAAACAAAGTTTACCTCTTTATAATATTAGTATAGATTATATTCATTACTACCCGCCCGCATTGGTCGGTATCGCCACAAAAGCTACGTCCCGCAATTTTAGAATCTGTAATATCTTCAAAAATATATAAATCGTATGCCGTAAAGAGCCATATAGATCTATATTAAATCAATAATGTATTTAATAAAGTATTTAATTTAATAAGGATTATTGCCGTATTGGTTAAAATTGCTTCAAAAATTAACCATTTAGCCAAGTTAAAAGTAAATGACAAAAAATGTTATTGTGGGATATCCATAAGAGATTATAGACATATACCATCGCGGAGTTTTCTGTAGACCTTTTCATAGTGTACAACACTTAGGCCCAATTTCACCAAAGACTGTTAAAGTTAATGCTCGAATTAGTATCACGTCACTTCTTTCGTTTTTCGTATGAATGAAAAGAAGACATGACATTTTAAGAAGCTGTTAACTTTAACAGATATTGGTGGAATTGGACCTTGGTACATTATTTTGATAAATCTCGTAGGAAGCCTGCGTTTGCAATGTTTAAGTGGAAAAAAATGAAATTACTAATAATAAGTAATAAAATTAAAGTAAAATTAAAATATTAGGGCGGCTCCCATACAAAAAATACAAATGTCGGCCTAATTTTGCTCACTACACAACACAATAATAGTACGGAACCCTTCGTGCGCGAGTCCGACTCGCACTTGGCCGATTATTACTATTGTTTGAACCGATGTTTAAGTACACTAACATGATGTACTGTCACTATCCCGTAATGTTTCGCGCTAGCTCCCTTTCCCTCAACCTTCGATACTTTGCCATCTTTGACAGCCTGCACCCCTTATTTGCGGCCAGATTTAATTAGGCACACCTATATTATAATAATAAGAGGAAAATAAGCTTCCATTTGATATATAAAAGATCAATATACGTTATGGATGCGAAAATATATCGGAATGGTACCTGTTCACACCTGGTTACAATAGGGTTGCGGCCGGGTGCCCAATGGCACACCGGATTTTTCTAAATCTCTATACTCTTTCAAATTTTTTTTTACAATATTTGCGGCCACATTTGGACTGGCACCCCAGTAGAAATAAGTTCTCCTTATCATAAATATTTGTAAAAATGTGGCTTTAAGCGTGTACACGATACCTGCAGAGTTCTGCAGTCGTATCTCGTACTATGAGCGGTATGAAGGCTGACGTTACATGACAGTTCGAAAGGAACCAAATTTTAAACAGTAATAGTATGGGAGTTGCGTTTTCTTAGTTTTTATTATTCGTAGGGCCTATGTCAAAAATTTGAATTAATTACATTTAAGTAATTAATGTTCTACTCTGAGTGCGGCAGTTACAGCTTTTGATAACCATGCAAAGTATAGAAATTTGTTTATATGCAATAGGCTCCCAATCTATAAGTAAGATTAATTTATAAGAAGTCGGCGGGATTCAAACCCGCGACCCCCGGCTTGAGCTATCAACGTGCTTATCCACTGAGCCACAGAAGTCGTAAAGAAGAACACATAATAATAAATGATAATAATAATATCTATGGACGCTTCACACCACGTAAGTCTGATCCTGTGGTAAGTACCTAAAGGACTTGTGTTACGGGTACCAGACAACCGAAATATATTTAATACTTTTTAGTTTTTAAACTACTTATATTTAAGATTTTTATTATATGTATTATACACATATTTAATACACACCCATGACCCAGGAACTTTGAAAAATTTTTTGTTCCATTGGCGGGATTCGAACCCGCGACCCCCAGCTTGAGCTACCGATAGCCCACCAACTGAGCCACAGAGGTTGTCAAACATATAAAACTTTTATCACATAAAAGAAGGTCCAGTGCCTTTTACTTTTTTGGCAGTTTTTGCCAGAAGTGTAGTATATATAAATTAAGTATCACAATAAAAAAAGATAGGATACTTTACCTAGGTAATTTCTTGTCTATGTTCCATTGTCCAAGGCGATTGGCTACTTTCATGTAGTTACCCATTAATATTACATAGATTGTTCCTGCCAAGCAGTACAGATCCGTCTGATATGTCCAGGGTTTGCCCTCTTTCATTTCTGTACATGTGAATCCTTCTGTTGCAATAAGCTGGAAAATATTAAACCTCCTTTTAGAAAAAAGTGTAATTCATCATGATAAGCCATCTAAAAGGTTAAATCAGTCGCATAAGCTAACACAAAAAGAAGTAAATAAATCAGTTCAAAATTAATTTTATAGTACACTAGCTGTCCCGGCAAACATTTCTTTGCCATATTATATTAAGTATATCGCCCGTATTATTTTATTGAATTAGTGACTAAAATATAAGTATGTCACCATGGCAACGTCCATCGCTATCCCGTGACCCGCGTCGCATAAACAATGGTCGCTCTTTATAGACAAATAATTTGCAATAAAATAAAATTGCGACTATAATTTGAGATTTAAACTATCCTATCTCTCAAGTTGGATCGAACTCACATGGTGTGCGAATTTTATTATAATCGGTTAAGTGGTTTAGGAGTCCATTGAGGACAAACATTGTGACACGAGATTTATATATATTAATATGATAAAGACCAATAAGGGTATTTTGGCGCGCTGTGACTTTTGGAACTAATGTAAACTGTAGTGTCACTTTATTAACAGTTGCAGTAGTACTACAAAGTTTAAAACACTCACGTTTTCGTAAGGATGTTCGTATACACACGTTTTCCGTATTCGATTTCCTAATGTGGAATTTCGATTTGGGATTCCGTGACACTATAGTGCAAACATTAGATTTTCTTCACTCGCGAACGCGCGACTAGTGACTTGCACTCGAAACGTATACGTGCGCAATTCATCTCGTTCGGAAAAAAGCGAACATGGGCGTCAGTTTACGTATTTTCTACTGATTCTATACATTCGGATTTCCGAATACGGAAATCGAATACTGGAAACGTGTGTACGCGGCCAGCCTAAGTCGTGAGTGTTTCAACTTTGCAATGCCACAAGATCCTCGTAAGATTAGGTTGTGTGGGTATTAATTCATCGACACAACAAGTCAATGATGTTGCGGATATTCCTTACCTCTCTAAACGTAGTTTCTTTCGGGAACAGCGACATGTCTATTGCACATCCAAAGTCAATTAGCTGTAACGATGGAGTTCGCCACTCTTCTGCGGGTCTAAAATTAAAAATATATTTATCTTAAAATCAAAAGCTAAAGTAGATATAATTGTGGTTTAAATGTATACTATCTTAGTCACAAAGGTACGTACGTAGGTAAGGTAAAGCTGCTAAATTATGAAAAAAATTAAAATTTACTTACATTTTCATTAGTAGAAAATTATCAGGTTTAATATCAGCATGGATAATCTGTGCTTTGTGAAGATAATGAACTATCGAAAGCATTTCAGAAGTTAACAATATAACTATGAATTCGTTAATACATTTTGTGGTAGCTATTTTAATTTTATTGGCAACATCTAACAATGATCCGTATTTTGAATACTCTGATACGAATAAGCTCGCGTTATCCGCTATAATCGCTGTGGTAATGTCCATGTAACCTGGGAGCTGAAAACGAAATAAAAAAATAATTTTCTTATAGTTTCTAACAAACAGCAAAGGATAATTATAAGGTCGTTCGCTGCGTTGAGCGTGTGCTCGGCGCGGCTGCCTGGCGCGGGCGCCCGCGCTGTGCGCTCGCCATAGTTGTGCGACAGCTGACAGCTCAACGTAGTGCTGCTCTATGGGATGACATGAAACAAGCACGCCTTGCGGTAGGCCGCGACGGGCGGAAGCTTAACGCAGCGAACGCCCTAATATATTATACTAGAAAACGCCCTCAACTCCATTGCGCCAACATTCGTTTATCGCGTGGGAACCATACATTTTTTCGGCATAAAAGTATCCTATGTCCTTTCCCGGGACTCAAAGGATCTCCATACCAAATTTCAACATTATCGGTTCAGCAATTTGTGAAGAGGTAACAGACAGACGACAGACACACATTTTTGCGTTTATAATGTTAGTATGGAAGTATAAATTGTTATTGATTTCTTACCATGAAGGGATCTTTGATTCTCGCTTTGATTTCCTGGCAAATATAGAACTCCCACGGACGACTCGGTTTCTGATATTTCACAGCCACTGCTTTGTTACTATGTAACTCCTGGCATAGGAATACTGCGCCATAATTTCCTTTGCCGAGCTGCTTGTCTATCGAAAATTTCATGTGACCGAAACTCATGACAGTCGCTAGCTGAAGTTTCGGAATAGACCGTACCTCCGCGTAACCCTCTGCATGCGTCTTATTCGGGAACTTAACGTACTCTAGCAGCGAGGATATGATTTTCTTGTTGAATGGATCGATCACAGATGGGAAGTCTATATCGGCTGGTCTAGGTATCTCGCTGGTCTCTACTAACGAAATAGAGTGAGTAGATTTAAAAGCGCTACTTTCCATGGAATTTTCGCTGTCAACGTCCATACCGTATCCATCTTGGAAGTCGGATTGTCTGGAGCATACTGACGATATTTTACTCTCCTTACCGACCGAGTCTCTGCTATCTTCGGACTGCATTTCGAGTCTATGGTCGAAGTCTAGCTGTCGTTTGGAAATGTCCTTGGGCTTTTCTACGTGGACTTTCGCTGACTGTATTGGCGTGGCAGTTTGGGCGGTCATGCCATCTTTGCTGTCGGAGTCCGAAAGTCCAGAGGAAGGCGGACCTTGCGCTTGTTCGGGACTAGACACGTAGAGGTTTTTATGCATCTTCTGGGATATGCTAGGGCTGTTTGTGAATTTCGGCGTATTCGCGTTGTCTTTAGGCTCATTCCTGTTCGTTATGAAGTTGACGAACTGACTTGAGAACCCTACTTCCGCGTTTTGTGCCATTTTAGGTTGGGGCTGATCGTGTCTGACATTCCTTAGGGAATTGTTGGCGCTTTTGTTGACTGTCGCGTTTTTGGACTGGGCACTGGCGTTTAATGACCTGTTCTTCGCTGCCTCACTCGAATCGTGGTTTGGTGCTTTACTTGCATCATGATTTTGTGCCTCATGGGCTTCCTGGCTGGCATTGGGGACACCCGCGTGGTAACTGTTTTGAGGACTTTGATAAACTTGGAAAGGTTGATTCGGTGCTCCGTAGGGCGAATTCTCCATTGGTTTAGGAGCCTGCCTGTATGGACTCTGTACATAGTTCGGGCTGCTCGCGTGCGCATACATATTAGCGTTGCTGTACTGATTCTGTACGTTCATGTAGTGTTGGTTGTGGTTGGGAGCGGGGGAGGGTTGATTGGGCCTAGGGTATTGAGAATACTGATGGTATTGAGCTTGATGGGGAGGACTTTGGAACATCTGGGGTTGAGTATACGCTTGGGGTCGCTCGGACTGATTGTAATACTCCTGGCGACCTGCAAAGTGTTGGGGACTCATCATGTGCCCGGGACTGTGGTAGCCCACATTATTGTAGTTGGGGCTTTGAAACCCACAGGGCACTTGGGGGTTATCGTGAGGCTGCATACTGGGATGTTGGGGGCTTTGGTACGGGTTGGGACTACTGAAACCCGGTTGTTGCATCATCTGGTTGGGATGACCTTGAAAGCTGTAGTTCTGTTGGTAGGGTGAGTGTAACCTCTGAGGGGAGTAGCCACCGTAGTTTGATGGTGGTTTTTGGTACTGGTGATCGTGGTTGTGATATGCTTGTGGTTTTTCCTCGTGTTTCTGAGGGTAACCCCTGGCTAGGCCATTGGGATGCCTCTGCGCCGATACGGAGTTTCGTTTGGACGCGGTGTATTGTGGATCGTGGTTGTTGTACATGGAATCAAAATTGGTTGTGTAACCTGTGACACTTGTCCTCGACTGTCCCGATGAACTTGAGCCAGATTTGCTGAAAACATACATTAATTTGAAAATGAGGTATGCTTCGACACGAAAATAGTCTCCGTTCCATAGTAATTGAAAATAAAAAAATCTAATATTGTAACAAAAAAAAATAATGAAAATATAAGCGAACATCCAGAGCTATTTCTACCTAACCTATCCTAACCTAAATAAATTAAATTCACTCACCTATTATACTCCCTAGTAGCCTCCATGATCATTGACAATCCCGCCCCATGATGGTCCACAGTCGCATGCGTCTGTCTCGACTCCTCCCTCGTTGGCTGGTACGTCTGGTCAATCATACTCTCATCCACCGAGAACTTTGGTACAGAGAACTTGGACTGGTCAACGTTGTTGGGTTTCTTAAACTGAGCCATGTTTGGAGTACTGGTCCCCCCTTTGATGTTGAAGTTGAATATTTGCGTGCATGACGGCTCCTCGTCTATACAAACTGTTTTGTTCATCTGTGGAAAATATTACACTTACTAAAAGATGTGTCGTTTGTCGTTATACTATGCTCATTGCTCACTCTTTCTTAAAATATTATACAGAATATGAGCGAGACAACGTGGAATGAAATTCACGATAATGCCTAAAAGCCTAACGCAAGCGTCTAGAAAATCATTGTTTGTCTCAGTCTTAATAAATGAGTAAACGGATCTAAAAATTATTGTAAATCATCCTTCTTTGAACGCGTTTTATAACGGTCGGCCAATACTAAAAAGCTGTAATATCTTTACAAAATAATACTGGCAACAATAATTGGTGTCTATAAACACACCATACCGAAGTTCCGCGGCGGAAGTTCGGCATGATTAGGTCAGCAATGTCAAACACATACAATTTAACGTGACGGAATTCCTGCATGGTGTGTCATCGGTAATTTAAATGTCTCAATACATTAGGCCGAAGTTCCGCGGCGGAAATTCCGTATGATTACGTCAGCAAATGTCAAACGCATACAATATAACGCGTCGGAATTTGGGCAGTGTGTTAACGCTCATCGGTAATTTAAAATACATTGCAGGCGGAATCATGTGAAAATTCCGCCGCGGAACTTCGGCATAGTGTGTTTAGACACTAAAATACATTGCAGGCGGAGTCATGCCGAACTTCGGTCGCGGAACTTCGGCATGGTGTGTTTAGACACTTAGAGACAAACTAGCGACCCGCCCCGGCGTCTCACGGGTATAATATATATTAATAATAATAATAATAATAATATCATAATATCTATGGACGCTTCACACCACGTCAGTCTGGCCCTGTGCTAAGTACCTGATGGACTTGTGTTACAGGTACCAGACAACGGAAATATATTTAATACTTTTATACTATACATATATTTAAGATTTTTATTATATGATACACATATTTAATACACATCCATGACCCAGGAACTTTATAAACTTTTTGTTCCGTCGGCGGGACTCGAACCCGCGACCTCCGGCTTGAGCTACCGACGCGCTCACCACTGCGCCACGGAGGTCGTCTATTATACCCGTGCGACGCCGGGCCACTGAAAAAATTATGAAAATCTATTCAGCAGTGTGATTTATATTCATTATTACCTACTACCCGTGGCCCGCATTGATCGGCCACGCCGTAAAAGCTACGTTTCGCAATTTTTAAATATAACATGTAATTAATCTTCGAAAATATTCATTTAAATCATATACTGTAAAAGGCCATATAGATCTATATAAAATCAACAATGTATAATTTAAAGTGTTTAATTGAATAAGCATTAATGCCGTATTGGATAAAATAAGCCATTATTAGTTTTTAAAAGTAAATGACAAAAAACTGTTATTGTGGGATATCCATAAGAGATAGACATATACCATCGCAGAGTTTTCTGTAGACCTTTTCATTGTGTACAATACTTAGTACATTATTTTGATAAATCTCGTAGGGTTCAGCCTGCGTTTGCAATGTAAGCGGAAAAAATTGAATTATTTACGACATCACATTAGAAACCCCAACAATAACAGTATTTCTCCACTATTTAATTAATGTTATTATACTTAAAAACCTTCCTCTTGAATCACTCTATCTATTAAAGAAAACTGAATCAAAATCCATTGCGTAGTTTTAAAGATTAAAGGGAACAAAGGGACACGAGGGTAAAAATGCGACTTTATTTTAAGCTAGTGCCCGCGACTTCGTCCGCGTTAGCATAGTAGATCACGCCCCAAGTATTATTTTTCAAAAGTATTCAATGTACAGAATTGACTTTCCTACGATTTTATTATAATACTAGCTGTCCCGGCAAACGTTGCTTTACCATAATATATTTGCCATATTATTTTATTGAAGTGACTAAATAAGTATGTCACCATGGCAACGTCGATCGCTATCCCTTCGCACAAACAATGGTCGCCCTCAGTCTCGAGTTGTAATAATTTACTATTTTTTATTCAACAAATGTACTTATCAATATATAAAGTACCCAGTAGCCGATTCTCAGACCTACTGAATATGCATATAAAATTTGGTAAAAATCAGTAAAGCCGTTTCGGAGGAGTTCGTGGACTAACATTGTGACACGAGAATTTTATATATAAGATGTATTGATAAAGTTATGAAAAAGTAAGAAGAAAGAACCTTACTTGTTGTGAAAGAGGAGCAACAGGAGAGTTGAAGTTTTTTGCGTTTTGCTTGTCTTCGGGAAGTGCTCTCGGTTCGGGTACTTCATAGTTTTTCTTCACATTCATTGCCATGGTCATAGAATGGTCTTCATGGATGTCGAATTGCTGCACCTCAAATTGTTGAACGACTGGTTGCACCATTGAAGCTTCTAGATAATTCAAAAAAATGTTTTTCAAATTTTACCAATACTGTTTCTACAAAACTCTAAAATAATCTTCCAATAAACTTCATGTTTCAGATTTTTTATTAATCAATTTAAGGAAGAAAATCAATCAGTCATAAACGGAAGGCAATTCAGTTGCAACTACTCTGATGTGGCTAGCCGATCACGTCAACTTAAAATCATTTTTAAACAATATTAAATTTATATTTACCGTTGTCATTGAAAATGTTGCGTAACTCCCATCTCGCCTCCTTCGTATTTACAGTAACGGAGTCTCCTAATAAATTATTCATTAAACTCCGATTGAAGTCCTCCACTAGATGATTCTTCCCAAAATTGGCTTGCTGCTCCGTTGCTGATGTAATTTGTATATGATTCTCTTTATCCAACATATAACTGTTTTGTTTACTGTCTTCCTTCTTTGACGCATGCTCGCTGAGTTCTTTCGAGTCCAAGTTAACCAGCACCTTAGGTTCTCCAGGTGAATGCATGTTGGTTACCTTCGTTATGTTCTGAAGAGTCGGTATAGTCAACGGCATGAGTTGAGCCATATGATCTTGTTCAGTGTCTAAAGCACAATTCGCTAGCGTCTCCAACGCACTGCACTGAGCTAGCGTTTCGTTGAACGATTTCTGTTCATTATAATGATTAACATTCTCCTTTTTGGTTTCTACAGTTTCCGAATTTGTTTTTCTTTCTAAATTATATTTACGTGATCTAATTTCTTCTAAACTATACTCTTTGTCGCTAACGTAAACCTGAAAAATGTCATTGATATGAAAGCGAAATACCGATATCGTTATCGTTCTGTCGCCCAAAGAACTAGAATGTATTGACATCGTTGCTATCGCCAATATAATATTAATTATTAATATTATTAAAATTGCCATAAAAGTAGAACGTGAAATGTATTTAACGTCCTTTAATCCTTCAGGCCCCGCGCGAGCACCGGTGATCGCGACAACAATAGAATACAATAGCAATTCCTGAAAATTCCGACTGAAGTATTAATGTAAGAGAATTTCATTTCGTTCATGTATTCAACCTTATTTAATGTAAAAACATGTACCTACTTAACCTTATTTTACCAACCAAACATAATAATTATTATAATGTCTTACCTGTGCTTTATTATAACAAGGGATTTTAGTTGAATCTACAGGATCAGGTACACATAGAGGCACATTAATTACTAAATCGTCCAGACAATAAGGCATGTGGTTCGACGGCAGCTTCAGTTCATCATCCGCATCCTCGTAGGCTAAAAATATTATGGAAATTATAACAACCTGTATAAAAGTTTATAACAATTATTTATTTTTTTATAAAATGAGGGGCAAACGAGCAAACGGGTCGCCTAATGGAATGCAACTACCATCGCCCATGGACACTCTACTTCAGAAGAGCTGCAGTATATTGCCGGCCTTTTGATAATATCACAGCATTTTTCCATTTAATGTAAAAAATTAAAGTTCATGCTAATGTACTTTTATAAGTAATTTGCGGGAAAGCTCTTCTGCTTCTACTCATTTTTTTAGGGTTCCGTAGTCAACAAGGAACCCTTATAGTTTCGGTTTGTCCGTCCGTCTGTCTGTCCGTCTGTCTGTCTGTCCGCGGTTTTGCTCAGAGACTATAGGACCTACAAAGCTGTAATTTGGCATGAATACGCATATTAATTATGACGACAAAATGGTACATGAAATCTTAAAAAAATATTTTTTTTATGGTAAGGTACCATAAAAAAAATATTTTACTACCCTACACATCAAGCGGGGATGAATTATTTTTTTCGCGTTCACCACATCGTGTGGGGTGTCGTTGGATAGGTTTTTTAAAAATATTATGAGTATTCACAGATCACTTTCCTATTTAGGGATCCGTTTGTGAAATATTATTAAGTTTTAAAGTGGAAAAAATCGTTAGAGTCCAGTGTCCCCCCTTCTACCAGCTAAACGGTTGTTTCTGGAAATGTGAAAAAATTAACGGGAGTAGGAAATATGATGAATTTAAAAGGAAAACTATCACGGCTAAGAAGACTTCATATTAAGTTATTGAGTAAGTCGATCAACTAAAAAAATGTATTTGGCGAAGTATAAAGGAACTTTTCGTTCAAATTCCTTTGAAAGTAACTAAGATGATGTTGTTAGTAGTATAAAACACGTTATAAATGTACATTCATTATTCATTAAACATACAAAAATTTAAAAAAACTAGCGGTACTACGGAACCCTATATGGCGCGTGGCCCGACACGCACTTGGCTGGTTTTATATATTGTGCGGTGTGCCACTTAACTCTATACCATCCCACCTACGTGCGATACTTTATAGCATTTTGTTCGTAATTCGTAAATACAGCGCAATATGCTTAGCCCAGTAGGGTTAGTTCAGCCTTGTATGGGAATCTGAAATTAATTATAGACAGATTTTTTTTGCACCTGTGCTCATGAATAGCTTAAATTAAAAACTCGACCAACCCCGACGTTTGCGTTAGCCGCCATATTGGTTTGAAGATCAAATCTTTTTTTAGACATATCTCCTTTATTTTTTATTTTTTTTACGAAAATTATAAGAATTAAGAACTAAATTTATTGTAAATTTAATTTTCTACATTTTGAGTTCTTATAATTTTCATTGTAAAATGAAAACTCTACGGAGATAAATGCAAAAAACAAGTCAGTGTAATTTCGCTTGTATGTCAATTATTATCGAATTTAGCGAAAATAATTGTAGAAACAAAGTTGTAGGTGAGCGTTTCTCAAAAAATTTGTACCATTTTTTTTAGAAAATATTATAAAATAAAAATTTGTTTAAATATTACTGATTTTTTTATTTTAAGATATGGGTAAATGTCTATAAAATTAGAAATAGGGGTTGTTTTCGCATATAGAATGTTTATAAATAGCAAAATCTATTATTAACTATTATACTATTTCCTATTTTGTTACCTTTACTAGATTACGTAAATTCAATGTTGAATTGTGTTATTAGAAAATTTATTTGATTAAAAGGGATAATAAAACTAAATTTAATTTGTTTTTAAAATATACGTTACCACTCAAAAGTAACAAAAATAAATTAATTAAAAATCAAAAAACCCGACTGCAAATAGTGTTAACTAAAAAGAACGCAACAAGACCTAATTCTGCCGGAGGCATCGAATCCATGTTTTAATTGATACGACTCTTGCTTACGAATTTCATGCATGTTTCGGAGCCAAACAAACAAAAAATCAAATCTTTCCTCTTTATAATATTAGTGTACATTTATTGTTCTATTTAATATTAAAACTGCAAGTTATATGTATACATATTTAGAATCAGTGTTTAAAATCCTTTATTTTGATACCCCACTCGATATATTTTTTTTAACTCACAATATGGCGTCAAACATCCGCCATTTTGGTTTTTTTTTTAATGTCACCTATCTAAGAACACTCGGGCTATTAAGACAAATCTAACGATACCTTAAATGTGAAAATCCGTTTAGCCGTTCTGAAGATACGAGGTAATAAAGAATATTACATACATAGAAGATACGCGCTAAACACATAACCCTCCTGGCAGTCGGGTAAAAAAGGAAGTAACAAAAAAAGTTAAATAAACTTTTCAACTTGTATAGGCATACAACTCAAACTAATACTCGTTTATGATTTGACTTACGAAATCAAAATTGGGAGCTTTAATAGATATAAAGGCGAAATAATAATAATATTAGAGCTTACCTGCGTTTCTTGGGTAACAAAGACTGGAAATTTTTTGGACTACGCTAATAGACAACCTTCTGTTCGCGCACGTGGAACGTAAAATAAATATTATCAAAACGAAAATAAGATGGATACCGAGCTTAACAATTTTGCCACTATAGTAAAACATATTTATACCAAAATAGACTCCAAAATTTTAAAAAATATGGTCTCAAAAAAGGAATTTCAAAGAGGAACTTTTTTCGCGATACAATAAAAACATTATTTATTAAATAAATTTGTTCTAATACGACCAAATATTCTTTTTAAATGATTTATGGTCTTGCAGCCCTGAATAAATACATAAGTTGTTTCAAAAATTTCCGCAAGCCCTTACAAATACAATCAATTGTTTGGGAAGGTATGAAAAAATACACTTCACTTTTCATACAACTAGATTAGACCGATTTTCAAAATATTTTTATGGTGAATAATATTGTATTCATGTAATTCTAATGTGTAGATGTTTTTTAGTGAATTTATTTAACTTACTACGTATACAATTTAATAGAAATGGGTAATGGTCTATGTTATTTATAGAAAAAATATTTTAAAATGTGGGACAAAGATTTAGATAGAAAGTACAAATTTTTTGAGAAACGCTCAGGTGATAGATCGTTAAATTTCCTACAAATTTGATCCTTATGAATTTTTTTAGAAATCAATAATATTTAAGCTCCTACACCTATGGTAAATGTACCGGGACCCAAGCGACCGGATAAAAGCGAATAATATGATCATGAATTAGACATTTTAACAGTTACGGCACAACCTACATCTAAATAATTATTTAAAAAAATGGCCAAGTGCGAGTCGGACTCGCTCAAGAGGGTTCCGTACCATTATAAGGCAAAGATAGACAAAAATTTGTGCTTTTTGTATAGGAGCCCCCCCCTAAATATTTGTATTTTTTTAATTTTATTATTAATTATTAAAGTACAAATACAATTCAACATTTTATGCATATTTTAATTTTCTTAGTGCTGCTATTTTTGATAAAGAGCCAAAAACGCCACTAAAATCCTGTTTGTTATATGAGAGCCCCATCAAATATTAAATATAATATGTTTTTTAGTGTTTGTTGTTATAGAGGGAAACAAAATACATATCTGAAAATTTCAAGTCTCTACCTATCACCGTTCTTGAAGCCTGGAGACAGACAGACGGACAGACAGCAAAGTCTTAATATTAATTGTGGTTAATGTAAAGAGCTACAAGTTTATTTCTGTTTTTTTTCTGTACTTATTTGACAATAATCACGATACAGGTCGAACAGGTTGAAATTATACTTTGACTTGTTTTTTGCAGTTATTTCCGTAAATATTGATTTTACAATAAAAATTATAAGGACTAAAGTTATAGAAAATCAAATTTTCGACACATTTGATCCTTATCATTTTCTTTAAAAAAATAAAAAATAAAGGAGATATAGCTAAAAAAAGATTGGACCTTCAAACCAATATGGCGGCTAACGCACACGTCGAGGTGGAGTTTACGAATTTAAGCTATTTGTGACTATCCTACTATCCTCTAAATACTGGTGCAAAAAAAAATTCTGACTATAATTAATTTAAAAAAAATCTAACCCTACTGGGGTAGCTACATATTTAGTCAAATAACAATAACTGTTTAATGCACATGTTGCATAGCAAATTCAAAAAGTTTTGGTGCAAGTACGCCACAACATGTTGTGGCGTACATATTACTCAGTAGCCACAAAACGAATGTCGTAGTCTCTGTTAACCGGCGGCGCTCCCCCTACGGAGATGCAGTAATATACCGTTTTTAGAGCCATATAACTCATAATTTGAAAGCTACAAAATTATAATAAAAATACAGTAATAATCTTCAGTATAATATACGAACATTTGTTTCCCCGTTATTAATTTCCTATGTTTGTTTATTATAGGTATTAGGTACTCATGATATCAGATTCCAAAGTAATATCGATTTATTAAAATTCAAACATACTTTCAGTATCTCCCTGGTATTTACAAATTAATTTTATTTCAAACACACGCCAATAGATGGACAATTCAATTAACTTCATAATATTATTATTCCCCGTTTGATTTTTTTTAGTTCAATGAACTATTTTTCCCTCAATGAGCAATGTCAGTATTTGAGGATAACAAAACTCTATGCAAACATATTTTGAGTTTATTCTATACAAATATTATAAAGCTAAAGAATTTATTTGGTTGCACAAGCTAATCTCACAAACTACTGGACCAAATTTTATGTGATTTGGCACAGATGTAGAGTAGAACATGTGGAAGGACATACGCTTTTTTAACCGACTTCAAAAAAAGGAGGTTATCAATTCGACGCGTATGTATGTAATATTTCCAGAACTGCCCAGTTTTTGTATATTATTATGTTAATCTATACTATCTATATATCTATACTAACTGTTATATATTAATAATAATTAATCTACAGGGTGTAACAAAAACAAGTGGTAATAATTTAGGGTGTGTACGTGTTCCCTGTAGAGAGTTCACTGTGAAAGTAGCAGCGCTGAAAGACCAAATAATTTTTTCACTTTTGTATGGGGAAACTCGTGACGCTCGGGCCCTTGCCCATACAAAAGTGAAAAAAAATTTTGGTCTTTCAGCACTGCTACTTTCACAGTGAACTCTCTACATAACAGCTTCTGAACAAATGTGCCAAATTTCAAAAGTGTATGTATGTAAGTATGTTTTTATGTTTGTGCACGCATAGGGATTGCAAAAAACGGATTTTTAGAAAAATCCGGATTTACGGATTTTTTCATCCTCAAATCCGGATAATCCGGATTTTATGTAATTTTTTAAATATTTTTGATAAACAGCTTTAAATGTGAGTTATTTTCTTATTATTTATTTATTTAACAATAATTTTAAAAGTGCAAAATAAAACTTCTTGAAAATATAATTTTTCTTTAAAAAAACGCTAAAAAAAAGCAAGAGATTAAAATAACAGTATCTGGTACTTTCAATTTTAGGAAATTATCAGAATTAGTGCTCACCTTGGGTAGGAACACTAGGAACCAATTAAGAATCCTTACCAGAAGCCTAACTGGGCACTGCAAGCTCAACAAACAATTAAACAAAATGGGTATTTGTAGCATAACGACTTGCAGATTCTGTAAGGAGGAGGATGAAACACCTATTCACCTTCTCCTCGACTGTCCTGCTCTACTACAGAGCAGGAACAGGCACCTTGGTCGCCACGAATACTCATCCATAGACCACAGAGGAAATTCGTGGCACCAACACCAACCATATCGTTCAATTTATGAGCAGTATTGGGTTGGGGAAGATTCTCTAGAGCGAAGGAGTCATATGGGTCGCAGTGACGTCAGGGCTATAGCGACCTGCCTTCTTTAATTTAAAAAAAAAACTTTCAATTTTATTAATAACTTTAAAATACCCAGATTTTTTCAAGTACATATTTAGAACTATTTAAAAATGTGAAATTTTTTGCTAACAAGACAATCCTAAGCAATCTCCACTTTATCAATTCCTTAGACATTTTTACAGCTACAACCGTCAGCCGCACATCATCAAATTATGCTCCAAGATCTGTAAGCCTAGAGGTGGAACTTACAAAAAATAGGTCAAGGACAAGAACAATTATCAACATTACGAGACGTAGGGTTGAAGTAGACGAGCAAGGAATTCACTATATCAACGAGTAGCTGTACTTGGACCAATTAGCTTCTTATGACAACAGAAAGGCAGAAAAACTGGTCCATGAAGAACTCACTGAAGCGCAGACTTGCTATGTATTTCGCTCGTCATAACCAACGATGCGCAAACTGATTAATCGATTTACGGTTTACAAAAGTTCCAACTCAGAGTCTGCCAGAGAGCAATAGAGCTCAAATCTCAACAAATCAAAAAAACATAATGTGCTCCAAACTAGAATCACAGACGTAGGAATCAAGACGGCCAAGCTAAAGTGGCATTGAGTTGGTGACGCTATCCGCATACATGCTGGATATCGACTCAATAGGTATCTAGGCCTAAGAAAAGACAGCGCTATGCTCTGGAGGTGTTTTTTCCTGCAGATCACTGTAATCCTGACGTTAAGATGATATTTGAGGATCTATTTTGACTCCTTCGTATTAGAGTACCGTCCCCAACCTAGTGCTGCTCATAAATTTAACTAAGTGATTAGGATTGGTGCCACACATTTCCTCTTTAGTAAATTAGGAGAGTTTTCGCTCTGTAGTAGATCAATTAGGAGGTGAATAGGTGTATCACAGAATCTGCAGGTCGTAATGCTGTTAACACCTATTATTCTGTAAAGGTGCTTGTTGAGTTTACAATGTCCAGTTAGGCTTCTGGCAAGGAGCCTACTTTCTTTTCATACTAGCCAACTCATCACTTTGCCCAGCAGTTGGAAAGTATATTTATATTTAGGCTATTGCACAGAATATTAAACTTTAAATCAACATTTAGTTATATTATAAACTTACTATATGCCTTTATTTAATAAGACAAAATTGCAAATCGGCATTCGTTACATATTTTATAGAAAAAACTGTATTCAATACTAAAATGTTCTAAAATAATTATTGTAAAAATATTTGACATCATTGCATTTATATTAATATATAGGGTTTAAGAAATTAAAATATGTCATTATTTCTTTTAAATAAAATGATAAAATGCAAAGAAATGTAATTACAACCACCAAATAACTACACAATGCAATGTTAGACATACCAAATTCTGACTTTGTTACGTGTAGACCACGCAAAGTTGTGATAGCGCCTTTAATCAAATGTGAATTTGTATGTCGGATATTACACGATACATTTAAATTAATTTTATATAACGTAAAAGCTTCTTTTTCATAATTTTATCTACTATTCGAAAAAACCGAAAATCCGGATTTTGAGAAATAAAAATCCGGATTTTTGAAAAGCCCAAAAAATCCGGATTATCCGATTTTTTCGGATTCCGAAGTATCCGGATTGCAATCCCTATGCACGCATATATCCGGAACTACAAGTCGGATTTAAGTGATTATTTTTTTATTGTACTAGGTATTGTTCAACTTAGGGAACACTGCAAGTTTCATCAAAATCGGTTCAGTAGTTTTTGAGATAGGGAATTTTAATTCTTAATTACGTACAATTTGAAGTCGGTTTTATTTATCTTTTTAAAATAATATTATGTTGCTGGAAAATGTACGGTTCCCGCAGAATCGCGTATGTACGCGGGCGAAAGAACGTCTAGATACTACACTCACGCGTAAAAGGCAGTGGTTGATGAGGAACAACATTTGAGTGGACCATTTTCGTTTTGGGGTTGGTCCATATGCCAACCTCCTTCTCATTCTGAATGTTACTGGTCGGTTGCACCAATGATGCAGGCCCCGGGTCTTCAGCCACTTGAAAACCTTGTGAAGTTGATGGTGCATCCTAAGCAAAGAAATATGTATTTTTTTTAATTAAATGGTACTTACATCTAAGTGTCTAAACCCACTAGGCCGCAAATACGCGGCGGCATGATTACGTCAGCAATGCGCTACGCATACAATATAACGCGACGTAATTTCGGCAATGTGTGTCATCAGTTATTTAACATACATTGCAGGCATAATCATGCCGAACTTCGGCCGCGTATTTTCAGCCTAGTGTGTTTAGATTAGACACTAAGGGTCAATTTAGACCGCAACGCGATGCGTAAATGAATTTCTAAATTTGTATTAACCCTTAGCTGGTTTCGCTAAAAAAGGCAACGTATCTGGAATTGGGGTAAAAAGTGACCCCACTCCAATGAAACATAAAAAATATATCAAAGCAGCTTTTTTTCAAATTAATTAGTTTTGTATGCTGAAATAAATCTCTTATCCTAAATAAATTTCAGTTTTTAAGGCCAATAAACATTATTTAATAAAAAAAAAATTCCCTATATATCTTAAAAAAACTCTAAGTTTTCGATCATACTTAGACCACTGTAACTTTAGCCCTTAAATATATTAAATAAAACATAAACACATCTTTTATTTAGTTTTTTATCTAGTTTTCCTATATAAAATCTAAATGATAAAACACATGAATTTCCTTCGATATTGACTAAAAATTAAAAAAATGACAGCAAAACCAGAAACCAAAAACTACTCGTAAAATTTCACTATTTTGTTTGTGATTTTGGCAAAATTTTCTTTACATTACAATAATGACCACTTGCTATACTCAATACACCTTCTTTTCTACTAGAATTTTGAGAATCCGAAACTGTACCTATGATAATTTCACTAGAACAGCTGATTTACTTCCTCTCCTTACAATCGTAAACTGTTTCACGTTGCAGACTTTTATAATAGTTTTCTGGGTGGTTTTTGAAGAAGATTTTGAAGTACTCAAATTTCATTGAAGCGAATGTTGGTTAAAAATTCCCGATACATCGAAAAAGTTATTAAAAACCATTACAATGGTACTGTTGAGAAAAACATACACTTCTGGTATTGGGGGTAATTTTTGACCCCAGCACTGTATGTAACTCCGCTTTCAGCAACAGTAGAGCCACGTACGTTCGTCATCCGCCGCACTACCCGACGTAACGAGATTACACAGAATCAGAATAGTGTACATGTTTAAATAGTAAAGATATTGTAGAAAATTCAAACACCTGGGGTAACTTTTGACCCCCGATACCAGTTAAGGGTTAAATTTACAGACTTGCACGACGTCTCACGCTATTGAAGTCTGTCAAATCCATACAAATTTAGAAATGCTTCTACGCGTCGCATTGCAGTCTGCACCTAAAGGCCTGTATTCACTTTGATTAATGCAAGTGCAAGTGACTAGTAATTGAGGCAGTGGAGTGTAGGTGTGTAGTGCAAGTAGTGTCCAATTCTTGTTTAGTGGCTCTTTAGTAATTTAATTTAGTAAATTCAGTAGTAGCTGTCAACACGAGCGTCCAAGTTTCAAAAATAAAACTGCCATTTTGACATGTCCTTCATTTTTAATATTGGTTTTATTAGAAACGAGCTTTTGCCCGCGGCTTCGCTCGCGTTAAGAAGTATTGTTATATACAAACTTTGATCCCCTATTTTCACCCCTTGGAGGTAGAATTGATCAAAATCCTTTCTGCCTCATGATGATGCCTCATGATCAAAAACTTGCATGCCAAATTTCAGCCCGATCGGTCCAGTGGCTTGGGCTGTGTGTTGATAGATCAACATGTCAGTCAGTCACCTTTGAGTTTTATATATAAAGACCACGAAGTATTTTTATATGTCCTTTCCCAGGACTCAAAGTATCTCCATGCCAAATTTCAGCAAAATCGGTTCTGACTTCTGAGGTATAAACGTGAAGAGGTAACAGACAGACAGACACACATTCGCATTTATAATATTATTAGTATATTAGTAAGTAATAAGTATGGATTAGTATGGAAGTAATTGAAAGGGTGTCCTTTTGTACTTTTAATAGGTGTATTATTTAATAATGATATACTATATCTATGGACGCTTCACACGGCACACCACGTCAGTCTGGCCCATAAAGTTAATATACCTAGCGGAATAATAGTAACAATCTCGAGCTGTCAAACGAAACCAAAATTGGTTTTCATCTGTCACGCACTTGCACTCGCAAAAAATAGAACATGCTTTTAATCACGTTACTACGCAGCCGACTAGTCACTTGCACTAATCAGTCGCTGTCCACACTTACTTTCTACTAATCACTCATCACCTGTACTAGTCACCTGCACTTAATCACTAATCAAAGTGAATACAGAACTAATCACGTTACTACGCAGCCGGCTAATCACTTGCACTAAACAGTCGCTGTCCGCACTTACTTTTTCCTAATAACTAATCACTTGCCCTAATCACTTGCACTTATTACTAATGAAAGTGAATACGGGCCATAAGGCCCGCCTTAGCTTCAATTCAGAATCTAAACCATATTATATAATTAGGCAAAGATTGAAAACAGGAATAACAAATCATGTTGCTGTCATTGCCTGTCAAATAGCTTTTCTAAATTAGAGATTAACTACGATAACTTGGCGCGCCCCTCCAAATGACTGTTTCAATGTGTGCAGTCACATTCTTATGAATGAGTTTGTATGTAGTAAGTATTCAACCAATCACAGTACACGTAATATTTTAGTTAATGTCACTTATTACCAAGATTTGTTGGTCAACTAATCTAAACTAGCCTACCGTGCAAGACAACGCATTTCAAACGTTTTGACAACGCACTTCAAAACGTTTTAAATTTTGGAGGGGCGCGCCAAGTTATTGTAGTTGATCTCTAAAAGACAAAGACAACACAACATGCATAATATTTAAGTTAGTCTTGTAAGACCTTCGTATTCAGTTTTCTTCAAAGATTATAGAGTATAGACCTTTTTTCTATAAGAAAACGATTAGAGTTTGGACACAGAAGTAATATTCCAATTTTAGCACAACAAATATGTGTGGGATTCATGTTGTGATGAGATCCAGTTTTTAAATTGGAATGATTTTTTAAGGTTAGGTACAAATAAGAGAGAAAATACATACCTTATAAACATTGATTGTAACATTAGAATTAGGTTGCCTGCTACCCTGTTGTCTCACAACTCCGGGAACAGAGCTTTTTACACTCTCTCCCACCCTCTGTACTGGCGCATTAGCTATATTCCGTCGCTTGAATGACTTGAGTGATGTTAACGCCATCCTAGTCTCAGCTAAAGCTGAAGCAGCTTTTCTTTTTGTAGGAGAATCGTCATGTAACATCCTCTGAGCAAAAAATAACTGGAAATTCCTAAAATAGCAAAACAATCACAGAAATAAAAATCTGCTGATGCCTAGAATTGTACATAATATGCAAGCTATTATAAGCAACAACATGAAGAATAAGCAGTCTTATTGTCAGAATAAAACTGCTTATTTTTCATTATTCTGTGTCTGAATGTGATTGATTATACATGAAACAAATAAGTTGTAAAGTAACCCTGTAACACTGAGTAACTTTGTTTGGAATATTGAATTATTAATATTTATTCAATTATTCATAGATAGATAGACTACATAATTCAGTCAAGCTATGTCAAGAGGCAAGCCACACTTAGAAATATGACAATAAACATTGACTTGACGTAAAACAACCAATATAGGTCTACCATATGCATTCAATATATAATAATAAGAAATGTGACAAAATGAATTATCTAACATGGTATAACTTTTATGTGAGTTGTGCAAAAAATTCCCAGAATTTTTTATGGCACTGAGCCAAGGAAACACTTCAAAGAGTTTAAAATAATTTGGTGATTCATATTTTATGTGATTCCCATTTCCAATTGAAAAAACTGACCATAAAGACTGGTTTTGAATTGATACCTTCTTAACAACTTCATATTGTTTAATTGGGTTACTTATTTTAGGACTAACAACTGATACAATCAAATAACTAATAATTTTGATTAATGAAAAATTTATACAAATATGGCCAAGTTTAATCAAAATAAGAAGAATAATAATAGAAAATAGTACTGAAATAACCTACAATCCAAAATACAGTTATTTAAAATACTTTGTTCAAAATGATAACCTGGTGAAAAACTTACATGTGTGCTTGTTCAAGCTCATCCATGGGCTGAGCATTAGCTTGTAGTCCAAGCATATACACCTGATTAGCCTTTTTATAATCTCCTGACTCCTCACAGTAGCAAGCCCATGCTCGATAGAATTCCGAACACTCCACACCAATACCGGTGTTATACAACCTCTGATACATCTCCGTTGGATTAGGTAGATTATCCACCTAAATATGAATGCAATTTGTTATAAATTCTTGCATACTGTAGGCATAAAACTGTGAAGGTTCATTTTGTCCTTTTGAGGTATAGAATGTTAACAGATAAGTAGTAAAATTCAAGGATAATACATACATATTTAATCCAGAGCTTCACAAATCTTCTATCTTGATAATAATGCTCATTCTTTTCGAATAATTGCAAACAATCTTTAATTAATTTGTCTATATGCCCCTCGTGTCCATGCTTAGGAAAAGACTGTTCTACCCATTGGATATAATTAAACCACGGCTCCAATGGATCAGGACCCTGATAATACTTGATTGCAGCCTCATGCTCCCTTAAAACATACAAATTTATAACTAAAAATTCTCTTGATGTGGCCAAATTGTTAAGAACATCACAAAAATGTTTAATACCAATTTATAACGGGTATAACCTGTAAGATAGCTAAATTGAACTTACTCCTTCTGATTTTGCAACTGCCTTTGAGCATCAACATCCGATTGTGCTTGCAATGCAGTCCCCAGCTGCACGAAATTTCTGCCTCCTCTCAAAGGTTGGATGTTTTCTTTACTGACATCGAAGTCCATTGTAACACTAATTACACATTAAGCAGTCAAAATAATAAGCGATAACACCAAATCTGTATTTATGAAACGTTCTGAGACAAAATAAAGGAACCACCACTGTTTATTCTGTAAAATACGGATATTGAAATTTGACGTGTTTTTATTGATTCGATTTTCCACTAGATTCTAAACTTATAGTAATTATTATAAACTAAATGCTAGATCGCTTATTTTTACAAATTTCATGTCGTTTTACAACTGAAGATAGAAAACCTGATTTCAGTATATTTCACACAGGGTCCGAAAACACTCCACCAAAATGACAAAATCAGTAATAGACTAATAATGTCTATGGTTTTGATTTGAATTTCATATGGCCGTTGGGCAACGCGCCATCATTCGCGGATATTTCAAATTACATAAACTTTTAAAACTATTTTTATGCCAGAGATTACTTAGTTGATTTTGATTTTTGCCCTAAATTTAGATTTACATTACAGCACATTGTCTTGCTATTGTCATCATGCAAAGGTTGCTTCGGTCTTGTATGCGGGGGCAGTAGCCAGCATAGACTTAAATGTCGCGCCGTCTGGTGGAGATTTAAAAAAGAAAACAACCCATTACTCAGACTATTATGGGGATAGACATCAACTACAATAAATTGGCGCGCCCCTCCAAAATTCAAAACGTTTGAAGTGCGTTGTCAAAACGTTTGATGTGCGTTGTCTTGCGCGGTCGGCTAGTTATGATTAGTCGACCAACAAATTTTGATATTATGTGACATTAAGTGAAATATTACGTGTACTGTGATTGGTTGAATACTTACTAAGTACATACAAACTCTTTCATAAGGATGTGACTGCACACAGAAACAGTCATTTGGAGGGGCGCGCCATGTTACCGTAGTTGATGTCTACTTCATACTAACAATAATTACTAGCTATTTGACCGAGCTTTGCTCGGTATTCGACTACACACGAATAAAATGACATTTTCTAAAAATGATTCCTAGCTAGATCGATTTATCGCCCTTGAAACCCGCTATATTGGTACTAAATTTCATGAAAATTGTTGGAGCCGATTCCGAGATTCCAATTATATAATATCATATATGTTACCGCTAATGTGCGTAAACATGGCGTAAACCAGTTAGTCTGCAGATTAACAAGGTATTCTGCAGTTTACCTGGGTGAGTCAGTTAAAGTAAAGTGCAAATAGTTTATTCTATTCTTATTAAATTACATAAAAGTTCTTCTTCGAGGAAAACATGTTATTTCGTTGTAGATAATAATATTATTAAATATAATTTTTGGACATAAACAAAAGAATAAACTGAAGTTGAAGAAGAATGAAACTTCAGTTCTCCTCATGGGTGCTCTGCAATGGCCTAGATTACACGCTCAATATTATCACGATTCTAGTATCATGGGATTCACAAATAGTAGGTACTGCGATACTGCGATTCAGCCTATTACACCATCAATATTATCACGGAATCGTGATAATATTGATGCGTATAATCTACGCCAATAGGATTAGGATTAAGAGGCCGGGCTACCCTCGAAATTCTCATATATACGTAATACCAAAATCATTTTTCTCATACCACAATATTTAAGGATGTATATAACATTTATAAATTCAAAGATTTTGACCTAAATTCGAAATATGTAGTAGAATAGCATTGATTTTTTGGTATCAATCCTGCATTGATTGATACCAAAAAATCAATACCCTACCGACAAGTTATGTGAAATAATTCATTTTAAAATTTCCATGTATCATACGTAAACGTGCCGGATTTTTGAGAATTCGTCAGAATTGGGAACTTTGTAACAAAGAGAAATGCCTGAAAAACTGCTATCAGTTACTTTGCACGATTTGCGATTTTTTAAGCCCACAAAAAAGTGGGTTCACCGGTAATTCTGGTTAAATATTTCAAATTGAAATTGATAAAAACTTTCCTTCGAAAAGTAATGGCGATACAGCTGTTAGATTAGATATATTTCTTTCATTTTCAATGCGCATGTGCAGCTTTCGCGCATGTGCAGTAATATAAATTAAATCAACTTCTGTCAGATTTTGGCACATGACACTAACACTGATACTGGTTTTTAGGGTTCCGTACCCAAAAGGTAAAAACGGGACCCTATTACTGAGACTTCGATGTCTGTCCGTCTGTCTGTCTGTCTCCAGGCTGTATCTCAAGAACCACTATAGCTAGACTTCTGAAATTTTCAAGATTGTGTATATCTGTTACCGCTATAACAACAAATACTAAAAATAAAATAAAGTTAATATTTAAGGGACGATACAAGGAACGTGATTTTTTTGGCCTTTTTTGCTCGTAATCAATAATGGTAGCAGCTAGGCACTAGAATGTTGTAATGCTTGTGGGAAAATTGGACATAGGGGTAGTGAATGCAGACAGCGCAGTAATAAAAGTGGTTCTGTTTTAGTTAAATTGGATTCTTCAAAATCAAAGAGCTACTGCTACATCTGCCAAGACTCCAACCATATTGCCAGTGGCTGCCCCAAGCGGTATACGAAGAAAGAAGACGACTCCTCGGGTATCAAGCAAGTCAACTTATGCTGTAAAACTGTGCATGGTATCCTAGAAACGAATGGTATGAAATTTTCATTTATTTTTGATTCAGGATCTGAATGTAGTCTCGTAAGTCAAACTAAGTGTGAGTTATTGATGGGCCAAAGATTTCGTGAACAAATTACTCTGAGAGGCATAGGCGGCAATAACATAATTTCTCATTTACAAGTAAAATGTCAAATTGTGGTTCAAAATTTTCCCTTAGATGTAATATTTCATGTTCTACCGGATGAATGCTTGAGTGAAGATTTTCTATTGGGACGTGATATATTGCGTGACGGTGTTTCTGTAAGAATCAGTAATAAAAAACTAATATTTTATAGGTCCAAAAGCAATAATTTTAGTTCTACTCTTGGTAGTAATAATTTCCAGTCTATAGATACTGACTTAACAGGTAATGACAAGGAAACCTTGATTAACATATTGAACAAGTACTCAGACCACTTTATTGATAATTTTCCAACTACACAAGTTAATACAGGTGTCTTAAAAATTGATTTAATTGATCCTAATAAAATAGTCCATAGGCGTCCCTACAGACTTTCTCCAAGCGAATTAGAAATTGTTAACGCAAAAATTAAGGAACTTCTAGATGCTAAAATTATCCGAGAAAGTTCATCACCATTTGCAAGCCCTATTTTGCTAGTAAAAAAGAAAGATGGTAGCGATCGTATGTGTGTCGACTATAGGGAGTTAAATAGAAATATACGACCCGATAGTTATCCACTTCCGCTTATTAGTGACCAAGTTGATAAGTTACACAGAGCTAAATTCTTTACCACCATAGATATGGCATCTGGCTTTCACCAAATTAAAGTTCATGAAGATTCAATCGAAAAAACCGCATTTGTTACACCTACTGGGCAGTTCCAGTATTTAAAAATGCCGTTTGGCCTTAGAAATGCTCCACAAGTATTTCAGAGAGCTATAAATAATTCCCTTAAGGAACTTAATGACGATAGAATTCTCGTTTATATGGATGACGTACTTTCTGCATCAGAATCTATCGCTGAAGGATTAGCCAGGTTAGATAAACTACTAGAAACCCCCTCTTAAGCTGGATTTTCCTTCAATTTTCATAAGTGTTCTTTTATGAAAACCAAAATCGAATATCTAGGTTTCGTTATATCATCAGGACAGATTCAGCCAAATCCACGTAAAATAGAAGCTTTAAAATCATTACCGACCCCAAGTACCGTAACTCAAGTTAGACAGTTAATTGGTTTGGCGTCTTACTTTCGTCAGTTTATTCCAAATTCTTCAAAATTATTAAAGCCATTGTATCCCTTAACCGCTGCAGGTAAAGGTAAAATAACATGGGAACCCCATCACGATAAAATTCTCAAAACTATTATTGATTGTTTAACATCTGAACCTGTTCTCAAAATTTTTGACCCTACTTTACCAATAGAGATCCATACAGATGCGAGCAGTGAAGGTTATGGTGCAGTGTTAATTCAAAAGGTTAAAAATTTACCTCATGTTGTAGCTTATTTTAGTCATCGAACAAGTGATGCAGAAAGTCGTTACCATTCGTATGAGCTTGAGACTCTAGCAGTAGTTAAAGCCGTGGAACATTTCAGGCATTACCTATATGGACGTAAATTCACAGTTTTCACTGACTGCAATTCCTTGAAAAAATATGGCTCATGCCGATTTTTTATCTCGTAATTTTGCACAAGACAAATTATTTCCAAAAAAAAATCAAGCTCCAATAACTGTTAATTTTACGGAATTAGAAAAGGGATGGTTGCTGGTAGAGCAACAGCGGGATCCCGAAATTCTAGATACTATTACCCAACTACGATCTAATAATTTTTCCACTGAAATATCACACACATACGATATAAGACAGGGCGTTTTATACCGAAAAATTGAACGAGGAAAACATTCAAAATGGTTGCCCATAATCCCTGGATCTCTGACATGGACCCTAATTGGCCATGTTCATAATGAATTGAAACACCTTGGGTTTGAAAAGACTCTTGATAAACTGTATGACCTCTACTGGTTCCCTAATATGGCAAAATTTGTTAAAAAATATGTTGACTCTTGTGTTATTTGCAAGGCTTCTAAAGGTCCTTCTGGTGCCCAACAGATTCAATTGCATCCTATTCCAAAACCAGCCATCCCTTGGCATACAGTTCATTTAGACCTGTCAGGCAAATTAAGTGGAAAAAGCGAGCGAAAAGAATATTGCTCTGTGGCCATTGATGCCTTTACAAAATTTGTAGTATTAGAACATGCCTACTACCTTAAATTCATTTCATGCCATTAAGGCAGTTAAAAATTTTGTTAATCTTTTTGGTGCACCAAAACGAATCATTGCCGATCGAGGTCGCTCTTATGATAACGCTGAATTTAAGAATTTTTGCAAGGAACATAATATTCAATGCATCTCATCGCCACAGGAACCAGTAGAGCCAACGGTCAGGTTGAAAGAATAATGCGTACCTTAAAAAATTTCGTAACCATAATAGAATGTGATTCCAGTAGCTCATGGCAAGATCAATTAGGCGAAATTCAATTAGCCCTTAATAGTACACGCTCTAGAGTCACAAAGTTTACCCCGTTCGAACTGATGTTTGGTATCCAAGGACATTCCTTAGGGCTCAGTAGAATAAGTTATAATACAAGTGATGACGAGACATTCCGACAAAACCTTATTGACATTCGTTCTAGCGCTTCCAATAATATTACTAAATGCTCTGAGGCTGACACTATCCGATTTAATAAAGGCAAAGCAAGAATACGCCGCTTCACAATAGGCGATTTTGTTTTCGTAAAATCTGAGGAAAGACACCAAACAAAATTAAACAGAAAATTTAAAGGTCCATTTCAAATAGTTGCTATTTTAGACAACGATCGCTATGAATTGAAACACATTAACGGTTCAAATCGGTTGTACAAATTTTCCCACGAACATTTACGAGAAGTACCTCAAGGTCTTTCAGATTTTCTTGAGATTGCCGAAGACTGTAGTGATGACGACGTGACGGCGGACCATTCAGAAAATATTGTTCTCCAAATTGATGACCCTCTAAATAATTTAAATAATTCTGAAATCCTGCATAGTACTTCTGATACTGTATCGTTTAACTCGGATACCATGTCAGCTAGCTTAGATAACATATCTGCTCACTCAGAAACAATGTCAGCTAACTTAGAAACATTGTCAGCTAATTCAGACACAATATCAGCTAATTCCGAAACAATATCAGCTAATTCAGACACAATATCAGCTAACTCAAACACTATGTCTGCTAATACAGGTACTATGCAAGCTCACTCTCCTTTACGCACTGTACAACCTGAACACCTAATAGTTGTACAAGCAGATGTTCATAGGCCTAATGAGTCTTAAAAAAAAAACAAGGGCCAGTCCAACATTATTGAAGGGCTTAAGTAGGGGCCGGTCCAATAATATTGCAGGGCACATGTTAAAAAAAAGGGGGTTTTTATATTAAAAAAAAAATAGCAAATCTAATGGCTATGGCTACAGGGAATATAAATTCCGGACTAGCAGAAATTACTGATTGTTATAGTTTTGCAGGGCCTTGAGCCAGACCAAAATTATATAACTTAATAATTTATGTCAGTGACTAGTGTAGGATTGACGAACTATACTTTGTGTCCACAGGTAACTGATGTAACAGAGATATGGGATGAGGCGCGTGCGAGGACGCACGCATGTCAGTATGGCCGTGACAGCGCCTGTACCGCCGTACGCGCCTATAGCAAGAATTTGTGTAAACAACACCTGCACCGAGCACGTCACAGCCGGTTCTTCAAGTCTCCCCTCTCTCCCCTCTACTGAGTCTATCGTTATAAATGGCGGAGCGAGCCTTACGCGGGCAGTCTCGGCTCTGGCGAGGCTCGGTGCACTGGTTGTATCTTGCTAGCTCAGGGGTCACCAAATGGCGGACCGCGGTCCGCATCCGGACCGCCGACCCATTGTGTGTGGACCAAGCATTTTCGAAGATGAACTTCGTTAAAAATAAATTTCGGTCTAGGGAGATCGCAGACGGCAGACTTTTTGTGTGATCGAGTCTGCGGCGCACATACATTCTCCCCTAGACTTACTGATAAACATCTTCAGGAATTTAATATCGATAGCTTGCATCTATTTCACTCTAAACTTCACATAGATGGTGGTGGTGGTGGTAGCTACAAAAATTGACACTTTTCTCATAGTACCTAGTACCCATAGTATGTAAATACCTTTGCAATTTTCGTATTTTTTTATAAAATGTGCGGACCGCGAAGGTCATTTCAGTTATTAAAATGGCCCCCGAGCGAAACTAATTGGTGACCCCTGTGCTAGCTGATCCCTGACTCGAATTATTCTAATTACTTTCTGTAAATTAGAAATAATATAACAATAGATTATTTACTCTTAAACTATTATAATTTCTGTTGGACGATTGATTAAAATAGAGTTATAATTTGAAATTAAAGTGTCATTTAATTAATAATATGTCTGATCAAAATCCTATATAAATAAATAGTTTAATATAAATAAATAGTAAAACTACAAAATATTTATACTTACTTACTCTAAAAAATATTTTTCGGTTTTTAAATATTTTGTACTAAATTTACTATTTATTTGGGAGAGCCATGCTTCGGCACGAATGGGCCGGCTTGACCGGGGAAATACCACGTTCTCACAGAAAACCGGCGTGAAACAGCGCTTGCGCTGTGTTTCGCCGAGTGAGTGAGTTTACCGGAGGCCCAATCCTCTACCCTATTCCCTTCCCTAACCCCTATTCCCTACCCTCCCCTATTCCCTTCCCATCCCTACCTGGGAGGGTAGGGATGGGAAGGGACCCTATTCCCTCTTAAAAGGCCGGCAACGCACCTGCAGCTCTTCTGATGCTGCAGTGTCCATGGGCGACGGAAGTTGCTTTCCATCAGGTGACCCGTTCGCTCTTTTGCCCCCTTAGTTCATAAAAAAAACCTTGTTTACATTATTGACAGACAGGAATGCCAACATGACGGCAAAGGAACTATTCGATGAAACGCACTATAACATGGCGCGCCCCTCCAAATGACTGTTTCAATGTAGGTATGTAGTCAGAACAAACACCTGGGGTAACTTTTGACCCCCGATACCAGTTAAGGGTTAAATTGACAGACTTGCACGACGTCTCACGCTATTGAAGTCTGTCAAATCCATACAAATTTAGAAATGCTTCTACGCGTCGCATTGCAGTCTGCACCTAGGCCCGCCTTAGCTTCAATTCTGTCTTTAGAATTTTTAGGATTTCAGAAAATCACAAAGAATCTAAACCATATTATATAATTAGTGAGGCAAAGATTGAAAACAGGAATAACAAATCATGTTGCTGTCATTGCCTGTCAAATAGCTTTTCTAAATTAGAGATTAACTGCGATAACTTGGCGCGCCCCTCCAAATGACTGTTTCAATGTGTGCAGTCACATTCTTATGAATGAGTTTGTATGTAGTAAGTATTCAACCAATCACAGTACTCGTAATATTTCAGTTAATGTCACTTATTACCAAGATTTGTTGGTCAACTAATCATAACTAGCCGACCGCGCAAGACAACGCACTTCAAACGTTTTGACAACGCACTTCAAACGTTTTGAATTTTGGAGGGGCGCGCCATGTTATCGTAGTTGATCTCTATAGTAAACGGACACATTTACTATAGAGATCAACTACGATATTAACTCACATTATTAACAAAAATAAATGATTAAGAGGCCGGGCTACCCTCGAAATTCTCATACATACGTAATACCAAAATCATTTTCTCATACAATATTTAACATGTTTGAGTTATTTTTCACCTTAAAATAGTAATTACCTAGGTTCCTGTACAAAATTAACTTCAAAATATTTAAACACTAAAAAAATTTTTTTGTGTATTATTTTTTTTTACTAAATTTACTACTAAATATTTAAACACTAAACAATAGAGTAAAACACTAAAAAATATATAAATAAATAGTAACTTTACTACAAAATATTTAAATACTAAAAAATATTTTTATAGTTGAAATATTTTGTAGTAAATTTACTATTTATTTATATATTTTTTAGTGTTTTACTCTATTTTTTTGTGTTTAAATATTTTTAAGTTAATTTTTGTACAGGAACCTAGGTAATTACTATTTTAAGCTGAAAAATAACTCAAACATGTTAAATATTTTCGTATGAGAAAATGATTTTGGTATTACGTATGTATGAGAATTTCGAGGGTAGCCCGACCCCTTCATAATTATAATTTTTAAGACATAGCGACTAACAGGAATGCGCGGGGTGGGTCGATTTTTTTGCACGCAAGTGTATGTTTTAACCGACTTCCAAAAAACGAGGAGGTTATATGTTCGGCTGTGGTTTTTTTTTTGTATGTTCAACGATTACTCCGCCGTTTGTAAACCGATTTTCGAAATTTTTGTTTTGTTGTATTAGGTTTCACTCCAATTTAGTACCATGTTCACAAAAGTGGTGACCTGATGATGGGATCCAGGAGTGATCGAGGGGACGCCTCGAAATTTATATGGAAACATATGGTGACTTTGGTTTTATGTGAAGTGTTCTAAGAATATGCTACCAAAAAGTCAAATATTGGGTCAAGGTATACCATGGTTTCGAAGATGCTGAGAGAACTCCTGACTCTTTATAGATACACGTTTGGGAGTTTCGGCGTTGTTTTAAGAACAGAAAGCATATGCTATCATGCAATTCAAATTCATCATCATCATCATCATCATCATTACCACGTCGTGTTAAGGTCACCAATGTCTCATGGCACAAAATAGATAATAGTACAAGGCATAGATATGGATACAATAATAATAATTATATACATAACAACACCAATTATAGGCTGTTTAATATACACGGCGGTTGGCACCGCAGAGGCAACGGCGTCGCCGCGCGCCGCGAGGGTAAACATCGTATTCAAGTTCTAACCGGAATGTCAGGGCATGCGGCATGCCGCGTTGCGAGTATTTTTCAGCACGTGTTCACTTAGATTTTTTTGAATGTATTGTTTAAATGTATCTATCTACCTGATATTTGGGCCTTTGGGTATGCCGTATGACTCGTAACAGTCTTAACAAATTGTAATAAGATACGTAGAATGTACGCAGTACCACCGACGACCACTTATAAATTCGCGGACTATGACGGAGGTCAACATAATAACAATTATACGAAATCAATTACCACTCAATATTATGATTTATGTTGTCAATTCAATGCTCACTGTTCACACCAAGCGGCAAGCTCACTGTTGAGTTGTCAGTTGCTTACAAACTTTCAACAACACGACAGAAATCTATTACAAGTTACAACTACCTATATAAAACTTCAACGTACAAGCGATAGCGCGACACAGGAGCGCCTCAGTGACATCTAGTGAAGACAATATGAAACTATTTTTTTATACAATTTGAATTGGCACTAACAGTTTACCTACTAGGTAAATAAAAAGAGTGAAATTATTATTTTTAACAAATTAAAACCGACTTCCAAGGTAAAAACAATATTAATAGCATCCTTATAATATGAACTAAAAGGTATTAAATATTTTTTCCTATCTATGTAGTGCCTTTTCCCGAATTCGGCTAAACCTCAACTATTTCTGTACTCAATCTTCATAATTTTGAAGTCCGTGCCAGAAACCTGTCAAAGATATAAAGATTCAGCTATATTTTAATTTTTTGTTAAAAATAATAACTAAACAAGAATTGCTCATAAAGTTAAAAGATAGCACCTGTGGATAGCATGGACGTAAAAAAAATATAAGTTTATCCACGGTTTATCATTTATGGTAGCCAGTATGTAATATGTTCAGAATTTGTTCAGAAGTCAGTTCAGTATAATGCAGGGTAAGATAATATTTTAAGTAAGGTTAAAAATATATGATTCAAGACAACGCGCAATCAGTAAAATATGTAACAATCGCTTGGTAAGTGGTATGGGCTTGGTATGGGCGGTCCACGAATCACGATGTATAACGTTGGCACATTTGTCATAGGCCTTGGCGACACCATGGTGCCACTGCCAGGTAACAACATGGCCTCCTTGTGCTTAATGCCATATTAACACGTTCAGTGCCACCGACTCACCTGGAGAGTTCACGTAAATTTGATTCCAGTTCCGACGACTCACCTGGTGAGTTCAATGTTTTTCACTAATATTTCCAAAACGCATCCGTATTTTCTGCTTAAAATTATAGTTTAAGCTAAATATATGCTAAACTAAAGATTTATGCGGTGGGCCGGGCCATGGAGATCCCGTTTATTTTTGAAAGGAAAAAACGATTCTGCAATGCCTTGAACTCACTAGGTGAGTTCCCGGATATAGATCCTCAAACTGTGAATATGTACATGTTAGAAAACGACGTCAACATAATAGCATGGACTACCTACATACTTGTGATATGGAACTAATATACAACAAACTAGTTCCATTAGAATCTATATTATCTTATATATAAAATTCTCGTGTCACAATGTTAGTCCACGAACTCCTCCGAACTGGCTTTACTGATTTTTTACCAAATTTTATATGCATATTCAGTAGGTTTGAGAATCTGCTACTGGGTACTTTATATATTGATAAGTGCATTTGTTGAATAAATAATAGTAAATTATTACAACCTGAGACTGATGGCGACCATTGTTTGTGCGACGGGATGGCGGTCGACGTTGCCATGGTGACATACTTATTTAGTCACTTCAATAAAATAATATGGCAAATATATTATGGCAAAGCAACGTTTGCCGGGACAGCTATATATAAAAGATAGGATATATAAAAGAAAGTCGTGTTAGTTACAGTAATTATAACTGAAGAACAGCTGAACAGATTTTTATGATTTTTGTGTTTTCGGATTTGTCTTCGTCGAGAATTATCCATACTTACTTCCATACTTATATTATAAATGCGAAAGTGTGTCTGTCTGTCTGTCTGTTACCTCTTCACGCCCGAACCGCTGAACCGATTTGGCTGAAATTTGGTATGGAGATACTTTGGGTCCCGAGAAAGGACATAAAATACTTTTTATCCCGAAAAAATGTACGGTTCCCGCGCGATAAACGAATTTTGGCGCAACGGAGTTGCGGGCATCATCTAGTAGGGTAATAAAAATGAAAAAAAATATGATCCAAGGACACGAACATGATATTATTATTTTTTGGTAAGTATTAGTTTTTTCATGTAAGTATTTTATTAGTTGTCACTCATGAAAATGAAAATATGACATTTTCTATTTCTTACATTTCTTTTCAAACGTCGTCTCTGACACAATAAAAACTAACATAAAGAGTTTTTATATAATATTATTATTGTCATTCACTATTATTGTAATAATAATTATTATCAGCCCACATTCATCTACTGTTGATTTTTTGATTTTTTTTGCCTAATTGTAAAATATTGACAGCCAAAATTACGATAATTATAAAGCTGCTTAAATTACGAAACAAACTTACCTTTTATTTTGTTTAAAGAGTTATTTGCCATTTTTACAAGCTATTATACACTTCCTACTATAACACCTAATGGAGGCACTTTACTAGAATATTATAATTATCATAGTGGCTATTTGTATTTGCGTATATGATGTATTCGACAAATAATTTACCTATTTGACAAATATGACCAATACCAAATACACGTACCTTTGCCGGTTTTGACGCACATGATCACATCAAAAGAGTCTAATAGGCAAGTACAGGTGGTACAGCCACATACTAATAAGAGATACTACGTATAGTACAGCTGATTACAGCTCGACAAGGCTTTATGTGAACGTGGCGAAAAAAGGAACTAACGCTGCCATCATACAAAAACGTCATTTAATGACTTGTGGCGCTGTAAGCAAAATCAAGTAAAAGTTTGGTATTTGACGTCCATGTTATTTGCCTTCATTTGCTTGTTTGAGTATTCGTCAATAATGTTGCCAAATACAACAAATAGCCAATACCAAATACCAAAATACAAATAGCCATGTGAAGTGCCGGCATATCACTTTTTAATTGCGTTAAACACCTTAGTTACACTGTAACGGCCACAAAAATAACAAGAAATTCAATTTACCCTTACGTAGTGCCAGTGAACTCACGTGGCGAGTCGATTCAATTTATATTGCAGTGCCGACGACTCACGTGGCGAGTCCACCGTACAATGTAGGCGGCATCCGAGAAGACATAATGAAAATCGTAGTGGGAACAAACGTGTTAATGCCCTTATAAATAGTCTATAGAAGCTTAAAACCAAACAGCTTGAAACCAAGTCAAAGCATAAGAATAATATTAAAAAACTGTTCCAAACTCGAAGCCTATTTATATATATATATTATGAGATAGCATGTTTGTTTTTGTCATCCGTGGCGGTTACTCTATTTCTATCTCTTTTCCCCTTAAACGTCATCTAACTTTTCACACCTGTCAGTTGCTCTTGAAATCTAGATGTAAAACTTAAAAAGTATAAATGTCGGATGTCGGGAGCAGCGCGCTCATTGGCGGTTTGTTTTTTGATCCGTGCGGTTCTCTAGTGTTTTAAAATTTTTAACGGTGTTACCGTTCGCTTTTTATTAGTTATTTTATTAAAATATTTAGTTGTTTTAAAGTAATTATAAATAAACGTAATAATTCAAAAGAATTGTTTTCGGTTTCAGCTAAGCGTCCACGCTATAGCAGTGAAGTTATAGACAATTTACCTTTACATTTCAATAACATTCAAAATAATTGTATCAGTAACATTTTGCCTAGTGCAGGACGATAGTCCAAATGCAGATAAAGGTGAGTTATTTAAAAGTTTTGACTTGGAAGATAGAAACTTGCATGAAATACTTGGCTCTGCCGAATTAAATCAGCCTCACTCCATATCTGAGCCCTTGTTTTCTATGCCGATTTCTATCATATTAGCTGTTAAGGAACTAAATATACAAAAAGCCTCGTTATGTCATATTGAAAAGCTAAAATCATTGCAGCATTTTGAAACCGATAATTGGTCGGAAGTACGATATTCAGACGTACAACAATTGTATTGTGCCAAACCTGGCTTTGTAGAATTGGATTGCAATGACGAGTTAAAGCCATATTGTGAATCGTTTTTAAATTTAGCATGTACAGAGCGTGGTTTCGCAGCCATTTCATTAGCTATGCTCAAACAAAATGAGGCATTGGGACAAGTGATTAAAGATTTTATTTCTTGGTTTAGTTCCTTGCAAGTTACTGACGCTAAGTCGGTAGAATCTAAACTTTTTACCCAAGGGGACTTTAGTAAAATCTCTAATGACCTTTTGCAGATGGCATGTGGCCATCGAGCCGAAATTATATAGCAGCGCAGAGACGCTTTATTGAAGTCAGTTAAAAATAAATGTGTTAAATCTACCCTCCGAAAAATACCTCCAACTTGTGTAAGTTTATTTAATAAAAACGATTTTTCGGCTGTTGTTGACAAAAATGGAAGTAGTAGTAAAGTTTTTTGGCCTCAAAAATATGGTAAAATTCAAGCTAGAAAATCTTTTTCTGAAAATTTTTTTAACATTGTACCATTGCAAGGTATATTTGGATGACTTTCTAATTGTTCACCAGGATGTAAAGATGTTGCACAAACATATAAATCTAACTTTGAATTTATTAATTTACCTTGGCTGGACAGTAAACTGGTCAAAATCTGTCCTAGATCCTCAGCAAACCTTACAGTTTTTGGGCGTTATGTGGGACCCGACTCGCAATCTAAAGTGGTTGCCAACAGACAAAACACTGCGCATAAAACAGAAATGTTTAGAGATCTGTCAATTAAAGATGGCCAGTTTAAAAACAATTCAGTCTTTAGTAGGTCATCTCAATTTCGCGAGTTTTTGTGTCACGAGAGGTCGCCTAAACTATAGAAATCTGTTAAACTTTTGTCAAAAGTTACGGGACATGCCTCCTAAGAAATTATTCCCTGTGCCGACGCAGGCGATATTGGAAACTCAATGGTGGGTTCGAAACCTACATATTCAATCTCCGATTCATCTCAATCCGGTGTCTCATTACTTAGCCACCGATGCATCGGGTTCAGATCGATAACCTGCGTATGACAGGAACCTGGTCGACTCACGAGCAATCCTTGCATTCAAACCACAAAGAGATGCTGGTTATTCTCAAAATTTTTCAAAATTTAGCCCCATATCTAGAAAAAACCACTATTTCAGTGCAGTCGGACAACAGAACAACTCTTGCGTTTCTAAGAAACGAAGGGGGCACTCGATCCCAGTATCTGCTAAATCTGTCACGTCAGATATTTGATATCTTAGATCGCTACAATATCAATCTATACCTTCACCATCTGCCCGGCCGGTACAATGTGGAAGCAGATCGGTTGTCGAGACAAAAGTTGACACCAGAATGGCATCTTCTGCCTCCGATCACAGAGATAATTTTCAGGAAATGGGGACTACCGGTGATAGACCTTTTTGCCTCTCGGTCAGACTATGTAGTCCCTCGGTATGCGAGCCTAGATTTAATGGACGATCAGGCAGAATTTCATGACACACTAAGTCGTCCGTGGAACTATCCCCTGGCTTGGGTATTCCCACCTCCTTTTCTCATTCCTCGGGTACTTTCGCATTTGAACAACGCACAAGGAAGCTATCTAATTATAGCACCAAGATGGGAGAAGGTTTTCTGGCGTCCGGACTTACGCAGCCGAGCTCTAGAAACTCCGTTTACTATCTTCAATCTAAACAAAGTCCTTGTCGATACAACAACCAATAAACCACCTCCACAAGTACAGGAGATGGTATTGGAAGTATGTAAATGTGGAGGTGGACCCAGGCACTAAAAAGATTGGACACCCAATCAAATTAACCTTCTAAAATATTTTCGCATGAGTCTACTAGGAGTTATTATGAATGTGCATGGTGAAGCTGGTGTATTAAGGGGCCCCATCAGAATAATATACCTATAGTTACCCCTATAGGTTTGGATCTTCCTAGGTATTTATCAGACCTTTAAGTAAATAATTTTTCTAGAAATATGATTATATGATTATGCTTCATAAATCTGTAGTGCCAGCTTTATTACCCTAACGAATATAATATTATGATATGGGATATTGTTTTTCTATAAATTATATGAGTGTATATGACTAAGTTATTGGTATTATTGATATCCAAGGATAGTGTTATTTTTTGTCTAGGCAATTTGGATGGATAGATTTGGATGAAAAAGGAGATGGAAAACTGGTTCAGAATAATAAATCTCAGGCTTTAGATCCCATCTTTTGTAAGGGATGAGATGGATGTAATTTAGCTATCGTATTTCTGACAGTTTGTGGTCCACAAAAGTGACGTCTAAAACGTTCTATTTCAAATTAGTTAAAATCACTACTACTCGAGCCGAGTATAAAAGTCACACCGTAGTTTTCGTCCAGCATCTGTTAAAATTTTACAAAGAGGAATCTGGCGTTCGCAAGATGCAATTTTAAAATTAAATTACTATTGAAGTTCATTTATGTCACTTAAAATAATACAGTATTGTCTCAGACCAATAAAAAAAGAAAGACGGAGTATTTACAGATAATGGCGTGAAGTCGCTGTCGATCAATGTGTGCGTCACGCCTAGCATAAATACGCTAGGCGTGCGCTTGTGTGCAAAAAAATAATGTTGCCAACTCAGGGTTTCAGATTGTCAAACTCCCATCCTGTTGCAGTCTTATTAAACTACTAAGTAATGACTACAAAAGTTGCTATCAAACTAGATTGTTAATCATCATTCATTAGTAATTGCTGAAAAAAGTAAATACTTAAATATCTATATCTAATAAATTATGTGTTTCAACTAAGAACAGACAGACAGACAGACATACATACATACATACATACAGACAAAAATTTTAAAGAATGTTGTTTGGTGTATGCAGTATGTATCGTATACAGATTAATATGCAAATAGTAAAAAATCTTTCAATACTACAAACAGACACTCCATTTTATTTATATTAATATATTTTAAATGAATAACGAATTTTAGGTTAAAAATAAACATTTGTCAGGATAATACAGCACGTAATAATATTTTTCCCCTATTATGGGGAAAAATATCTTGCGACCAGCATGCAGCACTGATTGAGGTTCTGTGTTCCGAGACTCCCGAGACAATTTTTAAAACTAATAAATTAAATTCGTTATTTCGGTGGTAATACATAAATATTCAACTAATTACTTGTGAAACGTAATCCCACAAGGTTTCTTTTGAGCACAAGAATTGTTTTTGCACCATTTAACGATGCTGGATGGCATATTTTGATATTTCTTGACACAGATGAAAACAACATGCGCCGTCACTCGTTGAAATCGGAAGGGCGGGCGGCCGGCTTCCTATGGCCGTATCGGCTTCCTATTGCCTGCCTCACCGCGTAGCATGGATGGCTCTGTCTATCTTTTTTTATTGGTCTGAGAGTATTGTTTAATTTATTCAAATTATATTATGGACTGATGATTTACTAATTTCTCTTATTGAACTTTATAAACTATATTTTAACTTAACTGTCTTTTCCTATATTTAAATAAATAATTTTTCACACCAGGCGATATCAAACACGTCTAAATATACAGGGTGTAACAAAAACAAGTGATAATACTTTAGGGTGTGTACGTGTTCCCTGTAGAGAGTTCACTGTGAAAGTGCCAGCGCTGAAAGACCAAAAAATTTTTTCACTTTTGTATGGGCAAGGGCCCGAGCGTTACGAGTTTCCCCATACAAAAATGAAAAAATTTTTTGGTCTTTCAGCGCTGCTATTTTCACAGTGAACTCTCTACAGGGAACACGTACACATCCTAAAGTATTATCACTAGTTTTTGTTACACCCTGTATATATAAATAGGCTTCGAGTTTGGAACAGTTTTTTAATAGCAGCGTTTTACCTACCAATAAAACGCTTATTAAAACACTTTCCAAACTCGAAGCCTATAGTTTGTATATCTGCCTGGTGTATATATATATATATATATATATATATATATATATATATATATATATATATATATATATATATATATATATATATATATATATTAATTATTATTGTCAAGAGCAACTGACAGGTGTGAAAAGTCAGATGACGTTTAAGGCAGGGCTTCAAATAACGTTATTTTTTCATAACGTTATTGCTTCAAGGGCATAGATAACGTTATGAAAATTTAACCGATACTAGAAATAACGTTATAAATGTATTTAATAACGGTAAATGTTATAACGTTATATAGGATTTATAACGGTGAATATATGTTCTTTGATAACGTTATAGTCCGTCAAGAAAGTCATGACAGGCGGGAAAATTTTCTAAACGTAATAACGCTTTTAAGGTGTATTTTTTTCTTTGTATTTTCACAGAGAACGCTTATTACATTTTAAATATGAGTGAGATTTGGTGCACCGTGCACGATCGCATACCTGATACCAGAAAATAACGTTATATTTACCGTTATTATTATAACGTTATTTTTTGTTATGCCATAACGAAAAAATAACGTTATAATAATAACGGTAAATATAACGTTATTTTACTAGATATCGTTAAAAAAATAACGTTATCTGGCTACCATTATGAAAATAACGGTACGTAACGATATTTTTTCTGTTATTCGATAATGTTATGAAGCCCTGGTTTAAGGGGAAAAGAGATAGAAATAGAATAACCGCCACGGATGACAAAAACAAACACGCTATCTCATAATTAAAGGCTTCGAGTTTGGAAAGTGTTTTAATAAGCGTTTTATTGGTAGCTAAAACGCTGTTATTATCAATGCCATAAATATATAATATACATTAAAAATTATTTTATTGTCTATGATAGATTGTCAATGTCAAAGCTGTCAATTTTTTTACGTCACTGTCAAAAGGGGGACAGGTGGTCCCTGGTCCTGTTTTGTTAAAATTTGTCTACAAATTTATTAAAAATTCTGTTATTACTTTATTTATTACATTAATTATTCTTTTTTATCAATATATTAACGAAAAAATAAAAATTATTGATATACTTAAAAAAATGTCCATGCATTTGCAAAATGCTAAGAAAAAAACTCAGGAAGAAATGCGACGTTTGATGCTGGAACGAAAAAACAAAGATAAAAAACCCCAGAAAATAAATAATCCTCTTGCTAAGTATAATAACCTAGGGCAACTTACGTGTATTCTATGTTCATCTATAGTACGTTCTGAGAACGTTTGGCAAGTCCATTTAAACAGTAAACAACACAGGGAAAACGTTGAGAAAGCAAAGAAATTAAAAGAGTTAACAAATAACTTCACTGAGGGCAAAATCAAAAGGCCTGGGCCTCCTATAAGTGATGCACCCCAAGAGAAAAAGCCAAAAGGTATTTTAAAGAATGCTGGTACACCAATACCTGTGGTAGCAGCAAAACCTAAGAATAATGCACCAGCTATTTACTCATATCACGAAGAGGAAATAAAAAGAGTAAACCTGGATGCTGTACTAAGTAAAGAAGGCAAAGTCAAAGGTAATTAGTAATTATTGAAAGCTACTTTTAAATTCCAATGTACGATAATTTACTCATTAAGAAAAATTTATACATTATTTACTTTTAAAATTAATAAATTCCTGTTATGTCATCATTATTAATCCCTCGATTGCGGATTCTTGGAAATCTATTGTTATCATGGTCGTATCCGACCATTTGAGGTTTGATGGGTTAATAAACTAAAAATAGTAAACAATGCTGCTTTTAGGAAAGTTAGGTGACGATGCTCAAAATAAATCTAGCACATCACAAGAAGAGCAGGATTCTAAAGTACAAGATGTTAATGCACCTATTCCTGAGGGATTTTTTGATGATCCAATACTTGATGCCAAGGTAGGTACAAATTATTTGAACTTATTAGTGTTTTAATTTAGTAGAACAGGGGTTCTTAATCCTAACTTAACCTAAATCTGTCCTATCTGGAAAAACTTCAACTTATCTATAATTGAATGGTTTTGTTGTTTAGTGTGAAGAGGTAACAAACTGACTTACACCTTTGCTTAATTATATAATTAGTATTGCTCTGTTAGAACTAAATTTCTATATTTAATTTAAATTGGGTCCAGACGGTAATTTTACAAATGAAATATGAAATCATTACTTTTTCTTATGTTAGAAATAGTATTGTTTACTGGTGTAGCAATCAAGATTGAAATAATTAATATGTATATGAATCTTTATTAATCCTTATAACTTCAAAGTTTAAATGCTTGTAAAATCAACACTTTACTTATTAGGTAAATAGGTATTTTATTCACCATACAACTGGTTAAAAGCATCATGTATCTGCTCTATCATATCAGTTGCCAACATACTTCTGCCTTTCAATTTAAATGCTTTTTCATTGCAAAGTCTTACTAGAGCAGATGAAGCATAGCATGCAAATGAGGATGCAGATAGTTTGCTGTCACTGCCTTTGCACATTGGCAATTTGTTGCCATACAGTAAACACCAATATAGAAATACTGCAAGTGAACCAGAGAGCAAATCTCCTTGGCCCCCGCACCTTCGAGCTGAACCCCCAACACTTGACTGCCACTGTAGAGAAGCATCTGGGCTTAAAACTTCATCACTCTCAGCCTTCTTCAAAACTGTGGTGTATTTACTGGATTTGTGTAGGTCTGATATACCATCAGTGCTTTGGATGAGCCTCTCAAATTCTATTTTGTTTGGAGTTAGAATGATTGGAGAGGAGAAATCCTTGATCAGTGAAGGCTGTTGAGTTATGAGAAAGAGACCATCGGCATCAATGACTAAAGGTATTTTCTTCTCCTTAATAATTCCAATAAGTTGTGACACTGTTTCAAACGTCTTGTCAGCTCTTCCCAAACCAGGGCCGATAACAATAGCATGTAATCTATCTAGCCAAGGTAAAATCTCGTTTATTGCATCCTCGCGATCAAGCAGCGGATGAACAATCAGTTCTGGGCTATAGGACTTTATTATTGGGGCTGACGATGCTGAACAGAAAACATGAACTAAATCTGCTCCAACCTAAAACAAGGACACCAGATTTTATGTTCAATTTTAGTTTTTTACATCATAACTTACAACAATATATTATAAATAAGTTTCTTATTTACCTTAAGTGCGCTTATTGCCGCAAAATAAGGTGCACCGGTGTATTCTAATGAGCCGCCGACAATACCTATTCTGCCGGCTTGACCTTTGTGGCTGCTACCCGATAGCGGTGGAATACATGATTTGATTAAAGCTAACATAGTTTTCCTCTCCAAAATGTTCATTTTCTCACTAAAAATACGTTACGATTCCGGGTTGTGTTTACTTGTTGTAATATTTAGTTATTTTCACCTCAGAACGTGGTAGATACTATTAACCGCGTCCGGAATCCGGGCCGTCGACACAATAAGGGATAATTGCTTTTAAAATTAACTATGTACCGTACGGGCTACAAAATTATACATAAAATCGACAGTAATAATAAAAGTCTATGCATAAAATTATTCTAAAATTGTAAACAATTTGGACATTTCATACATTTGTATCTGTCATTCTCAGCTGTCAAACAGCTGATAATGACAATTGACAGCTATAAAAGTGACAAGGGACTTTTTTTAATATGGCAATATGGCTAAAAAAACCATAGCTAGTGAAAGTAGTGAAGTTACATGGTCAATGAACTAACGAGCTAAACCTCATGCGGGCTCTTCACTCGCGGCGCGAAAGCCCGCGAAGGCCGCGAACCGCGAGTGTGGAGGAAGGAGGGTTTCGCGGCTTCGTATTTGTTCACATCGCGAAACGGCGCAAATTGCTGCCACAATTCGCGCCGCGAGTGTAGAGCCCACATAAAAAGCTATAAAAACCAAAATCTTGAATTCATTTTCAGCATCGTTTTCAACTATAATTTTTTTAGTTAATTCCAAGGTTAAGTCAAAGTCTACATAATATATAATATTATATTATACATAACATAATATACTGTGAAGTGTCAACAAATCAAGTCAATCGAATCAATAGTAGTAGATGAATGACGGTATACGGGTATATATGGCTGCTGTTTAGCATTGGTGATCTATTCCACATAAAATCGGGTTTTGAGTTAATAATGCAGTTTTATTCTTTAGAACATAAGGTTTACGACAGTGAAATCCATTTTTTTGAAAACCCACTGTAGCATAATATCCTAGAGTACAAAAATGGTTAAGGCGGGCATAAACCCCAATTTGTTATTCCGTGACTCCCGGTTTACCTAGTTCCAATATAATAACGAAATGTAAAAAATATGAAATATAAAGCGCAATATTTAAAAGACTTTAAACCATAAACATTTGTATAAAACGTAATACTTTGTCTGTAATTAATTTACAAACTCACCTCCGACAAAAATCTAATTCATCGAATTATAAGTATCAACTAGGATAATTATACATTTTATTTGAATAAATTGTTAGTTAATCTATATTAAAATATCCTGAACCGAACAATTTTGTTTTTTAATATTTATTTCCAAAGATATTAAAAAAAAACATGAAAGTTAGAGAAGTTCCGCCCCTAGTAACTACAGTTTTATGCTAAGCTAAAATGAATCGTATTGCGATGCGTATACGCTTGGTCTTTGGTTGTGTGCAAGGTTATCGTTTTGGATTGAGATTGATCCCTGCCTTAATGCTTATTCCTCTAAGCGAGGTTTTGTATATAGCATTTAAGTACAATGTTTCTAAAATGATTTGCGCTTAAATCGCTAAACAGATTTTGATAAAAATTTGTATACAGATACTTTGAATCAATTTAAACGACATTAGATACTTTTTATCCCGGAAAATGTACGGTTCCTGCGCAGTCAACAAAAATGAATTTGGCTTATGATATCGATATTGAGTAGGTACATGTAGATGTTACCTACGTTAGGTTTTGAAGAAGGACATAGGAAAATATTTTTATCATGGAAAATGTTCGGTTTTCACGCAATAAACATTATTAATTTGCGTTTAAGCTGCTGAACTGATTTTGAATAAATTTAGTTAATGTAGAAATAATTAGTTTATCACGTGCAGAGTTGGGCAAAAAGTAATTAGTAATTTTAATCAGATTACAAATTAATCAGATTGATGAAGTAATTGTGCATCTGAAATTACCCGTAAGTTGATTAAAAATAATATTATGTATAAAATGTATTCTAATTTTAGTTTGGAATAATTAGAATTTAATTAGTCTAACGAGTATTTCAATAATTATGTCCAATGTCCAATGCTGGTAATTATAATAAATTTTTAATATCCAATGCTGGTAATTATAATAAAAAAAAACTCCCACACCGGTTTCGGTGACGGTAGCCGGTTTCAATTTTATAGTGCCCAAGTGTGCGCGCTATACACAAAATCACTCTGGTTTCAATGAAACCAGGCCAGCTACGCAGGAGTAATTTTATAGTGCCCAAGTGTGTGTGCAATACACAAGCGCACTCTGGTTTCAATGAAAACAGGCCAGTTAAGTAGGAGTAATTTTATAGTGCCCAAATGTGTGCGCAATACATAGGAGCACTCTCGGGAAGCGCGGGAAGGGAAGAAACGGGAACTCTGTCCTTTCCCGAGACATAACGTATCTGCATACCAAATGTCCAAATATCATCAAAATCCATGTAGCGGTATAAGCAGAAATCATTTTATTTAACGCCTGGAAACCGTACATTTTTCCGAGATAAAAAGGATTCCTTTCCTTCCTTTTCCGGGACTCAAAAGTATCTCCATACCAAGTTAGACATGTGCGCCGCACCGACCCGCCGCGTCGGCGCGACTTCTAAACTTATTAATTCTAGTAAACTACATACTAGGGATTGCAATCCCGCGGGATCCCGCGCCAATTTTTAATCAGCTGGACCCCGCACCTACAAAACGCGGATCCCGCATGACCTATTTGCATTATTTCTCGGGGAGTCCATATGACGGAATGGATGTTTTGATATCAGCGCGCTTTATGCCAAACCCGATCAAAGGCTTTCGCAATGTCCAAACTAACAGCAAATGCCTCTCCCTTCGACACAATCGCTTGATCCCAACGATGAGTTAGGTACGCCAAGAGATCACCAGCCGAGCGACCCTTACGAAACCCGTACTGTTTATCCAAATATCGAAATAGCTGGCTATTGATAATAATAATTAATTCCATTATATTATAAATTAGTTATAGCGATTGGTCTGTAATTGGATGGATTTAAGCGGTCACCTTTTTTGGGGATCGGGTACACCAAGTAGCCGGTACAATGCCAGAAGTACAGGTGAGCCGAAAAAGACGCGTTAAGATCAGAGCCAACTCTGGAGCACACTTTTTTAACACAATAGGGGGGATTCCGTCAGGCCCACTTGACTTTAATTGGATATCAAGGGAACGGAGGGCTATTTGCACTGAGCGCTGATGAAACCAAATATTATGCGAAATGACGCTCGTCCATCGCGGTATGGTCGGCGGTTTCTGTTCCCCGTCACCTCGGGTCAAGCTTGACGCAAAGAACTTACCCAGAAGATCGGCTTTGTCTTTTGCGTCATGGGACAAAGATCCATTTTCGACGTGTAGGGATGGTAGGGTTGGCCTGCAGAAATTCCCTTCAATAGCTTTGGCCAGACACCAGAATGCACGGGTTCTCGAAGAGAGGCGCTCGAGTCTCTCACCAATTCTATTGACGTGCTGTTTCTTGGCCCGAGTGATCTCTTTCTTGAGTATTTCGTAATTCATAATTCTTTATTCACATGAATGCAGTAAGTACAAGGATGGTATTTCATTTTATATGTGCTGGTATTATCCTGAGCAGATACTGCATTGGTCTAGGATTGGTAAGCCTTCTGCTTCCGGCGAAAAACTTTTTCGGAGAATGAACTAAACCAGGGACGCAAGTTGGCACTACAGAGGACGGATTGAAAAGCTTCATCCTTTGCATCACCACATTGGCAACGGAGTTGGCAGTGTTGTCGGGATCATCCGGCGAGAAGCACATTAGTGCCTAGTCCGCTAACTTGTAGAGCCACACACGACGGTATTTAACAGCACGCTGTCGCAATGCCGTCGTAAGTGGCAAGGCAATGATCCGATAAACCAAGTGTTGCGGTCATGGATGCTTGGTAGCCATCAGGATTTGAAGTCAGCAGAAGGTCTAACAGGGAAATATTCTGGCCGTCTACATCTGGTATTCGCGAAGGCGTAGCAACCAGTTGTGTTAAGTCGTTTGCAAGAGCAAAGTCGCAGACAGATCTTCCCGCATGATCAGTTTTACTGGAATTGAGCCAGTCGGCGTGGTGGGCGGTATAGTCGCTGAGTATTATGATCTCTGCTGGATCTCTGCTGAAGGATGGGATCTGCTGCTGCACTAAATATTCTGAAGCTGCTTGCAGGTGTTCAAAGAGTCAGTCCGTCTCGGGATCACCACTATGGGATCTATATAGGCACGCAAAAACGCGAGGGTGGTCGTCGCAATCAATGCGGAGCCATAATGTTGAGAGGTCCCTGACTTCAGGATTGCTGTGGGCATTAAAAGCATTTTAATTTTACGATCTAATAACACTAGAGCAGTGGTCCCCAACCTTTTTTTCATGCGGGCCACAAACATGTATTAGTCTTGGTGTCGCGGGCCGCAACAAAAATTTTTTAAGGTTAAAAAATAACATTCTTCATAATTAACGATTTAGAAGTGGAAAAAATTTAACGATTATCACGTAGACTTTACGTTATTTTGCCGGTGGGCGTGAATTTCAAAAATTTTTAACATGACGCGGGCCACAAATAATGTCCCGGCGGGCCGCATGCGGCCCGCGGGCCGCGGGTTGGGGATAGCGGCACTAGAGTGATCACAGAATTTCATTGTTATTTTGTTACGAAACAAATATTTTTGTGGCATAATATTAGACATTTACTATGAGTAAAGTTGATATTTAATAACATATAAACCTATAGTTTCAATTTATTCAATTTTATAACATAAATTCAAACATGCGGGATCCCGCGGGATTGGCCAATCCCGCAAATGAATCCTGCGGGATTGAATAAGGCGTGGGATTTCAATCCCTACTACGTACGTATGTTCAGTTTCGAAGAAGACCGAGCGGGGAACTTCCTCACATAAATACGCTGCGCAAAGACACCGCGCTACTTTGGTATTTGATACGAGTATAGGTACCGTCACGAGTTTTGAGCGTTGGCTATGGAGTGTAGATGGAGGAGAACTATCTTATATGGGGGATATTTGAAAAAGTGTCCAGCTGTACACAGTAATTAATAACAGTTGAAAAATCCTCTGAGAGTGGCGCTAGCTGCAGCAAAGGGTATGGAATGATTGTAGCCGTTGGTGACAAAATACTTAATAAATAAATAATAAATAATTAAAATAAATAACAAAATAAATAATACCAATATATTTTGAAAAATATAACCTAAAATAGCTAAAATAAAAGCTGCTAAATGATTTAAAATTTACCCTGTTGCTACTGTAGCGCCACCCTAATTTAACGCATTTCAGCGGACACTTTTTACATACAGAGATAGGTAGTTCTCCTCCATCTACACTCCATAGCGTTGGCCTTGAAATGCGCAGTAGTCATAGTTGTCAGTTGTCATTGTTTTATTTTATTTTCCTTTTAAATTAACCTTCCTTTTATTTTGTTTATTTTATTTATCCTTTTACTTTTATTTTACTTTTCTTATAATTTACCTTGATCGCGAGTTTACACATGTGCAAGTCTCTCCACTACTTTTACCGAGCGCTCAAAACTCGTGACGGTACCTGTATCGCACCGCGCGTTGGATTCATGCCGCTTTTTGAGAGCGCACTCGCCGCACACCCCGCATAATCTCAACTCAAATTAAATAATGCAGTTTTATTTCAATTCTTCACGCCGAAATCACGCCGTCGCCGCCGATTTTTGACCAGCGCCCGCCGCCGGCGATTAAAGCTTCGGCGCACACGTCCATACCAAGTTTCATCAAAATCTGTTCAGCGGTTTTGGCGCAAAATAGGAAATTTTATAACGCGGTAAGCGTACATTTTTCAAGACAATAATTATCTTATGTCTTTTCACGAGAGTCAACATTGAGATGTATGGAGTTGACACCGCAACGCAGTGCTTGGTCACATTCAAGAGACGCTATATAGCCGCAGTGCACTTAGTCGGCCGCGAGCTCTTCGTACGTATGACAATTATAAAAAAACATAATAAAAGTCACAAAAATGCCTTGGTGTGTCTTAGGATATTGTAAAAATAATTCCAAAAACACTTCCAAATTCGACGGCATAACATTTCATCGGTTAGTATTCTTATTTAATTATTTTCGCGGTTAGTATTCTTATTTAATTATTAGGCGAAGACGCGCGCCATTTCGCATTGTCATAGAGTAGTAGATTCAGAGGGGAATGTAGGCAGAATACAGATATCTATGATGAGACGACGATGAATGAAGTATTCACGTAGACGAGTTTGTATTTTGGTAATAATATAAATACGGTATTACGTATACATTGTACATGCGTACATTATAATTGTATTTATAAATATATAAGTAATTTGAATTTAGTAAGTATGTAGTGGACTTTGGATCCATACTTATTATAATATAATTATTATAAATGCGAAAGTATTTCTGTCTGTCTGTCTATCCGTCCGTCTATCGGTTTGTCCTCCATTTGTCTTGTCTGTCCGTCTGTCTGACCGTCCGTCTATCTGTCTGTCTCTCTCTGTGTCTGTTACCTCTTCACGCCTAAGCCGCTGTAACGGCTTTGCAAAATTTTGGTATGTAATACTTTGGTTTTTGACCGACTTCCAAAAAAGGAGGTAATACGTTTGGCTATATGCATCCTCTATCAGTTGTATCACGGGGAGTGTTCTGAGGACCATCCCATCACCTTGTGGCGGTCTTCCACCGTGCATTTTTCACGTTATTTTCTTCCGCGCACTGAAAAACTGTGGAACGAACTATCGCCAGAAGCATTTTAAGAAGGCATATTCCCACGCATCTGCAGCTCTTCTGACGTTACGAGTGCCCATGGGCGATGGTTGTTGCTTTTCATCAGGTGACCCGTTTGCCCCGTTATTTTATACTAGATGTTCTGCGCGGCTTCGCCCGCGTAATTTAAGAATGTCAATGAAGCCGTACATTTTTCCGCAAAAAAGAAACTTTTGTCCTTTCACGTGGTCTATTCTTCATGTGTGCCAAATAACATAAAATTGTTCCAGTGGTTCGTGAGATAAGCCCTATAAAATAATTTCCCCCGTTTTTTAACATTTTCCTCTATTTCTTTACTCCTATTAGGTTTAGTGTGATAAAATATAACTTATATCCTTTCTCGATAAATGGGCTATCTAACGCTGAAAGAATTTTCTAAATCGGACCAGTAGTTCCTGAGATTAGCGCGTTCAAATAAGTCCTTTCAAATAATTCCCTCTCGTTTTTTCCACAATTTCAACTATTTCTTCGCTCTTATTAGTTTTAGAGTAGAAAAATATTTCTTTTTTCTTCGCTCCTATTAGTTGTATAGTAGAAAAATATAGCCTATAGCCTTTCTCGATAAATGAACTATCTAACACTGACAGAATTTTTGAAATCGGACCAGTAATTATTGAGATTAGCGCGTTCAAATAAGCCCTTTCAAATATATTTCCGTTTCGTTTTTTCCACATTTTTCTCTATTTCTTCGCTTTTATTAGTCTTAGCGTGATAAAATATAGCCTATAGCCTTCCTCGATCAATGGGCTATATAAAACTTAAAGAATTTTTTAAATCGGATCAGTGGTTCTTGAGATTAGCGCGTTGAAACAAACAAACAAACTCTTCCGCTTTATAAATTTATACGTGGGAGAGCCATGCTTCGGCACGAATGGGCCGGCTCGACCGGAGAAATACCACGTTCTCACAGAAAACCGGCGTGAAACAGCGCTTGCGCTGTATTTCGCCGAGTGAGTGAGTTTACCGGAGGCCCAATCCCCTACCCTATTCCCTTCCCTACCCTCCCCTATTCTCTTCCCTTCCCATCCCTACCCTCCCCTATTACCCTATTCCCTCTCAAAAGGCCGGCAACCCACCTGCAGCTCTTCTGATGCTGCGAGTGTCCATGGGCGACCGAAGTTGCTTTCCATCAGGTGCCCCGTTTGCTCGTTTGCCCCCTTATTTCATAAAAGAAAAAGAAATTGTGTTCAAAAATTCCACCCGAACTTACATAATAATGTAAATAACTAAATAATAATATACAGAGCAAGTTAAATAAAAGCTTTTAATAATGTTTAGTAAAAATATTTATTTTAATTTTATCCACTTTCAAATAGTCTGCGTTCATTCGAGTGTAGGCACAAAACTTTGTCACTTCTGCGGTACTGATCACCATCACCGCGCCGCCTCTCACCCCGCTCATTCTTCAAGTGCGACATGTTTTTTGTTGGCAATAGCAACTCCATACATCTCAATGAGAGTCAAAGTATAATATACACACCAATTTTCATCAAAATCGGTTCAGTGGTTTAGGCGCAAATCATTTTTGTTTATTACTCTGGTACCGTACCTTTTTCCCGGATGTAAAATATCCTATGTCCTTTCCCGAGACATAACGTATCTGTATACCAAATATCATCGAAATCCACGTAGCGGTATAAGCAGAAATCATTTTTGTTTAATGCCTGCATGCCAGGGTCCTTTTTATTCCGACAAAATGTACGGTCATTTTGTCGGAATAAAAAGGACCCTATGTCCTTTCCCGGGACTCAAAGTATCTCCATACCAAATTTCAAAAGAATCGGTTCAGCGGCTTAGGCGTGACGAGGTAATTTTATAACATTTTGTTAAAATAAGTACATAAATTTGTATTGAAAGAACAAATCAGAATTTTGCATTTATGTGAAATATCACAAAGGACATTAATGCTATGTAATAAGCCCCATGTAGCAATATTGCATTAACAATTTTTATATGTTTTCTCTTAAAACTCAATGTAAAATTAAAATGTTTTTTCATAATCATAATCTACGCATTTCAACAAAAAAAAAAAGATACCGCACAATAACATTTTTTTGCTTCAAATAAGCAGAAAATAAAGATTATTCCAAAAAAAACTTAAAACGCCGATTACCGACTACCTAGTCCGATGTGGGATGGAACACGAACGTTTAACAGCATCCAATTAAGTAAATGAAAATTTTAGCAGAGTTTTCTTAGTTAATTATTGTTTTGGCATTAAATAAAAACATTTCTTTCTTTTAGGCTAGAAATATTGAGTATAAAGATCCAATAGAAGAAGAATGGGAGAAATTCCAAAAGGAAATCAAAAATGAAACAAGCACCTCTGCAGAAATTATTGCAGGCGAACAAGAAGAAGCTACAGCTGAAAGACAAATAGATGAAATTGATGAACAAATTAGAAATTGGTCCAGGTACACATTTAATTAAATTTATGTGTTAAAACTTAAAATCTAATAATTAGATTTTAAGTATATTAATTGCTTCTCTGATTTCTTTATTTTGTATATAATATTATATTAATTGAACAATGATCCACATGTACTTTTTCCAGAGTTTTAGATTTAGAACTCAAAAAAGAAGAAACCAAGAAAAAAATCCAAGATGTAGAAATGGCAAGTGAAAATGATGATAATGATTCAGATAATGAAACAGATTTGGATGAATTTCTGGATTGGCGAGCGAAAAAGTCCTACTTATAAACGCAAAATATATTACGTAACATTATTTTTTTGCATAAAATAGCATAAAGTATTTTTAATAAACTACATAAAATGATTACTCTTATTTAGTTTAAGTATACAAAATACACGTTCTTCCTAATTTTATTAAGTTCTTTTACAACTTTCTTCGTTTTCTGCATAAAATTATGTTTTGCGGTCAGCAATGTTTACGTAGCCTGTAAGTTGTAACACAGGATATTGCTCAAAGGTCGGAGCAGAGGTGAGAGGACGCTACTAACTCGTACAGCAAATAATCTGACCGTAATTCGACATGTTGTACACATGTCAGAATATTAATTGTAGAAACGTTGTCAAACGTAGAACAAACCTTTTTGTTTACTGTGTGTGTTAGTGCTGCCATCTAGCGTAAAAATTGCAGTAATCTGTACATTATAATATCTGATGTAAGCTGTCAAACACCTGTTGCAATTATTATTTTTAACAAAAAAATTAAAACCGACTTCCAAGGTAAAAACAATAGTAATATGAACTAAAAAGTATTAAATAACTCTTACTCTTTAATAGTGCCTTTTTCAGAATTCGTCTAAATCTCAACTATTTCTGTACATACTACAGTCTTCATTATTCTATAGTCGGTACCAGCTAATTTAATCGTGAGTTCAGTAGGTAATGTCAGAATATCTGAAACTTTTGGAACTGGTACCGACTTCAAAGTAATGAAGACTGTGGTATGTACAGAAATAGTTGAGATTTAGACGAATTCTGAAAAAGGCACTATTAAAGACTTTTTAGTTCATATTACTATTGTTTTTACCTTGGAAGTCGGTTTTAATTTTTTTGTTAAAAATAATAATTTCACTCTTTTTAGTTATCGACAAAATAAGGGTTTATGTGTCAATAACCAATACGAATGTTAACTATTCACATTATGTTACTGTAAGCGAAGTTGTGGGAAATGCTTGCAGTTATCTAAGCGATGCTGCAATTTCCAAACTTTTATCTTTAAAGGTTCAGGAGTTCTGTTCAGTGCCTTTGGACCAAGAGACACCTTCGTATGAAATTTCTTTTATTCGTAACATATGTTTAACTTACTAGAAACAACATTTTAACCACTATGAGTGTTTTGATAAATTTCAAGGATTTCCCATAGATTGCTCATAGATCCCATCATCAGCTCACTACTTTCGTCATTATTATACAAAATTAAGATTATGTCCTATGCAACGACACGAGAATTTTGTAAATCGGTCCACAAACAGCGAAATCATCATCGAAAACATCTGCTTTGATGCAAAATATCACGAAAAGTACCAATAATTGGGTCATAGAGTGATGACCCATGGTATAATTATGGTTGTAATAATGATGATCAATGAAATTGATGTGTTGGCTTATGCTTTCAGTTGTTTAAACAACGCCGAAATCCCCGAACCTGAAATAAGCATTCAAAAGTTCTGTTCGGTATCTTCGGATCCAGGGTATAACCTGGTTTGAAGTCTTACTTTTTGTTAGACCTTAGACCATTTACCTTAAATGCTTCAGAAAAAATCAAAATCACTATATGTTTCTATACAAATTTCTAGGAGTCCCCTCGATTTCTCAAGGCATCATCAGATCACCACTTTTGTGAACATGGTACCAAATCCAAGCTAAACCCTATACAACACAAAAAGAATTTTGAAAATCGGTTCACAAACCGCTGAGTAATCGATGAACATACAAAAAAAAAAAAGATACATACAGCCGAACATATTACCTCCTCCTTTTTGGAAGTCGGTCAAAAAATAAGAACTCGTAAGATACGTATCACCAACGTATCACCCTTCGGACCAACGAACGAAAAATACCAAACTATAGGCTCTATTAATAACCAATAAGGCAGTAGCAGGCAGTAGTCACTAACTTGCTTGTCGGTACTCGGTAGTCAGTACCGTACTCAATAGTTGAATAATTGAACCGATCAATAAGTTTAAAAGTGCGACAAGGCTTTAAAATTTAAATGAACGTGGGCGGGGGCGCTGCTAGTAAAGGAGAACTGTCAAAAATGTCGTTTTTGTATGATGGCAGTGCGGCGTTAGTTCCTTTTTTCGCCACGTTCATTTAAAGCCTTGCCGAGCTCTAAACAAAAATGCGTTATTTGCACATATTAAAGGTATAGTAGAGTGCTATTCGTGTAGTGACTCGAGCGTCATGGAGACCTAAGTTTTTTTACATCGGGTAAAACAGATAAAAAATAGAGCGTTTTTTATTAGAACGGTGAGTTCAGAAACTGCAGCCATTTTAAAAGTTATGAAAAAATATATTCAAAAAATTGCTTATTTATGTAAGTAAATTATAACAAGATTTTAGAAAACGAGGACTAAGGGCGAAGCCAAACGAGCGTAATTTGTGAGTCGTGAGACGCAGAATTTCTGCCGGGCAGAATTCTGCTGCATTCAGTTTCATACAAAAGTCCTGTTTGATTCACACGAGCGTAATTTTGTGAGTCGTGATTTGTATGAAAAAAATTCTGCCCGGCAGAAATTCTGCGGCTCACGACTCACACATTACGCTCGTTTTGCTTCGCCCGTTGCATGGACTAATCTGTGCATTTAGTTTAGTGCAACATAAAAATATATCTGCGAAGCTTAAGGTGCTCCCAGACAGAAGATAACTTTATAAAATATTGTGTAACACGATAACATATTTTTATAACATCGTGTAACATACGCTATAATAATATGTCAAAAAATTTGTGATAATGTGATTTTTTTTAAATATAACTAGGTATAACTTCTGTCTGGGACGTGGTCTGGGAGCACCTTTAGTTACAGTCTGTCAAGAAAGTGAAGAAATTAAAAAGTGGCAACATCGTAGTGTCATCCCTTCTTTCAGGGATGACACTACGATGTTTCCACTTTTTAATTTCTTCACTTTCTTGACAGACTGTAGGAAAATATGAAGCTTTAGGTATTTTTTAAACTGTCCCAATAGGCTCACCTAAAATTTAAATATCAAAAATCAAAAATCTTTATTAATTTCTCCCACAATAGAAAAGACACATAATATACAATAAACATATTATGATGTACTTAGTTACAAAATATTATAGTAGGAGACTGGTGCCCTAACTAGGTTGCCCTGTGATTAGGGATCACCAGGCCCCCCCTCAGAAGGTAATATTAGAACCGTGCTTAAACATCATTTAGGGCGCATTTTCATTAGTCGTTAACTCGTGCGGTATACAGCATACGGGGAGCTTATGACAACTAATGGCGCATTTTGATTGGTCGAGGTATGCATTTTCGAAATCTTCCGCACCGGTGAAAATGCGCCATTAGAGGTAAGTCACAAGTTGTGAGAACAATCTTCTGGACGTGTATGATGTGTGTGTGCATGCGTGTGCATGTGTGTGTAAGTATATGTGTGTGTGTGTGTGTGTGTGTGTGTGTGATTGTGCAATATATTATTATTATTATTCAGTATGTGTATTTACATTCTACATCCCAGCCCTGCGACTATATTGTCTTGGGATCAGTTGAAAAACTGCTGGGGTGCACTGGTGGGGACTAATTAAATAAGGCAATGTGACAAAGAAAGCTTGTAGTCTTTGATGTACGAGAAGTTTGCCAAATGCTATAACACCCTAGCTCTACGACAAAAGTCTTGGGATCAGTTATACTACTGCTAGGGTGCAGAGATAGCAGAAATTGCAGTTTGAGTACCAATAGTCCTACTCTGTTCTTACCAATGTCGTGTTCAGGATGGGTGGGCTGGAGATTAGGCGTCTTAATAATTAATAAATGAAAAAACAGGCCTCGACTTGACTTCTTGTATTTCAGTAGCAATGGACAACGAACCACAGATTACTACAGACTAAAGACTAAAGACCAGTGTTGCCAATGCTTATTATCTATATGTAACATCTCCCCTTTTAATGAAGATTTATTTATTTACTGACAATTAGGTAAGTACATTTTTTTTATATTATTTTACAATATGTGACATAAGTATCCATAACCTATAGACAATTTAAAAAAAAACAAATCTGACTTTGACAATTCCAATGACAATGACATTTGACAGTTAGTAAGTGACAGCTGACATTAGACTGACAATCTTAAATAAGATAAACAATATTAATCATACAACAATATAGTGTAATTTCTTAAATTCTAGAACTTAACTAACTTATCTTAATAATTATCATTAATAAAGTATTTAGGAGGTTTGACAATACGTCCTGACCGTGTTGTTATAGGCAATGTAATACTAATTCTAGAACTTAACTAACTTATCTTAATAATTATCATTAATAAAGTATTTAGGAGGTTTGACAATACGTCCTGACCGTGTTGTTATAGGCAATGTAATACTATCTTTTTCTTTTTCAGGCTTTTCAGAATCAGTGACTGAAGTTACAGGTTTTATAATGTGTTCACGATTTCTACGGAATGTTCCTTCTGGGGACTGAATAGTGTAGCTACGAGGTTCATTGTCTACCTGTTTTATTCTACCAGGAACCCAAGAACCATTAGGCTTGTGTTTAAAATATATGTTATCACCGACTAGTAAATCTGACAATTGTTTAGTGTTTTTATTGTAATAAAGTGATGAATATTCCTGTTGTGTTTCAATATAATTAGATAATTTTCTCAAATCAACTAGTGATGGTATTAATTGAGTATCTGTGACTGGTACTTTAGTACGTAGACATCTAGACATACAAAGTTGTGACGGAGAATAACCACTTTGTTTTGGTGTATTTCTGTACATAAGCATTGCAATATAAGGATCTGTATTATCTGCTTTACATTTATTTAAAATATGCTTGACTGTGCCTATTGTTCTTTCTACCATACCATTTGAGCGACTTAAATATGGACTTGATTTTATATGTTTAATATTCCAATTTTGAGTGAACATTTGGAGCTCTTTTGAATTAAATGGAGGTCCATTGTCACTTATCATAATTTCAGGTATGCCATGTCTAGAAAATATTGACTTTAGATGAGTTATGACTATATTAGCATTTGAACTATTATTTAATAAAGCGATTTCAATATATTTTGAAAAATAGTCGACTACAATTAAATATTTTTTACTATCAAAATCAAAGAAATCTATCCCAACTTTATTCCAAGGCAAAAGTTTATAGTCATGATGAATAATAGGTTGTTTGGAATTATTTCTCCGGAAAGTAAGACATGTATGGCATTGACTTATAAATTTTTCTATATCATTGCTCATTTGGGGCCAAAAAACTGTGGTTTTTGCTAGACGAATAGAACTGTTTATACCTAAGTGCCCTTCATGTACTAATTTTAAAATGTATTCTCTCATGTTTTCCGGAATGACTATCTTATCACACATTAATACTATACTATTCAACACATGCAATTTATCTTTTAATGAAAAGTATGGTTTAATTGACTGATTAACAGACTTTTTGTGTTCAGGCCATCCGTTTTGACAATAATAAATGACTTTTGACAATATATGATCCTTAGTTGTTAACTCTTGAATTTCTTTTAGTTTTTCTTGACTCATTGACAAATTAGACATTATAAAATTAATATGTAAATCAATATCACTATCTAAATCTAATAATGTATTATCTGGAAGTGGTGCCCTTGACAATGTATCAGCAATGTATAAATATTTGCCTGACTTATAGACAACATTGAGATCATATGGTTGTAAGCGTAACATTATTCTCTGTAGTCTAGGTGGAGTATCATGTAATGATTTTTTGAATATAGTTATTAATGGCTTATGATCTGTTTCAACTGTTATTTTTCTACCATAAATATATTGGTGGAATTTTACACATCCAAATAGAATAGATAGAAGTTCTTTTTCTATTTGTGCATAATTTTGTTGACATTTAGTTAAAGAGGCTGAAGCATATGCTATTGGCTGCTTGTCATGGAGTAAAACAGCACCCATGGCTTCTTTTGATGCGTCTACTGATAATGTAATATTTTTATTTGGATCATAATATGCTAAGACAGGAGTATTCGTAATGAGCGACTTTATTTTTTGAAATTCAGCTTCATGCTGATCTGACCAGACCCAAGTATTCTTTTTTAATAGTAATGACCTCAGAAGACTATTTTCCTTAGACAAATGAGGTATGAAAGAACTAACATAATTGACCATACCCATAAATCTTTGTAAATCATTAATACAAGTTGGAGTTGGCATTTCACAAATTGCCTTAACTTTACAAGGATCGACTTTTACTCCTTCTTGACTAAAAATATGTCCTAAATATTTAACTTCTGTATTACATATTGAAGATTTTTCCTTATTAAATTTTATGTTTAATTCACGCGCCCTATCTAAAACTTTTTGAAGAGTCTGATTATGCTCTTGTAAAGTTTTTCCATAAATTAAAAAATCATCCATCATTATTTTCACATTATTTATATCACTAAACCGCTTAACCATTTCTCGATGAAAAATTTCTGGTGCAGCATTAATACCAAATGGAAGGCGAGTAAATCTATATCTACCAAATGGAGTTATGAATGTACACAGCTTGGAAGTTGCCTCTGTGAGACTCAACATCCAGTAGCCTTTATTTGCATCTAATGTAGAAAAATATTTAGCATTTGCAAGATCAGACTTTATTTCATCGAATGTAGGAAATTGATAATGAGACCTTAAAATTGCTTGATTTAGCTTACGAGGGTCTAAACATAACCTCAATGAACCATCTTTTTTGGTAGTTAAGACTAAAGAACTTACCCAATCCGTTGGTTCTTCTACATGACAAATTATACCTTGTTTTTCCAATTCATTCAGTTCCGTCTTCAATTTATTCTTTAATTGAAATGGAATACGTCTACATGCATCAATGTATGGTTTATAATCTGGCTTTAGTTTCAATTCACATTTGAAATTTTTAAGACAACCTAATCCACTGAAAAGATCATTATATGAGTCTAAAATTTCTTTACATGTAGTACTCGGGACAAAATTAACTTTATATAATCTCTTTATCAAATTTAACTCTCTACAACTGTCTCTGCCTAGGACATTTGGAGTATTAAGATCTACAATATGAAAATTAATATTATAACTTTGGTGAATGTAATTAACTTTTAAAATACATTGACCTACTGTAGGTATAATTTCACCACTGTATGACGATAATTTATGCTTACTCTTTGTTATAATATCTAAGGAACATTCTAATTGTTTAAAAGTTTTAAAATTTAACAAATTAGTGTCAGCTCCTGTGTCTAAAAGAAAATTAACATTCTGACTATTTATTATCAAATCCACTTGCCAAGACTCTTTACTTACATTATTGACATGAATTGCACCCACATATAAATCATTATTTGTATCAATACTAGAAATTATTTGACTTTGTGTTTCTACAAAATTAACATTTTTGTTTTTACACGCTACAGCAAAATGATTATATTTACCACACTTATTACATTTGACTCCTATTGCTGGACATTTATATCTATGAACCTGCATACACCTACCACATTTTTTGTGTAATTGATGACTCGACTGTTGTCTTGAACTCGATGACTGTCTGCTCCGGCTCGGCTGATTATTTATTCGATGTGGTGTCCTAGACCTCTGCTTCTTATAACTGGAAGTAGATTGTACTTGTCCTACGAAGGAATTAGATGACTCCTCCAATGTTTTTGCTTGTTGCTTTGTGCACTCCATCTGTTTGGCTAGTTGAACTGCCTGTTCCAGTGTCTCCGGCTTTTGAATAAGTATTTTTTCTTGTATATAGTGGTTTTTTGAGTGTAAGTTCCAACTAAATATATCTCTTATAAGGTCATCTTCCAATTTATCAAAATTACATTGTCTGCCTATGTTTTTTAAATCAGTGACATAGTCATCAATTTTTTCATCAGATTTTTGCCTTCTGTTGAATAATTTATGACGTTCCATTGTAATGTTTATTTGAGGAATAAAGTGTTTGTTAAACTTTTCTGCCAAGTCCTCGAACGATATATTATCGATATCAACATTAAATGAGTAAAATATGACTAGTGCGTCTTGACCAATATGATGCAACAAAATGGCGACTGCGTTGATCATTTTCATTTTCAAGATTATTAGCTCTCATGTATATTTTTAATTGTGTATACCAATTTTTCCATGCTAATGGCATATTAGAACTTCTTAGATCCAATGGTTTGAGCCCATATGTAATCGAAGAATTATTAGTTGTAGTGTGAGTAATTGTAGACCTACTCACGTGCCCGCCATGTTGTACATGAGGTTGTACCTGGCCCTGTGTCTCGTCTTTTTGCATCTTCTTGTAGGTGAATTGCTATTCTTATTTCTTTCTTCAGACTTCAACTTCTGACACCATGTCGTGTTCAGGATGGGTGGGCTGGAGATTAGGCGTCTTAATAATTAATAAATGAAAAAACAGGCCTCGACTTGACTTCTTGTATTTCAGTAGCAATGGACAACGAACCACAGATTACTACAGACTAAAGACTAAAGACCAGTGTTGCCAATGCTTATTATCTATATGTAACAACCAAGAGATTCTCGGTCTCGTCATAATTTAACGATTTTAGCCACTTTACTAATATGTATTTAAATAGTCAGTGCTTTGTGTGGAAGCTTCTTTGAGGTACTTATACTAAACATCCCCTGACAGATCCGAGGACATTTCAATATTCGAAAATAAACTTTTTTTTTAACCCACCACGTGAGAAATTTGATTTCTATACTATGTTATCTAGTCACAATATGTCGGAACTCGGAAGCCTACTTCTTCTTTTTATTATGGCGGCCTCAGTGAGTTGCCAATGCCAGAGTAATTTTGGGAAGACTTCACAAATTACAAGCTTAATCTGACACGCCGAGCATGTCGCGAAATCCCCTCTTGGGCTCCCCCCTACAAGTACACATTGCTTATTTCAAGGGAATTAAGGCTATTTTCTATAATTTCATTAACATGCTAATTTTGATGTCACAACATGCTACGTGTTATTGCATTGCTCGCGTCGAGCATTATTTCGCATCAAATGAAAAATAGCAATTCATTAACAGTAATTAGCGCCGCGGTGGGTAACAGCGCGGACGTGTATTTTTTTCATGATGGCAGACTATTGCTCTATTGTATTTTTAGCAAGTACAATTAATTTAATTATTGCTAATGGGCAAAAGTAGCATTAGCAATAGTAAATAATTGTCAATTATTTACTATTGCTAATGCTATTTTTACCAACACTAGCACGCAGCATGCTTCAACCGAGCAGTTGCTGCTTTCGAGCACGTGTGTTTTTCGAAACAAGCATGCTTATTAATAAGCATTAGTGTCCGACTGAAACTGGTTTTCCAGCTGAAACCGAAACCGAAACCGAACTTTCGGCCTTACTCTCAGTTTCGGCCGAAACCGAAACCGAAACCGAAACTTGGTAAAACATTTAAAATTATGATTATTTTCTGAAATTTATTAATTTTTAACATATACCTATTACAACTTTTTAAACTAAAGAAAAAGTACCACATTGAATTTTTTCCTTTTTGCGACATTTCTTAAAATAAATATTATTAATCTTAGACTCGAATATGTTCCCTAGAAACTTTTTTGTACTAAATCCGTTTTTTAAATGATTCCAAGTAGGTGCGATTTCACCAAAAAAAAATCAACGCACTTAGCGCACACTAAACCGGTTCTTAATCGTATAAATACGTTTATAACACTCAATTGCATTTTACCAACTTAAACTAAACTCGTTCACGATTTTTATCGATTTTTATCTTCTGAATGCCCAATATTCGAGTTTTAACTTTACAAAATACATTTGGTCCTGTGAGTGAAGTGCCATGACAGATCGAAAAATATAGACGAAAAAATTGTTAAGATGACAGATTTCACAGATGCGTTTGGTTAGGTTATTTATCGTTTCTTGCTATTTTGTTAATAAAACAACGTGACAAGGCTCCAAGATGTTAAAAATATAAAAATCATCGCGTGACGTAACGTAAACTTAGATTCATTAATCATGATTAAAAGAAGATTTACGTCGCCATATAAACGCGTTTATTGTTCATTGAGAACTTAGTTTAATAAAACGAAGTTTTACGTGTGATTGGTGTAAGGGCTGCAAGAGTGAAGCTTACGAGGAAGTGGGCTAGATAAGATTCTAGCAGGGTAGAAACGGTCTAAGTCCTAAGAGATTGCGTGTCCATATTTAAAAGATAATCTTAAATATTTAAATAAAACGCGTGGTAAAAGTAAAAGCGTGAGGCGAGATGATTTACTATATAAATCTTGTAAGATATATCCTAATATATCCTATAATCTCACAGTCAAACAAAATTCTTAAGTAAATAGTTCATACGCAATATAATCATTTTATCATAGCATTTACTAAGTTGTTTGTAAGGGAAACATTGTTAAAATAGCACGTAATTTGCCAACAGTTATGTATATTATTAAATAAGCTTGCGTGTGTCATAGAAATAAAATTCAATAATATAATTTCGATAATAATAAGTTTAGACAATTTAGTTAAAATAAAACGAAGTGCTAATTTTTGATTTGGGACTAATCTGGAAAACATTACGCTCATTTTGGGTAACTTTGAATTGCAGTTTAATTTTGAACAATACAATATTATTGATTATTGTATTGTTCAAAGTTAAACCGCAATTCAAAGTTACCCAAAATGACTGTATCTCAAAACACGATTAAATAGATGGTGGCGAACTGAGCCAGGGCCTCGCTGGCAAGCAAGCACGAGTTAATTGCGAAGTTTACCGAACGACGCATGAGTTTCGGTCGGGCCGAAAGTTTCGGCTATATTTTGGCCGAAACCGAAACTAAGGGCGAAACTAGATTTTTTGGCCGAAACTGGCCGAAACCGAAACCGAAACCGAAAGTTCGGTCGGTCACTAATAAGCATGCTACCCTCCGGTAGGAGTATTAGTGTTCTGTGATGCTACTCCTACCTGCGGTGCGGGTGGCGGCCGGCGGGGTGCGTGGTTTAAGCACGTGTGGTCAGATTTGTGGCAGGGCTTCAAATAACGTTATTTTTTCATAACGTTATTACTTCAAGGGCATAGATAACGTTATGAAAATTTAACCGATACTAGAAATAACGTTATAAATGTATTTAATAACGGTAAATGTTATAACGTTATATAGGATTTATAACGGTAAATATATGTTCTTTGATAACGTTATAGTCCGTCAAGAAAGTCATGACAGGCGGGAAAATTTTCTAAACGTTATCACGCTTTTAAGGTGTATTTTTTTCTTTGTATTTTCACAGAGAACGCTTATTACATTTTAAATATGAGTGAGATTTGGTGCACCGTGCACGATCGCATACCTGATACCAGAAAATAACGTTATATTTACCGTTATTATTATAACGTTATTTTTTTGTTATGCCATAACGAAAAAATAACGTTATAATAATAACGGTAAATATAACGTTATTTTACTAGATATCGTTAAAAAAATAACGTTATCTGGCTACCATTATGAAAATAACGGTACGTAACGATATTTTTTCTGTTATTCGATAACGTTATGAAGCCCTGATTTGTGGTATCGTTTAGTTTTTCTCTAATAAATTATAATAAGCATGCTTAATAGAAGCAAATGTATCGAGTTCAAGCAGCATGCTCGTTTATCATGCTATTTTGAGCATGTGTAACTGTACCCTAATGGATTAGTTTATGGTTATTTGGCACAATATGGCAACCCTACAGCCTGCGGTCTGCCGATTTCGTAGTGATTTGATAAACACAAAACAAAAACGCCGGAGTCAGAAAAATAAAATTATTCTGAGTATTTCTTGAGTATTTTATCAAAGTTAAACAAATTTGGGGTATATATACTGCATTTTCTATATCTAACTATTATAAGTTTCATTTAACATGCAATCCGAAAACTATGATCAGCATTTTGATCAATACAAAAGCTTAGTTACGAATTTGAAAGACGCGGAAGTAAAAATACCCATATTAAATGATCTGAAATCATTCTTTGAAGCAACACCGGGTGATGATGTGGTCAAAATCATTAGGAAATTGGGATTAGCGACCATGGTATATTGCCTTGATACTACTGACAAGTATGTATCTATATCTATGAAAATTATGCGCATGTTTTCAAGAAAACATCTTTTAATTCATGAAAATATGTTGGTAATAACTGTTGTAGGGCCGTTATCGATCTTACAACTGAAGTATTGAAGAAATGCTTTGAAAAGTTTGATGGAGGAGACATTATTCGAAGCTATCCAACTTATTTTATGTACCTGTTGCGTCATGAAGCAGTGTGTGTACAGGAACTCGCTGTTATGGAGGTAAATAAAATTTATTTATAACATTGATAAAAAAGGTCTGTAATGTCGGTTTAGTGACAATAGTTGAATATGACAATATTATGCTTCTTTGTCGCTTGGCCCGCGCTCTCGCTTGCACTTCAAGCCTCAGAGCCAGGTAACGCCGCATGAGTCATGTTTTCAACAACAAGTTTTTCTTCACTTGCAGGTCCACAAAGCCTTAACCAAGGAAGTTTACCCTCTGCGTCTGCCACAATTCATTGATGTGTTTGTGGCTGTGGCGCAGTTGGTTTGCCACAAGGATGTAGGTTTGGCAAACAAAGCTATAATAGTGACATCCAATTTGGAGCCAGAAGCCTACCCAAAAGTTTTGGAAGAGATAAAAATTGGATTAGATTACCCTGCTAGTTTGAGATGTAACCTTATTGAGGTACTTATTTGATAAACTTTACAGCTTTATAAAGCTGTAAGAGGTAATATAGCTTTACGCTATAGTAATACTCAAAGGCCACTTCCCTTATTTGAGCAATATTTAACTTAAAACTGTACTTTAACTTCTAGTCAATAAACTCACTCATTATTATTTATCAAATTATAGAAACAATGATCTTCCATTTTAAGGTAATAATCAACATATCAGCCAAGTCTGCAGAGCTGTTTCAGTTATGTGTTGAACATGAGTACATAAGCTACATGATATCAGAGTTGAACACTGAAGACTTCCTGTACCAGATAAACATATTGGAGCTGCTAGCCCAATTGGCAATCAAGCCGTATGGCATAAACTATCTAGTTGAATGTGGGGCAATACAGAAAATTGTTGGACTGATTGAAGATCTGGAACGGAACCCATTAAAGAACCTTCTGGTTCCAGGTAGAAAAAGTTTAATACTCAATTAAATACTTCCTACTTCTTTCATCTTTCTCACCAATTTCATGGTCTCAATAGATCTTTGGAATGCACATCATGTAAAGTGTTTGTCATGGTTGGTTATTTAATATTGGAAAACCAGCAGCTTACAATTTTACGTAATTAGCTTTTTTAAAATTAGTTATAGCTGACTTATGCTTGTTCAAAATTAAAAAGAAGTACATAATATTTAAAAATTTTGAAGATACAAAAATGTTGACAAACTGTTACTATCATCTTAAGCACAGCAGAGTAGTGAAAATCTGTAGTCTGATTTAAATAAAAGAAAATTAAAGCCACCACTGTAAACTATGCTGTTTTATCCAAATACTTTATTTCAGGTTACATGAGGTTCTTTGGGTCTATTGCATACCACTATCCCAAGGATGTACTTGAGAAGTACCCCATACTTACGGACCTATTGTTCAATGCCATAGAATCAAATGAACAAGTAATTCTACTTATTGCTCTTGATACACTTGGATTTATCGGAGCTACACATGAAGGGAAGATGTCTTTGGCTGCTTTAGGTTGGTGCTTACATTATAATACATAGTTTTTTCACTCCAAGTTGCTGAAATATGTTTTGTTGATGTATTCCGATGCAATGTATTTTTAAATGAGCTATAAAAAACTGAACTTAGTTTTAGAAGAACTTAAAATTTATAAAATAATGTCATGTTGCAATGTGAAATGTGTAATGCGCTTTTTTCGTGTAATACCTACATCCATTTTAAAAAGTGCGTGCTGTGTCGCGTCTCGTCATTGTTCAATTGTCGCTGTGGTGTGGACATATTAGCTATTACGTCCTTGTAAAAAGAAATAAGCATTGCAGTTTGTATTTTCAGGGAGCTCATTCCAAGTGGCTGTTGATAGAGTGTGCAAGTATATCAGAAACAGTTCTTCAGTAGTGAAGGTCCGAGCAACACATTGTTTATCAAGTCTCATCGCTATTGATAGAGACCCAAAGACAAAAACAGAAAATGTTGACCAAAGGATCACATTGATGACGCGAGAATGGTTCAGATGTTTGAAACAACAGAATGAATCAATAGAATATCTTTTTGAGTTATGCAAAAATCCCTTTTCCGACATCAAACTTTCAGGCTTTGCTTTACTTGATGCTATTTGCCAACATAATTGGGGGCAAGAAATGATTGCCAATGCTGCAGGTAATACTTTATTTTTTTGTTTTCTTTTCTATTATTTTCAGGTTTCACGCACAATAAGTATAACATTTTACCCCCTCAATGTAAATCAGTTTATTACACTGATAAATTCAGCAAAGCCTCAAATAGTATAACACATTGATTTCATACAAAACTTGGAAGTTGTGAAGTCAGTGGTATATATCTTGATCTGACTGGAAAGTCAGAGGTGGAAATCTCTAACATGGTTACAATCTTATGATGTCTAGGTAAATACTAGGGAATCTTATATCTTTAAACGAGCAATTCTTGTATATATATAAATATATAATTGGAGTCTCGGAATCGGCTCCAACGATTTTCATGAAATTTTGTATATAGGGGTTTTCGGGGGTGATATATAGATCTAGCTAGGAATCATTTTTAGAAAATGTCATTTTATTCGTGTTTTATCGAATACCGAGCAAAGCTCGGTCAAATAGCTGTCAAATAGTTAGTAATATTTAAAACAATGTTAACTTATTAAATTGAGAAAAAAAAACACATTTTAAAAACAGTATATTTACTGAAAAATAACTTAAAAACTATCAACTATATTGATAAAACGAGATCTCGAAACTTGAGTGGCTCTAGTAAATTGTCTTGTTGTTTTTTATATCAAAACTAACTAGACTTCATATAGCTACAAGTTTTAAAAATGGATAAGGGTTGGCATTTGAATTACGCATTATGGGGGGGGGACCCTTACCCCTTTCAAATGACACCAGTTTTGGCTTTGAGATGCGTAGTTAAATTTTTTTCGTAGTAACTAGTGATTGGTAACTAGTGGGAGGGGTCAGGTCACCCCCTGACCCCTCCCCAAAGGAAATCACTCCCCCTCCCCTCCCTATAATGCGTAATTCAAATGCAACCCCGTGGATAAATTTTATCAATGCACCATCAGCAACATACAGACATGCTGTTCAATTTGTTAGTTTACAATTTTAAAATTTGCTTGTCAAAAATCCATGCATCCATGCGTCCAGCAGAATTGGGCGTTTTTCCATTAGCCGGCTAGCTTCCAAGATGGAAAAACACTCATTCCTGTTATACAAATAACTAGACGTTCCGCGCGGCTTCGCCCGCGTAAATTAGATATTTCACAGACAAATTGGTCCACAAAAAATAGCCTATAATCTACTTCTTATCACACTCAAATAACAGAAAAATTACACTCTAGTACTTTGTGAGATAATTCCTTTCAAATAATTTCCCCTGTTTTTTACACATTTTCTCTATTTCTTCGCTCTTATTAATCTAAGCGTAATAAAATATAGCCTATAACCTTCCTCGATAAATGGACTAACACTGAAATAATTTTTCAAAATGGACCAGTAGTTCCTGAGATTAGTGTGTTCAAATAAGCCCTTTCAATTATTTTCCCCCCGTTTTTTCCACATTTTCTTCGCTCCTATTATTCTTAGCGTCATAAAATATAGCCTATAGCCTTCCTCGATAAATGGACTAACACTGAAAGAATTTTTCAAATAGGACCAGTAGTTCCTGAGATTAGGGTGTTCAAACAAACAAACAAACTAACAAACTCTTCCACTTTATAATATTAGAATAGATATTATGCAAACTACATAAATAAATTGAAAATCATGAGAATTTTTTACATTAAAAACTTTTAAAGCAAATCTTAGCCAGAATCATTATTTACAGGTTTCATAGAATATCTCTTAGATCGCCCTGGAGGCTTCTCAAAAGAAGAAAAAGAAGCTAAATTCGAAGTCATCAAAAAGCTGGCAACATCAACAGTGTTTGACACTAACATTGTCGCAAGATGCCAGGTGTACGTTGACCAGGGACCATTATTTAAAGACACCATCATGGAAGTAGCCTATGAAGAAAGTGATTAAAATGTTTTACTTCTTCCTCTTATTTTTGGTACCAGCCTCCTTTGTTGCTTTCCGTTTGGTTGCCTTTGATTTCCCACCGTACTTCTCAGCAAGACTGTCAATTAAGGAATCCATTTGTTTAGCTCTGGACTCTTGTCTTTCTTTTATCATCAGTTCCAAGCTGTTTGACTCTGAAAATAAAAAGACAAGTTGTAAGCATAGCAATTGAAAATCTATTGTCTGCAATAGCCGGTACCCATGATGGAGGTGTTTAATCAAAAATTATAATATTATGTTAACAAGGCAAAAATAAAACTGTACCAACCGGAATTTAAGCCCATCGATTTTTGTATTTCCTCTGCTTCTTTAGCCTCTCTATTTTCTTTGGCATGTCTTTTCTGCCTCTTCCTGGCTGGTTCATGTGTAAATATTTTGTAAGCAGGAATCTCACCCTGTTCTATCATTTCCTAAAATAATATACTCCATAAATTGTACTTAAATGTTTTGATTAAATTACTCACACAAAATAGTGGAAATTATATCAATGTTTGTTAAAAACATACATTTTTGTAGATAAAATTATTATATATTGAATGATGGTAATATGAGAATATTATGTATAACATTACATTTTAAATGTGATTTGCTGTACTATTTATCAATACAAATATAAAGATGTACAACAAAAATTTGTGTATTATGAACTACAACATTCCTTTCAGCTTAAAAAGATGTAATAGCTGTGTTTAATCCTTTGATCGCGGATTCTTGGAAATCTATTGTTCTCGCGGCCATATGTGGTCGCTTGGGAGTTGAAGCTTTAAAGTCACATAATTCCTATTCAACATAAAACTTGTAACATTGAGTCAACTTGAAGCAAGAGCTTAGTTGCCCCACAAAAAAGTGTAGTAGTAAAGTAGCTGCTTTCCGAGTTTTTTAGTTTTAAATATATCCACTTTCACTATTAATTATTTGATAACAAATCAACAACAATGGTATCAAAAAGATGAACTCTCACTAAAGAACGAAAATTGGGCATGACTAAGGCTGCGTTTGGACCAGTGATGTGTTGCGAGGAATGTGTTTTTGAGAACCAATAGAATTGCTTCATTGATGTGAGCTTGCCATGACATGACTCAGCGCGGTGATGCTATTGGATTTTAAAAACACATTTCTCGCAACACATCTTTGGTGGAAACGCAGCCTAAATCAGAGGCTAGAACAAGTAAATAAAAACTTGAGAAGAAACTTACAGTCAGGATGCCTCTTAATCTCGGTTCCTGTTCAGATCTGGCAAACTGTACTCTGTCAACGATGATGTCCATATCTCCTTTTCCAGCTAAATAGGCTTTTTTTAAATCTTTTCTCTCTTCTTCAGATCCTTAATAGAAATAAAAATAATAATATTTTAGAAAGGAAATAGGACAAGGAAAATATAATTATTTTGTGACTAAAAGTTGCCTGCCCAGGTGATAAGCGAGTTGCGCCAAAACTCGCTTTTCACCCGGAAATGGTACATTTTTCCAGGATAAAAATTATCCTGTCCTTTCTTGGGACAAAGCAAAATTGGTTAAGGGGTTAGGGTGTGAAGAGGTGACAGACAGACACACTTTTGTGTTTATAAAATATTAACAAAAGTGTTCTTAATCCATACTTCCATACTAATAAGTATGGAAGTATGGATTAAGAACATTTTATACCAACTCATATTCCTTCGATCGTGGAAAAACAAGACACAATAGCCTTTCTATTGTTATTTCGGTCGCATGCGACCACTTAGGGCTCGAAGGAATATAAAATAATTTGATCTGCATTACCTATGTATTCCTTTTCATATGCTCTGATATCTTCATCTGTTATTTTTTTAAATAATAGCCTCCAATAAATAGTCCAATCTTTGTCTTGTACAACATTGTAATCATCATCATCTACCATTTTAGTTTCATCGTAAAGCGCTCTCTTTTCTTTATCACTAAGAATGGCATGGACACTTCCTAGTACCTTGAACTTTTCAGTTGCCTCTAGTTTTTCGTCCTCATTTACTCTATCCGGGTGAACTTTAAGAGATAGCTTGTGGTATGCCTTTTTAACTGAAATGGAATATCAAAATAGAGCAACAATCCGTAAGGAAAAGAGTTTTTTAAAACGGATTTGCTTAGTAGAAAAAATTACAAACCTTCTTTGTCATTAGCGTTTTCTGAAATTTGGAGCACTTCATACAAATTTGGCGTATCGAAATATTTTTCACACAATTCTAATAAACCCATTTTGATTTATTTGTGTTTCTGTATTTTACTTGCGCTATATTTTTCGTGTTTTTATCGAACTTTGAAAACGAACAGAAAAATTATCGCGGCAAAATTGACATTGATTGACATTGACAGTTAGTCATATTGATAATGACAATAATTGACAAGTGATAATATATTTTTTAAATTGAAATGGCACTGTGGCTGTGTAGCTGTGTAGTCATTGCTAGTGTCAAGTAAAAGGCGGGACGAAAGCACATAATGTGCACATAGCTAATAGCTATGTCCACATTATCTGCTTCATAAAATATTCCTTATTCTCTTTATTATATTATAGAAATAAATCATTATTTACAACTAAGCGAGACGAGACGAGACAACTGGTAACGAGACGAGACCGAGATTTAAACGAGACTCAATTTTTTGAGGATCGATGAGACCGAGACGAGATTTTTGTTACTCTCGCTTACTCTCGTCTCGTGTGAAGCCCTAGGACCCTATTACTAAGACTTCGATGTCTGTCTGTCCAGTGTCCGTCTGTCTGTCAGCAGGCTGTATCTCAAGAACGGTAATAGCTAGAGAAATGAAAATTTCACATATTATATATTTCTAAACAAAATAAATTAAATATTTAAGGGGGGCTCCCATACAACAAACGTGATTTTTTGCCATTTTTTGCTCGATATAAATGATGGCAATACATAGGCACCTGAAATATTCACAAAATACTCAATTGTGCTTATACTTTAATAATTAATAATAAAATTTAAATAAAATAAATAATTAAGGGGGGCTCCCATACAAAAAACACATTTTTTCCTATTCTTGTTCTATAATGGTACGCAACAGTCCGTGCGCGAGTCTAACTTGCACTTGGCCGATTGAATTTCTTCATTAAAATTACTCATTTTAACAATAAGAAAAACAAATGAAAATCTCACATTTAGGTAAGTACTTAATTTGAATTGTCTTCTGTAAAATTAAAAATTTTTAATGATACCAAAATCAACCAACTGGATACAATAAGTAATAATAATCATTGGAAAGTATAGCCCAAGAGATTTTATGACAAGTTCATACATACTATAATGCGAAAAGACATTTTCCCCAACCTATTAGGTATATCAGCATGTCAATTAAGTCCTATTTTTCTAACTTAGCAACTAGATGATGCCCGCAACTCCGTTGCGCCAAAACTCGTTTATCGTGCGGGAACCGCACATTTTTCCAAGATAAAAAGTATCCTACGTCCTTTCCCGGGACTCAAAGTATCTCCATGCCAATTTTTAGAAAAGTCGGTTCAGCGGTTTGGGCGTGAAGAGGTAACAGACAGATAGGCAGACAGACAGACAGACAGACAGATGGACAGACAAACAGACACACTTTTGCATTTATAATATTAAGTATGGAAAATGGATAATTGATTACTCCTGGTATAAAGGTGCTCCCTCACCGCGAGCATTCACGTGTAATGTCACATTTTAGATTCGACCACGATTCGACTTTTAGCATTACGTTGCATACTACCTCCCTGACTAACGAGCATTCGCGTGTAATGTAACATTATATATTCGACTTTGAGCATTCCATAGCAAGCTGACTTCACATTTAATGCACGTAGAATTAATGTTACAAGCTGTATCAAGATTCAAGATATCACACATTGTATCATTACAAGGTGCGCATTGTAATGCTTGGTTCTCTTCCCTCACTGATGTAATGCTCGACTCATTATAAGCGTAAAAAAATTTATAAGCGACTGCTCCCGTTGAGGGAGCACCTTTATATTAGTTTAGTCAGTGCCGGTTTTAGCACTACCAGCACCCTGGGCAGGAATTCTTTGGCGTCCAGATTGCTGGTAGTGCTGAAAAATTTGTTTGCCTTCAGCGCCCTCGGCGGTCGCCTAATGTCGCCTCGTGGTCGCCTCCATCTAACGCCGCTACTGGGTTTATTCTCCAGTTTCTGAGTTTTCTGGAGCTACTAATAAGTAAAAAAAAACTGTTCCGGAGTTTTACTCACTAAAAATTAGCTTGATGGTAATAAAAAAAAAAAAATGTTCTAGGGCTCCCTGACTATAATTTTTTGTGAGTATAGGTTCATTTTGATAAGACAAATAACATTTTTATCTGCGAAAAATCTTGAAAGTGGTAGCTAACAGAGATAGAAAGGATTTCATACTTTGATTTGATGGTCCTAAAATATGGATTGTTCTATTTGTAGGACAATGTTACTCTTAAATTATATACCTAACTATTAGGACCTGTTTCACCACTTCCTGATAAGGGACGAATAGCCTATTCACCAATTAACTTGACAGATCAATATGGAGAAACTGTCAAAAAAGTTGTGAATAGCTTATTCAAGACTTTTCGCAGATAAAAATGTTGTTTGTCTTAGTCACCGGCTACACGGTCAATTTTTCATCAATCTGATCCATCAATCCGGTACGGATTGACGAAAATTTGATCGTGTACGACTCGGATTGATGGATTGATCGTATTTTTAATATGAAATTTTTATAACCACCAATATTTCGTCAATCAGATTGATGGATGATGGATCAGATTGATGAGAATTTGACCGTGTAGCCTGTGACTAAATATGAACTTTTTATAATCATCAATATACCGTCAATCAGATTGACACCAGATTGATGGATCAGATTGATGAAAAATTGACCGTGTAAGCGGTGACTTATCAAAATGAAGCTACTTACAAAAAATTAGCTTGATAGTAATCATAAAAAAAATGTCTAGGGCCCTGACTATTATGTTTTTACTATCGCTTTTGATTGGCTTACGTCAAAAAATTATCCAACCAACAACGCTAGTGAAAAGATAAACTCTTGTCAAAAAACCTCAGAAACCGGGCATTATAAGTTGTATAATTGTATGGGCGTTTTTCGACTAGCCGGTCCGGCACCGGCGCCGGGGTAGCAAGCTTCCCACCCATCGGTGCCGGGCCGACAAATCTTCATGTGTTGTGTTATGTGTACACAGTACGAATTTTAGTCGTTGCCTATGTGTGCGAGTGTGCGCGGAGGACATAGATAATACAGTTGGCGGAGTATAATGCAGCGGAGTGGGAGGGGGGGGGGGGGGGGGGGGTTGAGAGACTCGCATTTTCAACCGGCAAGTGGAAAAAACGAAGCCCCAGCGCCGGTGCCGGCAACGATGTCAATACTATAAATGGGTGTCGGTGCCGGACTGGCGCCCGGCTAGTTGAAAAACGCCCTATGTTTTTTAGAGAAAAAAATTGTCAAAATTTTGACTTCATTTTGAACATTTTTACTTTTTGTAAGTTTTGTTTAATTTGCAAATTAGGTTACCTTTTTAAGGATTTTGTATTCACATCGTTTTAAAATAAAAGGCTCTAAATCGTGACAAAGCTAAAATGAACAGAATATCGTGTGGATCTGGAGATGAAATAGTATTAGTTGAAGAAGTTGGTTTCAAAAGTGACGAAAAGAAAGTCATTACCAAAAATATTATAAAGAAGCAAAATATGGTAGAAGAATTTGGTGACAAAAATAATGCTATTTTTTTGAGTAAAAAGCAATGTGAAGTGTGTGCGAGGCAGCCCAACGATTTTTATGAAATCAATAAAAATAATGAGGTTGCTAATTATTCAAGAAAGGCTATTATTAATCTAGATGCTGATGAACTAGCTGATGTAACGTGTGGGATCACAGAATATGGAAGTATTCTAGATTCTCTAAAAGTAGATAATGAAAGAAACAATTTACAAGAATGTCACAATAAGACGATTGATTTTAAAAGTGAAACGTATGAAGAAGGAATAACTGGAGACATTTTAGATGATCTATCGTACCCAACAAACTTCTTTACAACTACTGTAGAGAGCAAACTTTGTTCTGACAAAGAGTTAAAAGAATATGAAAAACAATTTCAATCCTACCAAAGGACATTAAATGTCGCTCAAAATGTTAAAAAGACTGCCATTCGCAAACAAATGCTCGCTAAAGCATTTAATTTAAAGCTCCTGGAGGTAGAAAATCAATGTAATATTGAATTATTGCGTATAAAACAAAACTTACAATGTCTGGAACCATTAAAAATGATCGCCGAGTCTTGGAAGACTGAGAAACGTGACATTGATACAAGCAAGTACGATCTTTCACCCCTGTACCCTGATATTTTACTAAACACTGCTAGCGACACGATTTCATCCAAAGAATCCAAAGAGAAACACACTAACGACCAAGAGTAACGAGGAAATAAAAATAACACAAACATTAAAAATGAAATTAACGTGCGAACAAATTAATTAAATGAAACGATATTACGTTATTAAAAAAGAAGCAAAATGCGAAAGCAAAGTGCGAAAATCAGATTTCAATAAATCAAAGGCGAACGAGACCTCCGCAGTGGACCACACACGTAGAGGCACGCGCTTCGAATGCTGCCGACTTTTTATTCTGCCGCGGGAACGGCGCTCGTGCGCGCTCGGCAATCGTCGGCTGAGATCGGCTCCGTCAACATAAACATACATAAACCTCTGCGCCAGCGGCGGGCCCAGCGCCTTCAGTTGGGAACTTGAATTTTATTTTAATGGGATTCCAATTTGTCAATTAGGGACCAACGCATGAGCAGAACTGGTTTTACTTCTTTACACCTTATGTACGATACGGGTAATTTGTGAGCTTCTCAAAATCTATAATTGACTTCACTCTTGAGTCTTGAATAAAGTTTTGAATTTTCTTGTATTGATATTAGTTCTTATTTAGTACTAGACTTTAGTTAATTAAAGCCTAGTTTTTTTATTATTTCGTAAAACGATAAGTGCACATTTTACCTTTCCGATTCATCAAATTTTGGAGGACTTGGCATAAAATTCTCAGCCGCGACCCGCGACCCCTCAAACGCTTCGCAAAATTGTTCAAATTCCGATGCAGGTTTTGCATATTTTATTTTTATACTACCGGTGAATTTTGTGCCTCTCAAAATTGATTCTGTTTTAACGTTATACCTCTAGGAAAGAATGCTTTCTGTTTGATACTTTTAGAAATAGTATCGATATAATTATGATAGATATTGTGGTAGTAGAGATTAAAATGCTGAAAATATTTCTAGAGTAATGAATATTCCAATTGTTGTAACAAATTCGGTAGATTCGACTAGTTTTCAGTAGCGTATAAATAGCAAAACGCACATCGTAGTACCTATACAAACTCTATAGACAAAAAAGGCAATCACAACCAAAGTATCGGGCGTTTTTTCGGTTGTGAACAAGTATGTAAAGAGCTTTATGGTAAAGTAAATAGTTTAAAACACTACAGTGGGTATATTGGCCGAGCACTTCCATTAGCTGACACCTCACCAAATAATGTTTGCTCGAGGTGCCGCCGCGACACTCTCACGGTTTGCTTTGTTAAGCTTGACATAATATTGGTGATCGGCTTACGTATTTGATGCTACTAGATGCCACGGAAGCTTTTATTCCTCAACTGAAATATTTAGCAATCTGCGTCGCTAATGGTCCTGAAAATTTTACTGAAAAACTTTCAAGATTTTCAGCAGCTACGCTGTTAGAGTCGCCGGTACGTCGGTTCTTCTCGGCGGGGTAGTTCCCGAACCGGTGGTAGGCAACGTAGTTTCTTCGTTCGACTTTCAAAAAGAGTATTGTGATACCTATTTTGAATAAAAATATATTTTATTTTATTATTTACTAGATGACGCCCGCAACTCCGTTGCGCCAAAACTCGTTATCGCGCAGGAACCGTACATTTTTCCGGGACAAAAAGTATCCTATGTCCTTTTCCGGCACTCAAAGTATCTTTATGCGAAATTTCAGCAAAATCGATTCAGCGGTTTGAGCGTGAAGAGGTAACAGACAGACAGACACAGATTTATAGAATACCCACAAAGAAAATGACGTATTTTCTACGTATCTATTATTATGTTTTCTATGACAACATTCATCATTGAGCATAAAAAGATCCAAATAGTTACGTGCTATCTAGAGTAGGTAAGTAAGTTTCTAGCCTTTAGGTACCTATCTTTACTTTAATTGCCTGAAAAGTTACTTCTAATACTCAGCGCCGGATTTATATTTTTTATGAGTGTGGTCACTTTATTTCTGCCGACCCATGTTCAAAATCTGCCCTAGGACGCTGCCGCCCCCTCAGGGCTCAGTCCTAGGCAGCGCGGCGGTCTATACTGCCTATTTGGACGCTGTTAAGTATTCGAGTACTAACCCAAAAAATTACGTATTGAGTTATGAATGCAGTTATGTTCTTTAGATCATTTAGAACAAGTCTACATTCAAAAGTTAACAACAAAAAAAATTGTGGGTTAGGAGTTTAGGACACTAATGCGACCTTTTATAAATCCAGGGCTGCTAATACCTGAAGTAGCTTTTAAAGCAATATGATTATGATCATAAATTATAGTTATGGTCTTTAATGTTTATACTTCATTAACTCAAGGTAGCTTTTCAGCTAAAATGACACTATGACTTTTAGTAGTCAACCTTAAGATAGCTCTTTAACCAATACCTATGGCTGTTTCAAATAGCCTGGAGGTAACTTTTCAGCCAATGTGACAATGATTGTGGTTTGCACACTTTGTCAAAGGTAAGTACTTAAATAATATTTTTAGGAGGCCAAGAAATAAGAATTCCACAAGTTTAGTTTCCCCAGCAAACCTGGCGCCCTTCTGACAATGGAACGGATGTTATTAGGTTCTATTTGCATTTCATTGTTTCCTTATCTCGTTGTGTCATCGAATTTGTGATGGGATTATAATAAATAGGCCAAATAGCCCCATGCTCGTGTTTGCTTATTTCATTCAATGCTTATTTTTCTATATTTGATACGTCCTATTGTAATTATAGTCTGAGGCATTAGTTTAGATAAATAATAGCTATGACGCCCGCAACTCCGTTGCGCCAAAATGTGGTTATCGCGCGGGAACCGTTCGTTTTTCCAGGATGAAAAGTACCCTTTGTACTTTCCCCGGACTCAAAGTATCTCCATACCAAATTTTAACAAATTCAGCGGTTTGGGCGTGAAGAGGCAACAGACAGACAGTCAGACAAACTTTCGCATTTATAATATTAGTATAGATTATAATAATTTGTAAATTACAAAGTTAACGTTTAAAACAAGTTAACCCTTGCTAAATTGACTAGCTAAAAGCCAAGCTTTGTAAGGGCTCGCGTCGTCATACCTTGACTGACTGATGATAACACATAACATAACATTTAAATAAAAACCAGCCAAGTGCGTGTCGGGCCACGCGCAATATAGGGTTCCGTAGTAACGCTAGTAATTTAATTATTAATAATAATAATTTTTGTATGGTCAATGAATGTATATTTATAACGTGTTACACTACTAATAACTTGATATCAATAAAGCTCAAAGGAATTTGAACGAAAAGTTTCTATAAACTTCGCTGAATACATTTTTGAAGTGAAAACTTCTTTAGCGGCGTTGAGCACTTTTGTGGGATGGGTAAAAACTGTGAAACTCGCGTCAGATTCTCGTGCTGATCGAAAATCCTTGGAAAAACCGTAAGACGGTTGGAGAGTAGTGTTTTGTGTCGAACTCGAACTCGAACTCGAATTGATTGTAAGGGTTTCGATTAATTAAAAAAAACGATTTATTAAAAATCAATTTTCTTAAAAAAATGGGTTAAAAATTTAATCGATTGTAAGGGTTTCGATTAATTAAAAAAATCGATTTTTTATTTATTTATTTAATAATTTATGTACACATAACCAGTTTACAAGGAAAACTTAAAACTAGATTTTTAATAATCGATTTTCATAAAAAATGGGTTAAAAAATGCACAACGTTAATAATTAAGTTTTCACTTCTGCCGGCACTCCCGGAGTGCAACCCGTGTTGTTTTTTTTTTTTTAGTTGATCGACTATTATTCAACAACTTTTGAAGTCTTCTTAGCCGCGGTAGTTTTCCTTTTAAATTCGACATATTTCCTACTCCCGTGTATTTTTTCACATTTTCAGAAGCAACCGTTTAACTGACTAGAAAAGGGGGACACTGGACTCTAAACGATTTTTTCCACTTTAAAACTTCATATTTCACAAATAGATCCCTAAATCGAAAAATAGTCTTTGAATACTCATAATATTAATTAAAAAAAAAAACCTTTCCAACGACATACCACACAATGGGCTGGACGCAAAAAAAAAATATCATTCCCGCTTGATGTGTAGGGGTGGTACCATAATTTATTTTTTTAAGATTTTATTTATCATTTTGTCAGCATAATTAATATGTGCATTCATGCCAAATTACAGCTTTGTAGGGTCTATAGTCTCTGAGCAAAACCGCGGACAGACAGACGGACAGATTGAAACTATAAGGGTTTCTTGTTGACTACGGAACCCTAAAATCACTATGTTAAAGCACGTCATATCAATTATAGGCGTGATAGTTTTTCCGTGAAGTGTACCACAAAATGTTCAGGTTGTGGCATATTAAATAACAGGCGTTCGCCCTGATTAAATAACATTCAAAACAATTTTCAAATAAGTTTCCAAAAATCTTTTTACAGACGTGTTTCTTATGTTATGTAAAATGATGGTTAAAAAAGGAAACCCCTTATTCCTTAATCTTATTGCAGATGCTTTGAAGCAGGAGCTAGAAATAAATATATAGGTGAAGCAATATTTGTTTTACGTCAAAGTATCTACTAAGTGGTTATTGTTATTTGATTTGCGTTACCTATTGTTTTATTTACCCTAAAATTATATCATTAATATCAAGCCAGACAATTTTCACGCATTAGTCATACCCTGTTAGCTTAAACACCTTTTGTTTTGTACAATGGCCATTAGGTACAAACAATCAATGAAGTTATCAGTCTAGGTGTTCTGTTTTCACACGCATTGTCTGCTAATCACTTCCGATCGGGTGTTAAATATTTATCTCCAGGTAGAAGTATTAGTCACGTCGCCACCGTTAATCCAGTAAGCTTAAACTGTTGGCTCTTCCAAAAGTAAGAGTCCAATTGGTAATTTTGCGGAGTGAGTTATAATCAACTAGTTGACGCCCGCAACTCCGTTGCGCCAAAACTCGTTTATCACGCGGGAACCGTACATTTTCCCGGGACAAAAAGTATCCTATGTCCTTTCCCGGGGCTCAAAGTATCTCCATGTCAAATTTCAGCAAAATCGGTTAAGCGGTTTGGGCGTGAAGAGGTAACAGACAGACAGACACACTTTCGCATTTATAATATTAAGTATGGATGGCAAAGGGACTGCTAGATGGATTTAACCTGATGGTTAAACACTAAATTAAATAATACCAAAGGTTTAAGTCTAGAGATCAGTGCCTTGCATTTTACATTTTTATGAGAGTAGGCCACTTTATTTCCGCCGCCGCCGTAAGTACGTAATCTGTAGGGCCTCTTTGGCCGCTGCCGCCCATCTAGATTCTAGGTCATGTCCTATAAGGCCCTTTTTAACCGACTTCCAAAAAGGAGGAGGTTATAATATGTTCGTCTGTTTATATTTATTTTGTATGTTCAACGATCACTTCGCCGTTTGTGGACCGATTTTCATGATTCTTTTGTTGTTGTACAGGTTTGAATCCGAATTTTGTACCATGTTCACAAAAGTGGTAATCTGATGATAGGATCTATGAGGAATCGAGGGGACTACTTGAAATTTGTATGGAAACATATAGTGATTTCGATTTTTTCTGAAGCATTCAAGGTAAATGCTACCAAAAAGTAAAACTTCGTACCAGGTTACAGATTAAGTTCTATGTCAAGTATCTCAGTTCTGGGCTGGTACCGACTTCAAACGAATGAAAATTGAGTACAGAATTCGTTGAGAATTAGTCGAATTTTGAAAAAGGCACTAATGAAGAATAAGAATTATTTCATGCTTTTTAGGTCATTTTAAGAATTTTGTTTTTTTCTTGGAAGTCGGGTTCAATGTTAAAAAATAATAATAATAAATCCGGGGCTAAGTCAGTGTGCTAAGTAAGTTAATGGGAAAGGACCTTCTAGTTGGATAACCTAGACTTGACTTGATAAGACTCCGTTGATCATCTGCATCATTAAAGGCTTAGAAGTCGACGGTTTCTGAAGCCTGGATCCTTTTGACCAATGCAATGGAAGGAATTTCTGTTAATCTCCTTGACAGCTGTGGGTGGTGGCGTTATTGGGATTTTCTGTAAGAATTTTTCGTAAATGGCGTGCATATAAATAATATCCTAGTAGATTTTTATTGTATGCAACTATTCACAAAAATTTTCAGCTGAAAGATTACCTTGAAGTACCTAGTAAACTGTAAAATACTTAGCTATATTTCATAAAGAGGATAAAGTTTAAAACTTTTGGTCTATTTGTCTATCCCTCGATTTACTCATATTATGTGGTAGAATTTCCCACCACAATTCAGGAAAACCGAGTCACTAAACTTAAAAGCGATCGTAAATTACTTGCTGATTTTATTAACCATTTTTTTGTTTGAATAATTTATTTAAGGAAGGAAATAGGAATAATTTATTTGTTCAGGGGAATTAGACAATTTTCAATATCAGGGGAAATAGCTATCCCACGTGTAAAGTCCATACAGTACGAACTATCTTGTGATACCAAGTTTTGGCTAGGATATACCATTCTTTATAAATATGTATGTTACCCAGGTTTTAGTACCAACCTTGGTAACATACATATTTATAAAGAATGCAGTTTACATTAGCACCAAAACCGCAATTATCCTTTTCAGGCCGAGCTAAAAATCATGACTAGAATCTAATCTGTAAATTTTTTGACCAAATCCATTTTTGCTAGTGACGTGGTTAAAAGAATGACCAATCATAGGTTGCTCTGGAACGTCCTAGAAACATTCTATGATACCTATACACGATACTATGATTGGTAGGTATCTAGTTAGTGGTTTGTATTTAGTACAAGAAAGTTATTAAGTTTCAACGAAAAATTTTCATCAGAAAGTAAACAAAAGTAGGTAGGTACTTACTTGAGCCTTGACGTAGCATAGATTGGCCAATTACTTTAATGATAATAATTATTAATTTCAATAAAACATTTTTTTCGAGAGTTTTAAAAATACTATTTACAATTACCTATACTTACACATAAAAGTTAAAATGTCTACAGCTCACACTGGTTACATATTTATTTATTCAGCGACGACGCGCTGAAATTTTCGATGGGCTTTTCTGAACAAACTTTTTTTTTCTATTAGGCAAACAAATTATACAATTCTATTTCATGTAAACGTGACCGACAGCACTGAATCTGCAGGTTTTCCGTAAACTCCTGAAAAATCTTACGGTTATGAGCAATTTGGGATTCAGCGTCAAAGGGAAAACCCACTTCTATCGTCAATTGTCTATTTGATAGGAGGCTATTCATTGGTAAAAATTTAAACAATATCTAATTTGGAGATAACTGAAATGGTTGAGTTCAAGTGCGGCTTAAAATGTTATTGATGTTTCGGTAAAACGTAATTGTTTTTTGTGAATTTCAGGAAACTGATACATAAAACAACGTAGTTTATGTTTTAAATGTTAAATTAAGTCACGGTGCACGTGCACGGTTAAATAAAGTCACAGCAGCGAATAAAATGGATGGCCGCGTCGAGTGGGGACTGAGTCGAGCAATTTTCAGGCTTTCAGAGTGGATTTGCGGCGAGTCAACTACGGAGCAGGATGAGTGCATCACTCCGGAAAGGCGCGTCATAAAAAGTTAAAAGCGCTATAAATTTCTTGTAAGCATTTTCGGGAAACAATGATAGGCTCGGCCACTTCATTCATGACGGATACAAAAGGCCAGGGGGCTGGACGAGGGATGCATCGGGCCGCGAGCCAGTGTCGCAGCGAACGCGGCGCGCGGTGGTCGTGCGAGTGCGGAGTGCGCGCAGTGATGTCCCCGAGATGAGGCTCGGCCTGGTGCTACTGTGGCTGGGGGCGGCGGCCGCCTGCGGCCCGGGCCGCGGCTTCACGCGCCGCCACGGCCCGCACCGCATCACGCCCCTAGTGTTCAACCAGCACGACCCCAACATCGGGGAGAACGCCAAGTCCGCGAGCGGCCCGCCCGAGGGCCGCATCACCAGGGACGACGACAAGTTCAGGGACCTGGTGCCCAACTACAACCCGGACATCGACTTCAAGGACGACGAGGGCACCGGCGCCGACCGCCTGATGACGCAGGTGAGTGACAGCCGCGGGAAGACAATGGGCGCTGAAGTGTCCGGTGTTTTGGAAACAGTATAGGGCGCGGGCGGTGTAAACACGGGGAACAATGGGCCGGGTCGCGGGCGGGACGGTAGCCTCGTAGCGGGTGTCGCGATTGTGCCCGCGATCATGCTGGGCGCACCGAGCGGCCTGTGACTAATGTATGAATGATGGATCCTTTTCAATTTTTACGTACTTTCGAGAAATTGTCGCCTCGGCCGGGTCGGAGCGAATGCGCTTTACGGGGGTCGTATTTTATTTTTCGGGATTGCATAATTAGCGTGGTCGGACGTTAAACGTAATCGTTTTACGGAATGTTGTGTCGCGCGTGACGGTCCTTAGAATTCGATGTTTGTTTGTGCTGATAATGTTTTCAATGTTTGCTCACGAAATGTAGTACGATTGTTGTTGAATTGAGGCGCTACGGATTCATGGTCGAAGGCTGAGGTGTCTGCGGCCGTGACGTCAATTCTCTCTCAAGTCAAGTCTCAAGATTTGATAGAAACGTCTCGATACATCTAGGCGTTTTGTATATTCTGCCCTTTAAGGCGACGCCTTGATAATTTGGCTGTAGTGATTTCGATTTTTCTCAGCAATGACTAAAGCTAAGAAATTAAAGTTCATTGTCAGTATTCATCATGTTTTTGTCTTTGAATTACCCACAGCATAACACGATTGGTCAACTTTTATAACACAGAATAATCAATCAAAAAGACCTCTGTAAAAAAGGGATTCCTATTTTGCCAACAGAGGAGAGTAATTTAAGCTTCCAAAATTTGTACATAGATTGGTTCAAGCATACACTTTATTTTGCCCATAGCATAAATGAAATGTATTTATGGTTTTTAAATTACGCGACAAAAACCATTGTGTCGCTTACGCCCTTTCCATTTTTTGCTATTCCATTGCTCGTTTTCTATGAGAGGCAGAAAACAAGCAATCTAAAACATATCTCACGGTTTTTTACTTTAACGCGGCGTCACCTTAAGTAATTTAGTCGTTCCTAAATTAAATTGTATGTGATATATATTTTTTAATTAGATCGATAAGACGTAGTACCTAACGAAAGATCAAGTAGGTGAAAATTTGATCGAAAATAGTATTTTTTATGGACAGACATTGTAAGGTTTCGAACAGAAGATGCAGGGTGCTACATCTTCTGTTCAAAACGTTACAATTCTTACATACCTACCACTCGTAGTAAAGCGAATTAGGTACTTTATCAAATCTGCAATAATAAATAAAAGATTGAAATTATTTCTAAAATTCCATATTATGTTACAACAGAAAACAATGTAGCAACTAAGTTAATTTTCCTACCGAAAGAAATAAAATTCTTAAGATTGATTTTTTTATAATTTATACCTAAATTATTAAAAAAAACAATCATAATATATTAGGTAATACTAGGCATTCTAAGTGATTTAAAATGACTTGAAGTAGTTATAGAATAAATATAAGTTAAAAATGATCGGTTTAACGAGCGTTATTTGATCTGCCGACGGAGAATGGATGGCGCAGGCTTCAACTTATAAAATAATATTGTGTAATGAATTTCTTATAACATCTATTAGCAATAAAGTAATTTATTATAATAGTTTAAGTCTTTTTAATATTGTTTTTATTACGGTAGATATCAAAAGACTAAAGTGACTACTTAAGACCTGAGAAAAGTTTACGTCAGGTACATTAAATTTATGGCGTTTTTAGCATTTTACCTACTCTTTATGAAATTAAAGATTTCAGAAAAAAACATTTAATTAAGCATTAAATATTACTTACTAATAATTTCTTAATTAAATTTTCATTGCATTGTTTTCAGTTAGAGAAAAGTAAATATAAAAATATTCTTTTAAAGCTGGCAATTTTTTGTCGCATACACAGACATATTCTATCAAGATTTCTGTGGTCACAAACTATAATTTCTTTAAATTTTCAACTTTAGGACTAATGCGTCTAGCCATACCTAAGGTTATTGCCTATGTCAGCCAAATCAAGTATTTGAGTTCGAGTCAACATAGATGACCTCGCTCTAATGGGATGGCAAATATGGAGTAAGATGGCAAACAAACATTGGCTTGTTTGCTAAATTCTGACTGCAATAAGTTTTTCACTGCGCTAGTTATTTTGCTAAATAATTAGATACTTAAATAGTATTTAATTTATTTCATTAAGTACATTATATATTATTATTAAACAGCTTTATACCTAATAGAAAATCTAGGGCAGTCATGGTTCTTAACCTTTTAGTCATGAGGGACCATCTTACCAAATGTTTTCTTGCCGGGGACCAGCCTGTTGGTTTACCTAAATTAAGGATATTTTGATAAAGAAAACAAGCACACCTATAAATAATTATAAAATTAGCACTCATTTTTCATCTAAAAGTTACAGATTTTAATTTAATGTGATTTTTGTGATTGCATACTCTTTACTAACTTCTGAATTCTCACGTATTATTAGGATGGCTTTGCGGACAACTTGAAATGCCTTCAGGGACCACCAGTGGTCCGCGAACTACCGGTTAAGAACCACTGATCTAGGGATATTTCCGGCTCGGCTACAGCTTAGCCGGAAAATCCATGAAAAGGAGCTGAAAATGTGAGCTTGTATTGTTTATAACTATTTCTGAAAACCTTAAATGTGTTAACTTAATAAGATACAGCTTTTGCTTTTTATTGAACTAGTAATTTTTCTGTCATGATTTAACAGTTTTTATGTACTTATTTTTTGTATACTTATTCCGTTCATTATAATATTTTTTCAAGGAACAATTTTATTTTGAGTTCACCTAATTTTGAAAGTTAAGCTTAGATATAAAGATAGGTTTGCTAATTAGCGTTTTTGCATTGTTAGGCATATTAAACTGTTTTAATGATTATTTCCAGTAGGTTATTGAATAACTAACCTAACCTAACACATCGTTACTAAGTAAGGAAGATACAATGTACAATATGTATATTGTGTAGTACATCTTATCTTACATAATACATTAGTCGTCTTATGTTAAGTATTTAATGTCCTTTAGTTATTTATCTACAAGTAAAATGTGTACAGTTTCACACCTACTGCACACATGAAGGCTGTTGAAAACTCTGGTAAGCAAATACCCTTTACATTCAAGATCACTTACCATAATATGCGCATTCCTATTTCTATAAAAACTACTCCTTTTAGGAATCAATAAAGTTGTTATTGAACAATTCTTAAAATAAGAACAGAAAAAACGCATACCGCGTTTTTTGTTGTGCTTCAGCAGCATCTTGAGTAGCGCATTTTCAGCAGTACTTTTCAGTCAGCCATTTTTAAGATCAGAACAGACTAAAAAACGTATGTAACAAGTTGCATTTTCAGTAGCATTTTTCGTAGCCCATTTACAGCAATAGTGTGTAAAAAATTATGTAGAAGTAACAATGCTATTGACACAGTTTTAAAATACAAATATCACCATGTGGATCGAGTTGTTTCAACCTTGAATATAAATCTTCCGGAACAAAAATACTTAAAATTAACATATAAAATTCATACTTAAACTAGACATGCATCCTCTGGTAAGTGGTAAGGGAATTAATACGTCTGCAATCGATTAAAATCGTTTACTCGATTTCAATATTCGGATACAAGGTTCGCACCTCACCTTAAAAGCAATTACGGCTTTTCGACGAAATCCAGTTTCCTCGCTAACTCCTCGAAATAGTCTGCGTGGATCCGTTATTTGTTCTGTAATTCGCAAATAATTGCATAAGATTATTTAGTTTGTTGGTCAAACATGGCCTTACTTGTCCCGGATTTTTGAAAACCCTATATCGGAAAGCAAGTTGAACATAATAGAAAAAAAAAAATTGTAGTCCTACAGACTTTTACCAAGCTCAGCTTTTCAGTCTCTTGAGCCTGAATGATAAACATGCCAGAAAATAAGATGAATATAATAAATATAAAATAGAAAAATATAGTCCTTAACACATCCATCCACGTAAAAAAAGGTAATACTAAAACCTCTTTCAGGTATTTTCAGTCAATACTCAATCCTGACGGATGAACAAGTATGCGTGTATCCATCTATGCGACTATGTACCGGCGGCCGACGCGAATCTGCCGGCTATGTACCGCACATAGCCGCCGTCTCAACCTTGCATTCGTAAAAATCCGAACCGGTTCCGTGCGCCTCCATTACTTTCTTTCTACCGTGCCTCCCATTTAACTCGGTCCCACTTTTTATCGGGAATCGGTATCTCCTCGTAGTATTATTTATTTCTCATGAATAAGAAACATAAGTGAAGTTTATGCGTCTCCGTGTGCGTTTAAGATAAACCTGTCGTCGTCAGTATTTATACAATTGCTCCCGAACGTTCGTTTGAATATTTAAATTGAAATAATTCGAACGTTCCGAAACGAAACAATAAATACGTAGGAAGGACATGGATGAGCGTCACGATTAGCCGCATGCGCAGCGACCAACCCACATTGCGTTGCGTTGTCGCAGCGGCAACGTTCCGACGCGCGATGTTTTATGATGTAATACATTGACGCGTCCTCGGCAGCAGTACCTATTTTGACTTTTGGAATGACGGACAGAATATTATGAAGTGGGAGTATGAACTTCACTCTCACGCACGTTGCGACGACGCGCGTCACAACAATAGTACTGACGCGCGTCGTCGCAACGCTGCAACGCGGCTACAACGCGTTACGCCGTTCCGACGACAAAACGCACCAAACCAGAGCGACGTGGCCTTTTACGTGTGTTTTTATATCTAAAACCTTCGAGCGTTAGTCGCGGCGACCGCAGAATAGTTTTCAGACCGCATCGCAGACTTCCAATTCCATTAGGAATTACAGTTTTATGTAGGTTTTTAACATGGCGGCGCGAGCGGCGCGGGGCGAGGGGGCGACATAAATATCTCCGTGATTTACGGCGGAGGCGGTCGCGGGATAGGTCAGCATTATTCAATTCAGTATTCGAGGCTCGAATTACAATGAGCTTTTACTGGCATCTGCCTGCGCCCGCGCCGGCCCTCGTAAACGGTACAAATGCGCGATATCCCGTGATGATTTACTGCCCCTATAAATTAGCGCAATATAAGATATAAGATCACCTAATTATCGATTGTTTGAACGAGTTTTATACGCGGGACTCGGCAAAGAGACCGCCGGCCAAATTAGACGCTTTTAGCTTATTAGCGAAGAAAAAACGAGCCGATCGTTTGGTGAATAATTGACCATAATCAAATTAATCCTAAAATTCTACGGTTGGTTTACGGCGCTGTAAAATGTAATAAAGATCTTTAACGACCTATCATAACACCGTGTTTACCATTTGTATTAACCTTTATACAGAACATTTATTTAAATGGCGAAGTAGCTACGGATTAATTAATTATTTGGCTAGCCAGATATTAATTGATTATTCAAATTTATTGATCAAATTATTATCTAATGATATCTAATATTATTGACTTATAAATTATCTGCAAAGAAACCTGCGCGCTTTTAAGTAAAACTGAAAATTTCTACAAGTCATTTCATTAGGTAATATAAGTAAATATTGTAGTTTTTAGTTATATCACAAGCTGTTTGGAATTATTGGATAGAATTTTTAATAAGATAATTTTAAATAATTTGCTTATACAAATGGCTGTTACTGTAATGTGTCTTGTCACTGGTCTAAGGTATAAACTCTAAAGCCTAATCATAGTTACGTTGTGGTAAGTAGTAGGTATAGAGTATACCCCCACTAGCAAATTTCTCTCAATCTACGTACGTTATAAGAGTACTGCACTTATAGATTACTTGTAGTAGTTTTGACATATTATGCTGTTTGCACTATTAATAGTTTTGAAAAATGCATTTTATGCTCAAGTCAGTTTATTCTTACAATTACACTTATAAGCTTTTATGGGTATGAAAATTCTAACCCTTGTTAATAAACATGCTGAAGTACAGTTACTCCTATAATAAGCTCTTGTAGTAGCTTATTATAGGAGTAAGCTTTATAAGTTGCATCAGCTGTATTGGTAAGAGCATTATGCGAGAGTATTATTAGTACAATTTATCTTTAATCGTCTCCACCAAAACTCTTATAAGGTTATTTAATCTTCAATTGTGCTTGCTAGATCCACTTGTCAAATCAGGAAGATCTGACAAGTGGATCTAGCAAGCACAATATCGTTCGAAGTGATGAGAGTTCTGTACAAAATTATAATATAATATAGGTGACAATCGTGAAAGAACTATAAACAATACTTATATTTACTTGTATACTTACATATATTTTATTACTTACTAGCGACCCGCCCCGGCGTCGCACGGGTATTAAATATATAGCCACTGAACAAATTATTAAAATCGATAGCCTATGATCTTTTACATGGTCTACTTCCTATCTGTGCCAAATATGAAATAACATAAAAATAGCTCCAGTAGTTCGCGAGATAAGCCCTTTCATATAATTTCTCCTGTTTTTTCAAGATTCTCCTATTAGTCTTAGCGTGATAAAATATAGCCTATACTCTTTCTCATTAAATGGGCTATCTAACACTGAAATAAATTTTCAAATCGGACCAGTACTTCTGTGATTAGCTCGTTCAAGTTAGCCCTTTAAAATAAATTTCCCCTTTTTTCCCACGTTTTCCTCTATTTCTTCGCTCCAAAGCTTGGCCGCTCGCGTCGAGTAAGTTCGAAGGAAATTGGATTTATTTAATTCCATCGAGCCGGCTCGATGCGTGCCTTCGAGCTGTGAGTTATGCGGTCCACACGGTAATTTTTACTCGATTTGGAGTAAAACTATCGAGTAAAACCGTATGTAAATACTTAGAATTACTTGTATTTTTTTGTTTTTTAATTAAGGTGACTTAAGTTGCACTAAAAGTTACTTATTGATCGCAAAATAATCTGCTCTTCAGTTGAGGAGAGTTGAAGCGACTATAGTAAAAGTCGACACGTGTAAATCCCCCTAAAGGCTGGTTTACACGTATCAAGTAGATAAGTGTAGTAACTAAATATTAACTTAATTTGAAGTGCCTGCCCGAAATTTGTCAAGTGACAAGCCCCGCCTGCCAACTTAACAGAAAATAGTCAAAATTCAAATTTCCTCGTTTAGTACTTAACTAAATTTCAACTTACTACTTGCTACTAAATTTTGTGTTTACATGCAATAAGTAACTTAAAATTAAGTTAAAATTTAGTTAACTACTTATCTACTTAATACGTGTAAACCAGCCCTTAGCCTTTGCCACTTGTTCAAATACTGTTCAATAGGTCTTTGAACCCGTGTTTGTGTTTATACTCGCTTAAGCGATAAATTACCGATTTGCATCTCCTGTGTAGTGTGTACCACAATATACGTTATAAACAGTAGTCGATCTTCGCATTAGACCGCTAGGATCGGGCACACACACAATAGCGTGATTTCAGATAACTGGAATTAGCTAAATGATATTAAAGTGTTATGAAAGGGCATAAAACTTGTCTCTATATTAAACGAGATTATTTTCAAGGACACGGCTTAGCTACTTTACTGTATTATATGTATATTGTGTCTCCGGTGTGTAGTGCATAGTGTGCGCTGACACTTGTATGTCAATACGACGTGTGAACGTCGAGTTTGCATAAATGGAAAGTTCTCTCATCATCATGAGCTCATAGCATTATACCTAATAACCAATACTTCCAAAAACATACCTACTTTATTTCACAATTTTAAAATCAACGTAAAAACATAAATATTTCTAGTAAATCTGAAGAGCTAGAAACTGTAGGCTTAAACACTTGATATATTATTAAAAAAACTCAATACTATGAGATAAGACTTAAGGTCTAAGAAATCATGAATCAATGCCAGTGGATACTCATTACAGGGATTTCCCTTTTATGCTATCCAATCTAATTTAAAGTGAACTCATACTATGTCGTATCTCATAAGTCATAAGCATCAATTTACTTGTTGTTGATACCATTGTGTATTAGAGAATGTAACACCGCAAAAGCATTTTTTCGTAATCTGTCATTTTCTTTTACTGAAATTTCAAGCAAAATTTAGATAAAAGCGTTTTTTTTAAAAACTAATTAGAAAATTCTAACCCATCGACTGCCACACGAATCTGAAAACAGTTGTCCATAACTTATACGGTGCCGCGGCCTGAAACAATTAAAAGTAGGTTTGTTTGATGTTTCATGCCCGCAAATATTTGTCTCTTATCTCCTCTTATCTGTCAAACCACAGTCAATGCTGGGGCACGGGCACCGGGATTAGCCAGTATTTGACGAGCAATATTACTTAATAATATATTTACATAATCTTGCGGGGCCCTGTGTTCCCATTTTTTATCTCACTCGTGTCAGAATTCCGTTTGACGAGTCAAGGTAACGTCTTATTTCTGTACACGAATATGAAATGGGAAAACGCATGTTTTGCTTGGCTAGAAATGTTATAAAATTTTAAAAGCTGTTGGTTCTAGTATTTTATCGATGTTAGTTTATATGGCGCAAACCCCATTGTTGACAGTCATTCTATTATATTTTGCACCTTACGTTACCTTACGGCTTATCACCTTGTTAAAAATACTAGAATAGCCAATTACAAGTTTTTCTATAGTATGAATTTAGTGACAATACAATTGGGTGCTTTACACATTTGCATCACATTTTTATCGTGAAAAAGGAGGAAAATTTCGTAATAACCCAAATAATTTTCCTCAGGTATTTATAAAAAGCCATTAACCGTTTACAGGCGTTAACGTAAATACTCTCCGATCCGGCGGCGTGGGTAAAATGAGCCGCAACAACAAATGGGTATGAAAGGGTTTAATTTAATCGCCTTTACTGGTGCGAGATAAGCCACACTTCCTCAAACAAATCTATTACATCAAATTGATGGGTACTTGCGAAATTATTAACAGATCCGATGAAAGTACTCGATACTACGAAAGTACTTCATGCTTTGATCACAGTCTTTGAGGGCCATTTGGTAACATATTTAAAGCTATATTTTATTTGTATGTGTAGATGAATGAGTGTGTAAATAATAGACAGATTTTTAAGTGCGCAGTAATATAATTTCAGTGGTAATCAAAGGGTTTTTGTCGACAAGAAAATCATAAATATTCGAAATATTCCTGAAAGATTTTTTGTTGAAATTAAGATCATTGCAATAATGATAATGATAAATGTCGCCAACGCCCAACCTCGAAACATTGTCGATGAAAATCAATCACAAGACATCCAAATCATAATATATTAAACATAACATTAAGAAGATAATTGCATCCAGTTTAATAGATGACTTTCACGCTAGTAATATTTTAAGGCAGTAAAAATCACGAGCGTTCTCGCCGTGTCGATTGGCACTTAAGGCTTGCACCCAATAAAAGTGCGCGCAGTTCTAACCTGTAATTGGCCGGGGTACTGCGGGCCCGCCACTTTACGTTTCTCATTGGGCCAGTTTAACGACGTGTAACAACAACAATGAGCCTGTAATGGAATTCTACACCGGAAAATTGTTTATGGTTATCGAAACCATTTTTTTTTTGCCCGCCCTACTATTATGTATTTCATAAATGCGCTATAGTGTCGTCGGTGAAACCAATCGAATTCCAAACAATACATGTGTTTACAAAGCCACATAAAAGAAACATTAAGGTGCCGTTACGGCATTGTCGGTTCGAAAAATAATATAAAATATTCTCATTAAAAGGTATGTGGGCATTTTATGTTGCGATGCGCCCGCGCAGGCGCCCCGCCGAGCCCCGGACCCCGCGCCGCCCTAACCTTTATTTATATTTATTTACCTTCCCTTCATTCAACGAAGGGCCGCCCTTTCGGCCCTTTTTGTCACCCCGATACAAATATTGTGAAAGATGCCTGCGGTTTGAGTGAATTTATTGTGCTTTGATTTTCGTTCGACTTCCATGACGATTTTTGTATTGCCGACGAGGTTTATGCTCGTTGCGTTTCCTTTAAAATTGTTTTGACTTTAACTTTTAACATTAAAATAATAGTCTACATACTACATACCTTTTTTTACACCATTACATATTTAGTTTCAGAGCAAGGAAAATATTCAATGGCAGTTTAGGGTTACAAGCTGAAATATCTATTTAAATTCTGAAAAAGTGTAGAACAAGGAAAACTTATACCAATACGAATACAAAACGTCGGTAATAAATATTAAACTATTTATGATAGGCACTCGCGTATCAATATTTTTTGCTCGATAATAAAACAATGGCAACATTACAAACCGTGGAGGCTAAAGATCAAATCTTCACCCCATTGGGCCGACGCGACGTGCGCATCAGTTATCGTGATAAATGACGTATTTATTTATCCGACGCGCCTAAATAGCTATGGTAATATTGGTCGTATAACAGCACAAAAGGTAACAAAACACAAAAGTTGAAAAAGGTAAACCGCGCTATTTACAAAGTGGCTAGCGAGGACCACACAGCCTCAATCGAGCCGCGCGTGCGACTGCGCACTAAAAAAAATCATTCCCAGCATAGATCTTTTTTCGGTTATAGATCTTGCGTTTTGGTGTGATTTGTGACGTTAGGAAATGTTAATGGGACATTTTGCTTGCGGTTTTTGTTTCGTTACTGCTATTTTATTGACTGGCATGTTTGAAGCACTTAACGACGCTAATTATCATTTATATGATCCTATCTTATGTTTAGCATAATTAAATGTATTATTATGTGTATCTATCGGTTTTATTTGTGAATATTTATCACCCGTGTTCTTTATATCGTTTATAAATAGACTAGGCTTACACATTTTATGATTCACATTTCACGTTATTTTCCTTTTTAGCGTGTACACCTGTTTGACTTATACCTATTATCGCTATAGCATCTTTTTTGTTTCTCTTAAACCACTCATTTCAATTTCAACCTTTTTTGCTTCGTTTGCGAGATTTCCAATCTCCAATAGCTTGTTGTACAAAACTATGAGAACGGGCGCGGATTCCCGTAAAAACGCAAATCGTTCCTCGGCATGTTTACGCGATGAGCCGGCCCGCTGACAGACACTTGCCAGCGCAGACACTTTGACAACATCCGCCACTATTTTAGAATACTTCGCAACAATCGACTATTATATTTTGTTGGTTATTTCTAGAAGGTTCTTGTGTGCTCCTTGGATTAATTCTGGAAATAATCTTGTTATACTTATGCGTTAGATAAATTGATTTCCGTTAAAGCGTGTTCTATTTCGTGTCATGAGATGAATCTCAAGGTTATTTAGCTCACGATTTTGCCATTGGTTGCGAAAGTTTACCTAAATTTTGCTTAGATTTGATGATGCCCAGCAAATTCAACGGCTACTTCAAATTCTAATTATCTCATTTTAAATAATAATAACGACAATATCTTTGGACGCTTCACACCACGTCAATAGATTAGCAATGCCAACAGAATATAACCTGTTGTTTATTCAGGAACCCAGCGTAAAGAAGAAGCGTAGAACTCTTTCAGACTTCTGTAAAGCATCTGGTTTGTTGATAAGTACATGTGGAAGTTGTTGTGTGTATGCTATTAGTCGGGCCGCGGTATGTACACACTGGGGTACATCTAATTGAACGTAGGCGGCCTAACCTAATTTACATTAATGCAAACGAGCATTGTTCAGGTGAGAAACTCCAGTGTCAACACACAACTCAAACATGGCTCCACCCGCTCCTAGCGGCCCTTTGTTGCTCTGACAGGATTTTTTAAAGGCCTTAGTTAACGCTTTAATGTGATTAGTCAACGTATACCGCGAGATGTTCGACTGCTGAACGAAAGCGATAACGGATCTAGTCGCTAGCGAATTCTAAATCAAAATTAGTAATTTTCAATTACTGATTGAAGATTCTATTTCTGATTTCAATGAAGGTCTATTTTCAATTTCAATAGACTAAATCTAACCTGACTAGAGAATTGGTCAAGTCAGAGTTTTTTAATAACACGTTGGTTAATGTACTAAATATGTCCAGGGTTCATTGACTGGTTGCATGAGGCTGCGGTCGTAACACAAGCAGAGCAGCGGTTTGCGCCTATATCTCTAACCTCATACTTGCACATTTGGAACAATGAAACAAATACGTTAAAGGAAGCAAAAGTAACATTCAAAGACACAATAAAAAAAGATAAAATGATCCCCTAAAACTATAGCCTTTATGCAACGACTCAACGAGGCTATAATACTGAAGTTTTTAGTCTAGATACAAATGTAAAGTAAACGACAAATAAATTATCCTAATTTAAACTTCAGCATCAATTCTAAATTCTCATTTTATCTTAGAATCGGTTTAAACTGATCCTGTCTGGGGCACGAAAAAAACCCGCAAAACCCAAAGACAAAAAATCGCACCGGATTTCGACGCCCCGTCCGAAAAGCAAAGGTGTGGTAAAGGTAAACAATAAACTTAGGACCAAAAACTAACGTTGACAGAAAGAGTCTATTTTAAAAATAAAAAAAGAGCTCATAGAAACAGTTTAAAACTGTATAAAAACAAAAAGCTCATTCAATGTGAGCTTTTAAGGTTTTTTAAAATAATTTAGGATCGGATGTCACCGAATGCTTCAGATGACGCAACGGAGACAATGGGCGATCATAAATTTAAGTTCCGATCTGCCACCTTTAATATTAATCTTGTGATGTGGTGTCTTGTATATCGTTGTGCCAACGTAAACATATTACTGATTGAGACCTCGTGCCAAAGTGCATTCTTGTGTAAGTTGGTTAAACCAGTAGAGTGAAGAAGAATAGACGTGGCTGGAGAATTGCCCTAGCATTGAGATACTTGGCGTCAACATATCGAGCGAAGTCCAGTTCCAATATCATCTAGAGGGTAAGGCCAAATTAGCCTCGAAGAAGCTTGGTGTTCTTAACAGAGCGAGACAGTACTTCAGTCCGGATCAACGCCTACAACTCTACAAGGCGCAGGTTCGGCCTCATATGGAATATTGTTCTCATCTCTGGGCAGGGGCGCCAAAATACCAACTGCTCCCTCTGGATCGTATCCAACGAAGGGCCGCTCGAATTGTTGACTGCCATAGTGTTTCAAACAGCTTGGACCCCTTGGAATTACGCCGAGATGTAGCTTCACTCTGCATCCTCTATCGGTTGTATCACGGGGAGTGCTCTGAGGAATTGTTCGGAATCATACCACCTGCAACTTTTCGCCATCGTCCCACGCGAAAAACATACCATCCTCATCACCTTGATGAGTGGCAGTTTTCCACAGTGCGTTTTTCGCGTAACTTTCTGCCGCGCACTGTAAAACTCTGGAATGAACTGTCACCAGCAGTTTTTCCGGACCTATACGACCTGCAAACCTTCAAGAAAAGAGCGTATTCCCTCTTAAAAGGCCGGCAACGCACCTGCAGCTCTTCTGATGTTGCGAGTGTCCATGGGCGACGGTAGTTGCTTATCATCAGGTGACCCGTTTGCTCGTTTGCCCCCCCCCTTATTTAATAAAATAAAAAAAAAGAATTAAGGCGGGGATTAATCTCAATCCAAAACGATAACCTTGCACACAACCAAAGACCAATCGTATACGCATCGCAATAAGATTCATTTTAGCTTAGCATAAAATTGTAGTTACTAGGGGCGGATCTTCTCTATTTTTCATGTTTTTTTTAATATCTTTGAAAATAAATATTAAGAAACAAAATTGTTCGGTTCAGAAGATTTTAATTTAGATTTACTAACAATGTATTCAAATAAAATGTTTAATTATCCTAGTTAATACTTATATTTCGATGACATAAATTTTTGTCGGAGGTGAGTTTGAAAATTAATACAGCTAAAGTATTACGTTTTATTAAAATGTTTATGGTTTAAAGTATTTTAAATATTGTGCTTTATATCACATATTTTTTTACATTTCGTTATTATATTGGAGCTAAATAAACCGGGAGTCACGGAATAACAGATTGGGGTTTATCCTCGCCTTAAGACATGAAGTCCGATAAGAGGCTTGAAAGTAGAAATTTAAAATGCACAACGCAGAGTTTTAGACTTTACGGTTCATTATGTATTCGTGACAAATCATTGGATCATAGTGTAACTGGTTCTTCCAAAAAGGAAAGAGGAGGTGACCTTAGCCTGTATAATGCTTGGATGAGAATGACATTATAGGAACACCGCACCAGTGTAATGACTCTAGTAATTACATAAATGTGTACACAACTGTATACATAGGTAAGCTGTTGAAATGATACGGTTATTTCTCAACCTCAAAGCCCTGAGATCATTACAAAGAGTTTTCATGGCTGGGTAAATACCGCTGTCGATCCTGGCAACACAGGAGATACAGTGGGACAGTATGGTGGGCCAAATATCGTTAAAAACACTTGAAGCCTGGAATATCTGTCCCACATTATAGTCTCTGGTCAAAACCAATTCACAAGAATGTGCGAATATAAAAGGCGTGTTAATAAGTTACGTTGCAAAATTGCTATGAACGCGTGAATCACTGTCCTCGCATAATATATTAACTGTCTAAACATTTAAATACACACGCAATTCTATTCTTGCAAACCATACATTTTAGATGCTGTGGTGGTAGCTCAAGACTAAAAAAATATCTAAATCTGATCTACTTTAATATTGCAAGCCTACATTGTCTATTAAATCCATAATTTTCAGATAAAATATGCTTGCAGTAATTCAGCAGTTATAGTTTCTTATTATACCTAAGATTCTTGTGATGAGATTGTTTGATAGGTGACAGGTATCGTATGAAATGTGAAGAAAAGAGGAAGAGAAAACTTAGGCCCTGCGTATTAAATCGCCATTAAATGGCGAAAGGAGGGTTCTTTTTTGAAGAAAGGTTAGGCCTGCATAATAGAGATTGGAACGTCCTTCAAAATGTAATGAAGCTTATTGAAATGGAATTAAGATCCTGGTTAGAAAACCAGAAGATTCTGTTATGTAATGTACTCTTTAGGAAGCAATTTAATAAGTTTTTGTTCAATTCATCTCTACAATTATTCATGTCTATTAAAGTAGGTACTTCCTTAATTACGTAAAATGATCTTTTGTATTTTAACTATTCCAAAAACATTGCACTTATATCTTTTTATACGCCCTTCTGGCTTGAAGCCCGCGATATCCTAGCCTACTTCTTATTTTCTTGTTCTTTATAAAAGAAAGTGAAGTTGATTATACACCGATAGAGCAACGTCCTGCCCAAACCCGCGGTAGGAACGCGTGGGTGAAGCTGATTCAACTGTTTACATTATTACGACCATCAATTTGTTTCCCATATGGTGCTTGTATCAAAGTATGTGAGTAATGAGTTTCGCTTGCTGGCCGACAGCAAAAAATTTCGTACTTGAAGTCACGATTCTCTAGATCAATCTACATACATGGTCAACTCAGGGTGAACGCTTATTTGAGACACAATTGTATCATGATAGACTATTGCAATGCAAATGCAAAAACTGTCGCATAGACTCACCATTCTTATAAGGGAACTAGATAAGGTGGTCTTTAGTATGTTGGAAAAGTGACAGATAAAGTTTGCAGACCAGAATTGAAGCTCTCTTGCTGCGCAATTGTTCAGGTTCTTCACAAAACTGTCCCAAGAGTCGAGACTCAAGTGTTCCTACTGGCTACTACATCCAGTAAACGCTGGGCTCGTCTTTCATCACTCATTCGTATGTACTTACATGAAAGAAATTAATTTGATTATTTATAATTTATATGAAGTATACAGACTTCCTCTGTTTCATAATATTCGATTACGTTCTATCTCGATTTTTAATCCATAACTTGTGTTTATATGTCAGATAAAAATCTACCGCACTCCAATGTTTATCTAGGCGTAATATAGGACGCAGTTCAAACAAGATTTTACGATTTCAGTAATTTTAACGCTAGCGGTTTCATTAGTTTTGATGATATTTATTTATGCTTCGCTCTCATCCGAGTAAGTATCTGAATAGAAGCGTCTTCACGTTAAAATTATTACTGCTGGAGGTTTTTGTACTTTCTTCAAAAGGTAACTATATGTATGTATTTAGTATGTACTTAGTATGTATTTTAGTTTTATCATAATTCATCATTATTTTGTAAAGTCAGATATAATATGATGCTTGAATGCAGCATTAATCGAACAAAGAGATGTATAACAATCTAAATTTAGTATAGCATAAACTATGAAATTTTATGCGCGTATCTACAACTTGTTGATATTCGCTTCTGTTCGCGAGCTTAATCACATGCTCTTGTTTACAATTTGTTTATTAATTTCATAAGCATGTAATTGATTTTGTACAAGCTATTTGAGCCATTACGCCATGTTCTTGGTTCGATTACGCCGACAGTTTCAGTTTACAAACATCTTAGGTCACTTACGAGAATATCTTGGGCTGGTTCGTATTTAGAAACTGGTTCAATGGTGTCGTCGAAAGTATGTGAATGGAAATAGCTACGGGGTGTACGCATGTACTAAGTAGTTAGTACATATACACGAAATGTTTCAAACACTTCACATAAACTTAAAATGAGTATCGCCACTTTGTGTTTTCACGCCGCGCCGCAGACTTAGCATTCTGTACCTGAATACTACTAATATTTTATTGCAATAAAAATGAAGCTTTGTTTCTGGTTCAATCCAATGCGTTTCCTATCAAACTACAAAGTTGTATTTTCGTTACAAACGTTGGTTTTTACATGTGATCATGATGATTATTTTGTAGTTTGGTAGCAAAAAGATTGAATCGAACTATTAGTAAAGCTGCAATCGCAATGAACTAATAAAACTCTTGCAAGAAAATGATAATTTACTCGGAATACTCGAGTCTCATAGACCGTTGGTTGGCACCAATGGGGCACTCACATTGGAGACATTTCAGAGCTAGACAGAACGCGTCCTTACATCAGTATACATAAGTGATGCATGCGATGTAACAAATCATGCACATAGGTCTAACCGCACGCGATTCGTTCTCACGGGTCTCATATTTTTATCTACATTTAACCATAAAATTGTAAAGAGGTAAACTTTGTAGTTTTTTGTTCAAGTGGTTACTGGTTACCATGAGAGCGTTCCGACTTACAAAAAATAAATTAAATAGAAATAGTTTATTTAAATATATAAAATATAATTGTACTTTAATCAATGTATTGAGTTGTTACTTTTTCTGTTTGGAATTTTAATCAATATATTTCAAAATTGAATATTCAGAAGGAAAATTTTTTGCTGAAATTAGTATTTAACTTTGTAACTGTGAAGTAGATTTCTTATACCAGTTCTTAAGATCTAAAATGCAATTAGATGATATTAAAAGATAGATAGATACCTGCACCGAGTGACATTGCACGACATTTTTTATTGTCTGTTTTTGCGCCGACATGCGATATTATGTGTAACCTTACCTTATTCGGTTGAAAAACCATTAGATCGGCGCGAGTTGTCGTAGGTTCGTACAATATCATCAGCAACTTTACCCGACTACATAGCTATAGTAGTTATAGCAGTTTTTCTCCCCAAAAACTCGACGATTACTTTTGATGGAAATGATTATAGCATATGTCGCGAAGCGCACTATATAATTAACTTTAAACAAATATAATAATTATGTACTATTTAAAATGGGAATAAAGATTTATAGATATATATTTTTTTACTATATCTTGTATAAAGTAGGTACAAAATAATTTAGGATGGTCCACAGCCAGCTTAGATATTTTGTCTTACTGCCGCACGCAGAACAATTTAATGATAACTGAATGCTGATTAAATTTGGACATAAAATTCGAACATTTTCAGTGATTTTCTTGATTAAATATCTCTGCGCCGCCGGTAGTTATTTTAAACTTGTGAAGTTTTGAAATCATTGGCCTAACTTTTTCCTCATATCCTTGACAATACCAGTAACAATGTGTAAGTGTAACGCGAGTGTATTTGGTCTAGCACTGTCCAGAACAATGGTTAATGGTGCCATTGATTTACTGAATTATTTTGACTATGGCAGTTCGTGCCTTGATAACGTTCATTTTCATTTCTATTGTTATATAAACTTTTCGTACTTCCTGCGCGTGTTTTGTTTTACGTTATGTGACTATTCATTATATTTTCATTCATTGAAGGCTGTAGGCTTAGATTTAATAAGTACTATAAACAATGTAAGTATAATTTCTTCTATTCATAGCGGTCTCTCTACGTTAATCCATACCAAGAGATCTCTACATCAGAGATGATCATATCTTACTCGTCTATGATTGCCCATAAACTGTGATCGACTTCATAATCTTTTTATATTCATGATCATTGTAGCCCAAGGCGAAGACCGGCTTTAGGTTGCTATGTAAAATCAATTTCAAAAGGAAAACAATTATGCTGCAACAAACTTTAATATTCTGGGACATTCTGTTCTTCAAATATTAATTAGGTTTCTACGAAAGCGGCCGTGAATCTTCATAGAAATGTCTCGAACGACTACTTTTACCGGGCAATGAGACATAAACGCAGAATTATTGGTCATTGTTTTAGCACAAGAATCGACGCACCGTCGTGACCATTAAAATACGGGATGCGTTGGCCTGAATGTCCGAGAATACTGTTCGACTTTGTCCAGATTTTTGCCTAGATTTCCCCCAATTTCTGAGTGAATACCTAGTCATTATATCACTGTTACTATCAAAGCATTTTAAAGATGCCCAATGTCTTATAGTTTTTTTGTCTGTCAACTTACGTTTTAAACGTATCAAACAAGGACAAAACATCGTATAATAATCACAATTTAGTTTTAATATAATTATATCGAGTAGGTACTAGCGGTCGCCTGCGGCTCCGCCCGCGTGGATATCGGTTACCGCCGCAAAAAGACACGGTCAGCAAAATGATTCCATGTCAATTCACAGAAACATCGACGACGCAGTCATTTTCGGCAGGCTGCACAGATTGTCTTTCTGTGGATGTTAAAGTTGTTCCAAGTTTAGTTGATCCCAAGTTGAAAATATTTAAACATACAGTCAAAACCGTTTATGGCGACATCGTTTAGACCAACATACCGGTTAAATTGACGAAAATCAAAGATCCCGGCTGAATGCTATATGATCACCTGGTCACTGGTTATTACAACTATCGGTTTTTACGTTAGTCGTATATGAGTAGTCCCTTCGATGTCGTTATAACAGATTTTGACCTTATTTTCGTGAGGGATACTCACACACCACGTAGGTACTGGTGCCGTTGTAGTACACGCTATGTATCAGAGATGGCGCTGAATGTGAAAAATGATTTTCCCTGTTTTCCTGCTTTTCTCTTAAAGTTTTTTCTGATTTTTTTTTCTATAAGCCTCACGGAGCCCGAGACCTTTGCAACCTTTGCAACAAAACCGTGGAAATCGGTTCGAGCGTTCTGGAGTTATAGCGTCAGGAAGGAAAACCCGACTTATTTTTATATATTAGTAACTAGATGACTCCCGCAACTCTGTTGCGCCAAAATTCGTTTATCGCGCGATAACCGTACATTTTTCCGGGATAAAAACTATCCTATGTCCTTTCTCGGGACTCAAAGTATCTCCATGCCAAATTTCAGCAAAATCGGTTTAGCGGTTCGAGCGTGAAGAGGTAACAGACAGACAGACAGACAGACAGACAGACAGACAGACACATTTTCGCATTTATAATATTAGTATGGAAGTATGGATATCGATCTTTGTGATGTAAATCTCTTTTTTACAAGAATATGTTTTAGTATTTACAGTAAGTAATTGATTTTCTTTAAAAAACTTACTTTTCAATTAAGACAATACGCCTTAAGTAGGTATAAATAAATACGTATATAAGTTTAAGGATAATAATTTTTTTATTAACTTCAGCCGTCACTTTTGAAGTACTTAAAAGTTTAAAGTAACAATTAACATTTTGATGCGGCATGAAAATCATGTCAATTTAATTAGCTGCCAAAAAACTGGAACGGCATTTTAAACGGCGTTGTTTATATGTTTTTTACTCTCACATAAAATTGACATTATTTTAAAATTTTTTTGGAGTTGCAAGTTAATTGCTTTTTGCACACGAAGGCTGTGTTTTTTTGTACATGGGCAAATAACTTTTTATTTAAACTATAAAGGCAAATCACGTTAGAGGAGTAAGATTTGTTTTTATATATAAAAAGTCTCTCTCTATTCTCTTAGGGTCTGTTTTACCACTTTCTGATAAAGTGCCGAATAGGCTATTCACAACTTTTTTGACAGATTCTCTATACTTTATCTGTCAACTTAAGTAGTCGCTAGCCTATTCGGCACTTATCAGGAAGTGGTGAAACAGGCCCTTATTCTATAATAACATGTAGATAATTTTAAATTGATGTACTTTACACAAGTTATTATAGTTTGTTCGTTCTAAGATGATATGGGTGACAGTTCTCATATTCCTTGCTACGGAATTTTTTCACAAGAAAACAAAAATAAATCAGAATGTAATAAATTATATTCCATCTACAAAAATGAATGTTTTCTGTAACTGTAAATGAATAAAAATGAAAAGTTGCTAAATGCTAACTTATTGATATAAAATTATAAATATTAACTTTGAAATAAGAGTATAAATAAATTTATTGTTACGAAAATATTTGAAAAATGTCAGATGCATGAAACGAAACTTATGTCAATAGAGATTGACACAGTTGAATCGAAATCAAATCGATAAAAAAGGGTGGCCATCTTAAATCGTCGGCGTCACTCTGAAACATCAGTACGAAATCGATAATTTCGATTGCAATTCCTTTACGAGGTGATTCGATATTTTTAAATTATTCGATTAATTTTTTTAGGTAACTTCCCTACTATTGTCAATTATAATGTGTCACGCATATCATCATAAAACGAACAAACTATAGTGTTAGGTTGCCAGATGGTTTTGCTCAATCAACTCAAATAGTTTCTAATGGTTAAGGAATAGCATTTGTAAAGTGTGAAAATAATAAACTTTAGCGTTGTGAAATGTGATGCAACACACTTGTCCATAGTCACAATAATTAGAAACAAACAGCAATAAATTGTATGCAATATTTGCAAATTGTTTTGTCAAATATTTCATTCTGAATAATTAGTTAAACTTTATTGATATTTCGTTCTGCATTGTGTTGTAAAACATAGACAAACCCTTGTTAACACAGCAACTTTGTTCCAGAGTACTCAAACTATTTTGAGTAAAAACTTTGTGTAAAAGTTAATCCAGTGCCTAAATTACTACGCCATATTTTATCGAAATCCGCCCAGTAGTTTTCGTGAGCACATGACGTAACAATCAAACTTACAAACTTTTATCTTTCTAATTGACATAATATTATTATGTATTACAACTACGTAATATTACAATAACTTTTGATGCCTCAATTTTTCGTGATACTTACCAAAACTAAAGTTCATATCGTCAAATTAAACACCAATATAAACGTTTAAGGCGAGGATTTAAATAAATTTTCATTTGAAACTTATCTCGAGTTTGGTGCCAATAAATTACACGTCGCTACACAAAAGACGCCTGAGACGTCGCCGAGATAACATCGGAACCAAATCATAACCTAAATAGCGTTTAAACTACTGCAAAATAAACGCTAACTTGATGGTCAGTTTGAAAATATCAAAATTCCCCCAAAATTTTTATATTTTTATTTGCGACAAGCAAGGTCCTTTATTAAACAATTGTCTACAGACTAGGCACACAATCGATTTAAGAGCAGTTTTTTTTAAAAAAGCACCATTAATGGCGATTTGATATTCTTTACTGCATAATTAATTAAATTGAAAACTTATAGTACTAAACAGCTATCTACATTGAATCCTGCAATTAATGTATTCATCTTCGTATTTAATAACTTGTAAGTCAAACACAAAGTACGTCCATAACTACAGAGTTATTGCTAAAACTTAAAGTAATTCTCATAGATAATTCTATCAAATCTGAGTAATAATGATGTAAATCACACAGTAGTAATAATTACGATAAGTGACAGTTTGATTTTGCTTGTAGTTGAATAGTTTAAGCGCATTAAGATATCATTTTAGCGATAAACTAGCGACTCGCGATGACATATCTTAGGATTTATATTACCACGGTTTGCTTAAGTAATATGTCGCTTGTAAGACCTTGCTAATACGATTTATTTAGGCTAACCGCTAATGTACAGGTTACGTGTTTACGCTCCTTTACATTTCTTGAACATTTCAATAAGAAAATTAAAATGTAAAAGTCGAGAAATGCTTTCTATTTAAGCATTTCTTGAATTGTAATTTTCTTTGTAGCTTGTATAAATATTTTGTAAGCTTAAGAGTCTACACTATACTATACCATTCTACAACAATTTTACAACCTAAAAGTGATATTAAAGAAAAAAAGAGAAGCAGGTGATACCATAGAAAGGAGATAGTTTAGTATTAAAGAGGAGCCAAGTCTCCTGACGCTGACCAGCCTTTCTGACTGAATACATGTCCATGATATAAGTTAGACTTTTGCATCCTAAACAGACTTAAGCTCATCATAATATTGTATTTTTACTGCATGTTTCGTTGCTTCACACGTGTTTAACAATATCAATAACTCTGAAGGTTTCTCGAACATTCTAGACTGAAATTAGCCTGTCATAAACTGAATCGATCAGCCATGATAGCGCATTGTGTTCGAGACATTTATACTATTTAGGGCCGGTTTTTATGTACCTGTTCGTTAAACGATTTTCAACTTTATGTGTATAGTAATAAGATGAGGTACAAGACTGTACCTGCGCCGAACGTGGCGCCTCTCTATTCATATTTAAATTTGAAGTTGAGTAATTTTTGACATTTACACGTACAATACAAATCTGTCCTTCATATGGCTACCAGGTTTTTAAAGCGCCATTAGATTTAAGTATATTGTAAATTGTAATAGATAGGCCAATTGATATTTATATGAGATTAGCTCATTTAATTCTTAGTGTCTTAATCAACTTACACTTTAGCTTCAAGAAGCAAAGTTTTAAGAACCTTACGTTTAAAATACTTAAGCAAAATTGCCACACCTTACCTTTCAACTTATGTAGTTCTTATGCTAAAATATCCCTTAGTTACCATTTTGCGAGGAACTCACAAGCTTATATCAATTAATTGTAATCCCCCGCTGCGCTGCGCAACGTTGCACATTAGCGCAGCGCTGCACTCCTCCCACAGAACTTTTATTTTATTTACGGCGAGGCGAGGTGAGACCCCAATTTCGCACACGATGATAATTATACCCTAGCAGGCCACCATCTTGGGAATATATAGGTTGATATACATTAGGTCCGGTTTGCGCCTCATAATTCTAAGGTCGAAATTGCATTGGGTTTTTACCGATGCATGCTGCTCACGTTGTAAAATATTCCATACCTTTTTTTATGAAAGAAGGGGGCAAACGAGCAAACGGGTCACCTGATGGAAAGCAACTTCCGTCGCCCATGGACACTCGCAGCATCAGAAGAGCTGCAAGTGCGTTGCCAGCCTTTTAAGAGGGAATAGGGTAATAGGGGAGGGTAAGGATGGGAAGGGAATGGAATAGGGGATGGTAGGGAAGGGAATAGGGTAGGGGATTGGGCCTCCGGTAAACTCACTCACTCGGCGAAACACAGCGCAAGCGCTGTTTCACGCCGGTTTTCTGTGAGAATTTCTCCGGTCGAGCCGGCCCATTCGTGCCGAAGCATGGATCTCCCACGTATGATCTCCCTCCTACTTCTTAAAAACCTACTTATTATCGGAATATATTTATTTAAAGGCTTGTCAGTAAAGTCAGGTTTCGAACCAATTTCCTATTAAAATTGCGCCATCTAATACACTTTATACGAGGTAATCCCGCCAAACTGAGTGACATATTATTAGTCGGCGCGTTACATTGACAATGATGAATACATTGTCAATATGATTAATTTTAAGTTTAATAGCTTGCCATCGATACTGCAATGATTGACTTAGTGATAATACGCGGTAAAGGTTGGTTCGCATTAGGCGTGCTACGCAGGGGCATTCTACGCCGTAACTCTGACGTAGCGGGTGTGAGTACGCCTTAATAATGAGCCAATTTTCTTCCGGGGAATCGGGTAATCTAGTTTGTTGTGAGCAATTTACATGCTGATGACATTACCGTGATCTGATGAGTCCACTTTACAACAGGTTCTAATCATAATTTGTTGACAGCTTACATCGAATATACATTTATGAAAATGTTATAACAGTTTTACATACGTTTAACGAACCGTGAAATTCCAGAGTTAAATCAAGTCTAAAACATCCGGCAAGTTTTCAATAAAAAGGGACATTTTGAAAGGGACGGTGGCAAAAAGCTCTCTCGTGTCGATGTCGAGATAACGTTAAACATTTGTTATCGTTATCGCGGCGTGGCTGATGTGGGTGCAACATATCCCGCCAGTTGGCACCCACGACAAATTGGTAATTAATTACCGACCGCCGCGTTTGATCGCGCCGAAATATCTGCGAGTGTCCACCGACCCTAATCGGGTCACAGTTATGCAAATATTTTTAATTGTTTCCTCGTCAATTTGAATGTTAAGCTACAATAATCTTAAACAGCTTACAAACGCGATTTTTGACAGTTAAAATTCGAATAGGAAAAATGCAGTGGCTTTTAAGTTTTAAACTTTTTTTTTTCTTTTGATTTCAATAGTTTGAGTCGTCATTTCGCCCATATACTTTTTCTGTCGCTTTGGAAATAATTTGTTCGCGTAAAGGTTTGTAATTTTTGAACCTAATTTAAAAAGATTAAACGCCGCCAATCACATGTTCTGTATCGACAAAACCAAAGGTTCGCGAAAACCAAAATACTTAATGGTAGAGATGGATCAGACAATAGGAGACCACAGGAGTCCTTTGTCCGCTGACAAACGACACAAGTCGCGGGATATTCTATTACTAAGATTTAAAACCTTGGAATGGAAATAAATGTGAAAGAATATCTTTAACTTTATAATAGTGTCGTAGAAAATATTTTTTAATATCACCCCGAATGTAATCCAGATTCAAGATGAGATAGTATAGCTGAGGCACTAGAAATGCCGTAGAAACATAACATTAATGTACACATCGATACTATTATAAAATCAATACGAAAGAGAGTGTCTGAGCGTTTTGTTCAATTATTGTGATAAAATTTTCTATATTTTTAATCTCGAGAAAAAACTTTTACCGAATTTTTCATCAACACAAGAACATCTAGTATATAGAACCCTCGTAGGAAAATCGGGTAATAACCTCATTTGACACTAGAAACCGTTTGTAAACTGCGATTCCCGCGAATTCCCGGGGTCCAGTGGCGTGGAAACCACAACATAATCTCGTGTCAGTTTGTCTCCCCGTAACGCTAATCGGTTGGAAGCGTAACGTAAACCAATATTTTTTGTAACAAAAATTTGCGGCCCAAAAAGGTTGATTTTTTATTAAGTACCTTTTTCGGGATATATCTAATTGTTTTTGCGATTAATATAAATATATAGAGCACCTTTAAATCTTTTGTTAGAATGAAGAAAATCATCAACAAAATGCAATTCAACACTCAATACATTTTTGATTCACAAAAACAGTAACTTCAGAGTTTGTCAAATTATTGAGGATATCAGATTTGATTTGGGCACCGAAAACAATACGAACCTTTTGTGTAACTCGAGACGACCGGGCCGGTTCACCGCTGTTGCGACAGAGGTTAAATCGCAGTTAACTAACGTACACGTCATATAACGACAATATCAGTAGAGAAAATGATATTCCATACTAGAGACTCGCCCCGGTGTCGCACAGGTATAAAATATATAGCCACTGAAAAAATGAGTAAAATCGATAATCTATGATCCTTCACGTAGTCTACTTCTTATCTGTTCCAAATAACATAAAAATTGTTCCAGTAGTTCACGAGATAAGCCCTTTCAAATAATTTCACCCGTTTTTTCCCCACATTCTTCTATTAGTCTTAGCGTGATAAAATATAGCCTATAGCCTTCCTCAATAAATGGGCTATCTAACACTGAAAGAATTTTTCAAATCGTACCAGTAGTTCCTGAGATTAGCGCGTTCAAGTTAGCCCTTTCAAATAATTTTCCCCGTTTTTTTCCACATTTCCCTCTATTTCTTCGCTCCTATTAGTCTTAGCGTGATAAAATATAGTCTATAGCCTTCCCCGATAAATGGGCTATCTAACACTGAAAGAATCATCAAAATCCGTTGCGTAGTTTTAAAGATTAAAGGGAACAAAGGGACATGAGAGAAAAAAGCGACTTCGTTTTATAATAATTATGTATAGATTATTATACATTCAACCTCTTTACGATAAAACCACTTAATTTAATTTTGATGTAATATAAATCGCAGAATAGTTTTCATCCCTAGAATATTTTTAATTCTTGCGCGATAAACGTGTTTCGGCGCAACGAAACTGTGGTCAACTTCTAAATTAATATTGCTTAAATTCCCTTTATCGTTTCTTTTAAAATAATTTCTAAATTACTACGTCATGTGTAGCTAAGTACGTATCCTACCAACATTCAATAAACCTCTCAGCTAACCAGAGTTTAACTGTTGATTAAGCATCGTAGAACCAACCCCAGTCACCTGAGCAATTCCGCCTGTTAGCAACTCGATTAATTGATACACTAATATTTTATCTCGGCCTGTTAAAACATTGTCAAAGTGATTTGTGTTCGGTTTCTGATGGGCGATAAGATTTGATGGCTCTCGGGGAGCTGCTAGGGAGTTGATAAAAAATATATAAATGACCCTGATACCCGCTATCGAGGTAATTTACTACGTACATAGAAAGAGACTTGGTATAAAATGCTCCTGCGTTTTTATGAATGGCTACTGTACCTGATTTTTATATGGGCTTATGTACTTTATTTTACATATGAATAGTGTCATAAAAATTTATCACGTAAAAGATGAATTAGAACGTTCCGTTTTTGGCTCTGCTATAACCTTAAGCTTTAAAGTATGAAATTCAGACTGATGTAAGATGGAAATGATAATTCAATCGTATGACTCATTCGAAGATCAAACACGTCAAAACCACGTCTAAATCACTAAATCGGCGAGCACATATCAGTTTGAGTCCGTGAGGTCCGGCGGTGTGAAGCAGATAACATCCATTACGGCCAAACAAAAAGAGTTCACTTATCAAACACTTACGACTCGGTAGTCATTTCACACCGATTAAAAAAACACATTAAAATATGCGTGTCGATCGACGGTTAATCCTAAAACAATGCTAATGGACGCAGCCGCTAAGACCTGTCGTCGACGCGTCACAATAGAACGCCTTTGTTTTGTTTGAGCCGAAATCACAGCATTACGAGTATACGCCCGGCCGCATCCACCATGAGCGATGAACGCGGCCACGTCAAAACATCTTTATCGTGTTATTTGTCTTATAAAATATTATCGAGAGGCACTCGGGGACCGTCAGCAAAACGATGATACGTGTGCGATTGTTGATTTTACGCCCACGCCCTTCGCCGGACGAGGGACAAACAATGAGAGCGATTAAGCGAAGTAACTTTATTATTGTTGGAGAATGCTGGGAACGTTGCCGACCGTACCGGGCCGCACCGACGCGATGCGACGGCCGCCTCGAATTGTGTAGCTCTGATTTACTGATAAATCAATAAATTTTATTACGATAGCTAAAGCGCGTCATGATTTCGCTGATATATTATCTAATGGCTCATAACGACCGGTGATTTGTTTCGAGGCGGTACCGACAGCAAATACATTTGTATTTTTTATGTTGTATTTATTATTCAGACTAAGAATATCTTTTGTCTATATTTCGTTCAGTAGTTCGACAATTTAAAACCGAGCCCTAAATTACGTAAAAGTGACGCACGCCAAATGCCAACTAAAGTACAACAATTTATCCGACAACCTTTTCAGCTTCTCCGTCGAACACTTATAAAGCGAAACGCCGCGGTAATGGGTGATAGTGTATTTAGAGTGATATCGGGTAATAAAGCGCGACCGGTTCGGAAAAGGCGGTGCCTCGTCTCATGTTGCAATCGCTTACTCGTCGAGTTTTCTTCACCCGCCGTGTTAAAAGTGACGTAATTACGGATGCAAATCGATCAGCAGTTATCGTCGAGGCGGCGAGGGGAATTAGCAACCCGCGGCAATCCCCCGCAACCCGCGGCGACCCCCCGCAACCCCGCGCAACCTCTCGCAACCTCCCGCAACCGGCCTTTAATGTTTACAGCCTTCCGCGCGATTTAAACGAGAATAATTGCGTAAAACATTATTGATAATATGTTGAAAATATCAATAATAATTACGCACATGTAAAACTCGTACCTGCCTTATTTTTCATGCGCGCCGCTGTCTACAACTCCGCCCATACGTTCTCTTTTAAATAATTAGCACTCGAATAAAATAATGCCTTACAAGAAGAAGCGTTTTAAAATATTCAAAGTTGAGACACGACGCTTATTTCGAAAAATCTTCACATTTTATTTGCAAACTGTACAGTGGAATTTAAATTGTTGGGACAGAAAATTGAAATAATTTTTATCTTTTAAGTTTACATTTTTTATTATTTTAGTCGATATATGCCAATATCGGTGATTTATAATATTTATTATGTATAATGTACGTATAAACAGACAATCCACACATGGGACGGAGTATGTATTTATATAAAGGGGTATTAAACAAGCGAAGCCTGCAGGCTCTATTCACTCGGCGCTCGTAAAGCAAAGCACTTAAACCCGAAAGCAGCCAATTCTCGAAACTTTACTATCCTGAGTTATACGTGTTTGTATGGATAGATGTTTGTCACTTACTTTAGTAACTCAATGGCGTAGAATATTAGCAGTAGGCGACAATAAAATTTATATTTAATAGTTTGTTAATATTGCCATTAACCCATCAAGCCCCATAATCTAGTATCGGTGATCGCGACAATAGAATAACAAAAGATTTCCAAGAATCTGCGATCGGAGCATTAATAAGACTGACGACGCTATTTCATTATATCATGAATTTTCTATACATATACAATATTTTGAAATGTGAAAAATATTTATAATACCTACTGAAAGTTATACATAAACCTCAAACAGTACAATCAACTCAAAAACTTTAATATACACCCAAAAATCTTACCTTACGCAGCTATTAGGTAAGGTAAGCATCTATAGTGTATTGTCTAAAATATAAATATGATTGTCGATTGTCGGTTCTCAACGATGACTTGCAGCGGAGATCTCATTGACTCCGCCAGTGACCCCGGCATCATAAATTGTGTTCCCGCGGGTAACAATAACGTAACAAGACGGCTCGAAGGACCAACAGGTGGGTCTCGAATCGATTCCCATTCGATACCAATTTCGACCAATTATTACTGGATTCTGATTGGCCCGTTTGATCGTCGTTTTTGATTTTATGGTGCAAGTTATTTTTGGTGTAAGTTTGTTAATAAGGCTTGAAAATTTCGATTGAATTGTCATTGAAATGTTAAACTCGTAGGTCTACGTAACTATAATGATATGCAGTAAAAAAGACTTAAACGCGCGCCGCGTTTTCAAAAGTTTTAATTCTATACTTTTTAATTTTAATGTTTTTTTAATTGTTTTTTTTAATACAATAGACGGACAGGAAGCAAAGGTTTTATAAACAGCCTGTATCACAGTGCACACGGATCGGTGTCTTGTTTCAAAAGAGTTTTTTAAACGAGTGAAAGGTGGCTGGGTCTCCTTAAAAGCCTTGTGGACTGTTTTCGTTAGCGGTTGGCTCTATGAGAAAAAACCTCGAAATACTTCAAAGATCTACCTGCATTTGTTTGCACGCTATAGACGCTTTCGCACTCTTTTGCTGGAATTTATTAATCTATTTTGAAACATTGTGAAAGCTGTCTTACGTTTTTGTAATGCATTTTCGCATAATAAATTGTTAATTCTAAATGGTTAAACTTTAATCGGGTTATTTAGTTTGAAACCTACTTTATACGGAATATATATTTATATTATGAGTTGCATAATAAAATTATTTTTTATTTTTGGAATGTGAAAAGATTATCTATTTCAGATATTATAAGGTTAGCGTTAGCAAATACATATCGGCATATTAATGTATGAAAATTTTATTAAGTTATATTGAATTCAATAACTTTCTTTTACAAACATTTAGAACCAACATATACATGACAGGTTCTTCGACATTACGGTGTGGACAAACAACACCTCCCTGTTGTAAACCAACTGTAGTACACGTCGGGAAATATTTGTATTGTGGCTTAGAAAATTACTGATAGTTTTAATCATTGGGTAATACAGAATATTAAGTAAAACTCCACTAAGCTCTACAGAGCTGTAGCAGTGCAGTACTGTAGCTTAATTATTGTAGAAATTAATTGCTAATACTCTTATTTCAAAACCATAAGTCAAAAGCTCCAATTTTAATTCGTATTTAAAGTTAGTAGTTTACTATTTTTAATGAAGTTAAAATGGCTTTTTTTACGGAAGTGCATTTACAAATCTTAAGTTTCAGACTACAATTAAAAACCAATTAATGCTTTATTGTAACTTTTTGTTATTTAAATGAAGTAGTATAAGGACAGGACAAGTTATTTACATAAACCGGCCAACAAAAGCTCGACCTGCGAATCTGTTATACGCTTCTTAACTTACTTGTAAGACCATTTTGAGTTTTATTGATACTGTTAATGCTTATTGAAGTGACAAAAATTGATTGAAGTTTTATTTATTTCATTTGTGCATATATTGTTTGACAGGTATGACGAAAATACAGGTATACATTGATAATTATTTTTATGAAATATTCTGCCTTATTTTGTTTTAACAAAGAATTATTTTTAGCCGTCTTCTTACTTTGGGAAACCTCTAGTAATCTACTTTTTTTTATAACTTTTAAGTCTTAGCTAAAACAAAACGTGTTAATGTTTGAATACATTATTCACGTGTCTTCTTTTAAAGTTACATCTACATAAGGATTGCTGGAATTTCCGGTGTAGCTATATCAAAAGCTATTAAAGGTCAATAGGCATTAAATACAGACAGATTGACGTGACGTGATTCTTCTTTTAAAATCACTAATATTAGATGTAGGTATCCATTCATGTACATAATCTCGCAAAATTGTTTTTAAACTCAATATTTTAAATAATATATTTTTTTAATAAAATAGATAATGGTCAGAGAGAAAACAAAAATCTATTTAAGCAGTTAATAAATTAATACTTGGGAGCCCAGACTAAATATTTGTAGATGGTAGGGAACACATTACTAATTTATACTGCCTCCCCCAGCGCCCATAACGATATATTAGGATAATTAAACGGCTCTTTACATTCCTTAACACGGCATTTTTTGTACAAGGCCAGAAGTCGAAAAACCGACCAATGACTGGTTTTGGATTCGCCTTTTTTTGTTTTGTCGAAACCACAAAGTTAAGGGCAGTTTTTTTGACGCCGCCCGTTAATGTTTCGGTCTCTTTATGTATTTTTATTTATACCACTATCACGATATTGCATAGCTCTATGTAAAAACATATAATTGGCATTGAATATTTGTACCTACGGTACTTGTTTAACTTAATTGGAATTTCTAACTTTTACTAATCGTCAATCAAGCATAAATCTGTGTAATCTTGCTTTCATAATAATTATCTGTTTTGTTTTAAAAGGATAGGAGTCTCTAAGTATAGTCTCCATATTTACTGAAATTAATCTACCACTATTATAGTCATAATCGTCTCCAAATTCTTGTTATATTTAAGGCATAAAATTTTGATCACATTAAGATAAACATACCTAAAACAAATGAGGTGTTTCAATGGAAGTATAATGCGCACCTTTTTGCAGCTGTAAATGATAGGTCGGTATCCTTTGGGAAACGAATTTAAAAATAAAGTGTTATCAAAGTTTAAGTGGAATTTTATTCTGAATTTGATTGTTTCAATTGGAATTGATTCTGTTTTATCGCTTCAATTTCTCGGTTCTCCCCAAATCGCTCGAACGAGACACAAGAGGCCATAATTATAAACTTTTGTGGCTAATTTGATCGCCATTATAAATATCTGGCGGATCTATCTCGCGTTACCGCACCCGCGCCGCGCCGTGCGATGATCCTTGGGTTTTTTTCTCATTATACCGTCCGTTCCGAGTTGTTTTACCTCCGAGCTTCCACGAGAACGATCCTTAAGCCGTCGGCGTAAAGGTGTTATCGCCCGCAGAATACCTGGACGCGCAGTGCCTGCAGGTAGTCCGACCTTAGGTATTCGATATGCTCGTTATTTTAATTAATGTGCGCGTAATGTGGTTTTGATGTCGTATAATTTGGTCGCTAATTTTAAGTGCGGGCGAGCTTTTTGTCGGAGTTCCTGCGGACAGATTTCGTGTAGGTACTGACTCATTTAAATAGCTTACAGGATTCATTTTCCATAACATTTACAGAATAATATACATTAACCTGGTTACAGCGAAGCCGAAACTAATGATGTCGACAGTCTATGTATGTTTTTTTTTAAATTTAAATTCCTTGTCCCCCTAACTGTATCAGGGCTTGTTGCTATCTTATTAAATTATTTTAACATTAAAATGTTCTTTTTACACCATAAAAATCCAATAATTTTAGTATTATACTACATTATTAAAAGTTCTTATACATAAAAATTCTAATAAATTGCTAAATACTAAACTTCAGCTTAAAAACATGATATAACGGTTCAATAAATATTAAATTCCGTTCCAATTAAAATTACAATTTACAAAATATGTCAAAATTAAAACAATAATTATTATTTTTTAACAAAAAATTGAACCCGACTTCCAAGGAAAAAAACAAGTCGGGTTCAATTTTTTGTTAAAAAATAATAATTTCACTCTTTTTAGTTATATACAAGACAAGGCTTTATGCGTAGATAACCACAACGAATACTAAGTATCCTTAATATTATAATACTGTAAGTAAAATTGTGGTAAATGCTTGCAGTTATCTAAGCGATGCTGCAATTTCCAAACCTTTATCTTTAAAGGTTCATGAGTTCTGTTCAGTGTCTTTGGACCAAGAGGCACCTTCGTATGAACTTTCTCTTATTCGTAACTTAAGTGTAAGTTACTAGAAACAACATTTTAATCACTATGAGTGTTTTGATAAATTTCAAGGATTTCCCTCGATTGCTCATAGATCCCATCATCAGTTCACCACTTTCATAATTGTTATACGAAATTAAGATTATATTATCCTATACAAAAACACGAGAATTTTGAAAATCGGTCCACAAACAGCGAAACAATCATCAAAAACATCTGCTTCGATGCAAAATATCATGAAAATATCATAATGTGATGATGATGATCAATCAAATTGATGTGTTGGCTTTCAGTTGTTTAAACAACGGCGAAATCCCCGAACCTGTATCTATAAGGATTCAAAAGTTCTGTTCGGTACCTTCGGATCCAGGGTATAACCTGGTGCAAAGTTTTACTTTTTGGTAGCATTTATCTCGAACGCTTCAGAAAAAATCAAAATCACTATAAGTTTCCAAACAAATTTCAAGGAGTCCCCTCGATTCCTCATGGATCCCATCATCAGGTCACCACTTTTGTGAACATGGTACCAAATTCGGATTCAACCCTGTACAACAACAAAAGAATCATGAAAATCGGTCCACAAACGGCGAAGTTATGGTTGAACATACAAAAAAATATATATATACAGACGAACATATTATAACCTCCTCCTTTCGGTTAAAAATACGGTACAATGTTCGACTACCCTAATATGACAGCTTACAATCACAATAGTTTATTAGAATTCCTCTTGTTCGCAACACACACACTTACAAAAAGAGAAGAAAAAAATCTCTTTTCTTTCCCCCAGTATGGCAGGCAGATTCTCACCCGTCATCGATGTGCCCAATTCTTGCGAAATATCATATTTATTGCTAGCAAAAATTTCACACTCAAGTAGCAGGTGAGGAACCGTCTCCTAAACTCCTGGCTGACACAGGCACGGCGGATCCTCCTTCAACTTGAATCTGTGCAAGTAGAAGGCGAATCCGCCGTGTCCACTCAGTATCTGTGAGGTGTGGTGTGTGATGTCTTTTTGACTATTCTGTATGCAGCAGCAGCGCTTGGGAAAAAGAGTTTCGTGACTCCAGCCGTCCTTCCCACTTCGTAATATCTCCTGTCCCGTTTCTCAATCGTATCTTCTCTCAAAATACGCTTGACGAATGAAACAGGACACAGATCGTAGTCAGGTTTCCTTTTCAATCTCAGCGCGGCGTGCGGAAAAATTTTAGTTCCTTTTTTATCTAATCTACACTTATTATAAAACAAAGTCGCTTTTTTTTCCCTCATGTCCCTTTGTTCCCTTTAATCTTTAAAACTACGCAACGGATTTTGATGATTCTTTCAGTATTAGATAGCCCATTTATCGAGGAAGGTTATAGGCTATATTTTAGCACGCTAAGACTAATAAGCAGCGAAGAAATAGAGGAAAATGGGGAAAAAACGGGGAAAATTATTTGAAAGGGCTAACTTGAACGCGCTAATCTCAGGAACTACTGGTCCGATTTGAAAAATTCTTTCAGTGTTAGATAGCCCATTTATTGAGGAAGTCTATAGGTAATATTTTATCAAGCTAAGACTAATAGAAGAATGTGAGAAAACGGGGGAAATTATTTGAAAGGGCTTATCTCGCGAACTACTGGAGCAATTTTTATGTTATTCGGCACAGATAAGAAGTAGACCACGTGAAGGATCATAGGCTATCCATTATAATCATTTTTTCAGTGGCTATATATTTTATACCCGTGCGACGCCGGGGCGGGTCGCTAGTAAATTATAAAATATTTAACCCATCACAAATAATATCATGGGTTAAAATACCACTTAGGTACAACTTAATATGTTGTAAGTCTTATTATCAATAATACCTACTTTATAAACACCGCGTAGTCATCTATAAGATGTTGAGCGCCATTTTATACACCCGCTGCGCCCGCGCCGTATTGTGATCGACAGGTTGTTTACTAAAAATATGCATAATGAATTTATAATGGCTCTCCCAACTGGTATATAACCAGCAATTCAAACGACCGTATTTATTATTGCAACTGTATTATAATCCCATCTATTTATACTTTAGGAGGAGTTAAGATTACTTATATTATAATGTTTTGTTAACAAATTCTTTTCTAATACGGTTAACTTTAGTGGCTTTCAAAATCTTTTCTTAAGAATTATTGACACTCTACGTATGTAATCCTTCTGTTTTTTCGGAACCTTTTCATTAACTAATGCTATGTTATATTTTAGTCTCAATTTCCCTGTCAAAATAAGGAAAACCTTGACTTTTCCCAATATGTTTTATTTTTCCCGTGAGATGAGAAAAGCAATGTTATTTCCTTATTCATCTCATTCGTCTATATTATTAGCATTCGTTTGTAACATTTACATGTTCTAAATATTAGCAGTTTATTTAGTACAGTAGCATCAGCATATCCTTCCATCATAGCTTCCAATACAATTGTAACAAAATAACTACAGAAGTAACGAAAAGATTTTATAAGTATGGCATTTAATAAGTACTAAAACTATTCAATTTTAAAGTTAATTTAATCTAAAAAACGGCCGCACTCATGTCTCTCAGTATTGATTAAGTTTATTAAACTTTAGTTTAATCAAAATTTGGTAATAAACTTCGTTCATTTTCTGTTAAAGTAAACTAATAATTAAATCTCTCGAAGAATGACCGATAGACGCATAATCCTTAGATCAATTTTTAATTCCTACGCACTTTCCCCCGAATAATGCGAAACATTTTGGGCAATACTCCACTAATTACCGGCGTTCGTTCCCACGCATTGTGTTTGTGCTGACACTTAGCGCGCGATTGTCTTAGTGTGCCTGAGCATACAACACTCCCAAATACAGACTTCTCACTACCAGGATCCAGTATTGATTTGTGACGCGAATACCGTAAAAATGTAAAGGAATTATTATACTATACAATGTGTAGACCATGTATATGGTCTACATATCGTATCTTGTATGTAATGTATTAGGTCATAGCAACAGTTTTATTAAAATTATTCTGAGAAATTTTGTAAGAGTGAATATCACAAATATTGTAAGAGTAAGAAGAATTATTAAGAGCTAGATTGATTGAAAATCTATATTTACAATATTATGTTGTAACTTGTAGAGATTAACTACGATAACATGGCGCGCCCCTCCAAATAACTGTTTCAATGTGTGCAGTCACATTCTTATGAATGAGTTTGTATGTAGTAAGTATTCAACCAATCACAGTACACGTAATATTTCAGTTAATGTCACTTATTACCATGATTTGTTGGTCAACTAATCATAACTAGCCTACCGCGCAAGACAACGCATTTCAAACGTTTTGACAACGCACTTCAAAACGTTTTGAATTTTGGAGGGGCGCGCCAAGTTATCGTAGTTGATCTCTACCCTGTTATAGGTCCTTTATTATTATATTACAATTACTAGAGGACGCCCGCAAAACTATCTTAGGTACTTTCCTGTCTCTCCAACCAAGTGTCTCCATACCAAATTTCATCGAAATCGGTCAGCCGTTTAAGCGTGAAGAGGTTACAAATAGAACACATTTTGCATTTATATTTATCCCGTGACAATATTAGTAAGAATTTTGCTAAATTCAAATCATGAGTTAAATATCAGGTCTCCAATAATCAAAATTGGATACGCGTCCAAAAAGTTTTCATGCAAATTCAATCAATGTAAATAAAGCGATAAATCTTCGAAATATGTCACTTCTGAGCGTGGAGAATCGGGAATTTGTAGTGCGCTTCATACAACTCTTCATTAGGCGGTTCGGGTTTGTATGTAATTATGTATGGGTCCGTACGGGCGGTATGAATGCGACATCCAAGCGGGGCGTCCGATTCGTTACGTCAATCTATAAATTTTTTCACTTCAATCTGCATGCGGTGCGTGTCGCATTGTCCCGTTTCTTTATAAATATTTTGACATCCCCTTTATTTGGCGGAAGAATTATTTCGCCTCAATTGTGTAGTTTGTATGGAGTTTGTATGGGATTCTCCACGCGCCGTATCCTGCCTGTTAATTTGTTAACATGGTTTCTTTTGTTTGTTGTCGTCTCGGCATTGTGTTTTCAATTGTTCCTCACAATATTTAGACCACCGATATTATTGTATCTTAGATAATTGAAGTGGTCATATTCAAGTAGTGTTAAATTGAAGTCTATTTTTGCTCTACAGACTTTGAACTATAAAATTTTCTTTCCCAGCTTTTTCTATAAGCCTATACAAAGTCTCATCCACTAAATCCAAAGACTGAACATCAAACTTAGCAACTTTGTTTTAGAACAGTGTTTTCCAACCTTTTTCAGCCACGGACCCCTAGGAAATGAAGTACAGTTTACATGGACTGTTTGAGTTTTCATACTGGATATACTCGCGGACCTCCAGGGGTCCTCGGATCACATGTTGGGAAATTCTGTTTTAGATTAATATAAGATTTCATACTCTATACCTACCTACCTAATAATACTGGAATACCTCGTCGCTGTTATTTCAAAAAACCTACTAATTTCTAACCACAAACTAACGAATCAATCTAAACATTCCAGCGATGCAAGGAGAAGCTGAACACGCTAGCCATCAGCGTGATGAACCAATGGCCCGGCGTCCGACTCCGTGTCATCGAGGGTTGGGACGAGGAGAACTCCCACCAGGACAACTCCCTCCACTATGAAGGTCGAGCGGTAGACGTGACCACCAGCGACAGAGACAGAAGCAAGTACGGCATGCTGGCTCGCCTGGCAGTCGAAGCGGGATTCGACTGGGTGTTCTACGAGAGCAGATCGTATATACACTGCTCGGTTAAAACAGGTATGTTTCTGAAGTTTATTATAGGGGCAAAAGGGGCCATCTGATGGAAAACAACTACCGTCGCCCATAGAATATCGCGATATTAAAAGGGCTGCTGGTGCGTTTGGGGCCTAAAGTCTAAACGACGAATCGAGGCACAATATTTATATGAAATTCTGTGCCTCATTGTTTAGATCATAGATTATGTAACCTGACAAAATTTATATGAAATTCTGTGCCTGTTTGATTATAGATTTTGTAACTTTACAGCATTTACCTTTGCTATTTATTGACTACTAAACATCGGTTCGTTTGATATACAAAGTTGAATCATGGAACAAAGTATCAAAATAATAACTGTCGTAAATTAAAGCACAGCACACATTATGAGTTTAATATTAAATTAAATGTAGATTTAAATAATAATTTAAAGTTTTAAAGAAACTAAGATACCTAATAGGAAAACTCACAACCAAAACCTTGTACATGCTGTCCTAAGCTATTTCAAATACCTTTGATATATTGTATGTAATACAGTCAACGAACCCTTAGAGTCCTGGCGTAAAACAATGATAAATTGGAAATATTAATAGGCATATAACTGTACCGACCTAATATATAGCCGAGGCTTTTCAAGAAGAATGCACCAGACGCTCCCGCGCCCGCGCCGGCGGTGTCGATCAAACGAGCCTCTTGTTAGCGCCCATCCTTTTCCCACATGTGGAACTACATATGTCTATCTCTCTCGCGCGCCGCATCGCAGCCGATCCCCCCCTTCTATAATTACGTCGGTGATTCAATGGCTACTTATAGCTATATGAGAACATAACGATGGGAGAGACTATTCATATACATGCCTTAGTTCCTCTTGCGCATTCTTTCACTCGCAAATCAATATCGATTATTTCACTATTACCTAATGGATGGTATAAAAATGTGTATAACTACTTTTATTTTTATAATATTCGATTCAAATTACAAATATAGAAGAACACGTGACTTATACCTAGTTTACTTTTTAACCCAGCAAAAAGTTTTGGTATTACATACATTTTTTGCTGGCATATGATGCTAACTTACTCAAACTTAGCATAATTTATACTACATTTGCATTATCAGTTTTCGCATTTAGGGTGGAATTATTGGAAGTTAATTGGCGTCTTTTATGGCCATCATAAATATACTAAAACACTTTATACGACCGAATATCATGTCATTAGGTTTATTACGTTTTATTATATTAGGAGATAAGTTGTTTATTGCTAGATAGTAGCTAAAGGTCAGGTTATAATTGATCAATGTCAAAGTCGAAGCAAATTAAGAGCAGTCTAATTTTAATTTGTTTGATTTTAATTTTATGAGGATGAAATCAATTTGTTCTAGAAACTTACTATGCTATTCACAAGATAAACAATTTAAGATGTACAATTACATAAGGGTACCTAAGGCCGACTTAATCTTACGATGTAAGGCCTTTAAATAAAGAAAAATAAATAAAAAATTACATAAGAGTATGATATTATAGTTGTATTTTATACAAAGCATAAGTTTATTATGAAAATGCAATTTTTGACCAAAATGAGACCAAAAACACTGTAAAATTGTAAGATCTTCGTTATTCTCTACATTATCTACCGAGTTCTGTGAAGTGAAAAGACTGGACTTTTTAGCGATTTGTATAAATTACTTGTTTATAAATTATTGATGTCCACATGGCCGGTCGTGGCCTCGACCTGACAAGGTGAAGGTGAGTTTTTAACTCTAAATTGGCATTCACTGCAATAGATTCTAATAACGTTAATTTTTAGGCTTAACTAAGTCGTGCAACTACTGGATTATTATTTAGAGTACTGCAAACTGAAAAAGAATATAAAAATGATAATATTATTTATGAATTAAAAAAAATATAGCCGAATTCTCTATTTTCAAAATTATGTTTACAGTCAATATTATTTAAAAAAAGTATTTTTTCCCAAATTAGGTTTAAAATAATCTTCTCAGAATAAGGCTCTACTGCTACTCATCCTAATCTCTATCGTTTATTCTCTACATTAGCCACTAACGGTCCTTTTTATTTTGACGCAATAAAATTAAACTGTACCCGAAAGGGATAAGCTATAAAATTTCCTTGTCGCTTAAAATAAAAAAAGAAAATGTGGGAACGGAATAGCCGAGATAAGGCGGGAGCGACAAACCAGTCGTGAGCGTGACATGTCTGTAGTGGATCATACGCGCCAATAAAATGACCACGATTTTCAATAAAATTAATCGATTATCATTGGTCGATTATTCCAAGTTTCTCTAGTCTATATGCAATTAGAATTAAGCGTGGCGTTTTTTATTTATGTAATTTACGCCTTATGTAGAGATAAAATGGGATCGATTAAATCGTCGGTGGAAAAGACTTCAACGCGCGCGAGGTGTTAATATTCGACGCTTCGTAATTACCCGGTATTAATCGAGTTTCAGTCACTCGCCTCGTAGAATGCAATTAAGCACGCTTTAGCTACTTTGTTTCTCAAGTTTTTAACTAAAAGTGATATGTATCTCTGCATTCCTTTCGATTTTAAATGACGTTGTGCCATACAACTACACTGTTTATTTTAGGCTGGCGTTTGTGATATAAAAGGTTAATATCGTGTTCTTGTAAAAAGTTTGAACGCTTATTTTAATACTTTTATTAAATTAAAATATAATTCATTAGATGACGCCCGCAACTCAGTTGCGCCAAAATTAGTTTATCGCGTGGGAACCGTACATTTTTCCGGGATAAAAACTATTCTATGTCCTTTGCCGGGACTCAAAGTATCTCCATGCCAAACAGCAAAATCAGTTCAGCGGTTTGGGCGTGAAGAGGTAACAGACAGACAGATAGACAGACAGATAGACAGACAGATAGACAGACGGACAGACAGACAGACAGACACACTTTCGCATTTATAATATTAGTATGGAAGTACGGATGTAACAAATTCTAGTTTTATCTTATTATTTATTCGTATTCGTAGTGGATGGCTAGACATCATATAACCTAATATTCTAGGTAGAATTATACGGACATTATAGACCTTTGACTTGTTTTATCGAGGAGGTGCGTGGATGGGCGTGACTAAGTGAGGCAGAGTCAGGTCGGACGAGTTACGAAGGTCTAGCTCTAGGTAGAACACTACCTGACTAGATTGATAACCTAAAACTTGGGCCTGAGTTAAAGAACGTACCTATCATCTCAATTATTTCATAATAGATGACCCGATGAACTTCGCATGGCTTCCCTCCTAATATGAACCTTCCCAGGACTTTCACGAATGTTTTACCTTTTAAGACTAAAGTTGGCAACTTCAGTTCAGTAGCTTTCGAATTTTAGCAAGACTAACAAAATTTATATTTAGATATACCTATAGATAGGATATTGATAAATTCAGATTAAGCCAGTTCTACTTTGTGAGTGTTGTTAGTATAGTTCAGTGAATGAGTCAGTTTCAGCTTGATGACGATGAATCATTTGTAATTCGAAAATGACGAACACCGAAAATTAACGAATGCCTTAACATGGAGAGAAAAAATGAAACTGAAATGACGTCACGGGTTTTCGCCATGTAGAGTTTTAATTAGCATAATGTGATGTAGGATCATTCTGGAAAACCCTTTTTGGCTATTGCTTTAGATATTTTTTACGTATTTTCTTACTTAAATATGTGTGTATGAGCTATCTCAATTTATATTATTCTGTAGTGTAGGTTCTTAATGGAAATTTATATTTGAATCACAGTGATAAAATGAATTTTTGGAGAAAATAGTAGTCAAAGTATCTTGACTTTAACTATGTTCGTAATATCTGCCCCTTTAAAAAAATATAGAAATAAAAAAGTAGTCAGAGAGACACCCGAAAGATTTTTGTCCTTATACAAAAATTTGTGAGCTTGTAGCCAAGACGTTTTCTTTATCGCTTTTTTATAGAATCGCCGATCAAAATGTATGGAAATGACATACGAGTTGAACGTCAACTTTATATTGTCGAACGCTTATAGTACAGGAGCCCTAGATTTTTTTTGTGATTACTAACAAGCGAATTTTTTGTGAGTAGCTACATTTTGATAAGACGAACAATATTTTTATTTTCGAAAAATCTCGAAAGTGGTAGCTAACAGAGATAGAAAGGATTTCATAATTTGACTTGATGGTCCTAAAATATGGATTGTTTTATTTGTAGGACAATGTTACTCTTAAATTAAATAACTATTAACCTACAAATATACAAAAAATCTGCTGGCTAGGATTCCGTTTTAGGGTTCTGCCAGCTGATTTTTTGTATATTTGTAGGTTAATAATTATTTAATTTAAGAGTAACATTGTCCTACAAATAAAACAATCCATATTTTAGGACCATCTAGTCAAATTATGAAATCCTTTCTATCTCTGTTAGCTACCACTTTCGAGATTTATCGAAAATAAAAATGTTGTTCGTCTTATCAAAATGTAGCTACTCACAAAAAATTTGTTTGTTAGTAATCACAAAAAAAAAATTGTTCTAGGGCTCTCTTACTATTATGTCAATTCTATACATTTTGATCGGCGATTCTACAAAAAACCGATAAAGAAAACGTCTTGGATACTCACTCACACACTCTTTTTATTTTACATAACGCATTTTCGTAAGTGTCCTACAACTCATACAAGGTCTCTGCCTATTGAATGTAACAAAAATCGTATGCAAAAATTATGAAATGCACCATGTGTCCGTAGTGACACTCGACACCGGCGGGCACCGCGTGCACTTCCCGGACGCTGCGGCCACACGTTCCCACACCAAATCTGCGAGTCAATCCTGATAAAGGACACGTGATGGAAAAACAAAAAAACATCAATAAAAAAATCAAAAGAACAAAAAAAAAATTAATCTGTTTCGTAAGAGTCGTCTGTATCGTGGCTGTGCGAGTTTCTTATCATCGGGTTACCTAATAAACCGGTAGTTATCTTAATCTATTTTAAAACAGTTATCAAAGAATTCACAAAAGATATCGTCTTAATTATGTTTGCAGATGTAGTCGATACAATAAAAGAGAAAAACTAAAAGCTACGTAGTGCTAGAGAAGTGCAAAATGAAACTAAACGCGCTAAGCCTTTACAAAACTCTTGCCACAATTAAAAATCACAAACTTCGACAAAGTAAAGCAAAAAATGTATCGAAGAATTCTCGCCTCTACACAAATTCCTCTCGATATCCGCTAAAAAGAAGCCATAGATAGAGTTCAACGCTCTATCATTTTCGACGACCTTAATGGTGTTGATTACATTAACGTTCCCGAGAAACTCCCATAAACGCACACATATACACACTCATACACACACATGTAGAGTACATGTAGAGTATTTTCATTAGAATAGTGAAATATGACAACTATCCTGGCAAACATAAAAAATAAAGTTAGATTCGTATGTCTTTTATAAAATTATGCCTGAACTACTCAACGGATTTTTATGATATTTTGTAATTAATAAGAAATATTATTTGGAGAAAATATTTCTCGAGATTCTACGAGATTTCTGTACATGTGTGTGTATTAACTATTAAAGCACATCTTTTTTCTTCATCGATCACAAACGTAGAGATATAAATGTTGCTCTACGTCGTCTGCCTCCATCTATAATCATAAAATGTCAAACGCGAACTCAATACTTTATATTAATTTTTATTTATTGGCACTTTTAATTTAATAATTTCTTTGCGTGAATAAAAATAGCGTGGCTTTTCATAGTAAATTTATATGCAATGGATAGCTACTCATATATTTTTAGGTTGTTTATAGTTTGCTTTTAATAGGTATAACTTTGTGTAAATAATTATAGTGTGTGTTTATTAAATATAATTTGTTGCAAAGTTAAAGGTAAAAAAGTGTTATATTGCTCTATATCAGAACTAGTTTGGCTTAAGGTCAATGATCATTAACAAAATATACTGTTTTCACTTTTAAAAAATCAATAAAACTAAGTCTTGTTTTTAATTAAATAAATATTTACAACTCTTGCTCTTACCAATTGAAATCGAGATGAATTCTTTAACTTTTAAATAGGTCATAGTTTTTTGAACATTTTAAATATCTACTTTCCTTTTTCCTCATAATAATTAGAACTTGGTTTTATTGCGAAATACACTAGCAATATGCGAAAAGCAACAGCGAAAGCTTGTTGCTCATATTATTCGATAATTTGATATTTTATGGAAATAACAGACGATGTAAGAAAAACGTTTATACGTTTGCCAGATTGTACTTATCAATCGGCAAAACGTTTGCCAAAAGAGAGAACAAAAGCATGTTTACCTATGAAACAACTGCTCGAATGGTACTAGACGTTGTTAAATATAGAGTTCGGTGCAGACTAAATATTTATCCTCGCCAGATGAATCACGGTTGCCGCTCCATATGAAATAAATCAGATATCGCCCCAGGCATTACTTACATTGTTAGTACTAAGCCGAATTTATCGCGTCAAATTGAACGCGCTAAAGGGTATAAGGATCGTGCAAACTGGCGACAAATCTGTAAGGGGCGACACAATTTTCACTTGTGACAAGTGATAACGATAATCACTTTGCGTTGAGTCTCCAGTCCCACTCACATGAAAAGATCACAAAGAGAAGAACGATTAACATTCTGAAAATAATGTAAAGACTGCTAGTTTATAAGTTTGACCGTAAGTATTGTGAAGCGTATTGTGAAGCGAGTAGCTTTAGGAGACTTACGGTTTGCTTTTAAGAAAATTTGCTCTCGCCATAAGTCGCAGTCCTCAGTAGCTTGTTTGGACGGAGCCTAAATATCCAATCGAATCGCAGTAAATGATTAAAACGATCATAAATAAAGTAATGACGCCGTTCCGACGTGAAATTCTTTATTGCTGATTAAAATCGTATAAAATACAAGTAATTTCACGTATATCGTGTACTTAAATTAAAAATAAATTAAAAAAACATATTTCAAAGATTGAGTAAAAATAATTAACTTAGATTTTTTGAGAAACCAAAATAGTTGCTAGTGGATTAAATATAGGTAGAGCTTTTCATGCGAATCCAGATCATAGGGAAATTGAAGAGGGTATAAAGTAGGTACTTTCAGCAATATACAAGCTTAAGGAGAAGCTTTACCTGTATCGTTAACCTTTCCTTCAGCTTAATTAGACGAAAATGAACCCAGTGGTAATGAATTCGGAGCTGCAGATAGAGTATGTCACGAGTGTCAGGCGCCGCCTAGCTGTCCCGGTGGTCCGCGGGGCGGGGTCCACGCGGCCACTCCGCGACGTCCGCCCCGCCGGCCCCCACCGGCTCCCGCGGCCCCCACCTGCCCCCACCGCCCGCGCCGTGCGCCCGCGCAGCTTATCGCCGCATCTTCGGCCGCACCGTCACGCCACCGTATATTGAATTAATTCGAGTTCTGTATTGAATATTTAAAACGTTTGTACCGTTACCGATCTCGATGTATGTTCGAGTTTCGAGGAATCTTAGGAGTGAGAGCAAAAAGTCATGGACGCCTGGGCATTGTGTTTCGGCGGGGACGAACAGAATTTTGACAATACGTTGACTTTAAATGAAATCTAATTTGCGTCGTATTGTGAGATCCGACGGACGGTCCGCTTTGTGGGGATTTATCGGTCGGTTACACAACAAATCAGAGTTTAACGAGCCCGTCGTGTAATCCGCCACTGTGTGCTTTGGCGCGTGTAATTGCTGTACCACCCTGCACTCAACGATTTCGGCAACACCTTTTACGGCGTCGCTCGCGGTACTTATGAAATGCACTCGTTTTTATGAGCGTTCGTACACAGTGAAGGTATGCGTCATGTTTTTATACGCATATCTACACAATTAAAAGCGTATTAAGCATTTATAAAGGTTGCTGTTTGTATTGAAATTTATATTAGAGCAAGTAAACATATCTGCAAATAAATATACATAGGCAATAACCGTTTTAGTAGCCAGACAACTTTTAGTTTTAATAAAATAATTATGTAGCTATCTAATGCCTAGTTTCTAGGTTTTTTGACAGGAGTTAATATTTTCACTAGCTTTGTTTATTGGTTAACATTTCAACGTTAGCCAAACTAAATCGCCACTCGCCAGTGAGTAGATACATAATTTAATAAGGACGGTGCAGAAACCGGGCACTATGCAGTTTGAAAACTATGCTCAGAAAATTATTCTAGTGAGCATTTAATTGTTCATCTGCTTATTGCACCTGTTTATTAAAAGATAACTTGCAAATAATACATTTTTTACATTTTAAAGGTAATCCCTTTATTTGTCTTTCCAACAAACTGACTTTAGTTTAATCTTGGCCAACAAAAACCGACTTATCTGACCAGCCTATTAGCCAGCACGCAAACTCGCACTTTTTGCATAAACAAAGTTAATCGGGATTAGGGCTTAAGCTCGGTTAACTAAACATCGCTCACCTTTCTTCGTTACCTTGAATTAAACAATAAAGGATTAACTAAAAGGATCTACCTTATCCCATAACTTTGTTTAGGTTTCTCTGAAGGCTGTATTGTTTAAGGTATACCTGTATGCAGATAGCGACTCTTTTGTTTCGTATCTTATCCGATTTTAATTACGAGCGTAGAGAAACCTCGTTCGCCCTTAAAGGTTCTACACGGAGCTAATTTACCGTCGTGTGCACGATTCTGAGTTTATTTTTTATTGCATTTTGAAGCAGTTTTAATACCTGAAATTTATTGAGCGCTTATAAATTAAACGTGCGGAGTTAGGTACCTACCTATGCACTTAAAGAGTGTGATTTAAGTTTAAAACTAATAAACTTAACATTTACGCATTACAATTTAATCTAATTTATGAAGTCAACTTAGTTAAAAATCTATTGCTGGCTTTCTACTTTATTCCTTTAATGTAAAAACTAAGCATCATTTTTCTAACCTGACAAAACTTACCCATGCTTAGGTTAATCCTTAATGCAAACCTAGAGCTTATATTAACGCTTACTATTCCTAACCTTGTCTTAAAAATAGAGAAAATTTAGTTCAGATTCTCTCTAATTCACCACAAACTTAAACCTCTTTCTCTCATTCCAGAATCATCAGTGGGTACCGGTGCGGGATGCTTCCCGTCGGGGGCAATGGTGTACACGCCACACGGGCCCCGGCTTATAGACAGTGTCCGGCCTGGGGACACCGTGCTGGCTGCTGCTGATGACGGCAAGATGACCTACACTGAAGTGAGTACCTGCCTTACCTGGCACTTTAACCAAGACCTTTTCTTTATCGCTTCTTTATACTAGAATCGCCGATAAAAATGTATGAAGTTGAGAAAAGCATTAGTTAATATGACGTTTACGTTCATGAATTGACATTAGACGTTCAACAACGTCTAATGTCAATTTCACACATTTTTATCAGTAATTCTATAAAGAAACGATAAAGAACAGGCCTTGGCTACAGGCTCTTGGATTTTAGTTATGTTGTATTCGATAATTTCGATAGTTAAGCTACAGGAAATGTATGGGATTTCATCGTTTGCGTTGCATCGTTTCTTGCAATATGGCGCTTGGTCTGTGTCAAGTCTTATTTGTTTTAATTTTGAACTGCCACGCCGTAAAATGTCTAGTAGTTTCGATATTATATTATAAGCTAAGCCGTCTATTTACTTTAAGAAACTACTTCCTTGATGTATCATAAAAATAGCTTACTCTTGAAAATTATGAATAACAAGCCCAACGTTAGGCAAAATTTTACTACGTTTTAAAGCTAGAAATAGTTTACTCACATCAAACTGCACGAACAAATAAATTCGTCACAAGATGACATAGCGAATAAGGCTGCCTTCACACTAGCGTTTGTCCAGCGTAGGCGTTCGATGAACGTATGCGCAGCGCAGACGCCGCGACAACGCGGCACGTGCATCGCGTTGTCATAACGTTTCCTCTGCAGAATTAATTAAACGCTGCGCTAGCGCGGCGCAGACGTTACACAATTTCTTCAGGAACAATCAGTAGGTACGCGGCGTTAGCGCAGCGTACTGATTGTTCCTTAGAGAAGCGGCGACATCGCGACGCACGCGCCGTGTTGTCGCGGCGTCTGCGCTGCGCATATGTTCATCAAACGCCTACACTGGACAAACGCTAGTGTGAAGGCAGCCTAAGTATTATTAACATGTTAATTGAAAAGCAAATATAAATCATAGTAAAATTGATTGTTCAAATAGCTATAAGCGTGATAACTGACAAATAAATAGTCATGTGGTAAATCCATATTATTGCTATAGTGCGAATCACCTAGGCACGGCTTAGTCATTTAAGACATGACAATGTAAGTATAGTTCATAGTCATCATTTACCATAGAAAACGGTATACCATTTCGTATGGTAAATGATGACTATAGAGCAAAAGCAATTCAGACCAGATCCTAAATTAGAATTTTGTAGGTTTTAAACTACTTTTGTATCTGATTACTCATATTTAATCATCTACACAGAAGTCATATTCGTTACATAATATGTACGGTAACTGAAAACATTTAAAAATATTTATTTCGTTCAAAAAATATTATACGATTCGTTTAAGGTCTACCGCACACCTGAGACACGACTGTCTTAAGACAGACTATCGCATAATAAAATGCACTAGATGCGCACATTTGAGACAAAACGTCTATTAGACAAAGTTGTTTAATGCGCCCCGCGACAAGTCTGACTAACGACAGTCGGCTTCCCTTTGAAGTGTATGCGAGCGCGCACATCTACGACAAAACTGTCTAGCCACAATAGACATAACCACCAGTAGTTCGACTCAGGCAAAGAATATATACACTACGCGAAACTCAGGGCTCGCCCACTCACCCACACCACAACCATCACCCATTGTCCACACATAAACAAGTTATGGCCTATTGGCTATTAGATGGTGCACTACAAAGGGATAGAAGATATCACTCCACTAGTTACTTTCCGCGAGAAATTAACCAGGTTAATTTCAGAAGTAATACCGTTCGCATCTCTATTTCGCTCCGAACGAACACTTATCCAAAAACCTGGTTATAGAGCGTTTTAACCTGGCTAAAATAATACCGGTTCCGAGAGTTACTTTCCGCGAGAAATTAACCAGGTTAATTTCCGAAGTAACACCGTTCGCATCTCTATTTCGCTCCGAACGAACACTTATTCAAAAACCTGGTTATAGAGCGTTTTAATCTGGTTAAAAAAGTACCGGCTCCGAGCTCTGGACTTCGACTGCAAAGAGATGGACAGGTTTCAATATATTATGTCAAATTCGTCGGGTTTCACTAAGATTATGAATGGAATGTGCCTCGCGCTGGCTGATATAATTTAATTTTATATACTTATAGATTTCAAAAATAGATTCTGACAATTTTAATCACATGTGCCAAAACATAAACAATAATACGACCAAAAAGAGAAACACGTCCAGCGATCCAAGTAGGTACTATCTTTCCCGTCGAGTCTTTCCCGTTTATGTTTGAAGTTATTTATATCCGAATGAGAACTTTTCTATCTACTTATATCTATAAAATCTTTCAGAACTGCTCGCAATAGACGCAAAATGCACTCGGTTTTAATTTTATTAATATACAACGTGTTATTTGAAATACCTAAATTGTTTAAAATATAAATTATTTCAAATTGACGTGTTTCACAACCCGTTTTTAACGTGTTTAACATGTTTAACATCCCAGAGAAATACAATAATAGGAAACCCTAATGCCTGTAATATGTCATAGTTTTAAGTTCGTAGTGACAAGTTAACAACCGTAGCGATTTTCGTCATATACGCCAAATTTAAAAATTTCTAACTTCTAAGTCGGCATACTCTATAATAATTCTGTCTACTCTGTCCGTTCTCTACTGTTTAATATTATACAATTGTATGTGTTGCGTCATCGTAGTCAAGACAGTTTTGATTTGGCCACATGATAGACACAACTGTTTTAATTGTGTGATATGTGTCGTAAGACTGACTTGTCTATGTGAAACAAGACTGTCTAACTACAGTCGTGTCTCCAATGTGCGGTCGCACTAAGTGTCTAAACACACCATGCCCAAGTTACGCGGCGGAAGTTCAAACGCATACAATAAAACACGACGTAATTTCGGCATGGTGTGTCATCGGTAATTTAAAATACATTGCATCAATGCATGTATGAACTTCCACCACGGAACTTCGGCATGGTGTATTTAGACACTAAGAATTCCCTCGCTGACAACACATCAAAGACATCCTTCACTTTCCAGGTGCTGACGTTCATCGATCGAGATCCGAACTCGACGCGGCGGTACGTGGAGGTGACAGCGGAAAACGGCGTCACCATCACCACGACGCCCTCCCACCTCCTCCTCCTGGCCTCAGCCGACGGCTGGAGGGAGTCTTTCGCAGACAACATCGAAATCGGTGACGTCCTCCTCACGAGAGGGACCAACGACGTCATGCGTCCCTCGCGAGTGGTCAGGAAAAAGACTGTGTATAGAAAAGGTGCGTTCGCGCCACTCACCAAAACCGGGACTATTATAGTGGACGACGCTCTGGCGTCGTGCTACGCGATGGTAAGCAGCCATTCGTTGGCTCACACCGCCATGGCGCCCCTGAGATGGATGTCGAGTTGGACCAGCAATGAAGTCGGCCGCGGCGTCCACTGGTACGCCGACGCCCTCTACAATCTAGGAGAGTACGTTCTCCCCTCGTCCTACAAATATCGCTAAGACAGTGTGAGTGATCCTCCACCCGGTGGAGTGACCGTGGACTTTTGAATGAACGTTGCGCGCAGGGCGTGCCTGTAAATACCTGTATATAGTCTCGATACTTGCATATGTCGCCGTTGTAAATAAGTATTAAAATGTGACGCTATAATACGTAACCTCGTCTATATTTATTAAGTATTTTAGGGTACTCGGACTAGGATTTTAGCTAACGGATATTTGTAAATTGTGTCGATATTGTTATTCTGCACAATGCGGAAATACATCAGTATGCGCTTATGTTTTTAGTTGTATATTTACTTGTTAGTGAATCTAAATTATCTTTAACTTAAAGTATTCTTTCCGAACAGTATTCGCTTGTATTTTGACATTCCAAGGTTTTGTTTACGGTGCAAAAATGTGAATTTTGGATTCGCTACTCTATAATATTTCCCTGTATTTTTGGCGAAAACAGAATATTTTGTGCCTGCAACGTAGTACTTGTAGATTATGAACTTGTGATCTTGGTACCTAAATCAGTGCCTTAATATTTTATTTATTGTTATAGGCTAGTTATCTATTTCAAAAATTGACGGAACATTAAATATGTACTTGTTATCTGCTTTAGTGTTATAACACCGCTTTATTTATTTTTCTTTCCCTATCTTTCTTCTCTTTTCTGTACGTACGAAATGTATATTTTCTTTTGGCGTTTGATGACAAGATTTCCGTTTTCTTTTTGAATATATCTGATGCAGTGAGTTTTTGCTAACCATAGTTAAACGTAAGATAAAAACACATTATGCTATGCAAATTATTAAAATACATAAGAATATTTTTCCTACTTTAGTTTTAAACCATAATTAATGATCCGACGCAGGTGTTTATTTTAACATATTTAAGATGTAAGTATAAAACCTGTTGACTATATTTTGCATTGTTGTTAGTATACTGGTTATAATCGTGTAAACTCAGGAATAGAAAACATCAAAATATTGTATTACATTTAAAAGTAAAAAAACTATATTTTTCAATGTTGTGTCTTTCGTAGTTAATGTAATTTATAAATGATTATAGTGGCAAAAATATAAACATAAGTTGCCCATAACATATTATTACTAGATTTACATGCAAACAATGAATTACCATGAAAATATACTTTAAGTAAATCAGTTGTTTTTTCAAATTTTGATCATTATTGATCTTGTACTGATGTTAGGGTTCCTATTTATAATATTGCCAGTGAAAACTTCTACGCCTAAATGTCTACTTACTACAACGAAACTTTAAAGTAAAAAAGAACACGTAGGTATGTTTAAATAAAACAACGATGTTAATGGTTTTCGATCACAATAGGTTTTCATGCATCGTGTTTGTTAGAAAGATTTCCGAGAACCATTAGCAGGTGGTTTTTGAAACGCATTACTACTAATATAATAATATATAATATACATGTAGTCTGTTTAATGAAGACGTAAAATGCTTGTAAATGATGATGATTAATAGTGCCTTGGAAATTAAAAAAAAAAACTAAATTATTAATACTAGCTTTAACATCTTTTTATATTTATTTATGGACTTATATTTAAGTAAAACTTATGTAACAGAATAGATTTGATAAACCAACCTTTTTGTTAGTTAAAGCATGTAGATTTGACAATTATTGTAATACTAAATAAAACTAGGTACTACGTATTACATTACATTATGACTATTACAATTGTAACGACCGTATGTTACAAATGTTACATTTGTAATATTCCCGTACTTGATGATCATTTCAAAATGTAGCTTATTCAGAATCTGGTAGTAATAGATTGACATTAATCATCTTTCTTATCTTTAAACTTATCCCTTAATTTCTTCTATTTAAAGTAGCTATGGATGTAGCATTTCGAACTGCTTTATTTTCACTAGAAATATAGCGTTTGCAATGCGTCTTCCGCCAAAACTTCTTTTTGGTGGCCTTGCAGTTGAATAGCAAAATATTATAGCATATTACTGCGTAAGTAGAAATATTACTATGCAATAGCAAATAATATAAAGACTTTGGCTACATCTGTTGCTAAACGTTACAAAAATTACTTCTGTATTATCTGCTTCCACAATTAGTTACTAATGTATTATTAGGTTCTTTATGTAATTATTGCGCTTCTACATAATTTATTTATTGATGTTAATCTATGGATATAAAAGTCTTAAGTATAAGATCTTATTTAACCGTTTAACTGCGACCATCTGTATGACGTACCTATAGAATTTTTTACTTACCGTATGACTTTGTATATTTAAAGTAAATAAAATGTTGGCTTTGTATCTTATGTCTATTATTTCATCTTACGACTTTGCGATGGGATTTATAGACGGGGATGGCATTTTACACCAAGATTAGGTATAACACAATTAATATTGGAAAAATTGCAGAACACTTGCAGTTATTTTGTGGTATGATAACAGACAGACACTCAAAATACATTGGACGCTGTTAAGCATTCGTCTACCAACCCACAAATAATTGCATATTGAGTAATGATTGCAATGGGTTCTTTAAATGATTTAGAACAAAACTGCATTCAAAATTTAACAAAAAAAAAAATTGTGGGTTAGAACACAAATGCTTAACAGCCGCGACCAATTATGCTTACCTATAGTTAATATAAAGCCTTTGGTCTTAATGAATCTGATTCTTATTTAAATCATCTGTGCGCTAAGTGTAACAATACAAAGAGCAAGTTTTTAAGAAAACTAAACCGACCGCGGGACACATTTTTGGGTTGTCAATTTGGTTGGTCAGTGAAAGAAATAACGTTCTGTTTTCAAATGAAATTAATGTACCGAGTTTATAGGTAACAGTAATAAAGTCCGAAGTTTATAGCGCAACTGACATAAATATACCCTGCACAAAGCATGTGACGTAAATGAAAACCCGTGGAAGAGTTTAGTGTGACTGAAAATATACTACGGTTTCATAGATACGTCCAGCAAAACTTCAAGAAGGGAACGCATCCCCTCTTAAAAGGCCGGCAACGTACCTGAAACTCTTCTGATGATGTGAGGGTCTATGGGTAACAGTATAGTTTCTTTCGATGAGATGACTCGTTAGCTAATTTTATAAAAAAGTAGCGTAAAATCCTGCAAATGTTTTTTTCGAGTGAATGAAGGTAGAGTCTGAAGGGTTAATTTGGGTACTTAGACGAATTGCAATTTTCTTTTGATTACGAAGGTAGATAACAAAAATGTGTGGGATTCGACAAAACGCATCGCTAATTCTCTTTCGCCATAAAAATATCTTATTTCAAGGAGAAAATGGATAAAAATGAGTTCGTGAAAAATCATCTTCTGTTAATCTATATCTATACTTAATATTATAATTCTGAAGAGTTTGTTTATTTGTTTGTTTGAACGCGCTAATCTCAAGAGCTACTGGTCTGATTTGAAAAATTCTTTCAGTGTTAGATAGCCCATTTATTGAGGAAGGCTATAGGCTATATAATATTAAGCTAAGATCAATTGGAGCGAGGAAACAAAGGAAGATGTGGAAAAAACGGGGAAAATTATATGAAATTATCTTAAGAACTACCGGAGGATTTTTTTTATATTTTGGCACACTTGAAGAATAGACCACGTGAAGGGACATAGGCGGAAAATGTACGGTTTCCGTGAAATTCCTAAATTACGCAGGCGATACAATTTTCTTTCATTAAAAACCGGCGATTAACACCACAGGACACAGCTAGTATCATACGAAATCGAACGAAGGCTTATTCATCAAGTAATGATTCATTTCCAGTTTACTTTTTGGCCATGTAAAACGCGTCTGGGATGTAAAGAATTTTGGAAATTCGCTAATTGAAAATCATTGAATTGCGATAACGATTTTGATCAAAAGGATTCCCGTTAAATATTTTTAAATAGGAATTCTTTAACACGCGGTTCTTTTACTGGCTTCTGTATTTCGAGATTGAAAACTTTAATTCAGTTATTAAGGTATCAGTCTGAACGCCTTATTTCTTTGTTTTATTTATTTTTAGGAATGGGCCTCCTTTTTGAAGTCGGTTAATATATTTCCCACAGAACAATAAAAACAGATATTTCCTAAAATACAAGCGCCCCAGCTCATTTGACAAAACTATTAATAGCTTTGTCCACACTGTGCCTCTTTCTGTTCGTCAAGTGCATTGACTGAAAAGTTGCACTGAAAGAAAAAGTGCAGTGTGAACCTCCTCTTACTGTAATTATTATTTTTAACAAAAAATTAAGACCGACTTCCAAGGTAAAAACAACATAACTCTTACTCTTTAAGAGTGCGTTTTTCAGAATTCGTCTAAGTCTCAACTATTTCTGTACATACTACAGTCTTCATTACTTTGAAGTCGGTACCAGTCCCAAAAGTTTCAGATATTCTGACATTGACTGAACTCACGATTAAATTAGCTGGTACCGACTTCAAAGTAATGAAGACTGTAGTATGTACAGAAATATTATGTAGTTGAGATTTAGACGAATTCTAAAAAACGCACTCTTAAAGAGTAAGAGTAATTTAATACTTTTTAGTTCATATTACTATTGTTTTTACCTTGGAAGTCGGTTTTAATTTTTTGTTAAAAATAATAATTTCACTCTTTTTGTTATGTACAAAATAAGGTTTTGTGCGTAAATAACTAATACGAATGTTAACTATTCACATTATGTTACTGTAAGCGAAATTGTGGTAAATGCTTGCAGGTATCTAAGCGATGCTGCAATTTCCAAACTTTTACCTTTAAAGGTTCAGGAGTTCTGCTCAGTGCCTTTGGACCAAGAGACACCTTCGTATGAAAGTTCTCTTATTCGTAACATATTGTTACGGATACGGGCAGTTGTTTACCTGCGCTCGACAGTTGCGCATACTTTCTAGAAAAGTCCAACCCTTGTTTATGTGAATTGCGTGTCTACGTAAACAATCCAGAATGGAACGTTCCAGAAAGTATGGCGGGCCATATAAAAGGTAAACAAGCCGGCAATCAAGTCAGTTTGATACAAGCGATCATCAAGGCGACTTCGAAGTGAGAACAAGTGATCAATAGTGAGTGACAGTGATAGTGCTCAGTGATTTGGATCTAGTGCTTGGTGTTTGGACTTAGTGATTTGTGTGAGCTAATGTTTGTGAATAAAGTCTTCAAGAGAGTCACCAGGTCTTTCTCTCCGAATCCTACGAACCCTAGCACGTAACAATATGTTTAACTTACTAGAAACAACATTTTAACTACTATGAGTGTTTTGGTAAATTTCAAGGATTTCCCTCGATTGCTCATAGATCCCATCATCAGCTCACCACATACATCCACCATCCTATACAAAAACATAAGAATTTTGAAAATCGGTCCACAAATAGCGAAATCATCATCAAAAACATCTGCTTCGATGCAAAATATTACGAAAAGTACCAATAATTGGGTCATAGTGTGATGACTCATGGTATAATTATGGTTGTGATGATGATGATCAATCAAATTGATGTGTTGGCTTATGCTTTCAGTTCTTTAAACAACGCCGAAATCCCCGAACCTGTACCTATAAGCATTCAAAATTTCTGTTCAGTACCTTCGGATCCAGGGTATAACTTGGTGCGAAATCTTACTTTTTGGTAGCATTTACCTTGAATGCTTCAGAAAACGTCAAAATCACTATATGTTTTCATACAAATTTCAAGGAGTCTCCTCGATTCCTCAAGGATCCCATCATCAGATCACCACTTTTGTGAACATGGTACCAAATTCGAGTTAAACCCTATACAACACAAAAAGAAATTAGAAAATCGGACCACAAACGACTGAGTAATCGTTGAACATATATAAAAAAAATACATACAGCCGAACGTATTACCTCCTCCTTTTTGGAAGTCGGTCAAAAATATGAGAGATGGTATCTTACAATCTGTTATTACCAGACCCTATCAAGTCTTAATAGTCCATTGAAATGTTACATTTGCTTTGCATTTATTAGAGGACGCAATTTTATTTTTGAAATATGTTGGGTGGGTCAATAGAAGCTAAACCTCAAGTTTGTGGGGCCGCCACTCTTGTCCCCCGGCAGCCATCTTGAAATAAGGGGTGACAAGTTGACAACACTATTTTCGTGATATCTTGGAAACTATACGTCTTACAAAAAATTTGTAAGAACATAATTTGTTGCAAATTATTTTGCCTACAAATATGCTTCTATAACTTTTTACCCTAAATTAAAAATTTAAAAAGTAATAAGCAAAAAACTGAGAAAAATTTTGAAAAGGTTTATTATCACTTTTTAACTTTGTTTAACACATTTTACAAAAAAAAAATACCTTAGACCAACCTTGTAGATGATCTTTTGACAAAAAGATCCCCCGATCCCATGAAATTAATTTTCTGCATATACAAAGGAAACTGTGGAACCATGTGTGGCTGCAGAAAAGCAGGCCTGAAATGCTTTATAGTATATTAGGCATGTGCAGACTAGTGAGTAGGAATACTATAATATAGTTTGCATATATTTATGTAGTGTAGTAGGCATACTGTAGACTGTGGCTGCAGAAAAGCAGGCCTGAAAAGCTTTACAGAATAGTAGGCATACTGTAGAGCATTTTGGGTCTGCTTTTCTGCAGCCACACATGCTTTCACAGTTTCCTTTGCATCTGCAGAAAATTAACTTAATGAGATCGGGGGGGATTGAAGGATCTTTTTCTCAATAGATCATTAACGAGGTTGTTCTAATGTAATTTTTTTGTAAAATGTATTAAACAAAGTTAAAGAGCCATAATAAACCTTTTAAAAAATATATCACTTTTTTGCTTATAACTTTTTAAATTTTTAATTTAGGGTAAAAAATTATATAAACATATTTGTAGGCAAAATAATTTTCAACAAATTATGTTCTTACAAATTTTCTGTAAGACTTATAGTTTCCGAGATATAACGAAAATAGTATCGTCACTCCTTTTTTCAAGATGGCGGCCGGGGGACAAGAGTGGCGCCCCCACAAACTTTAGGTTTAGCTTCTATTGACCCCCCCAAACATATTCCAAAAATAAAATTGCGTCCTCTAATAAATGCAATATTCGGCCCTAAAATTGTAACATTTCAATGGACTATAAATGGTATTTAGATTTCAATCTATAATAGCTTTTGATATTTGACAAGAATAAACGAAAATGTATTTGTCTTTCATCTGTCCCTTGGCAAATATTATTTCAATAGTCTATATTTATCGAAAGATTTATTATGACTTGAGATAAAGTTGAATTCACAAAAACAACCAAGACTTTACAGAAATATTTTTATAAAAAGTTTCAAATTAGCATCAGAATTTTAACAGACCATAACACTTCGTATGTAAACTTTAAAATATATTATACAGGTGTAACAAAAATAAGTGATAATACTTTAGGGTATGTACGTGTTCCTTGTAGAGAGTTCACTGTGAAAGTAGCAGCGCTGAAAGACCAACATTTTATATTTTTTTTAATTCTCTTTTTATTTAGGGATTTTAGCACACATAGTGGCTATGTCAATCCCACCTATCAACTTAAAACTAACTTCTTATAATAAAGGAGTACAATAATTTTGCATAATCAGAATCCGGTTCAGCCAATATAACATTAAAGATACCCATATTCATTAGAGGCACTTTAATTAAGTTGAATAACTCATTTCTTTTATGAGTATATCGAACACATTCCATCAAAACGTGTTGCACATCTTCTGGTCTTCCACACATTTCGCAATCAGCAGAATCAGCTTTACGCATTAGATGTGCAAATTTATTTAATGGTATAAGTCCTGAACGAAGTCTATGTGCAGCAACGATCTGGCTCCGACTCAAGCCTGACCTATGAAACCAGGGTATATGAGGCTCGCTTTGTATACTTTTGTACCAAATACCTTTGTACTGCGATCGTTCATTAAAATAGTCCTTCCAAAATTCATATACATGTCTTTTATATTTAATTAGGATTTCCGAATAATGAGGTAATAAATTTTGAATATCTTCTAAATAAATAGCATCTTTGGCTAATCGGTCGGCCTCCTCATTACCACGTAGACCGACATGAGACGGCACCCACTGCAAGACTATATCTTTACATAATAATTTAAACTGCATTAATAATTTTATACATGAATATGCAACAGACAAACAATTGGAACCACTATACACACATTTAATTAGGTGCTGCAAAGCACTCTTGCTATCAGTACAAATCACAATTCGTGTAGCATTTAGGGTGAGCGCATATTTTAACGCCTCGGGTATAGCAAATAATTCTGCTGTCATGATATTTATATGCCGGTTCATATTAAACACTCCGTGTCTTTTATTTAACGAGTCATAAAAAGATGCGCCAACCCCATCTACTGTTTTAGATCCATCTGAATATAAAAAATACCACTCAGGATAATTTTCCCTTAGGTTTTTAAGTGCATTATATTTTAAAAAATTCCGATCATAATGTGATTTTGGGGCATAAACATTGGCCAAGTCTAATTTAACATAATATTTACATCAGACAACCATATATCTAAAAAGGTAAGCGCAAAAAATTTTCGTCTTTCGGCGCTGCTACTTTCACAGTGAACTCTCTACAAGGAACACGCACCTACACGCCGCGCCCTAAAGTATTATCACTTATTTTTGTTACACACTGTATAATTAAAAAATTTGTGACTTGCATAGCAATAAAAGAGTTTGAAATAATAATAGATTATTCGTTTTAAGATTAAAATCTTTAATTTTGGGTGACTACATGTCTATACTGAATCCATTTAGGTGGAAGTTGAGAGTCCTGGTAAAATACATAAGAGAGTTTTTATTATAAAACAAAGTTGCAGACAGCATCTTAATCTGATAAGCCTTTCTAAAACTTAACATTTTGTTTGTCTGTCGGTTAATCTCGGTGAAGACTTTACAACAAGAGAACAGCCAAGTGCTTACCAATTTTTAAATTGGCTACAACACTTGACAATACCGAAATCCAACGAAATAAACAATCACATCACATATTTAGCCTTTAATCTTTTCACTTGGTTAGTAAGCAGTTTATTTTTTCTAGTAAATGGAATTAAGATTATATTTAAGAATAACAAAAAATAAATATGAAATACAATTGAAAAGCAGGACATTTAGCCGAAATTTATTCGTTTTTGCTTCGTTATAGAATCGCCGATCAAAATGTATGGAATTGACATACGACGAGTCGAACGTCAACGTCATATTAACGAACGCTTATGTCAATTCCATACATTTTGATCGGCGATTCTATAACGAAGCGAAAACGAAAACATTTTGGCACACCCCCCAGGGAAGAATAAAACAACTTTGTTTTGGAGTAGCAAAAAGTTTTTTAAAGACCTAAGAGCTTAACAGCGTATTTAATAGGGTCAAAATAAATATTGAAAATATTAAATGGGTGAATTAAAAAATATATTACTAAAATACCAATTTAAAAAAATATAATTATATCGTGCGGCTGACTATAGGAGAGGACCAGCACTTTTAGATATTGCTATTTAAGTTACGTAGGCATTATCATTAATTAAATATAATGATGCCACCGGGAAGCAGAATATTGATTTGTTAAAACTAATAATTATAAGTTTGGTTTAGGTACCATTATAGAAATTGATTCTTATCACAATTCATGACAAGAAAATATAAGTCACAATATTTCAGCCAGGCTTGATGACCAAGCGTAGCCTATCCGCCATCTGTCTATAAATTAATTTACCCTATAGTACAAAGTCATTAATTGATTGCCGTTTAAGCGACAGTCAGTTTAATCTAAATCCAATTTCAAAACTAACTTAAGTAGATTAAATGTGGATTAAATTAAGGCAGTGTTTACATCTTCCGAATGTAATTAAGCAGCCTTTGTTGATAGATATAATGAAGCACGTACTCTAATAACAATGTATGCGTATAACATGCCGCTCAGTATGTTTGTCTGTCTGTCTATAACTCAATTAAGATTAAGTTGATAATTATTGTAAGTCAAAAGAACGTAGGCCAGTATAATCGCATCAATCTGATTTGATTTTCTATTTCATTAATTATTGATGAAACTGAACGTGTTTAAAATAGTGATAATGGCCAGATCTGTGATAACTGATAAGTGTCACAGTTTCTAATCTCGTCAAAAGAACAATATGTTTTTGTGGTTTTGATTGGGTGTACTAAATTATACATTTGTTGAACCAGCTACTTTATTTCTGGGTTATTGTTGGTATATTATGCAACAATACTATTATGCCAATAACTACCTGAAATTGCTTTCAAGAGCTATCATAAAACTTTTGTAACTGTCGTTTTGTTTTGTTTTCAAGTTGTTTTGTTTTGTGGTCACAATTTATTTCTTCTTATGAACAATGATCAATGCGTCTTTGTATTTGTAAAGAGTGCTGGCTTCTAAATGACTTCCAAAAAGTTTGAAAATTGTTTAGTCCTGTCTTTTTTGTAGGTTACTTTTTGTTTGTAGGTTTCGTTTTTTTTTGTAAGGTCTAATTAATTTAAAACAATAACTCATTAGTAGCAGGTTCAATGTTCATATTATAAAAGTTAAATAATATGCTTAATCACTTGGTGAGTACTATGAAAATTGTTAAACAATAAGTTGCTTAAGTACATAATATCTATCGGTAAAACTAGGCGTAAATAATAGTTTAGCATTTAAGCTTTATCTTACCGAAGATGTGGATGAATTTTTTTATAAAATAAGGGTGCAAATGGGTCATCTGATAGAAAGCAACTACCGTCGCCCATGGACGTTGCGTTGCCGGCCTTTTAAGAGGGAATACGCTCTCTTTTTAACCGACTTCCAAAAAACGAGGAGGTTATATGTTCGGCTGTGGATATATTTTTTTTATTTTTTTTTTTATTTTTGTATGTTCAACGATTACTCCGCCGTTTGTGAACCGATTTTCGAAATTTTTGTTTTGTTGTATTAGGTTTCACTCCAATTTGGTACCATGTTCACAAAAGTGGTGACCTGATGATGGGATGGATCCAGGAGTAATCGAGGGAACTCCTCGAAATTTATAGGGAAACATATGGTGATTTTGGTTTTATGTGAAGTGTACTAAGAATATGCTACCAAAAAGTCAAATATTGGGTCAAGGTATACCATGGTTTCGAAGATGCTGAGAGAACTCCTGACTCTTTATAGATACACGTTTGGGAGTTTCGGCGTTGTTTTAAGAACAGAAAGCATATGCAACCATGCAATTCAAATTCATCATCATCATCATCGTCATCATCATCATTACCACGTCGTGTTAAGGTCACCAATGTCTCATGGCACAAAATAGATAATAGTACAAGGCATAGGTATGGATACAATAATAATAATTATGTACATAACAACACCAATTATTATAGGCTGTTTAATATACACGGCGGTCGGCGCCGCAGAGGCAACGGCGTCGCCGCGCGGCGCGCGGCGACGCGTACGTAAACATCGTATTCAAGTTCTAACTGGAATGTCAGGGCATGCGGCATGCCGCCAGAGTAGACAGAATTATAGAGTATGCCGACTTAGAACTGATGTAATTTTTTTAAGTTTGACGTATTATGACAAAAGTCGTCGCTAGGGTCGTAACCTACAAATTTAGTTGTTTATATTTTGGCACATGCAAAGAAAACTGTCAGAATTCAATTTCAAAATCTTATTTTTAAAATTAAATTATAGCAGCCAGCGCGCCAGCCTTTAACTTATCCTAGCGAAACACGAAAGAAACGACAGATATTAATACTCGTCAGTCTCATAGCAGTCGAAGTACTGGTAGTTATGTCTATTGTGGTGCCGCGCTGCGAGCATTTTGCAGCACGTGTTCACTTAGATCTTTTTAAATGTATTGTTTAAATTTATCTATCTACCTGATATTTGGGCCTTGGGGTATGCCGTATGACTCATATCAGTCTTAACAAATTGTAATAAGATACGTAGAATATACGCAGTACCACCGACGACCACTTATAAATTCGCGGACTATGACGGAGGTCAACTTAAGGTGAACGCAGATTTGGCCGCACCGTACGCACCGCAGTCGCCGCATTCGGAATTCTTTATATGAAGTTATAGGCAAGCTCGCATACCTACCTACCCGCGCCGCAGTCTTCGCAACTTCATAATAATATGAAGAATTGCGAATGCGGCGACTGCGGTGCGTGCGGTGCGGCCAAATCTGCGTTCACCTTTAATAATAATTATACGAGATCAATTACCACTCAATATTATGATTTATGTTGTCAATTCAATGCTCACTGCTCACACCAAGCTCACTGTTGAGTTGTCAGACGTCAGTTGCTTACAAACTTTCAACAACACAACGAAAATCTGTTACAAGTTACAACTACCTATATAAAACTTCTACGTACAAGCGATAGCGCGACACAGGAGCGCCTCAGTGACATTTAGTGAAGACAATATGAAACTATTTTTTATACAATTTGAATTGGCACTAACAGTTTACCTACTAGGTAACTAAAAAGAGTGAAATTATTATTTTTAACAAAAAATTAAAACCGACTTCCAAGGTAAAAACAATATTAATAGCATCCTTATAATATGAACTAAAAAGTATTAAATAATTTTTCCTATCTAATATGTAGTGCCTTTTCCCGAATTCGGCTAAACTTCAACTATTTCTGTACTCAATCTTCATAATTTTGAAGATTGAGATTCAAGATGCCTGACTCAAATAAATAAATAATAAAAAAAGATGAGTTGCACTCCGGGAGTGCCGGCAGAAGTGAAAACTTGATTATTAACGTTGTGCATTATTTTTTCAACCCATTTTTTATGAAAATCGATTTAAAAAAGAATAAAAAAAACGATCGTTTTAATTAATTAATCGAAACCCTTACAATCGATTAAAAAATGTCGACAATCGAAAAAGAAGCTGCTGTCAGACAGACTGTCAGACACTTCTCGCGACAGTTGTCTTGCAGATGGAAACGCGGCCTTAATCAGCGCATCTGCTAAACAACTCATTTCCCCGACTGTACATTTCTGCTTAGCACAATTTTCCCCGACTGTACATTTCTGCTAAGCAACTCATTTCCCCGACTGTACATTTCTGCTAAACAAATCATTTCCCCGACTGTACATTTCTGTTAAGCAATTCATTTCCCCGACTGTATATTTCTGCTTAGCACAATTTTCCCCGACTGTAAATTTCTGCTAAACAACTCATTTCTCCGACTGTACATTTCTGCTAAGCAACTCATTTCCCCGACTGTACATTCCTGCTAAACAACTCATTTCCCCGACTGTACATTTCTGCTTAGCACAATTTTCCCCGACTGTACATTTCTGCTAAGCAACTCATTTCCCGGACTGTACATTTCTGCTTAGCACAATTTTCCCCGACTGTACATTTCGTTCGAGTTCGAGTTCGAGTTCGACACAAAACACTACTCTCCAACCGTCTTACGCGTTTTGTATGGTTTTTCGATCAACACGAAAATCTGGCGCGAGTTTCACAGTTTTTACCCATCCCACAAAAGTGCTTAACGCCGCTAAAGAAGTTTTCACTTCAAAAAAATTAACTTTTGATGACAGACTCTCTCCAGTCTCCACTGTCTGTCCAGTTCATAAAATGAAAGGCTTATGATACCCGAGAGTAGAGGGAATATTGTCGAAAATATTTTTCTCTCAAGTCAAAACAATTTCACTTCGTAAAGCTGTAAATATTTCTCAAATTTTAATATCTTATAAAGTCTAGAATCGTATTTATTATCTTTGTTATTCTCGTAATAGAGTCGCTCAGATATTTAATACTTATCTGAGATCTATTGTGCTCGGGCTCTCAGCGTCCTATGCACAATAAAAGCTTTAAAAATGTACTTCGCCCTCACAATAAAGGGCTATAAAATATAAAGTGACATAAGCCATCATGAAAATGTGGAAATTCGTGAAAATGTGTTCTTTATGGTCCACTAATCCCCTTTCATGGGAGGATTCTATGTCCTTCCTCGGGGACTCAAAGTATCCCCATACTAAATTTCAGCAAAATCGGTTCAGCGGCTTAGGCGTGAAGAGGTAACAGACAGACAGACAGACAGACAGACAGACAGACAGACAGACAGACAGACAGTCAGACAGTCAGACAGTCAGACAGTCAGACAGTCAGACAGTCAGACAGTCAGACAGTCAGACAGTCAGACAGTCAGACAGTCAGACAGTCAGACAGTCAGACAGTCAGACAGTCAGACAGTCAGACAGTCAGACAGTCAGACAGTCAGACAGTCAGACAGACAGACAGACAGTCAGACAGTCAGACAGACAGACAGTCAGACAGTCAGACAGTCAGACAGTCAGACAGTCAGACAGTCAGACAGTCAGACAGTCAGACAGTCAGACAGTCAGACAGTCAGACAGTCAGACAGTCAGACAGTCAGACAGTCAGACAGGCAGACAGGCAGACAGGCAGACAGGCAGACAGGCAGACAGGCAGACAGGCAGACAGGCAGGCAGGCAGACAGGCAGACGGGCAGACGGACAGACGGGCAGACGGGCAGATGGACAGACGGACAGACAGACAGACAGACAGACAGACAGATACACTTTCGCATTTATAATATTAGTAAGTAAGTATGGAAGTATGGATTGACGTAACTCAACCGGATGACGTAGGTGGGTAAACTGCCTATGAATCAATTCCTTCGATGGTACCATTACATGGAAGAAATTGATTCGAAGGCTGTTGTCGGACCTACGTCAACTGCGTAGTTTATGATGTTCCTAAATAACTCGTGTTCCGATTAGAACTAAAACTGAATTAATAACTTGAAGTAAGAATCGTAGATTACGAAGATGATTTTATATAATTTTAGTATCATGTATTTCCAAAATAATTAATGAATTATATTGAATGACAAGCACAAGAGCAATGTAGCAGGAGATCGGTCATCTTGGCGTTCACTGAGAGAGGCCTATGTCCAGCAGTGGACGAATATAGGCAGATATGATGATGCTGATGATGACAAGCACAAAGTAAATAAGACATAAATCTTTATTACATACAATCATTACGGTAACTGCCATTTCTTTGAAAAGTTTTAAACATATTTGTAGATATAACATACACTAATGAGGAAAATCTCTTCAACTGGAGACCAATTAGATGTCGGTGCTTCTCAACATGCTGAAATTATGCTAGGTTGCAAAGAAAACTTTCTATAAAACATTTTCTTATAAGAATAATTAAATGTCCGGTAAACTTTGCTTTATTAAATAAAATTGATGTTTTGAGTACTTTACTTATACAGGGTCTAACAAAACTAAGTGATAATACTTTAGGGTGTGTGCGTGTTCCTTATAGAATATGGAGAGTTCACTGTGAAAGTAGCAGCGCTGGAAGTTCAAATATTTTTTTCAATTTTATATGTGCAAGCGCTCTAACGTCACGAACTTCCTCATACAAAAGTAAAAAAATGTCCTAAAGTATTATCACTTAGTTTTGTTACAACCTGAATACAATATACATACTACATAGTATAGAAACTATGAAAAAAAAAACTAAATATGTTTATTACAAATTAGCCAAATCGATTTAGCCGTTCTCGAGCATTAGCGAGTTGAAAATTCATTTTTATTTATATAGATATTAAAGGTAAAATACTTAAAAATAGATAACTGCGAGTATATATAAATAAAACCTTGTAAATGGTCAAAAAAGGGTTGAAAAACACTGGTTTAACGACGTTGTTAAGGTGCAGTGGTTGTTGCAACTACGTAAAATGGGTTTTTTAAATAATGTTTTTTGTAAAGGAAATGTCATTATTAATGTCAATGTTTTTTGTAAAGGAAATGTCATTAAAATTGAGAAAATTTCCTATACGCAAAGGTATATCAGTACACAATTTAAAAAATTCTGCTCGATAGAAAAAAATATCAAAGATGACTCTTATAACGCTGTTTTTCATAATTAAATCATTTTATGGCTAAACTACACACTTTCTAGAAAAAACAAGAGATGTAGCACATTTGTCATGACCTAACCTAAACGATTTGATATATTTGATTTGTGTAATACTAAAAACAAAAGGTTTTTTCTCCTATTTTCTATTATCAAGGCACGCGGCGAGCGCGTAAACGCCACTGTACAAGGCGCGCTGATATGAATGTTATTTTAAGGTGACGCCGCGTTAAAGTAAGAAACCGTGTTGGATATGTTTTAGATTGCTTGTTTTCTATGAGAGGCCGGGCCGGCCTCTCATAGAAAACAAGCAATGGAACAGCAAAAAATGGAAAGGGCGTAAGTGACAAAATGGTTTTTGTCGCGTAATTTAAAAACCATAAATACATTTCATATAAGCTGTGCACATATTAAAGTGTATGCTTCAACTAATTTATGTACAAATTTTGGAATCTTAAATCACTCTCCTCTCTTGGAAAAATAGGAATCCCTTTTTTTACAGAGGTCTTTTCGATTGATAATTCTGTGTTATAAAAGTTGTCCAATCGTGTTATGCTATGGGCAATTCAAAGACAAAGACATGATGAATACTGACAATGAACTTTAGTTTCTTAGCTTTAGTCATTGCTGAGAAAAATCGGCATCGCTACAGCCAAATTATCAAGGCGTTGCCTTAATGTGCTTTACGTCGATATTCGTACTGACAGACATCGACCTGCTAATTTTAGGGACTACTGGTCCTTAAAAATCGTTTGAATGATCGTCGTCGTCCCACATTTTATTCTCGTTTAAATGACATACGAGGGACCTGCAATCTGTTACACTCTCGATATATTTTATATTTAGATCGTAATCACACAGAGTAGTACTATAATACTTAATCAGTTCGAGCGAAGCGAGCCCTATAATATATAGTAGGTACCCACTACCGTACTCTGTGTCACTACCCACAGCCTGAGCATTTTTGTGGGACACTTTACGGAAAAACTATCACGCCTATTGATTTGTGCTTTAACATAGTAATTTTTATTCATGTGTAAATGTGTTATCATCGGCCAGTCAGGTTTGGTTACTATTAAAATATTTAAAAAAAACTGCCTTAAATATTATTACCACGCAGAAAAATGGCGCGAGCCCACACAAAGGCTAGTTATTCAGTAATTTAGTATAAAGTGGCCCCGTGCGAGTTCTTCTCGCCGGGTTAGTTCCCGAACCGGTGGTATGTCAACACGTAGACATTCTGAAATTATATGTTTCAAATTGAGTCTGAAATAAAACTATTTTTATTCTATTCAGAATTGCGATATATTTTATCCAGTGTGTGGTATGGGCTATCGTGGATCGTGACACGAATAAAAATACTAGAAAAAAATATTAGAGATCCAAAAATCCACTGTGCGATAACAACTTTGGAATCACTGTCCAACTTGAAAATGGGATTTTTAAACATTAAATTTTCAGAATTTTTCGAAACCCACATTTCACAAGAGCTTTATACTTAATGTCGTTCATTAAATTTCATTACACCGTTATGCTTTTATTACTGCGCATTTTACAGCCAATAATATTGCTATTGAATTATTTCTTAGTGAAAATCATTTTTAAAAATTTGTGCCTTCCTTGAAAAATTATACGTAACTAATCATTGTAACTAATCAAAGATTTAGAGCATAACTCTTGACGTGTCGTCAACATTTTTTTTCTTCAGCTCGGTTCTATACTAATTACTTACTATACTAGTGATCAGTAGAGAATATCAAATATTATCTTTAGTGCGGTTCTATGCTATAAAAGTGATCCGGCCCGGCTCCGCCCGTGGCACATACATAGCCAAATCTAGCACTCTGGGACATCTTAGCAATACACTGATGAAATAATTTTTAAAATCAGTCCAGTAGTTCCTGAAATTATCGCGTTCAAACAAACAAGCTCTTTAGCTTTATAATATTAATTAGTTTTTTTTGCTTAAATGAAGGCAATAAGGCATTTAGGACCGGAAAAATTATTTGAAATAGAAAAACTATAAAGTATATGTGTAGCCAGATATATAATAGTTAGGATATAAAGTAGATAAGTTACAAGTTTTATTAAAATAATTAGGGAAAAAATGAGGTATTGTCCGTATGTTACGAAATGTTACTTGTTCGATTCTTCCACTCACGTCTTCAATTACTAGCTGTTGCCCGCGATTTCGTCCGCGTTAGCATAGTAGATCACGTCCCAAGTGTTATTTTTCAAAAATATTTAATGCACAGAATTGACTTTCCTACGATTTTATTATATTGTATAGATAATAATATTAAGTATAGATACACATTACACAATGACTATACCAACAAAATCTTATTAAATACCATGACCACTCGGAAAATCGGCATTAAATAAGTTCTATAATATTGGCATTGTCAGGCGATTCGTCGGGACTTTTCATAAAAAGTCTGAAAAGGACCTTCAAAGGCTTCCTTTACTGATTCAAAGGAATATCCGCCATTTTGTTTCAATAAATTTTAAACCAATATTGAAATTGGAACTCGCGGTCACTGGAACATGTTACAGCCATTGAATACCGATGGTACATCTGGAATTTTTAATATCGCCTTAATAATGTCGATTGTAGGAATTTACTTTGTATTATATAGACCACATGTTACCCTCATGATCATCGTTGGTTGATAAATTGTGCATTCTAAATTATAAAACGAAAGTCTTATAGAATCTCGGTAGGAAAATTATTTTTGCGGTCGCAATGTCACTTCGATTCCAAAACGAAACAAAGCGACTGTGACGGTACCCACAATTCGCCTAACATTCCTGTATCGCGCTATCGAAGTTTTCTGAGTGCATCGGTATAATATATACGACAGCTGAAACGTATCACGTGGGCTTGACCGAGCATACCACCTCGCTCGGTAGGAAGATCTTCCTTTGTGGCGGCCAAACATATCCTACAGCGACTATGAACTGAATGCTGACAAAATTATCAATGATCATTATTCATTAGTATGTAGTAACATACTTCTCGGCTAAGCCATGGGATAGCATGAATTTCAAATTTTATATGCTACAAGTCTTCTCAAAACTTTACATGAAATTTCCAAATTTTCTTTTTATATGGATCATTAAAATTGACATACTTTCCTTAGAGTTTAATCCCTTAACCTGCAGGAAAAACTTCGTATCGAAATGAAACAAAATATTTTCTCCACTGTAGATAACTTCAAATCGCTGTAGATTTGGTGTGATAACTCATTTTCTCATCCGGATAGTACGTGCGGTTGCCATATCAACATATAGGATAAGTCAACCTCTGTGAGACCACTTAGTTCGGGATCCACTTTCACATCACTAAAGGCTTTCGTCGAATATTTAAAGCGAATTACGAAGAGAAAGATTTTGAGAATAGGGTGTGGACTATTTACTTATCTGTATGTTTCTATTATTATATTACTTTGAGTCCTGAAAAAACCTAGGATACTTTAATTACGAAAAAATGTATGGTAAACTATAAACGAATTTCCACGCAACTAAGTAGCGGAAATTAACTAGTACTTAATACTTATTTTTTACGGGATTACGTAGAATTTGAAGTTAAAGTTTTAATGGCACGTATCGGTCGGTTTATCTCTCCTAAGTTTAATTTAGTGATTGAAATTGAAAATAGCATCTCGGGTCGTCGGTTCGTCGAGTCTTGGGGTGAATATTAATGTATTAAGTTAAACGCACATTAGTGATGACTGAAATCTTATTACTGGATATTGGTGGGGTATCTTTATATAATATAATAGTATATGCTGCTCGCAGCTTTGTTGTATAGAAATTTGAACGCCAGAACCATACATTTTACAGCGATAATATTCTCTGACTTTATAGTCGTACAAATTAAGTATAAAATTGCCCTTGCGGTAAAATTACTTTCGATATAGCGCCTTAACGTTTATTGTAATGGATTTGTAGAGCTTATACTCTAATATTCTAAAAAAAATATTACTTAATCGTATTGACGATAATTCTTTGTTGGTATATAATTTTTTAATTTTTATTATGAAAATAATGAAAATATGTATAGTTGTTGAACCAAAACTCAAAATTTCATCGGCATATCTATTGTATCATTGCATCCCATAGTATATTATATTGCATTATTTAATATCAACAATGAATAAAACTTTAAAATGATCATAAAAGTTTATTAAATCGAAATTGTAGAGTCCCAACCTAAACGTAATATCCCAAATACCGAATAAACGCCCCAAACTTTACCCCTTCCGAATGGCACTTCCAATGAATTTGTTTTTAAATTAGATAAACGTCAACGCTTCCGCGCTAAACAGAAAATGATCTGAACCATACGATATCCAGAGTTCAGTAGAGGCCGAAACGTCGGTGAGGGCGAACGTATCGCTACAATAAAAAAATACAGCCGAATATAGAACCTCATCCTTTTTGGAACTCATTTAAAAATCGAATATCAAAAGTTGAAAATGTATTTGTGCAAGGTTACATGAGTATTTTACACTGAGGATTAAACTTTGAACCATGGATACGCGGTAAGATTTTTTTGTTAAGTATAACTCTTTAGTGACTTTTGCATTTTAGGTTCATGAATTTTTATGGCTACGTAAACAATTGAATATAAGTGTTGTTTGTTGTTTTAATTAATTTTAAACCAGTGAAAGGATTTATTTTTTGGGTTAAGAGAATAATTATTATATCTTTCGATATACATAATGTGTAATATATAAGTATCTGCACCCGTTCTAAATTGCTCAGAGTATATATTTTTTTAAACAATTACAGTACCTAAGTAGGTAAGACTTTAAACAGAGCTTAACTGAAATCTAATTCATTAGTCGCGGATAGTAACTACTACGCTACGTAGACTAATGTAATCAACGAACAGTGAATTAAGATTAAACGAGAGAGAAAAACTATGATATATCTGTCTCTTTCACGGTGTCAACGCTTTGTAAAGATCCTACATTTTCGTGGCCGGAAAACTGCTTAATCTTGGCTTAATCTATTTTGCGACGTTAGCAAAAAGTGCATAATCTGTATTCGATGATGATTAATTATACGATCTCTGTGGGTCAATGGTTGAGTGTATGGCAGATCAAGCTCGTGGTCGCGGGTTCGAATCCCGCCGACGGAACAAAAGTTTGCAATGTTCCCGTGTTCTAGACGTGTATTAAATATGTATATCTAATATATAAAATTCTCGTGTCACGGTGTGCGTAATTGAACTCCTCTGAAACGGCTCGACCGATTTTCGTGAATCTTAGCGAGCATATCGGCTAGGGTTGAGAATCGGACAACATCTAATTTTTATATTGATAAGTGCATTTGTTGAATAAATAATAGTAAATTATTACAACCTGAGACTGACGGCGACCATTGTTTGTACGACGGGATAGCGATCGACGTTACCATGGCGACATACTTATTTAGACACTTCAATAAAATAATATCCAGGGCGAAATACTTTATAATAAGGCAAAGCAACGTTTGCCGGGACGGCTAGTGATATAATAAAAATCTTAAATATATGTATAGTAAAGTATATAACTGTAACACAAGTCCTTTAGGTACTTCGCACTGGGCTACACTGACGAGGTGCATAATAAGCGTCCATAGATACTTGTGTTGTTTAACTTATACGTCAACCAGATGCTAAATATATGTATTTCGACACTTTTGGAATATAAACAAAACTTGCATGTGACCTAAAAGTTATTTATAATATCGAAAAGTATTTGTAAACACTTGAAGTGGAAACACCAAAACGCAAAATTTTCTCTATGTGTAAGGGTTGATACAGACCGCAACGCGACGCCTAGAGATCAACTACGATAACATGGCGCGCCCCTCCAAAATTCAAAACGTTTGAAGTGCGTTGTCAAAACATTTTAAGTGCGTTGTCTTGCGCGGTAGGCTAGTTATGATTAGTTGACCAACAAATCTTGGTAATAAGTGACATTAACTGAAATATTACGTGTACTGTGATTGGTTGAATACTTACTACATACAAACTCTTTCATAAGGATGTGACTACACACATTGAAACAGTCATTCGGAGGGGCGCGTCATGTTATCGTAGTTGATCTCTAGATGCATTTCTAAATCTGTACTGAATTGACAGATTGGCATGTCGCCTCGCGTAATTGAAATCTGTCAGATCCATATTTTATGCCGCGCCGCGCCGCGACTGAATTGACCCTTATACGTTGAAAGCTCTACCAGTTAAAATTATTAATCATAGGAAACAATGTGAGTTTCCACGCGTGACGTCATTTGATGTATTAATGTGATGAAGCACCGAGCTTTTATAAAACAAATATTCAATCTAATATGTTGCCTATAGTCTAGGGCAGATTTTCCCAAAGTGGGCGATAACGCCCCCTTGAGCTGAAGGGTGTGGGACCCAGAAAAAAAATTTGGCGTTGTGTAGAGGCTTGGGGGTGATTTATTTCATCTGGATGCACTTTAAATTGAAACGTTGGGGGCGCTGAAAAATAACTTATGTTTCCCAAACTTTTATAGCCTAGTAGGTGACGCCTGCAACTTCGTAGCGCCAAATCTTGATCACGGAAACCGTACATTTTAACGTAATTACTAAAACTATATCCTTCTTTGTCTTTCAAAGTGTATCAAATAATACCAAATTGAGATATACAGACAGACAGATAAACAGAGATAATTTGGCATTAGTAATATGAGTGAAGGATACAAACATTAAGGTACAATTCCGTGCATCGCGAACGATAGTAGCCGCGCTCGGTCTACGACTGTCGTCGGTCGCTCGCGACAATATTTAGAGTATGAAAATGCATAACACCGCTTCTGAGGCCCGCGACAGACGTGTCTTGAAGTTAATACGTGTCTTGAAGTTATATTAACTTCAAGACACGGCCGCGCGCGACTCACGACATTCATCGGCCGCGCGCGTCTGTCGCGGGCCTCGGAAGCGGTGCGATACATTTTTATACTCTGACTATTGACGCGAGCGACCGACGAAGGGAGAGGAAAGGTTTGTATTTCATTGCTTCATATTTCAAAAAAATGTATGAGAAAACAATAAAATGCTGAAATATCGAACCTTTGCCTAATTTTTGTTTAATATCACTTTGGAGAAATTGTTTATACTTACTAATAAGCAATACTAGCGCATGGTGCAATAATAAACGATGTTTTTTTATTTCCTAGGAAAAATAAAACATCCTTTATTATTGCACCATTCGCTAGTATTGCTTATTATAAACAATTTCTCCGAGGTAACAATATACGGTAAAATCCAGGAAAGGTTAGATTTTTAAGGTTTTATTGTTTTCCCATACATTTCTTAAAATATGAAACAATAATAATATAGTAAAATACAACACTTTCCTCAAGTTTGCGATACACAATTATTACTTTCCAGAAATGATTCCTTACCACCAAACCAACACTATAAATTGGTGCAATAATACAGGGTGTTTTTTTTTGTGATTTTTTTCTTACCTTTTACCCTTATTAACTTTTTTCTCCCATGGTTTAGAGATTTTTCGTTATACAATAAAATGTTCAACTTTTCAAAATTCCCTTTCATATGGTATAATATTATGTCTCATCGTGGTACATTAGTGGGTACGAAATGCCCTCCCTTCTTTATGCCGCGCTGCGCCTTGCCTAGCCTCGCTCGTCGCGTTGCGGTCTGAATTGACCCAAGTAGTCTTAATTTTCTTTTCGGCCGCATGCAAGATTCCTCCTATTTCTGACACGCGCCAACATATCCTTGTAGGATTGTATTTATATATCTCATTTGCGATGCTCTACGTTAAATTATTTACCTACTTGTTTACACGTCAAAATATATTTTCTCAATTGCTCATGAACAACTGAGCTTGTAGCCAAAACTTTTTCTTTATCGCTTTTTTATAGAATCGTCGATCAAAATGTATAGAAAGACGAGTCGAACATCAACGTCATATTCACGAATTCTTATGTCAATTCCATACATTTTAATTTCATGCATTTCAATTCCATACATTTATAATAAGACCACCTTTGTGTACTCGTCATTTAATGTGTTTAATCTGTTGTATGTGTGTTGTTATTGTACAATGCACAATGAAGTATATTCTATTCTATTCCATTTTGATCGGCGATTCTATAGAGAAGCGATAAAGAAAACGTCTTGGCTAAGGGGACAGAAGACGATTCGGTATCTAAGTACGATTTTATTCTGAAGATACATTAACTTATTGATATCAGTATTCAATACAGATATTGAAAACATTTCATACAATATGTTGCGTACACAAGTTTTCTGTTTCGGTATAAATTACTATATGATGAATGTTCTTATTATACTGCCAAATGTAAGTACTATCAGAGAAGTTGAGACCTACGTAGTTTGGTCGCATTACGTCAAACCCAGCCGACAGATCACAAATTTTAACATTGAATTGATTTGATCGACCACATGACGTTGGTCTGTCAACTGCATAGGAATCAATTTCCTCGATGGTACAATGGGTTGCAAGCTCAAACAACTTTTTTTTGACACTATTTTCATGTTTCGTAAGCTATAACTAGCTTATATAAAGTAACGAACAATTATGTCAGATAGTCTGCATGATGGGCTGGTTTGTTGATGTGTCATAAATATAGTTATAATTATTTATATGGTTGTTATGATTTATATTATTAAAACTGCATGGTTGAATTAAACACTATAATAGCGTTTACTTACGTTGTCAACTTTGACTATGCTTTTAAGTAGAAAACTTCCATATTCAAGTCGTAAGGAACTCATACGGTGTTACTTATAAAAATTAACTATCCTTAGGATATTCCAAGCTTATACTAGGAATACTCGGTATAAATTTGGAATAACCTTAGATTATTTTCTAACTCATAAACTCGGTATGAGGTTGTCATAACTATACCACTGCTATTTCCGGTGCACAAGACGGCAACGCCGCAAATAGACAATAGTATTGAGTAAAAAAAGGTAAAAAGTCGGTTTTTGACTGTGAATTCTGTTAACAGCTGTTAACTATAAATCAACAGATGGGAGTTTTTCCGGGAATGTGAAAGAGTGCTATCGTATTTGTGATAGTTTGTGTATTGTTTTTTGTGTGTAATATTGGTGAAATAATTATTAGATATCATTAGATATTCATAAATCATAATCATGCACAAGTAACAAGAATATAGTTTTCCCGCTATTTACTCGACACTGGCCTTATTTTATTAGCCATAGTGCCCTAACCGATCAAGCCACATAACAGCACCGATGATCGCGACAACAATAGAATAACAATAGATTTCCAAGAATCTGCGATCGAAGGATAAGAAAAAAAATCAACATATTTTGAAAGTGTTTCCATAACTTTTTCAAATACGTTGTAACTTGTAAGTATTGCGTGTTGATATTGCGCCATCAAATAGTCGATTTAAAAACAGGACACCATGTTTAGAAAAGAGATATTTTAAACGAAATCCTTTCGAATCACAAATTATTATAAAAGTTTTATTTATGAAACACTGTGTTAGGCTATGTTACGAAATGTGAACTGCCAACCCAAGTTGTATCGACGTTAAACTAGGGCGGGGGTTGGAATAACGTTGGTATAATGTTTTTATGGGAGTTACACCAACCTTATACTAGGTATAAGTTATACCTGGCTTATGAGTCGCGATTTTGCTTATTCCAAGTTTATATTGAGTATTACTTTTACACTCGATTTATAAGTAACACAGATAGGGTTTTTGGGTGCGATGTTCTTGTTGGAACAACAACAATTTTTTGTTTATTAGGTTCACAAAACAAGATGCAATTCACAATACATGCAGTTATAAGTAATAGAGTAAGAATGACTAATACTAGGGAATGTATCTCTCTAGGAAGTGAACACAACACTGTTACTGTTTCTAATTTGGGTTCGGAATTTGCAAGCTGTTTATCTGGTTGTCTGATAAGAATGATATTAATCAATGTATGTAAAACGTCTATGCGCCTGATCTCTAGCCAGTCGTGTCTGTCATCCGTCCTACTAAGATACCAGAGTAAGCCTGTTTCACCACTTCCTGATAAGAGCCGATTAGGCTATTCACAACATTTTTGACAGATTCTCCATACTTGATCTGTCAAGTTAAGTGGTGGATAGCCTATTCCCTACTTTATCAGAAAGTAGTGAAACAGGCCATAAGTAAAGTAATTTATATAAAAGTGTAATAAAAAATAGTCTACGTAAATGGAGCTGTCACTGTTTAGTTTCGACTAGAAAATCTCTGTTTTCCTCTACTCCCACACGCAAAGTTAAAAGCAAAAATAAACGACAGAGTCCGTCTATGTCAAAATATTTTTCCACCAAATTTACGTGTACTTATTGAGATTGATAAAGGTGAGAAAGTTAAATCTGCAAGTACCTCACTATCGTTGTTTCTGTTTTATTTCCCAAAAAATCTAGTTCATTCCAACATAGTAACAATGCATGGAAAGTCTTTTGGAAGTTGGAACTTTTAGTTTTGTCGTAAAACCTCGTTAACTCAAATCGGTGGGTCTTCTACAGGGCGTAACAAAACTAAGTGATAATACTTTAGGGTATGTATGTGTCCCCTGTATAGCAAAAAGAAAAACTTTAACGCTGCAATTCCCACATTGAACTAATGTGGGAATTGCAGCTAAAGTTAAAGTTTTTCTTTTTGCTTTGGTATGGGCAAATGACGCTCGCGCACTTGACCACCAAATCATGAAAGGAAAATTTTCTCTTTCAGCGCTGCTACATTCACAGTAAACTCTATATAGGTAGGTAGGTACTCATACCATAATACACACCCTAAACTCTAAAGTATTCTCACTTTATTTTATTACCTGTATATATTATGTTTAACAGCAAACTACAGGAGAGAATTTGTAAGTTTTAATTATGTGTAATTTAAGATTGATAAAAGCAAAGTTAATATCGAGTTTGCGACAACATGCTTTTACCACAAAAAAGTCAAAAGAGCCAAATTATTTGGCTCTTGAACAATCGAGATAGCATTTTTAGTAACAGAGATATTTATTATTAATTTATTCTATGCTTCATTAATTAATGAAATCGAAATTCCAATTTTTTCCTTCAAACTACAAAGGAAGCGTTTAACAAATGAGACCGGAGATAAATAAGATAAGTCATTAGCACTTCCCGCGAGGCGCACCGCTCGTTTAGGTTTTAATTAAAAAAGGAATTACAGTGTCCCGTTGGAAACGGAAATCTACATTTCAACTTTTTGCAGTAATCATGTGAAAGAATTAGTATAAAGGTGGGTATACATCAAACCGTATTCCAAATTCGAATGCGACATAAGATTTTTGGCAATGACAATTGTTTTATTAAGACTTGAGACTTTACACTAGGTATGTGTATTAACAATGCCTTTTATTAACAGTAGTTATAACATCGGACGCAAGTTCTTTAAATCATCTCATTCCCATCATTGACTTTATTTCATACAATATAGAGTATGAAATAAATAAAATCAATGCTGGGAATGTAGGCCCGTAGTTGATTATATTCAAAGCCACATTACTTTGCTGCGTTTTTGAAACGAACAAGTCAGCATCCTATCTGCGTTGCGGTGACGTGCGATAATACAAAATTTAATTGTAGCAAAGGGTTAGCGTCATTCACGGAACGATGGGAAGCCGCTCCGTCAAAGCACTGCGTCCGAAGACGTACACCACTTTAAAATCTATACTTACTAATATTATTATAAACGCGGAAGTGTGTTTGTCTGTCTTTCTGTTACCTCTTCACGCCCAAACCGTTGAACCAATTTTGCTGAAATTTGGATACCCACTTCAAGTCTCGGGAAAGGACATAGGATATTTTTTTCCCGGAAAAATGTACGGTTCCAGCACGATCAACGAATTTTGGCCATTTATCAGTCGACAACAATGTAATATTATTTTCATAAACTTTTTATGTCGGAGCGTCAACGCTGCGGCACAACAACGTTTTGGAGCTATATGGCACCGCTCTTACACGTCATAAACTATAGTAGGTATGTCAGTGATATATTTTTATACACCATAAACCTTTTACGGCAGAGAGAATGGTCCGTGGGTCGAGCTTCATTTCCGGCTCCCTGACTCTTGTCCAGATAATATTGAATTTATGATAACAAAACGAACAAACCGACTGAAAAGCTATTTAAATACGAATGCTAATAAAACATTTTAAAGTTATAATAATACATATTATAGTTGTACAAGGACTAAGAATATTCATATAAAAAAATTAAACTGTCCATTTGTCTGGTGACGTATAGCTGAACCACCACTAATACAAGGATAAAATTTTAATTTATAAAATTTATAATGGAAAATCATAAAAATATAATTTTTAAAGATTCCATTCTTGATGGGGGCAAATGGGGGTTATATGTAATTGATTGTACTGTCGGTTCTTGGTGGAAATTCATGTTAAACACTAATAAAACACACTTTTCTTGCACTTTTTCCACTATATTAAAATATTATTAAAACTTTTAACAAATTACACGACCGGTTTCGAAATAAATCACACCTGATGATGATTTATTTCGAAACCGGTCGTGTAAATTGTTAAAAGTTATTATAATATCTTAATATAGTGGAAAAAGTGCAAGAAAAGTTTGTTTTATTAGTGTTTAAATGGGGGTTATGTCTACAATTGCTGCACGACGCATGTCGTATAAATTATGCTTCGTTCGTCACTCTTGTCCAGATAATATTGAATTTATGACAATAAAACGAACAAACCGACTGAAAACCTATTTAAATACGAATGCTAATAAAACATTTTAAAGTTATAATAATACATATTATAGTTGTGCAAGGACTAAGAATATTAATATAAAAAAATTAAAATGTCCATTTGTCTGGTGACGTATAGCTGAACCACCACTAACAGTAGTAATACTAGGTAAAATTTTAATTTATAATGGAAAATCATAAAAATATAATTTTTAAAGATTCCATTCTTAATGGAGGTTATGTCTACAATTGCTGCACGACGCATGTCGTATAAATTATGCTTCGTCCGTCACGATTCATTTCATCACAGTTTGAGCTGACAAAAACGACAGCTTGTAAATCATAAACGACAGCTTGTGCAGTTCCTCGGAGTCTCAACTTACATTCGTTTCAACCAAACTTTGTCCGATATTATACTCAGTGTGTTGTAAAGTATCCAGAATACTCAAGCCCTGAGATAAAAAGTTGAACAATTTATCAAAAATATAATTTAAAGTTAAGAATCCCTTATCCCTAAAAGATTAATTACACAATATTAATGTCTACAGTAACCGTATCCGACGTCCGTGTTCATGATATTAAACTGCATTATTTTGCTCTCTCAATTTCAGGATTCCGTACCCGCAGGGTAAAAACGGGACCCTATTATATTAAGACTTCGATGTCTGTCAATATATATTCTGTCTCCAGGCTGTATGTCAAGAACGGTAATAACTAATAGCTATAGAGTTGAAATTTTCACAACACAATAAATTAAATAACACAATAAATTAAGTAACAATAAAATAAATCAAATATTTAAGGGGGCTCCCATGCAACAAACGTTATTTTTTTGCAATTTTTTGCTCGATAACAATACAATAATAGCAACATGTAGGCACTTCAAATATTTACAAAATAGTCAGTTGTATTTATACTTCAATAATTTATAATAAATTAAGGCGGCTCTCATAAAAAATTAAGAGGGAATCCCATAACAAAAGACACAAATTTTTGTCTATTTTTGCTCTTTAATGGTACGGAACCCTTTGTACACGAGTCCAACTTGCAGTTGGCCGATTATTTTTTGAATTCATGCTAATGACTTTATGCGTTCTAATTATTCTAGTAGTAGAAGTATAATTTAATGTAACTAAGTTGTAGGAGTATAAAAAATAAGTAGCTAATAAACAACGTCAGGGTTCATAATAAGACCTCTTTAATATAGGTTTAAGAGCACGTCTTAAGCTGTGCTCGTGTTAGTGATCCTGACAGGACCAGAATTTACGACAGTGCAGCTGTCTAGAATCTAGATACTCTAGCTTAGATCTAAGACCACTTAACGTTGGTAGCTAACGTAAGTTGGAACGCTTAAGTTTCTAATATGTGTTCGTGGAATTAAAGTATTTACGTATAAGTTATCATTCTTGTATCTACTAGCTAAAAGCCGAGCTTTATGACGGCTCGCGTCGTTTTCCTGCGTGGTAATGATCTTTAAGGCAGTTTTATTTTATTTTAATAGTAACCAAGCCTTGACTGACCGATGATAGCACATCTACATATAAATAAAAATTACTATGTTGAAGCTTGTGCTTTAACATAGTAATTTTTATTATCAATATCAATAGTCGTGATAGTTTTTCCGTAAAGTGTACCACAAAATGTTCAGGTTGTGGCATATACTAGGGCTAGCTTCGCTCACCTCGCCTCTACGCCTTCTTTATACTAAAGAAATTAAAAACTTATATACTTCCATTGACAATATCTCAGTCTTCATTGAATTTATTTCGAGTGTCTAAAAACACGAAAATAAAATGATTGAAATGCATTGAGATTGAAATGTCTCCAGAAATTTTTCACGAAAACATGTAAAGATCTTAAATATCTCCAATGAATCAATCAACATTTCCATTAGCTTTCTTGTCCTTTTAAGCTGAAACCCAATAAAGTGTGATAATAATATCTAAATCCTTGCCGAGAGTGAAATATAAATATATTGAAGGGCTCGATTCTCAGCTTCGAATGTCAATTTCGATCGCAGGCCGTCTCACTCGCGCGTGAAACAAGATGTGTATCCCAGAAAAATTGGACACAATAAGTCGTAACCCAGGAATAATTCAAATAGAGCGAGAGTGATTAGTCACTTGAAAAAAGTGCTTAAATAATTTTTGTACAGAATTGTATTTGCCTAACATATTTTAACAATAAAATTTACTGTTCCCGACAAAACCCTTAATTTTGTGCATTTGACATTCAATAAAAAAATTTGCACTAAGGGGATCGATGGGCACTTTGGAGGTTTCCTTTGTAATGACGTAATTAAAGTCTCTAGCAATTTTCAGCTCTATGCGAATTTCCCCTAGATTGAACGTTTATTTTTCCTAGAATAGTGCACCCTCTAGTGCAGTCTTTCCCAAAGTGGGCGATAACGCCCCTTCGTGGACGCTGAAGAAGAAAGGGGGGTGGTGTGGGACCCAGAAAAAAAAATGGCGGCGTTGTGTAGAGGCTTGGGGGTTGATTTATTTCATCTGGATGCATTTTAAACTGAAACAATGGGGGCGCTAAAACATAATTTGTTTTCAAAGTGGACAGTAGACAAAATAAGTTTGGGAACCCCTGCTCTAGTGAGATGAATATTATATTGTGAATATAATGTGCGATCGAAACGACATTCGAAACTTGAGAATCGGTCCTCGATCCCAGTGAAGCGTGTTCACTGTTCACAATTATTACATTTGCGTGCTAAAAGGCGACGTTGTGTGAAATTCTCGTACCAATTTCCGCAGGCATTTTCATGTAACAAAGGTTGCAAATATTTTAACACATTTTTTGCATGTTAGGTCATCTCTTGTTTTTTTTTATGTTAAAAGCATGCAAACATGCATACTACGAATATATCACTGCGAAAGTGTGCTGTCTGTTACCTCTCCTTTGAGTTCCCGGAAAGGACATACGATACTTTTTATCTCGGAAAATTTACGATTCCCACGCGATAAACTAATTTTAGCGCAATAGAGTTGCGGGCGTTATCTATTTTAACATATTTTTGTAAAATAATATGGACAAAGTAAACGTTATACATTAAGGAAAGTAGTGTATACTGTGCACACACTCGGGTAATATAAAATTATAGTTAATGTGGCTTCCATAATCCGGCCAATATCACCGGAAATAGGAAACTATCCTCTATCAACTCTATTATGAATAGAGAAGAACAATGGCCTAAGTAATAAGCATATTATAGAAAAGCGGTAAAGACTAACAGTTTACACAACACTCGAATATGACGCACGCAACTGTGTTGTGCCTAAATTCGTTAACAGCGCGGCAACCACACATTTTTCCAATCCTATGTCCTTTCCCGAGACTCAAAGTATCTCCATACTAAAAAGCAAAATCGGTTCAGCAGTTTAAGCGTAAAGAGGTAACAGACAAACGCACTTACATATTTATAATATTAAGTATGGATTTCTAAATTTATAATTAAAGGTTACGCAAATTCATCCTTATGTTCACAACGCACATTATTTGTAAGATAAAGTCTCTAGTATGAATCGACCCTATTTCTCGGAATTCAACAAAACATTTTAAGCTAGAATTTGTTTGTTTTGTAAATTATTTCTGTAAACGATATCTCGCGCGGCTGGAACATCGATATCGTCGATACAGTCATCTAATATGAGGCTTTGAAATAAATTACTTGTGACAATAATGATCACTGTAAAAGCTTTTTTCGATGTAATGATTTTGGACTGTTCTATCCCTGTTACTAATAAAAAGTTACACAGTGTGTATAGAGGGTGTATAGTCTTTTTATGTTTGTCATTTGTATAGAGAAAATGATTTATAGGTTAAGAGGGCAACTAACGCAATAAAACATGCTCCTTCTCTCTTCACACTCACGCCTGTCTTTCATATGCCAGGTGAAAAAGGACGACGCGGATACATCGCCAAATTAGCTTTTTCTCAATTTTAAAAATCCGCAGTCAGTTTCTCAATGATAGAATTGTATACAATGTGTTAAAATATTAACTTAGTTTAATGCACGGTTATGGCAATATATGAAAAATTCGTGAAAATTAGATGCATTTTTGTGATTTTTTTTCTATGGAGAAAATTTAAGATTTCGTGTTTTCGCTAAGTCGGATCCTCGGGAAGATAATGTAGTATCTATGTTTAGAAAATGAAACAATTCGGGGCTTATTATCAAGTATAAAAATAAATTATAAAATCGACAATTTAGGGTTAGTCGCCCCCTTAGCTAGTTGATGCCCGTAACTCCGTTGCGCGGAAATTCGTATATCGCGAGGCAACTGTACATTTTTCCGGGATAAAAAAGAGTACCTATGACCTTTCCTGGAACTCCAAGTATCTCCATCTAAAATCAGTTTAGGGGCTATAGCGTAAAGAGGTAACAGACAAACAGACACACTTTCACTAAATCTGATAAATCACGGCTAATATTGGCTTGATATAACACGACCAAATAAAGTATCTACGTCTCCGCCTTGATACCCAAAGCAATCAATATCTCTGATGATATAAACTAATTGTTGAAATTTTTTGTAGTTTAATGTAATTTATAATAAAATAAACCCATTTTTTAATCTATAACAAAACATAAAACACATTAAAATGATTTACTTACAGCTGATTGATTAGCTATGAGAAATTGCATGATTAATAATTGTTAATGACGGTAAACGTAAATATTTTGAATACAAATTCTTGTGTGGGAAAATAAAACCAGAATACTCAGTGAAAATAAACACCGCGCCAATCAGTTATCAGACCGCTATTAGTGGATAGAAAAATACATCTCCTGATGTACTTATGAGGTTCGGTCGCTGATTAACCGTTTTACTAATTTAGAACCTTACTGCAATATAATAAGGTCGATAAGCGGTATATTGAATGCGTGAACGACTATACATCTATATTCTAGACGTTTAAAATCTATGATTTTCAATAATTTGTCTATTTTAATAACATACCTAGCCAAATACATAGCTTTAATATTTATTTACAGCTACTAGATGGAGCCTGCTATTTCATTCCGCCATAATTAAATTATCGCGCGGGAAAACTATCCTTTCCCAGGACTCAAAGTATCTCCATAGTCCATACGCAGCAAAATCGGTTCAGCGGTTTTGGCGTGAAGAGGAAACAGATAAGCAGACATACACACTTTCGCATTTGTAATATTAGTATTAGTATTGGACTTGCAACGTCGTATCTGGGGGGTGTGCGAAAATCTTTTCGTTTTCGCTTCGTTATGGAATCGCCGATGAAAATGTATAGAATTGACATAAGCGTTCGTTAATATGACGTTGACGTTCGACTCGTCTTATGTCAATTCCATACATTTTGATCGGCGATTCTATAACGAAGCGAAAACGAAAAAGTTTCGGCTAAATGGCCTGATTAGTTTTAGCATCTCACATCAAGAAAAACATTTTTCATATTTATTTAGGGCGCATTTTCATTAGTCGTTAACTCGTGCGGTATACAGCATACGGGGAGTCTATGACAACTAATGGCGCATTTTGAATGGTCGTGGCATGCATTTTAGAAATCTCCCGCACCCCGCATGCGGGCCCTATCGACCAGTGAAAATGCGCCATTACAGTTTTAATCAGTCTGAAATCTGATAAGGGCGATTGCACTTAACTGTGTAGCTTTGGCTGCCCGCTCGAATTAGTCGGGATTCTTGTGTGTACGTTAAGTTATTTACGTGGTACACAAGGACATCCGTTTACTTATTTATTTCGTATAATAATTGTGTTATGTGTTATCTCGTTCTTTTTTATTTATTATACGAATGATAGAGAAATAACAATATAACTGGTACAACCTTGAATTCACAATTATAATAGTTTTACAACATCTTGCATTGATCGTACGTGTATTTTAACCGCAACAATTTAGAAACTTAGTTAATATGATAATTCCATGAATTTCATATCTCACTCTGCAAACTTTAACTTTAGAGAACTATATCTATCGCAAGAATTAGTTATAAACTTTAGTGTGTAATATAGTGTATAACGACATAAGTATGACAATACTATTATTTGAATCCAACATGAATACAGATTACGGGTGAACGCAGATTTCCGCAGAAGGCCGCACCGCACGCACCGCAGTCGCCGCATTCGCAATTCTTTATATGAAGTTATAGGCAAGCTCGCATACCTACCAGCACCTACCCGCGCCGCAGTCGACGCAGTACCTGAAGCGGCCGAACTCCCCGAGCCGCAGCCGATGACGTCACCAATCCCGGCCCGCCCGCGTCGGACGCTGCGGCGCGTCTGGTGCTGATGTCGTCATTCGCATTCAACAGTCGGCCATAGCCATACTGCAATACACGCCCACTCCGAATGAACGAAAATCCATTGCGAATTGCGATGCGTGCGGCGACGGGTATGACTGCGGCGACTGCGGCGACTGCGGCGACTGCGGCGCGGACAGGTGTGCGAGGTAAATAACAAAAGCGATTCGTACGGCGACTGCGGTGCGTGCGGTGCGGCCAAATCTGCGTTCAAATTATTTCTTGATCGGTTCTGGATTCGGAGCGAAGCTACATTATCATTATCAGCGGCATTTGTATGATTGTATACGTAAAATAATGTGGTTATAGAAATGACATAAAACAATGCTTATCCGTGCTATAACACGAATGGACTAGCTCATGATAATATTAACCACACTGGCCTTACTTCTATCGAGCGAGTAACCTTTACATAAATAAATAAACCTTTTATCACCTTCAGTGGTTCAAAGAGTTAATGCAAAACTAATAACTCACATATCAGGTAATATTTTTGCTCATTTTCCAGTAATAATAAAATACTAAGCCCATAAAAATTTGTATATTAAATTACAAATGTTTATATTAAAACGGCAGTATTTTCCCAACATCACAAGCGCCTAAGTCAAGGGTCATCTTAAGCCAGAGGACGCTTAATAAAAGGGTCCTTAGTAAATAAACTTTTGCCCTCAGGTTATGGGCCTATTTGAAACAGATCAGAAGTAACCTTTAATCATCATCGTCTGCATGGTATGAAATTGTGTTGTTTTAACTTGATGAGACCATCTCATCAAGTTAAAAGGAAGAGTAATAATATAATTTGAACACTGAAGCACTGTGCACTGCAACGCTTATATTTGTTGACTTGAAATGAATAATTAGAGTTATGTTAACAATAGAATTCTCATAATAACCTGTGTAACTGAGTTATAACTTTAAAATTATGGACGAACTTAATAACGCTACTTTAAAGGTTTGGACTTAGACTTTGGATAAGTCTCATAATACAACAAAAAGAAGATAACATAGTCTACTTAATACTTTCTTTCCCAACTCATTAGTTAATGAAAAATATTATAAAATCCTCATTACCGGTAAATTGAATCTAAGAACCGCACCGAGCTTAACAAAGTTCATCGAGATAACTTAAACTCTCATCAGCGAGTAGAACTAAAACAACTCTCGTCAACAGAGAGAGTAAATTGATAAATGCAATATTCATAATCCTCTTCGGTCGTCTAGACATCATTTATTAAAATTCGATTTAATAGATTCTGAAGAATGTTTTATTATAGATAACTCAGACTATGGATTTTGCAATTATGCTGTAGAGTTTTAGACTGCCTTTCCACCAGAACTGAGCGAAGCTGTGTGGCCAGGAATATCTTTTTGAAAACCAATAGAATCGCTTCATTGACATGACTTTGCCATGACATCGCTCAGTGCGGCGATGCTATTGGTTATCAAAAACACATATATTCCTTACAACACAGCTCCGCTCAGCTCTAGTGGAAATGTAGCCTTATACTCTTACTTTTTATGGGAAAAAGATAACAGGACCTGGATATAAGTGGAGTTTTTTTTAACCTCTGTGTTGTAGTAGGAAGGAAACCAAGCTAGAGTATGAAATCTTGGCTAAAGATACTTTGAAATTACAAAGTATTTCTATATCTCTATTATTACGACAAAATCTGCATAAATGATACTTTATTTAAAAAAAAGAAAATGAATATAAAAGTTTTGAACCATAAACAATTTTTACGCGACATAATTGCGGGCAACCTAGTTGGAATACGTAACTAATATGGAGTATCTACCATCATATCACATGATGTGGTTTGAAGCTAATTATAATAAAAACAGCCTCCAGTATTGCACTTATAAACAAAACTAGATGACACTCGCAACTCTTTTTTTAACAATTAGTTTATCGCTTGGGAACCGTACATATTTCCGGGATAAAAAGTATCCTATGTCCTTTTCCGGGACAGCAAAATCGGTTCAACGGTTTGGGCGTGAAGAGGTAACAGAGAGACAGACAGGCAGACACACTTTCGCATTTATAATATTAGTATGGACATTACACGTATTAATAATAGCTCCCATAGCGGTTTCGGTGACTGCAGTGGCCGGTTTCATTGAAACCAGGCCATTTACGCAGGAGTGATTTTTATAGTGCCCAAGTGTGTGTGCAGTACACAAGAGCACTTTCTATTCCTTTTACTCTCATAACCCAGTGGGATGGAAGACCGATACGACTGGCGAGAGATCAGGCGCAGGACCAACTTTTTACATGCCCATCCGACGCATGGATCATCTTACTTGTCAGACAAACAGACAGATCAGGTGATCAGCCTGCATTGTCCTAACCAAACTTGGAAATAACATGTTTCCAACGCGGGAATCGAACCCACGACCTCCGAGTCGAGAGCCACGCTCTTAATATAAATAAAATAATACTATATTTATAAACAAAATAATACAAATGTGGAGTAAACCATTTGTTGCTAACGACGTAAACTGATGTTACTTCTACAGATCGCGTATTCGTGTCTCCGAGAGTTCGGTATCGTGCGGCAGTAACAAGTGAAATTTATTCCGATCCACTGCATACTAGAGTGTGATCTGGAATATATTTGAACCACAATTTACATACTGTACGTTACATACAACCAAAGTTTTGCTTTACATCGTGCAAAATTAATGAAAGTAAGAGTGTATAAGCAGTATAAGTGTATATTATAATACAATCACACATATAGAAGTTACCAATTTCTTCATCAAAAACTAAACGGTGTTTGATATTTGCTCTGAATTAACATATTTTTCCAAAAAGTAGCGCTTCCACGGGTAACAATAAAAGACAGGTTTTGCTAGTGTTTTTATTTTTTGCTTTAATAAAGCGTTTATATACGTTTAATAGACAATGCCCTGTTAATTGAAAATAAAATATAAATCAATTTAATAGTAAAATACATTATTAGGTAAACTACAATTAAATACACTCAACTTAGGTAGGTAGAATACAAAAGCACTTAAAACTTGCTGCTGTCATTATAATTGCTCGTAGGCCCTCGTAGCAGTGTGCTACGCCGCGTAGCAGCCTACGCTCGTAGAGGGTACATATATTGATACGGTACTTGAAATATTGTATAAAAATATTTTTTTTGTCAAGTAATTTGTAACTAAGAATAACATGATAAAAAATATAATACAACATATTCATGTATTACAGTATATTATACAGACTACTTATCTATATATTAATACGCAAGCGAAAAACTTTGTATCCCTTTTGACGAAAAATGCGGAAACGTAGTTGAATGAAATTTTGCACAGTTATAGTTTATAAGGTGAAGGAGTGCATCGAGCTAATATTATTTTAAAATTATGTTTTTATCATACATTTTTTTAACAAATAAAACATTACACACACTACAATGTGCACACTACCATATTTTTGAATGACAAACCTATACATACGAATATACTCTTTTGTTTATGGTTGAAGTCTGTTGTCAAATAATTAAAAATGGATAGTCGTTTTTAGGGTTCCGTACCCAAAGGGTAAAAACGGGACCCTATTACTAAGACTTCGATGTCTGTCCGTCTGTCTGTCTGTGTCCAGGCTGTATCTCAAGAACCACTATAGCTAGACTTCTGAAATTTTCACAGATTGTGTATATCTGTTGCCGCTATAACAACAAATACTAAAAATAAAATAAAGTTAATATTTAAGGGGGGCATCCGATACAAGGAACGTGATTTTTTTGGCCTTTTTTGCTCGTAATCAATAATGGTAGCAGCTAGGCACTAGAAATTTTCACAAAATCCTTAAATATATTTGTACTTTAATAATTAATAACAAAATTAAAATATAGTAAATATTTAAGGGGGGCTCCCATACAAAAACACAATTTTTTGTCTACTTTCGCTCTATACCGGTACGGAACCCTTCGTGCGCGAGTCCGACTCGCACTTGGCCGATAATTTTTATCTGAAATAGTCAATACTTTAAACGGGGAGCCAAAAGAAGAAGATAATTAAATTGGTCGAATTTCGACCATTTTTCCAAAAAACCGGTAACAAATAAAAAAAACATTTTTTTAAGAATTGTCGAATTTTTCAATGAATATTAACAAAATTTTCGATGTACATTTTAATGATTTATGTATGTTTTTATAAACAAAACATATAAATCAACCCGGAGTTCTTAATAAATTTTAAATGCGTCCTCACTGTGATTTATAGCTTTTGCACATACAATATTAAACACAGCTGTTTTATATTCCGCGGCATTTCACTGAATTTTTTAGATTCGCGTGCTATATTAAGATTCATGTATTAATATATTAGCCTATTTTTAGATACGCAGATAAGTTAAGCTAAGACTGTGCACTTCTAGAAGTTTTTTCTATGGTGACTATAATTGTGCCGTCATAAGAAAGGAAGACGCATCTACACTGAGCTTCAATCAGAGTAAAAAAATGTTTTGTGTTGCTTAAATATAAAAATTCGCTGCTTGTAAGATAATAAAAAAAAACAAAATTTAGGAATTCAATAATGCGTGTGTAAACTAAATCTTTTACGTTGTAAATAAAAAGTGTGAATAAATTATTTTTTTATTGTAAATATTAGACATTTTCCTTTTCTTCCTAGTAAAAAATATTCAAAAAAAATCGTAATACTACAATGAAAAGTCGCGTCTGGCTGGATGCGACTTTTCAATTTAGTAATTTATGTAGCGTTCTTTTCTACTTAGTTTTATTACGAAACCAGGATTTAAATAACTAAATAATAAAGTCATTTCTAGCCAGATACTGCTTTTCAATTTAGTATCTCTTAAATTTTTTCGAAGAACTTGAAAAATACTTGACTAAAAACATCCCTATACCCTATTTTAAAATAACATTTTAAACCTTATAACCATTAATTTTGAATCATATTAGCACAGCTCTTCAGTTTAAAGGAGAAAAACGTACGTAATAAAAGACATATTTTAGAGACGACATTATTTTATATTTGAAAAAGAAAATATGAGCAATTCTAAAACTTAACATAACTTTTTATCAATTAAAAAACACTTTTTGGCTCCGCCGTACTGCGATAATAATTACTCTTACATAAACCTAAAATTAGTTTTTAAGTAGGAACTTTCCTTAATCCTTAATTCTAATAAATTTTTTATAAAAATAGACTATAAGTTATGCTTATTTCTAATACCCTGGTGTATTTAACCTATTGGGAAAAAAATTAAGAATAAAAATAATCAGTCTTCATCATTTTGAGTGAGATCAACACTATTATTATTAGTTGGTAGATCATACCAAAATAATTTTCGGTTGTCAGGCATTAAGGGTGTCAGACGTTGTATGATTGCTGACTTGCGCTCGTGAGTAATGTGGAGTACCACCACCAAACCCCAAGACGGAATATAGAGGATTCCGTCTTGGGGTTTGGTGGTGGTACTCCACATTTTATATTTTTTACTTTCAAAAAGTCAAGAGTGTACTCTTCCTCTTTAAAAAAGTCAGTCTTATAGCGCAGAACGTGGGTGCCTCTGGTAAATGTTACTGTACACATATCACTCAAATATGCTCTCGGTGAAGAATTTTGCAGTTTATATACTGAAGAACAATCTTGAAAATCACAAAAATCACCCACATTCATTACTTTTACTGTTATATTTTTTCTGGTGCTCAATACTGCTCGGTGAAAGTCCTCAAAATCATACAACTGTTTCATTTTTTTCATAGACAATTCCACCTGGTGATGGAATTCGTCTGCAGCCATGTGCGTGTGGCCGGTTTGTAAATATTTTAAAGTAATCGTTTCATAATTAACTTCGACTGAATTGACCAGAAAGAGCAAATACGAAAATAAAGTCCAATTTTTATTTTGCCCTGCACAGTTGTCCAACCAGAGAACAATATGTTTCAAATCTCTATTTGCCTGAAAAAAAGCTCTGAAACAGCTGGTTATGTCATTCACTTTACGACCTGAGACAGCTTCATGCCATATCGCGGAGTAGGTTTGAGACGAAGTGTTATTTTTTTTGTCTCCAATTGGTACGAAACTTTCGTTAAAAACGATTAATCTCGGACAAAACATAACAATTTTAAATTGTTCAAGGCGAGGCAGCATAATTATTTTTTCCAAATCAACCGCATAATAAGCTTCATCAGAATTAGCGTTCGCTATATTTTGTTTTTGAACATCCGTTTTGTAGGCATCCCTGGCTGATATAAATTTTTCCCGGTGCCGTTCGTAGTCCCGGCATTCTTGGCAGTTTCTGTGTCTTTTTTCATAGTGCTCTGGATTGTGAATAAAATATTTTTCACACGTCTCACATTCTTCGTTGCCCAATTTCGTAAAAGATATATTTAATTTTTTCACAACTTTTCTGTAGTAATCATAAGATATCTGTTGATTGTTGGGAAGCTCATTCATGTTTTGCTTTTCGCAAAAATCATTATACATTTTAGTCACAGTTAGATCAGATGAAAGATATTTTCTATTTGGAGCGTGCTCTCGTCTGTAGTGAGATATCGATGGATTAAATGAGTTTATATGTTCCACAATTATAGAATCGTCGACCTTTTTTGGGTTAGGATTGGTTCCTCGTCTATCCACCGGGGCAGTGTTGCTTGTTACGTTGTAGGCTGTCCTGACAGATCTATCATTATTACGACTGTAACCCAAAGTTTCTAGAAAGAAGGTTTTGCAAACATTCAGTTTAGTTCCTATTTCAGTTGACAGAAAATAAGAAATGGTTACATCTCGTGGCAGCTTTCGGTTTTCACTAGCAACGGTTTTTCTCTTAATCTGTTCTTTAGATGTATTATTTATAATGAAATATTGCTGCTCTTTCCAAGACATATTTCTAAAGAGAAAGTTGATATTTTTTCGTGTTTCTTCTGTAAAATAGGTATGACATTTTTTTTTACATTTATTGTTACATCCAGGCTTAAGCACATATTTAGTTTCCATATCTCTCAGTTTTTTCATTTGTTTTCTCTGCGCCTGTGACTCATTAAACTTCTTACGCTTTCTAGGTTCTCCTTTCTTTGTTAAATTTTGTGGCTCATTTTCATAGTCTGAGACTTCAGGTGATTCCGGAACAGTCATATTACGCGATTGTGAATTGGGGATAAAATCTGCAGAATTTGAATCATCAGAATTTTGTAGTAGCTCTATACTTGAAGGAACGTAATCTTTATCAAAAAGTGAATCGTCGGAGTCAAAATCTATGTCACTGTTAAATGGCTGTGACAATTCTAATGAATTGTCATGGATCAAGGATGTCGGCTCACTATGGGAAGTAATCGGCGTAGGTTCTTGTAGAGCAGATGTAGTGGAAGATTTATTTTCATTGTCTGACAAAAACAGCTGATTATGTGAAGAACTCGAGGTAGGTTCTTGCAAAGCAGAAGTAATCGGCGTAGGTTCTTGTAGAGCAGATGTAGTGGAAGATTTATTTTCATTGTCTGACAAACACAGCTGATTATGTGAAGAACTCGAGGTAGGATCTTGCAAAGCAGAAGTAATCGGCGTAGGTTCTTGTAGAGCAGATGTAGTGGAAGATTTATTTTCATTGTCTGACAAAAACAACTGATTATGTGAAGAACTCGAGGTAGGTTCTTGCAAAAGCAATCTTGTTAAAGCAGAAAAATTGGTGGATGGCTTCACCATCGACATTATTTTTGAGCATCGGTTAAGCCTCTCAGACTGTAACAACAAAAAAATACAAATGATTCTAATTCGTATAATATTACCAACCGACCGAATCGATTCTCCATCTATTTTTAATTAAAAACATCTACAACATTATATTAAAATAAGAAATGCGGGCAGCGTTTAGTCAACATACACGTATTTCCCAGTTTTCTTCCTGGATGATTAGATAAGAGCAAATCATTTTAACATGTTATCTACCTAACTAGTGGTAAATATATAATACATCTACCACTGTACTAATACATCCGTTAGATAGAAAGGCACGCTAGGTTTGCATTTCCATGTTGATTGAATAAAATATAATTACGTTAAACAGATGTAAACGCAGTGTGTCTTTCGTATGCCTCTAAACACTGCACATGCCGCGTAAATAAACCGCGCGCTTTTGAATTTTGACTTACCATGTTGACGTAAATCTGTATCGCGGAGCTGCGCGCGCGGGTATCCCCTTCGACGGTCTGGACGCAACTGACAAAACGCTCCCCTTCCCAGCCCTGCCCACTAACCAATACTAAGGAGAATAGACGCGACTGCCACATGCGTCTGAGTTGGTAGTAGTCATACTACGATGAAATGTCGCATCTGCGCAGAAGCGTCTTTTCTTCTTACGATTATGCAGAAACGTCTTTTCTTTTCATGAGCAAGTACAATTTTTATAAATAAATAAGACGCGACTGCCACATGCGTCTGAGTTGGTAGTAGTCATACTACGATGAAATGTCGCATCTGCGCAGAAGCGTCTTTTCTTCTTACGATTATGCAGAAACGTCTTTTCTTTTCATGAGCAAGTACAATTTTTATAAATAAATAAGACGCTTCTACTTAAATGCGTCTTTTTAACTTAGTTTTTATCAGAAGCGTCTTTTCTATTTAGTGGTTATAATTTCTTATTGCAGATCTGTCTTATTTCACTATGGTTATATAGGGCTGTGCTTCATTCCGTACAATAATAAAAATTCTAGTAGATGCGTCTTTTTTTGCTGATTCCAAATATATATATAACTCAATTTCGAAAAAAACTGTAGATGCGTCTTTTTTTGTTATGACGGCAGAATTGTAGACTTATCATTTATAGGTAATGAAATCCTTTAATATAAAGGTAGGTTAGGTAGGTGTACGAGCAACAGATCACCTGATGGAAAAGGATTAGCTTTTGCCTATAAATTTCGTAGAAACCTTGCAATATCGTTGAAAAGGCGTTGCTGACTTTTCCTAAAAGACTTCGCTCTTTTCGTAAAGGTTCGCTGGCAAAACACATAGCTTATTCTATAACTTTTCCTGAAAGATTTACGATACATCGTTTAGCAGTCTAACATTTCATAAGGCGTTGTTAAGAACTTTGTCGTCCTAACATGGATTTGCAATTAAAAAACCTTTTGTGACTTATTAACTTGTATTGAAAAATGATTACAATCGATTAATATTCAACTTGCTTGTGCGCTTGAAAAATCTACAAGAGTCATGGATAGAGTGACAGCTGAAAGGTGACAGCTGTCAAAGGGACGGGAAAGGTTCGTGAACAATATTATTATCTGTGGTCGTGTAGCTCGTATCTATCCCATAAACGCCGGAACATGGCCCCGGCCTTGAAAGTTGTGACTTTCAATTATTCTCATCTGGTGTAAACAGAGGGCAAATTTTTGTACATGCTCGCCTGATGATCCCAGATGCCGTACGAATATCAGCAACTCTAGTGATGTTGTCATTCCCTGGAATCAGACTAACGATTCGGCCCAAGTGCCACTTTAGCGGGGGCAGGTTGTCGTCTTTAATGACCACTAATGTGTTAGGTAGAAGATGGTCATCGTTTGCCTTCCACTTTGTCCGGGATTGAAGCTCCGAGATGTACTCTTTCATCCATCTTGACCAAAAGTGCTGCCTCATCTGCTCCACTCTTTGATAGCGAGTAAGCCGTAGAGTATTAGCTTCCATTAAGTTTTCACACGCTGGTGAAGTTAGTGTGCGTCCGATAAGAAAATGAGCTGGACTCAGAGGCAAAAAATCATTAGGATCAGTTGACATGGGTGATAGAGGGCGAGAGTTAAGAACAGCTTCGATCTGTGCCAGGACTGTACTCAATTCCTCATAAGTGAGATTCGCATTTCCAACTACTCGACGAAGGTGGTGTTTGCATGAGCGAACTCCAGCCTCCCAAAGACCCCCAAAATGAGCAGCATAAGGTACGATAAAGCGAAATTTAATTTGTTCGTTAGAAGCATAATCTTTAATATCAGAACTACATTTAGACAAAAACTTGGCAAAATCGTTCATAAGACCTACAAAGTTACGCCCGTTATCAGAAAATATCTCGTATGGTTTTCCACGGCGAGAAATAAAGCGTTTTAAAGCTAATAAATAGGCATCCGATGTAAGATCGGTTACAAGCTCTAGGTGTATGGCCCGCGTAACAAAACATACAAATAGACAAATATAGCATTTAACTTTACGAGCTCCTCTGCCTTTATGGTTTAACATGAAAATTGGCCCAGCGTAATCAACTCCACATTTGTAAAATGGATATGTAGGACTTATGCGCTCAGTGGGTAAATTTCCCATCTGAGGAGTGAGAGTCTTCCCTCTGAGGCGTTTACAAATAATACATTCGTGCACTACCTTTCGAGCTAAATGTCTACCTCCTATCGGCCACCAGGTTTCACGTATGTTAAACAATAGCGCTTGAGGACCTGCGTGTAACAATTTAACATGTTCATAGCGAAATAACAATTTAGTGAAACTATGATTACTACCTAACAAAATAGGATGTTTTTTGGTATATGAAAAATAATTAGAATTAGTTAGTCGGCCTCCAACGCGCAATATTTTATCCTTATCCATGAAAATATTTAGTTTTGATAAATAGTGATTATCTTTAACCTTATTTTCCTTTATATATAAATTATACTCGACTGGAAAAGATTCTAATTGTGACATTTTAGCTAATAAATTTTGAGATTCTATAATTTCATTAGTAATTAAAATACCCGTACGTTTATTATTTTTATTACGAACATTATGCAAAAATCGTAACATATAAGCTATAGCGCGTACCATGCGTAGAAAATTTGAAAACCTTTCAAAATTAATAAATATTGTATTTGTAGCGACAAACGACAAATGACAACTACGTTTAGTCTCCGGCAACAACTCTGGTGAAACATGAGGAGGGTGAGATATACTAGTGCTAATGAAGTGTTTATCGTGTAGAAACTCAGGCCCTGACCAATATAATCTAGATTTAGCGAGTTCGTCGACTGTCACGCCACGTGACACTAAATCTGCCGGGTTGTGTTTCCCGCTAACGTGATGCCACGGCAAAACTCCCGAGAGTTCATGTATTTCAGCTACTCTATTTTGGACAAATGTTTGTAACAGATTAGGAGACATGCGCAACCATCCTAATACTATTGTTGAGTCTGTCCAGAAAACAACACAATCAAATTTACGATGAATCGATGAAATTACTTTATCATATAATCTAGCTCCTAACAATGCACCACACAATTCTAAGCGCGGTATGCTTACCGGTTTTAGAGGTGCAACCTTACCCTTAGCGCATAATAAACGCACAGAAATATTAGAATTATCGCTTATAGTGCGAACATAAATACAAGCACCGTACGCTAATTGTGAAGCGTCCGTAAATATGTGTAGTTCAACACTCGTATAATTTGAACTATCACCTAGTACACAGCGCGGCACTCTTATATTATTAAGAACGCTTAGCGAAGACACAAACCTATTCCATACCGCAATGACATCATTTGGAACTGGATCGTTCCAATCAATTTTTAACAGCCATAAACGCTGCAAAATAATTTTAGCCTGCATGATAAATGGACTAATTAATCCAAGAGGATCAAAAATGTGTGAAATGTGTGATAAAATAAAGCGCTTAGTTATAACTTGCGAATTACTATCAAAATCATAAAGCGTATTGAAATAAAATTCATCTGACATATTTAGCCAGCCTATGCCTAAAGTTTTAGAACTACTGTTATTATTCAAACATAAATGCTCAAGAGAATCATGAGACGACATTAAATCATTATGCATAAAATTGAATGTCCACTTTCGAAGTGGGAAACATCCTGACTGTAATGTTTGAGCGATTTCATTGCATAAATACAATAACCTAGACTTATCATCATCTCCTGTTACTAAGTCGTCTACAAAGAAATCCTCCTTGATAATTCTCTGAACGTCAAGATCATTAGATTCGACGCCTAGCTGCTTTATACAGCGTACACTAAGAAAGGGAGCAGATGCGGTACCGTAAGTGACTGTATTTAGGCGATATATGCCTAGGGGCTCCGACGGACTGTCTCGCCAGAGAATCAACTGCAGGTGGCGCTGTTGCTCGCGCACCAGGACTTGCCTATACATCTTCGCAACGTCGGCGCATGCCACGAAGCGATGCTGCCTGAAACGTAGAAGAATGGCAAATAAATCACCTTGTATAGGTGGGCTGTATGTCATTGAGAGACAGCCCAGAACTAGAAGCTGTGCTAGCGTCAAATACCACGCGTAGCTTTGTGGTCAAACTAGACTCACGAAGAACTCCATGGTGGGGCATAAAATAATGAGGTTTGTCATAAGAGGAAATCTTGGTCATATGACCCAAATTCTCATATTCATGAATGAAATCAGAATACATTTGCTTGTATGTATCCGAACGCTGTAATCGCCTTTCTAGTGCGAGAAAACGTCGTTCTGCCTGAGGAAACGTGTCTCCCAAAAGCTCAGGTGACTGTTTAAAAGGAATAGAAACACAAAACCTACCATCACTGTTTCGCGTAGTTGTAGTGAGGAAGTGATTTTCGCATATCTGATCCTCATCAGTCTGCGCATCCTGACGCTTGGGTAGCTCCTCAAGTTCCCAAAATTGTCGCAGTAGCGCATCCATCGTTTGTGTATAATTACACTGGATATGACCAGCATTATCATTTATTGATTTATGATATATTGCACCGGATATTATCCAGCCGAATAATGTATTATGCAAATAAGGTCCATTAGGCAGCCTTATTTTTCCGTGAGTGAGTAGATCCCAGAACATCTCTGCGCCAAGCAAAATATCGATATCTTGTGACTCCAGAAAGTTGGGATCCGCCAGCTCAATATTCTCTGGAATACAGAAATTTTTATGTGTAAGATTATATACCGACAATTTAGATGTAATTTGAGGTAAAACAAAACATTTTATCTTTGTAGTGTAATTATTAATGCGAGATTTAATTATTAATTCACAGAGTTGGCTAGCTTGGGTAATTGAATTACCTACTCCTCTAATTTCATGAGTGGACTGTATTAATTGCGCGCCTAGTAGGTCACAAAAAGATTTTTTGATAAAACAACGCTGACTACCACTATCGAGTAAGGCACGAGCAAAATGATATTTATTATTCTTATCGGCTACCTCAATAAGTGCAGTCGATAATAAAACAGGTTGTAGTAATGAATGAGGCTTATTATTTTTCTCAATAGATAAAGTTTGCGCATGTGCATGACTTACGGATGAGTGTTCTGCAGTTTGAGCGGGCACGGAGGGCGTGTCCAGCTCCGCAGAAGTTGAAGATTCACTATGCGATACCGAGTTCACTGAACTAAAATGGGAATGAATTAATGTATTATGTTTTTGATCACACCTTTTGCAGGTACCAAATCTACATTGGTTTACTGTGTGTCCTGAACGCAAACAATTTGAACACAACTTATTATCGCGTATGACCTTTAATTTAGTGTTATAATTCGCTTCTATAAATTTTGTGCAAGAATAGAGTGGATGATTTAATTTGCACATCAAACACTGCTTATAATTATTATTAATCTTGGTATTTTGCCGATCATTCTCTTTATTAGAAGAAATGTTGCAATGTGATCTATTATGAAAGTTACTAAAATTGTTTGGTTTTTTATTATCACTTGATGTATTCTTAGTGACTGATGCTTGCAATGTTTCTAACATATCAGCTCGACTCTTTAAGAAATCTAATAAACAATTAAGAGTTAATTTTAAATCTGTGTTATTTGTAAAACAATTACCTTTGTGCTGTTCCCATTCACGCTCGGTTATTTTATCAAGTTTTGAAACAACTATAAATATGACAATGGTATCCCAGGATCCCGTGGGCTCGCCCAATGTTTTTAAAGCTCGTAAGTTTCTTAATGTGCTGTCAATTAAATTCCTAATTAATACATGAGATTCCTTCGTTATTGGTTGCATATTAAATATAGATTTGATGTGATTTTGAATTAATAATCTATTATTGTTATATCTGCTTTGTAAAAGTTCCCATGCAACAATGTAATTATCGGAGGTTAGTTCTAATGAGTTTATAACTAATAATGCACTACTTTTCAATGAAGATCTAAGATAATGGAATTTTTGAATGTTGCTAATCTCTGATGAATCATGAACTAATGAAACAAAGGTGTCTCGAAACTCGAGCCAACTTTCATACATACCATCGAACTCGGGCAAAGTGATAGTAGGTAATCTTATAGTTTGTAATGGATTATTATGTTGGCCTTGACACTGAGAGCTTGTAGCAGTTATCCTAGCACCTAATAAGGACTCGGCACTAGCCTGTGCACTGTAATAATTGTCCTCGAATTGTTCACGCTGCAATAATTGTTCTTCGAGACAAGAATCAGGCACATTTTCCTCAATTTGGCTCTGCACAGAATTAAATTCGTTAAAAAGTGCAACTGCGCCTTGGATGCGCAACTTAATATCTATATTCAAATTAGTAGGTGCTTCAGAAATGCAAGTAGTTAAATAGTTGGCGAACTTTGTAAGTCTCGCCTTCAAAACGCCTCGTTTTTTGATTAATTCGCGAAGTAATATTTCGGTTTTTTCGCTTTCTATACACCTGTAAGGAGATTTATCTCGTTTATTCGCACCCTCTACGCTCATAGTGGAAATCAAAGAAAGAACCAGAGTACTCACGCGAATGCAAATACGTATCTGTATTCTGTATATCAGTCTATGCTTGCGCCGGCACACAACTGATGATCCTCTTGATTGTATCCTTGATTCCTTTGGATCCTCTTTCGCGTAAATTGAGTATATCCTTGGGATTATTCTGCAAACGCGCCTTCCTGAAGAATGGGGAAGCCACACCGGTCTCCAAAGTTCGCTGGTTTCGTTTTGTGAAAGTCGCAGGAATCCGTCGAAGAAGGTCCAAAATATGTTAAGAACTTTGTCGTCCTAACATGGATTTGCAATTAAAAAACCTTTTGTGACTTATTAACTTGTATTGAAAAATGATTACAATCGATTAATATTCAACTTGCTTGTGCGCTTGAAAAATCTACAAGAGTCATGGATAGAGTGACAGCTGAAAGGTGACAGCTGTCAAAGGGACGGGAAAGGTTCGTGAACAATATTATTATCTGTGGTCGTGTAGCTCGTATCTATCCCATAAACGCCGGAACAGGCGTGTTCAATCGTATTTCGTATTTGAACTACCAACATTCACTATACAATATTTTCTCTGTATATTTAAGTTAGAATTAAGAAGTTAAGTAACAAAATATTAATTTTCTTTGCCAACTGTGGAGTTTGTAGTGAATAATATTTTAAACGAGACAGTTTAATTAAAATGTTATCGATAAAATTTAATAAAATGTTGTTGTTGAAAGGTTATTTGTTGGAAACAGATGTCTAATAAATAAACTTATTATTAGTAATTAAATTCTTGGCATAAAGGGCCTATAAAATCAAAGGTCAACTAATTCTAAAAAATCTTATATACAGTATAATAACTCCCACATCGGTTTCGGTGACGGTGGCTGTTTTTAATGAAACCAGGCCAGTTACGCAGGAGTAATTTTATAGTGCCTAAGCGTGTGTGAAGTACATAGGAGCGCTCTCTATTCCTCGACTCTCATAACCCAGTGGGACGAACGACCGACACGACTGGCGAGAGATCAGGGACCAACTTTTTACATGCCCATCACAACGCGTGGATTATCTTACTTATTAGACAATAAGATGATCGGCCTAAATTGTCCGAACCAAACATGGAAACAATGTTTCCAAAGTGGGAATCGAATACACGGCCTCGATATTCTCCAGTGTGTAAGGCATTAAGTGTTCATGAATGTATGCTATTTCCCTCGAGCTACATACCATTTGTCCTGTGATAAACGAAACCACAACACGTGTAACCGCCGGCTCCTCCATAGTATTCTGTTTGTATGTTCAAACACAAATAGAAACAACTGTGAACGGTGCTTTGCAAAATTATTCATGTTTTATTTGGTTTTTACATGTTAAGAGAACATGTATTTATTTTTGGCCACGGCTTCACCAGTAAAGCCAGTTAATTGAGGACTATGTGGCTGCATCCGTAAATCACTTGCGCTTATCTCAGTTAAAGTTGACCCATTGTTAAAATAAGAGTTTTCTTTTACAAATACTAGAAACGATGGAAATAATACATTTTTTTACCAAGTTTAACTTTAATCCAGAATGGCGCAAACTGTCTTGATTGGATTAATAATGGAATCTGTGTAAACTTAGTAACCCCTTAGGGGTAAACTCTGAAAAATTATTAGATGGTTGCTACATTTTTAAAGTTCCGTAGCCAAAATGGCAAAAAATGGAACCCTTATAGATTCGTCATCAGGGCCGTGCCTGGGTATATGGCCGCCTGCGTGCCAGTCTGTATGGCCGCCCCCAGGATAACATTAAAAAAAACTACTTTAATTTTTAATGTTTATTATTATACACAGGGCATCAAACCGGGAAAAAAATCAGTTTTTGGTTAACCGAAATCGAGAACGAAAAAAAATATTGGTTTTGTTCCGAAAACCGGTTTCTGAAAAGAAAAACCGGCTAAAAACCGGTTTTATGAGATTTATATGTTTGGATGAAATTTAAGAAAAAAAAATGCACAAAATAAACATTTTTTTATTTAAAATTTAAACAAAAATAATGACATGAAAAAAATTACAAAACTGTCGCGGGTTTGAGTTGGATTATTCAAAGATACTTAAAAAAAAATAAAAAATCTATTATTTAATTATATAAATTATATCTTATATCTTAAAACGAGCAATTCTTATATATATCTCTCGATCGAATCTCGGAATCGGCTCCAACGATTTTCATGAAATTTAGTATATAGGGGATTTCGGGAGCGATAAATCGATCTAGCTAGGAATCATTTTCATAAAATGTCATTTTATGTGTGTTTTTTGAATTTTTGGAAGCTCGGTCATATAGCTAGTAACCTTTATAAATGAATTTTCGTTACAAAACCCCGCGTTTGCATGCCGAGAGCCCGAGAGCTCGAACTAACTTATTTACATAAACACACTGTTAGCAACTTTCCCCAAAACAATGGGAACAAACACGAACATATGCTTTGGAAATTCGAGAAGGAGGTGTTTTTATTCACTTTAACTAAAAGCCCAAAGTTGAGTGTTAGTTTCTTTCGGAAATCATCTAAGAAAATTGAAGTAGATAGTGTTTATGTTTGAAGGTTTGTGTTTCTTTAAATAGTTTATGTGACTACACTAAGTTGATTTTTTGGTTCAAAAACCACTTCTTTATTTTGCAAATAGTTATTTAAACATTCTTTACAACAAAGAGTGAACTTACTAGTTATTGTTTAAGAACTGACAAATTAATTATGTATTTCCTTTTTTCCCTTTATTTTATTATACTTTCAATGGAAATATAGGTAAGTTGAAAACGTCACTTGACAGACGAATACATAAAAACATGGTATCTAGCCTGGTATAACTTATTAATAGTATATTTTTTTATTATTAAGGAAATGTAGTTAAAGTTAACCGTAACTACATGCGTGACTATACTAACTGTCGCTATTCAAAAATAATAAGTACCATGGAAGTGTATCTAAGTCAAAAACCGTTACTGTTCCACACTAATAATTATAGGTACATATCGTGGAACATTTTTACTATCAAAGAAGTTGATTCCTAGGCAGATGGGGGACCTACGTAGCTTGGTCGCGTTACGTCAAATCCAGCCCACAGATCACAATTAACATTAAATTGACATATCATGATCCGACCAAATGACGTTGGTCTGTCAACTGCCTAGCAATCAATTTCCTCGATGGTACTTTAAGTTTGTTGTGAAACTCTGGTCGGTTATACAATTTTTCGTTGCCCTACCTAAGACGCAGTAATGGCAGTAACTGGATCCATATTTGAGCGGTAAAATGTAAGAGTACGGTTACGCGGTCAGTCTGGCATCAGTTCAGTCCATCACTTTGATCCAAACTGGCTGAAGAATGATCGTGTAATCGTTTGATTAACGGCCAGTGATAATTTTTTTATGTACTCTATTTATTTATTTAGCATATTAGATACATATAGACACTATATTTAAACATAATCACAGCACCATTAAACCCAACAAGGGTTCGTTTGACTGAACTGATACCAGACTGAGCGTGTAACATATGACTGAGTGTCTAAACACACCATGCCGAAGTTCCGCGGCGGAAGTTCGGTATGATTCCGCCTGCAATTTATTTTAAATTACCAACGACACACCATGCCGAAATTACGTCGTGTATGCGTTTGACATTGCTGACGTAAACATGCCGAACTTCCGCCGCGGAACTTCGGCATGGTGTGTAGAGTTGCCGTTCTATTCTATTGTATTTCGATGGTCAGCACAGACGATGCGTCACCACACAATTACCGGAGCACTCAACGGTCTCAGCGCCTCAAGGCGTTCCGGTTACTTCATCTCTAATTAACTAATCGCCTTTGCAAATCATATTAGTCGAATTGAGTACAGAGAGAGAAGCACTTAAATAAGTTGAGTATATAATAAACTAGATGACACCCGCAAAAGTATCCTATATACTTTCTTATACATAATATACTTACTTAATATTACAAATTTGCGAAAGTTTGTCTATCTGTCTGTCGGTCTTTCTGTCAGTCTGTCTGTTGCCTCTTCACATCCAAACTGCTGAACCGAATTTGCTAAAATTTGGTACGGAAATAATTTAAGCCCTGGGAAAGGATATAGGATACTTTCTATCCCGAAAAAAAAGTTCCCGCGCGATAAAGGAGTTTTCGCTACAAAATGCTAATTTTATCAAGATACTTTCAACTGACGCATTCCTCAAGCAGGAAATATTGGTTTAAGGAATCGTTTTATGTTTCCCACACACACTTTATAACTTCCCTACTCGAAATGTTCTGGTAAATTAGGTATTAATAGAATGTTTAGTCTACAAATAAGCCTATAAAAATGGTGTTAACATATTCATAGCATTCTCCCAAACTAATGGAAACCAATATCAATAAAACGAAGATTGCGAAGTAGTTTTTAGTAATGGCAACGTTAACCTAGAAAAACATTTGCCACATCGCCACAAGCACCTATGAGAGAGAGATATAAAACTTTGCTCGGATTGCTAAGAAAATTACAGTTGTATTAATACTATAATTTTTATGATGTAGACTTAAACTTCTCTACGTATAAAAAATGGGGAGAAAGCGGTTGAAAAATCCTGAAAAATAACCTCATTCAAAGGTCGGAGCAGAGGGCGCTTCTATCACATATGATACAGTAAATAATCCCACCAAAATCCCATGTCGTAATAATAATAATAATAATATCTATAGACGCTTCACACCACGTCAGTCTGGCCCCGTGCTAAGTACCTAAAGGACTTGTGTTACAGGTACCAGACAACGGAAATGTATTTAGTACTTTTATACTATACATATATTTAAGATTTTTATTATATCTTACACATATTTAATACACATCCAGACCCGGGAACATTGATAACTTTTTGTTCCGTCGGCGGGATTCGAACCCGCGACCCCCGGCTTGAGCTACCAACGCGCTCACCACTGAGCCACAGAGGTCGTCAAATCAGAATTTTGATAGGAAGGTTGTCAAACGTCGAACAAACCTTTTTGTTTACCGTCTGTGCTGGTGCTGCCTCTAGCGTGAAAACATTGCAGTAATACTTATTTATATCCTACTAGATGATGCCCGCAACTTCGTTGCGCCAAAATTCGTTTATCGTGCGGGAACCGTGCTTTTTTCGGAATAAAAAGTATCCTATGTCCTTTCTCGGGACTCAAAGAATCTCCATGACAAATTTCAGCAAAATCGGTTCAGCGGTTCGAGCGCGAAGAGGTAACAGACAGACAGACAGACAGAAAGACAGACATATAGACGGACAGACAGACAGACAGTCACACTCTCGCATTTATAATATTAGTAGGTATGGAAGTATGGAAGTATGGATTATTGATTTAGTAGTGATTCGCTCGCCTATTCACGCCTATATATTACACTTTAAATAAACAAAAACCTCCATATTTATAGAGATAATATCTAGTTTTGTGTACGCGGGCCCCTAGACGAGCAATTTTATTGCGCAATATTATTACGCAATATATTGCGTAATATTATTGACCATCTATGGTTGATATTGAACATCGCGCACCTTCAATCTAATTGACGAATAAACTGTTCAACAAAAAAAAATTGACTACATTTCAAATATTTTTTGTACAAGTGTTTTATGACGAAATATAAAAGTAGGGGTTAAATTATCCCATATTTTTTTATTATTGAAAATGTGGTCATTTTCATTTATAAAACTTTTCGTTCCTACAAGAAAAGGTGTGTATCGTCATAGAATATATTATATTAGTTGGTATCGTATCGTATTCTGCCGCACCAATGACGTCACAAGTGGATTTTTCGTTTTAATATTTTTTCTCGGAAATTAATGATTAAAAAAGACGGGTTGCATTTCGGAAAACTTGATTATTAACGTTGTGCAGTTTTTAACCCATTTTTTATGAAAATCGATTATTAAAAAGTCGATTGTTTTATTAATCGAAACCCTTACAATCGATTAAATTTTTAATCCATTTTTTATGAAAATCGATTTTTAAAAAATCGATTTTTTTAATTAATTGAATCCCTTACAATCAATTCGAGTTCGAGTTCGAGTTCGACACAAAACACTACTCTCCAACCGTCGTACGGTTTTCCAAGGTTTTTCGACCAGCACGAGAATCTGACGCGAGTTCACAGTTTTCACTCATCCCACAAAAGTGCTCAACGGCGCTAAAGAAGATTCACTTCAAAAATCTGTTTTTTCTTTTTAGGACTTCGGAAATAAAAACAAAGAAATTGTATTTTTTATTTTATATAATATTAATTAAATGAAATATTGTCAATTGAAGAGTGAATTTGCAGAATGCAATTATTGATCATCTAGGGGCCCGCTAATACGTTAGTAGAGCCTCAAGATAGACATGATAGCCATAAAAATAACGTAACCAATATTAACTCTCCAGCGCATTTATTAATAAGGTCAAATACGTTTAAAGGTGTTATTTATTTTGGAATTATCTACAAGAAAGGCTATATTATCTGACCAAAAACATGAAATATAAAAAGACAGCCAAGCCTGTCTATCGTAAAATGTTTTCAGATCACATTCAAAAAATTCTAAATCCCTAGCTTTGTTAAAAAGTAAAAACCAAGGTTGTTTAATTGGTGGTGAAAATTTAATTAAAAACATTTTCTATTAACGAGTTCGCCTCATATATTTAATGTTGCTTTAAATTTATTTGCTTTCATAAATCGAAGTTATAGGGGCGTGAAATAGCCGCAAACCGCTTAGAGAAGAGTACGGTACGGCCGTGCCTTTGGTATAGACTTGGCTGGAGCACTGCCGTGTCCCCAGATATATTGACCAAAATCTCTCCCAATTCGTTTCAAGTCATAAAAAGTATTCATTAACCATTAACATCGCCCATATTGATATTCCATACGTTCAGAGCTCGTGTTGTTTCAATTAAGCGGATATTTGCATGGCAACGTTTCCTGGCTGATTGGTCGGAAAATATTACGAGATATGAGCGTATTCATACTTCAGCACAAATATTAAACGCGTAATGAACCAGCCCTTTGTATGGATTCAATATCATCATTGTCCTACATTAAAAGATATTTTGGAGGACTTTTTGGGTATATTTTAACAGCTTTAAACCAGACTTCGAGGTTTTTGAATGTATTTTATCACTAACCTGGTCTACGCTTAAGTAACAACGCAGACAGAGATTCATTTCGTATTTATGATATTGATATAAATTGGTATTCGAGTATGGGTAACGAGTTCACTAAATAAACTTCTTCTCTTCTAATTTCTCACATAAAAAACTAGCAGGAAAACACAAAGCGCATAGCATTTTCTGTCATAACTCACAAGACAATACCATTGTGTCCCAGTGCTCTCGCTCGTCTAGTTAATGAATAGGGACTGTCCAAGTTTCAATAATGTATAACAGTATACTGTATAGCCCCGGTGTATATGTATATTTTTTACTCATTTTTTAATAAACTTACAAAAATGGGAAGGTTCTGGTTCATTATGTTTTTATGATCTCAATAAAATAGCATCTTAATTGCTACCAATTTTAATCTCACATACTAACGGTGACCTTATGGGTGAGGCCGCCAATTTTTGCTGATATGACGCAGAAAAATTTTGCGAGAGAAAGAAAATCTACGCTGCTTGTGACGTTGGAGCACCTAAATTGTAGGGAATTTATTTCTCTACGCTATCATAGCGTTGAGAAATATGCCATTGGAGCACCAAAATGATAGCGTAGAGAAAATCAAACTTATCTCTGTAAATAATACACAATGCGGTTTGTATTATAGCCCCAAACATGGCCCTTTTGACTACTCACATGATGCATTGATCGTTTTATGTGAAACGGTAATACTTACATTTGTGTCACAAAAAAACTTCCTTTGAAAAAAAAACTGAGTACACAGCCCGACTGAGGTTCAAATGTGAACTGTCGCGAAATGGCGAATATTACGAGATTTTACATAGAATACGTAAAAACTACTAAAAAAACTCGTAGCGTTGCCACTTCCCGATTTTACCTTCCCTAACACCCAACGATAACAATAAATCGGTATTATTGATGACGTTTAAAATGTGGGGTAGAATTGATGTTTCTAACGATTCATTTGATTTGAAAAAGTTCATAAAGAAAGTTATCTTAAAATACTATAAGAATTAGATGAGGTAATAGCCATTTATATAAGTATTCATAACATATCAGATTTATCTTCAAATCTGTCATACTTACTGCTACAGCGACAGTTAAAGTGCACCTCTTCCACGGCGGATTGTATATTTTAAGCTATTTTCATTTTTAGACTATTATTGGAACTCAAATAATTCTAATGCATGCTTGAGCACTTTGTTTTCTTCGTTAGAATCAGTTTTCGAGCATAAAATAAACACAATACTTTTCAAAATACAAAGGGCGGAGAAAAATAATTGCAAAATCAGCAAAAATTGGCGGCCTCGCCCATATAGCGACTTGCGGCAAAATGTACTGTCAGAGAAGTTAATTCATAAGCAGTTGGTGAACCTACGTAAAGAAGCGCTTACACGGACAACAATTGCGGCAATAATTGCCCGGCGACACGAATGGACCAATCTGGAGCAGTAAGTGGAGCAATATGGAGCAATTTCAATAAATTGCGGCAATTATTTCGGCGATATTGCTCCAAATATTTCATACCGCTCAATGTCGCCTATACGAATATCCGATGGGCTCGTGTATGACAGTAATGGACCGATCTGGAGCAATTAGTGGAGCAATATGGAGAAATTTCAATAAATTGCGGCAATTATTTCGGCGACATTGCTCCAGATATTTCATATCGCTCAATGTCGCCGATACGAATATCCGATAGGCTCGTGTATGACAGTAATGGTCCGATCTGGAGCAATTAGTGGAGCAATATGGAGAAATTCCAATAAATTGCGGCAATTATTTCGGCGATATTGCTCCAGATATTTCATATCGCTCAATGCCGCCGATACGAATTGACAAATATCCGATGGGCTCGTGTATGACAGTATTGCCTAGTACCTAACTAGTTGATGAAGTTGCGCCATATCTCTCAATTGTATTGCGATGTATTGCGCAATATTGCTGCTTGTTTTTTTTTTTATTTTTTTTTATTTTTTTTTGTTGCTTGTTGCTGATTGTTGCCGAAAATTGCAGCTTGATGTAGTCGTGACGTAAAAATTGACGAGAATTGACTGGAGTGGAGCAATTTTAGTTGCTAAGTTGGTGGCGTTATGTTAAATCCAGCCGACAGATCACGATATATTGAATTGACATAACTCAACAAAATGACGTAAGTCAGCTGCCTATGAATCGATTTCTTCGATGGTACATTTCCCCGTAAATTGCAAAAATATTTTTTACCGCTCTATATCTCTGCCTGATCTACTCTATATTATTTGGTCTATCTCGTACTCTATGTCTGATCTATCTGCGCCAAAATTAATGACAATCGGCTAAGACCTAAGTAGTTTTTGAGCTAATTTGGATGATAACCTACATAATATTACATTTACTCTTTTTGACATTAGTATATTTGAACACTTCATCGCAAGCACTGGATTCCAATAAGATCTTGACAAACGAAAATAGTCATTAATAATAGGAAAAGTATTACAATAAGTAATATCCATTCCTATATCAAAACGGACAATAAGTAGGTACAGTTCCGCTATTAAAGATATTATGAAATGCTAAAAGGGCAAACGAAATGATCTCTTCGTGTACAATCGCCAACAACTTTGGTGAATCAAATTCCGTTCTTATTACATCGTCATAAGGTTCCAAAATAATAAACATCCGACGTCGTCGACTGTGCAATGTGACCGCAAACAATATGATTAATTCATAGAAACGACACAAAGGATGACCCGGTCAGGGTTGGGAGTTTATGAAAATAATTCATTTGTGTATAAAACTCATCAGTTTTATATATATCATCATATTTCCGGCATTTCTAGACGTTTAATGTAAAATACCTTTTACAAAAATTTCACTCTACATATTACGTGATAGTACGCTATATTTATTAATTGATCGCAGAAATACCAAATCCACACTAATATAGGATACTTTTTATCCCGGAAAATGTATGGTTCGCGCGTGATAAGCTGGCGTAACGGAGTTGCGGGCATCATCTAGTACTAAATAACGTAGAATTACGTTGTAGATACTTAAATTAAATATCATATTTTCTTTAAATAGCTAGCTAATCATTAAACTGACAGAGATATAATGGAGTTCATGTAGAAAGGATCGAACCTAAAACACCTGGTTTCTGGGGAATGAAATTGATACGATACAATGACAAAAAATTGTATTTATTTCGGCAAAACTAGAGTCCCCCAAACTGAGAACGTAAAGGAATAGAGAATGCAGTATTAAATTACTCCTACGTAACTGGCCAGTGGCCTGGTTTTATGGAACCGGTCACTGTCACCGAAATTGATGTGGGGGTATATTAGGTAGGCCCGTACGTTTTTGAATCAATTTCTCTGAAACTACCTCTAATCTACAAAATTGAATCAACATACGAATCGCTATCATCAGATCGATGGCACCGCGATAGTGTCCTGGCGACGACGATACCAAATCATCATATTACTTAATTCAGTTCCCATTTAGTTTAATTAAGATTAATACCTTAATCAAGATTAATCTCAAGCTTAAAGGTCTTCGCGTATAGGATTTAATCTTAAGTTTAATTAGATTGTGGTTTGTTGCTATAAGAGCTACCGCACACTCGAGACACGACTGTCTTAAGACAGACTATCGCATAATAAAATGCACTAGATGCGCACATTTGAGACAAAACGTCTATTAGACAAAGTTGTCTAATGCGCCCCGCGACAAGTCTGACTAACGACAGTCGGCTTCCCTTTGAAGTGTATGCGAGCGCGCACATCTACGACAAAACTGTCAAAGCCACAATATACATAACTACCAGTAGTTCGACTCAGGGCTCGGAAACCTGGTTAATCTTCGCGATCCTGTTCGTTAGAAACGCCATACATTTCCAAAAGAGCGTTTTCATTTCGATTCCGCTCTGAACGGACCGAAATTATTTCTGGTTTTGTTCTAAGAGCAAAATTAAATTGCTCACTGCTCAAAATACCGGTTAGAACCGTTCGCGATTATGTTCGCCTCGCTCACTCACACACACCACGACCATCACCCATTGTCCACACATAAACAAGTTATGGCCTATTGGCTATTAGATGGTGCACTAGAAAGGGATAGAAGATATCACTCCACTAGTTATTTTCCGCGAGAAATTAACCAGGTAATTTCAGAAGCAATACCACTCGCATCTCTATTTCGCTCCGAACGAACACTTATCCGAAAACCTGGTTATAGAGCGTTTTAACCTGGTTAAAAAAGTACCGGTTCCGAGCTCTGCACTTCGACTGCAAGGAGACGGACAGGTTTCAATATATTATGTCAAATTCGTCGGGTTTCACTAAGATTATGAATGGAATGTGCCTCGCGCTGTCTGATATAATTTAATTTTAAATACTTATAGATTTCAAAATTAGATTCTGACAATTTTAATCACATGTGCCAAAACATAAACAATAATACGACCAAAAAGAGAAACACGTCCAGCGATCCAAGTAGGTACTATCTTTTCCGTCGAGTCTTTCCCGTTTATTTTAGAAGTTATTTATATCCGAATGAGAACTTTTCTATCTATATCTATAAAATCTTTCAGAACTGCTCGCAATAGACGCAAAATGCACTCGGTTTTAATTTTATTAATATACAACTTGTTAATTGAAATACCTAAATTGTTTAAAATATAAATTATTTCAAATTGACGTGTTTCACAACCCGTTTTAACGTGTTTAACATGTTTAACATCCCAAAGAAATACAGTAATAGGAAACCCTAATGCCTGTAATATGTCATAGTTTTAAGTTCGTAGTGACAAGTTAACAACCGTAGCGATTTTCGTCATATACGCCAAATTTAAAAATTTCTAACTTCTAAGTCGGCATACTCTATAATAATTCTGTCTACTCTGTCCGTTCTCTACTGTTTAATATTATACAATTGTATGCGTTGCGTCATCGTAGTCGAGACAGTTTTGACTTGGTGTGCGCCACATGATAGACACAACTGTTTTAATTGTGTCGTAAGACTGACTTGTCTATGTGAAACAAGACTGTCTAACTACAGTCGTGTCTCCGATGTGCGGTCGCACTAAATGTCAAAGGTGAAATCGATTGATGTTGTACTGCTACTTATTGCTAAATGAAATGGTAGTATCACATCCTACTATGTAATAATATTATAAATGCAAAAGTCCGTTTGTATGTTAGCTTTTCACGCCCAAACTGCTGAACCGATTTTGCTGAAACTTGGTATGGCGATACTTTGAGTCCGGGGAAAAGACATAATATACTTTTTATCTAGAAAAAATGTAGGGTTCCCGCGCGGTAAACGATTTATGGCGCTGCGAATTTGCAGGCGTCATCTAGTAGAATAACATAGAAAAACTTAAACACCTTTAAAATATTTATTTAACAAGTAGGTATCATAGATGTTAGCATTGACCGTACGTTTATTCAAACAAATATATTAAACTAGCGACCCGCCCCCGCTTCGCACGGGTATAAAATATAGCCTATGTCACTCACTGAATGAGACTACCTTAAAATGTACATTCAAGGTAGTTTCTTTTTGATTTTGTATTTCATAGCATTGGATAGTCTTCTAAACAGCCCTTTCCTTAATGCAGAGCAAAATCGAGAACGTTGTGTGTTCGATTATAGCCTATTCTGGTACCCCTTAACCTAATTTGAGTATGATGATGATGATAACCTTAGAGTTCGTTGTGTTGAGTTATAATTGAGCATAATGTTTCTCTCGGCAGCTACTACGTAAGATTTGAGATATAAACAAACCCCGCCCAGAGTTTACTTATAATTCATTACATTCTACTTTGTTTATGAAAGGTATATTTATAACTATTTCATAATTTCACCACATTTAGTTTACACAAATACTTGGTTAGCATATTTATACAACCAAGAAGCAAGAGCTCGATTGTCGTTTGATAGTATCAAAATAATTTAATACCTCTGACTATTTAAAAGACTTTGAAAAAGAAAGTGTATACAAACGTGATAGTTACATTGTGTTTTGTTCATGTCCGTTAGAAAATCTGACAAAAACAAAACAATCAACAAGTAACAACTATGGTCCCTGTTACGTGCAAACTACAAAGTGTGTATCTTATTATTATGTTAGAGGATAGGGATTTTATAGTATCTCTAATTTTATAATAAAGTGTTTAAAATATTAACATGCTAATAACACAGTACCTACGTCCATAAATGAATAAAATATAATTATGATGATTTCATAAGAGCAAACAAATCTCCTAATGCTACGTCAAAAGACTAAACATCTACAATAATATATGATATTAAAAGCACAAAAGGAAATTTCGTACAAAAGCGGACCCAAAAGTTTTCCATTTAAAATTGTTTGGCTTTTACTTAGATAATTACTTAACTAATTGGATTTAGAACATTCATAAAAATACTTTTGTAATGTCATAATTCAATTTATTATGTACGTTATTTGTAATATTTATTTGCAACATTAAAAATTAAAATTGGTAACATAAATTAATGAAAAACGCACCCCCGATGAAAAAAGGAGCAGAGTTATAAGTATGAAGTGTCTGTTTGTCTGTTTATCTATCTCTCTGTCAATTTGTATGTCTGTCGCGTGGCCTCGTACCATCCAGACGAATAGACCGATTTTGATCTAGTTTTTGTTTGAAAGCTAACAAGGTTGAGAGTGTTCTTAACCCATCACCAGCAACTCGCTCAGTGGAAATTATTGGGTTTATCTATTTTAATAAAAGGTTTATAGGCAACTTCTTATGTTGCATTCTAATTTTTGACACTAATTTTTGATTTCCTAATTTAATATCATGCAACTTTTTCTTCAGTGGTGAGTTATTAGTTGGAGCCTCAGTAAATTTACACTTAAAAACCTTGTAACTTGCTTTCTTTATTAGAACTTCAATTATAATTATTCTGTTAATTGAGTAAATTAATATTTATCTTTCATCCCGGCCGTCCGAATCTAGGTGAATGTTTTCTTAACAACTCAGGGGCAACAAACCTTTTGTTTATATTCACTAATAGAGCAGCTCTCAAAGTACAGACGCCTCTTCCATCAAGCACGTAAAAAATAACACCACTACCTGTTTTTTTTTTTTTGTAAGTGTAATGATAGCTTTTAAAGAATGCGAAAATTTTAGGGTAACATAATTTAGCAGGACTATAAATACTATTGGCTCATTCAAAATGTTGTTATTTTAAAATAATGTATTTTAGTGTGAGTAAAACAAATTTAAAGCTTTTATTTATGCAGAAGTTACTGAAACGTCAAGGTTACACACCTATATATCGCATCGTAGCTTTCAAACGGATTTTGATTTGTTTTTATTTGAGCTTTGAGAGAGACGAGAATATTCTATCTTATTTTAACTTATCAGTCGTGTGTTTCTTGAATTGATTCTGTGTGTTGTCGTGTGTGTTTTTGTTATGTATAGGTATTATCTTGTTGCCGCCAGTGATATGCAGCAACGATTAGGCGCGAAGAAAGTTAATTTTGGACTGATTTTTCAATGCAGAGATAGTGATTTTTTGGAGAGAGAAATAATACGTCTAGCCTCAGTGATAGAATTTAGCGTATATTCAAAATTTTACAAATGTCAAGGATAACGGGAAATTTGGGGAACAATTAGCCAATCAGCGACCTTGACGTACGCGCGTAAATTTTAACGGTCCCGCATCGATCAGCTGATTGGCGTAGGTATATTGACGTTTATACCTACTAGCCGTCTTTAGTCTATGACACGCACAGATTATAATACCCAACAATCTTATTGTTAGCTTCTATGTGTAAATTTGCTACAATATATTATACCATTAAGATCTAATTCTAGATTGTAATTACAGGAAAGCGTCGTGTTAAATTTACTTAATTTTCTATTCATTCCCTTTGATGTCTAATTACTACTAACCAAGAATAACTACGTTTTGTTCACTAAAATTATATACATTTTAACGTAGTTACTTACTAATATTATTAAATGCGAAAGTAAGTGTCTATCTGTAACCTTTTTACGCATAAACTGTTGAATGACTTCAGATGAAATTCACTATGGAGACGAAGATATCTCGAATCCCGACAAAGAACATAGAATAGTTTTTTATGGAAAAATGTTATGTAATTTGTTTATTAATCATTATATTATATGTATAAATTATATGTATGATATTATGCTCACCCTTAGGTTAACTTGTGAGGAAAATTACTAATACAAAAAATAAAATATTACTTTTCCACATACCTGTACTTAGCGCTTTACTTCGACATGTCCCCACATCAGAAGTCAACTGAGAATATGTGGTGGAATATACTTAAAGGTGAAGACTTCGTGTGTTTGTATTAGATCGTAATAAAAAGGTTTCTTTCAATAAAGGTATACGCGGAAATCCCTCAAAGTGAGAACCAATCAAATCAAGCAATAAACAAAGAAAACCAGACACTTTTGTGTACAGAACAAACTTAAAATTAATTATTGATGATATTAGAATGATACCTTGGGAATAAAAGTACTTATAATCCAAAGTAAAGTCCACAGTTTCATGTTTATGTTGTTACTAGAACTTGCCTGCAACTTCAATCCGAAATTAGTTTATGACGAGGAAACTTTTTTTCGACTTATTATCTCCGTTCCATAGATTCATAATAATTATTATCTTTATACCCGTCTAAAGCTTACTCAAAACAAAATGCTCATCGGTGTTAGTGTAAAAATATTGGGGAGGATATATTTTTTATTCGATCACAAAATAGACCGATAATTTTAAAAGTTATCAAATTTCGTAGACCCGTAGACCCTCTACGAGATTTCGTAGAGCCAAACATTTAGACATTGGAGCAGTTTATTGTTTTATTTTTCCAATGTTTTCAATTTGTTTGTTAATAAAATATGTGTTCTTAAGTATAAAAACAATCTAGTACAGTCAAAATCTTATCTGCTTAAGAATTATATAACCTAATTTAATTTTTTTTTGGGTCGTTTTAAATAACTAGCTAAAAGCCGAGCTTTATGGGGGCTCGCGTTGTTTTTCTGCGTGTTATGGAATAATCTTTAAGGCAGTTACAGTTTTTTTTTTAATATTTTAATAGCAACCAAACCTTTACTGACCGATGATATACATATTATCCATACTTCCATACTAATATTATAAATGCGAAAGTGTGTCTGTCTGTCTGTCTGTCTGTTACCTCTTCACACCCGAACCACTCAACCGATTTTGCTGCAATTTGGTATGGAGATACTTTGAGTTCCGGGAAAGGACATAGATAATTTTTATCCCGGAAAAATGTACGGTTCTCGCGCGATAAACGAATTTTGGCGCAACAGAGTTGCGGGCATCATCTAGTTATACAGGGTGTAACAAAAACTAGTGATAATACTTTAGGATGTGTACGTGTTCCCTGTAAAGAGTTCACTGTGAAAGTAGCAGCGCTGAAAGACCAAAAAATTTTTTCACTTTTGTATGGGGAAACTCGTGACGCTCGGGCCCTTGCCCATACAAAAGTGAAAAAAAATTTTGGTCTTTCAGCGCTGCTACTTTCACAGTGAACTCTCTACAGGGAACACGTACACCCCCTAAAGTATTATCACTTGTTTTTGTTACACCCTGTATATAAAAATTACTACGTTAAAGCACAAATCAATAGGCGTGATAGTTTTTCCGTAAAGTGTACTACAAAAGTGCTCAGGTTGTGAGATATACAGGGCTCGCTTCGCTCGTCCTGATGAGCATGCAATGAATATGCTTCCAATGTATATCTACTACACAACATTTCGGCATCGTTTACACATTCATTTGAAATATGAAACATTGCATGTATTGTCGAGCGCTGGCAAGCTAGCTCACTAAATCAGGAACTACAAGCACAGTATAGTTGTAACAATAAAGCCACGAATAGCTCAGTATATGCACAAACAATGTGCAGAGTGACGCCAAATGTGTTATGGTTATTAGCTATTTTCGGTGGACCAGAATTAGCTAAGTTAATTTTGGAGCGGAAAATCTGAAGTCTAAACTCTAGCACCCCTAATAATAAAGATATTTTCGTAGAGTATTCAAAGTCAACTGTTAACACCCTTATAATTTATGAGTATGACGTGTCTATTATGTTTACCTCTATATGTCTGCCTGTGGCATCGTTGCATCCAAATGGGTCGACCGACTTTGATCTGGTTTTTTTAATAATTTGAAAATCACACAACAGCGCCGTACAATCACGTACGTTGTCATGTGTAAAGAGTTTCGTATATAAGGATCCACCACGTTTGCAGTCGATGCGGTCACTTTTCTCATTTTCAGGCTTCTAGTGAAACGCAAACTTTTTGGACTAATCGTATGTTCTGGGTCACAACTCATATTTTGTTGGAATTAAAGACACATTAATTGTTGTTTATAAGCTTTTTTTATTTAATTTCTTCATTCTTTATACTCTTTATAGGCTTCTAAAAGACGCAAATTGTGTTATACTTGGTAAACTTATAATTAACTTTTCTTCATTCTTTGTACTCGTAAGCTTTCAAAAGCCGAAAATCTTAGTATTACACAAAAATTTTGTTAAGTCGTAATTTGTATGCGATTGTTACTTTCTAGGACAACTGGATCGTTTCCAGAAATTCTTCAAGTTACTGAAACTACACTGACTGGGAGTCTAATTTAGATGCTTTTATATTTTCATCCTGTCGGAATGAAATGTGCTAGAGAAGGAACGTTTAGATTTTGTATGAGCCGATGGCAGGTAGAAACGAGGGTAGTAGGTAATATGAGCTTAAAAGATATATGGGGTTGAAACATTAAGCCCCTGCCAAAAAGATTTGTCCTGTTTGTTCCTGTCTGTCAAGACACCTTTCTTACATATCAGACAAGGATACAACATCGTATACATTATATAACGTTAATATACGGTGTGGTCTGTGGATATCTTATTACCAAAGAGAAATAAAAATAGAAAATCGTATTAAAGGTAAGAGAGATAGATATAGAAAACCGTATGAAAAAGTGAGTGGAAATCGGGGTTGATTATATCGCGTGTCGTGTAACCTTTGGGGATGATATATCGGAATTCGGAGGTTGCGATCGTGTTCCAGATCGCTTTACGACTAATAACCGTCACATGACGACCGCGGACTAGGGATGTCGATCACAGGAAATATTACATTTTGTGGAATACTAGGTAGAAAAGACGTATCGGTCTTGTAAAAGAAGTTTAATGTGAGTTGTAGAGTTTGATTTAAGAGCTGCGTATGGCGCCTGAACTCTCACAACGCGTTGTAATAAATAGAGTTAAATTTTAAATCTGTTTCTTAAATATAGGACTGCATTGTATTTACATATTTTGAGCTGATGCCTTAGCTCAAAATGCATTGTACCTTCCCTTAGTCCATAGTCCATGCAAACCTTTGTCACCAGGTGAATCTTCAATATTTTAGCGTCGTACGATATTACCTAACTACTTCAAAGCACACGTAACATTCGTTAGAAGTTTGAGCGATCGCTAACCCTATTAGAAGGGCTCTTATTAAACTTTAATATACGAGCGATATCTGTAATATCGAAATGTCATAATAGAGATAGATGTTACTTGTAGTTTACAGTGCCACCAACTTATCTGTTCAGTAGCCGGGGTGAGTAGTGTCGCGTTTAGTGTTGCTTTTGATTACCAAAACTGTAGGGAATCCACTGTAACTGGGCTGTATCTGTATTCTGTATTCACTCGCACTTCAAAAACTGATAATGAATTACATTTCACAAAATGGCAGCTGTAGTTCCAATTTTATTTACTGAACAGATAAGTTGATGGCACTGTACCGCGTATGATTTTATAACAAACTCCTAACCAGACTTGTAGGTGTAATACACCTACAAGTCTAATAGATAGTAGATACCTAGTTACGAAAGGTCTTATTAAAGAAAATCATTACCTATTAATATTATGTACTATTTGTGATGTTGTTTCAACGTAGAATAACTAATTTCTTATTAGTCAATATCTAATTAGAAGAAATTATTACTTATTTATAAAAATTTTATAACAAACAACTTCCAATTCTACAGTGTACATGAACGATTGCAGCATACCTATTAACCGATTCAGTGCGGATGACACGGGAGCCGTGTCATACACGTTTTTAACGTGTGGCGTATGACACGTGAGCCGTGTCATTTAAAAAACGATTGTATCTCCTTCAAATTACACTTTAGAAGGGTCTACTCTGAACAAAGTCCTCTTAATTTTCCCCGTAGAATAAGCCTATAGGTTTCGCCTCTGAATATTCCGTAAGTTGAAAAAAATTAGGGGTCGTCAACCTTTTTTAAAGGTGCATTAATTTCGGATTACACGGCAGCCTCATCTTATGGGTTTTTAACGTCTGGCGTATGACACGTGAGCCGTGTCATTTAGAAAGCGATTGTATCTCCCTCAAATTACACATTTGAAGATTCCACTGCGAACAAAACCGTATTATTTTAAAATATTCTGTGAATTGTAAACGATTTGTTGATGATGATGATTAATGTAATCACCATAGTAGTAGCTTATGATTTTGGTATTTTAAACAACAGCGAAACTCCCAAACACGTATCTATAAGGAATCAGCAATTCTGTTCAGCACCTTCGGAACCGTGGTGCAACTTTTTGGTAGTATCTGATCATAACACATCCCATAAAACCAAAATAACCATATTATGTTCCCATTTGATTTTTAAGAAGTCCCCTGGATCCCTCATGGTTCTCATCATCAGACCACCACTTTTGTGAAAATGGTACCAACTCAGAACCGGATCAATCGAAACAAATACCCTATACATCAAAAGAAAAATTTTGCAAATCGGTTCACAGACGGCGGAGTAATCGTTGAACACATATAAAAAAATATCCACAGCCGAACGTATAACCTCCTCCTTTTAGAAGTCGGTTAAAAAAACTTAGCTTCGAACTTCTTTAAATTTATCTACGAACGTATAATTTACATTGGAAACCCAGATCTATTTAATATACTCATTTTTCTAACTTTGAAACGTACCAAAGGTTTGCAACATCTGAATAAAAAAATCGTTTACCTGCCATTTTCAGGTTTACACTTACTAAAACTACTCGAAATCAACTTAAAACAACGTAGCCTTCCGTCAACAACAATGGTTTGGGCTCAACTAAATAAATCAAGTGAATACAAGCGAAAAAAACAAGAAAAACAATAAACCTTTTTGAACGTGGCGGGTGACACGGTAGCCGTGTCATCTACTTCTATGGCGTATGACACGGCTCACGTGTCACGGGAAAAGTGTATGCCGCCACGGCTGAAAGTCTTCAAAAATGTGCGCCGCACTGAATCGGTTAATAAGTAGAGCGGTCCGCGTCATGAATATAGTTTTTACAAGGGATAATTTTTTTGCGTTCAGAATACGCCATAATATTATAGCTATGCGCATTCTAATATAGCTATCTACATAGCACATCAATATCGCGCACCATACACTGTAAACTCCTGTTCAAATCATCAGAAGCCTTGTTTGAAATGAATTTTCCGACAGAGTCTTCATTTAAAACCCACTTAATCCTTCGATCGCGCATTCTTGGAAATCTATTGTTAGTCTATTCCTCTATTGTTGTCGCGGTTGCCGGTGTCCTTATGGGGGTAGATACGCCTAGGTGAGTGCAGAGGCTAATAAAGTCGAAATAATCATGCACACTCGGTTCGAATATTGGAATGTTAAATGATAGAGGCAATTTTTCCCCCCAACGCACTCTCCTTCCACAAACTTTGAAGTTTAATTCAATTTACTTTGTTTCAGGTGAACCACTCTTCAACCATGGGCAGGAATTCTCCCGCCATCGATGCAAACGGGGAGTTAAGAATACTCCTCGTAGTGACTGTTATTATAGGGTTACTACTCATGCTATCCCTCCTAATGTGCTACGCTTGCGTACTGAAAAGACTGTGCTGTGGCACCGCTAGAGAGAGACAGAAGCATATGGGATGTGCGAGAAGGACAGAGAGCTATCCTATGGGTGACGTCACGCTGTTGTCACAGCCTACGGAGAGTGAAAGAGTTTAATAAAACAGTATAATAGTGCAATTATTATGCAGTAAACCGTGTCTATCTATCGTGAAATTTGTGCAAAAGAGACAAGTAAGGGTGAAGCCAAACGAACGTAATTTGTGAGTCGCAGAATTTCTGCCACGTACCTAGGTAAATATCTTTTCATACAAATCGACTCACAAAATTACGCTCCTGAGTCGTGTGAATCAAACAGGATTTTTGTATGAAACTGAATGCAGCAGAATTCTGCCGAACCGAAATTCTGCGACTCGGTCACAACTCACAAATTACGCTCGTTAGGCTTCGCCTAATGTGCGTGCAACGTGATCTGAAATCAGTCACAATATTATGTGTGTGTGTGTGGCGGATGCGGTTGGTAGTACTTATAAAGATGATGATGATGAATTATGATAATGTATCTACTGTATATTATTCATGCTATGGTAAAACCATATTAGGTATGTGTAAGTTCTTCTAATGTAACTAATTAATAATACATGCTATGCTATGTGTGAAAAATAATGATTGCTGAAAGACGTTAAAGTTGTGGTTGCACTGTAAACTACAGTGTCTAGCTTCCGTGTATACCTACTTGTTAAACAAATTCAAAACGAATATCAGAATATATATATATATATATATATATATATATATATATATATATATATATATATATATATATATATATATATATATATATATATATATATATATATATATATATATATATATATATATGGATACTGCTATCAAACTCTTTTTTGAGTATGTTGAGTGCCAAATGTAAATATCTTGTAACATAGGTACTGTTGTATTTGTAATCTTGTATTAATTTTTTTCTGGAAGTAAGTATGGTCTTTAGGTTAAGTATTTTTTTCTGGAATCTAGTCAGTAGCCAGTAGGTACATAATTTTCTAAGAAACTACACAGTTACCTGTAAAAGTACCTACCTAGGTGAAAGGCCGGATAGAAAGATATATTAATTTAAATGTTGAACGTAGCCTAATACTGCTGGCTCTTTCACTCTTGTCTCTCACATAAATATTGCTATCTCGGTCTTTTAGCGTTAAATTCGTGCTTGAGTGAAAGAGACAAATAGCGTTAGGCCTTCTTGTGTTTCTCTCTATCCGACGACCGGACTTGTATGCTAAGTTTAAGTTTTTGTTTATGATGTAAACTAATACAAATATTATAATAAACCTATCCATAAGATTAATGTTCCTTGTCTACGATATGATGTAGAAAAACCTTACGTGTTTTTAAAATAAAATATTGAAAATGAGTTTTCCTTTTCATTTACAACCCATTACATTTTAATGTTAATTATTTCAATTGGGTACTATCAGAAATATTGGAGCCTACCTACGTAATTTAGTTGGGTTATATATCGACTACTCCTTTCTTTTTAATGCGCAGGGTAAAAGCCTTTATGGGTGCCCTGGGTTGGGGAAGTGGCTCAGTTAAGCTGAAGTGCCCCGGAGGTACGTGGGACTCCCGACGTGAGGCGTTAGGCTTACCCACTAAAACCACCTGCGGTTGCCTTCGGCCGTATACGGAGGGATGTCCTGGATCTGTCTAACACAGGACTCCCTCCACTTAATATAAAGCCCAGCCCAGAAGTCTGATCACGATTTAAGACTAACATTGAACTGCCATAGCCCGAAGAAATTACGTAGGACCAAGCAGTCCTACATTTGTAATAATTATTAATAAGTATGTAATTAAAAATAATAGGATAAATAGAAGAAAACTAGGGCTTTAACATCACTTAATTTCATTTAATTAAATTGCAACAATTGTAATATGCCCATTATAGATTTAGGTACAATTAAACTAAATTACATCTAGTAAAATAGAAATAACGTAATTACTAACAATAACAATTTATATTTTTTACTTATAAATAATCAAAGGCAAACAAGGTACTCATACAAAGTTACAACTTGGAAAATGAATTAAGTATTTAAAGAAATTATGAAAATAAAAACAAGTCCATAAATTTAAACTTTCGCGTTGCGTTGTAATTAAAACTTATTAATCGGGACTTAACGCGACCTATTCAAATAGTAATGCTACGAGTGCCTACATACTTTTATTTTTACTTTTATTTAGGCCGAAACGTCGAGAAAAAGTATGAACTCGTAGTAGCATTACTATTTGAATAAGTCGCGTTAAGTCCCGATTAATAAGTTTTAAGTCCATATTTCGCAAAAAATATATTGAAAAAAAGGTCAACTTATTTCTAAATGATATGATAGAGGTACTTACCTTTAATTATTTATAATAATTAATAACTATTCAATTTATACCAATTATTAAATACATTAAGGTCATTAATATATAAGGCAATCCATGTTGATAATTGATATAATATTATTACCACAGTCAAATATTTACGGGTGTTGCTTATTACAAAAATCTTTTCTAAATGAAATTAAATATTTTATAAAGAAACAACCTACGATTAAAACCCTGCAAATTCATCATAAAATTAAATTTTTTACGTTTACAAAGATACAATCACACTTCTAAAAGTTTTGTTTTGTGTTTCAAGAGATAGTTTAACTATACTTATCATGTAAATCAATATTATTATGAATTAAGAAGAATTAAAATGTAAAATTCATTTTCAAAGGTAATAATTTGTAATTATTAACTAATATATTATAGCTAGGAAAAGGGTTGACAATATTTCTGTTGATATGTTAAATACTACCTTTTACTAATAGAAGTACCTCACACCTTATTATTACTCAATGTTTAGTTTTTGTCTGCGAAACGACTTCTCCGATGTATCAGACAAAAATAAATCAGTGTAGATTGTTTTATTAGTAATAGGGCAATGTAGTAGTTAGTTTAATGATAAAAATAATATATAAGTATAGTAGAACATTGAAGTAAGGCCTTCTAATCATCTAAAGGAAATAACAAAACATAATAACCCACTAAATAAGAAAGTACATAATATTATGTCGCTTTGAAAGATTTTGAACACAATTCATAATTGCAGGTTTACCTTTAACGCATTTTACTTTTACACTCACTATTCAGTTATATATTTTCATTATTTATTCACAAAGTATGTAATAAAAAGAACTCGTAAAGATTTGAAACTAGCAACTTTGAATTTGAATAAGGCACTATATTTTTTATTTGAATGGCACAGAGCAGGCACAAGAGTAATTGCACAGAAAGAGAAATAATTATTTACAAAACATGTACTTAGTTACTATCATAAGAAAATTCATTTTGTGAGCTACAAAATATTAGCGCCACTGAACAATTTATAAATGTTATTTAAGAAATTAACTAACTTTTAGAAAGTATTCTTAAGTTTTTATTACTTGTGACTAAACCCATAATAATAAATAATATTTACACAATGGATATCTTATTTAATCTGTTTTTATCTGATACATTATTAAAGGCATTCACAGACGAAGAAAGTAAAAAAGTTATCCACCGTGTAAATATTTTAGTAAGGTATATGGGTCCTGGCACACGGCGACTTTTGTAGCGATGCAAACGCGTGATTGCGATGCAAACGCACGACTATAGCGATACAAACGCGCGACCGTTTCGGGTGACAGCGGGAAGAAAACGGAGGGAGGGCCTCTGTTTTCTTCAAAGGTTCACAGGTTGTGACGTAACTGAATCGCGTTTAATCGCGTTTGCATCGCGACTGAATGAGCGCCCCATTTGCTAGGATACACAGCTAGCAAAAGATGTAAACGCGCGATAGTATCGCGATTGCACCACTACAAAAGTCGCCGTATGTGGCACTATACATATAAACTAGTCAAATTAAGGAGTATAGTTCTGTTCACGTAACACACCATGCACTAAAGTCCTCAAGGATTGTGGCTTACAATACTCCTCTAGCCAATTGAACACACCTGCTGAGAATTCGGCGAAATTGTTGGTGGGCACCGACTCAAAAGACTCAAACAGCTTGTCCATTATAGCCTGAAACTGAATGAAAGTAGCTTGAATGAAGTATCTATAAGTGCTTATTGCAAAATTATTTAAAATATATAACAACACTGATGCATTTCATTTACCTATTATGTGACACTGTTGTAGTAATATTGGCTTATTAACCAAATACTATTACAACTCGTATAACAGAGTATAATAACTCTTATAGGAGGGGTTTTTGTAACCTGAAGTGTAAATATGAAACTTAAACTATGTAAGCTATATAGTTTAACTAGGTGTCTATATATCTTAAACATATTTTTATGACAATCAATCAATAGATCAAATTAACTTACTATTTGGAATTTATCCTGATCTGTCAACCTCTGCTCGCTGTGGCCTGGCACAGAATGCTGGGCCTTCACAATCTGTTCGTAGTTGGCCTGCATTATCCTCAAGGCCACTACATCTTTCCTTAGTGCATTCCTCTCTTCCTCCTGACGTCTCCGCTGCTGCAGAAGATATTGGATGTAGTCTATGGACTTCTGGAGAACCTGTAATAAGTTTTGTAATACATATAAAGATGTGACAGTAACAAATCCATACTAATATTATATATGCGATATTGTCTGTTTGTCTGTTACCTATTCACGCCCGAACGCTGAAACGATTATGCTGGGTATGGGGATATTTTGAGTCCCAGGAAAAGACATATTATGATATTTTTTATCCCGGAAATATGCACGGTTCCTGTGCGATATAGTAATTTTTGCGCAACAGGGTTGCGGGCATCAACTGGTAAAAGATAATAACGAAGATGGAAGAAATGATGTATATATATATATATATATATATATATATATATATACATCATTTCTTCCAATAAATCATCAATTCTTCCTATAAAAAAAATTACACAGTTACTAAGTTGTGTTGACTTTTCTGTGTTTTATTACATAGAAGTTAGAACAATATGATTTAACCTTTAAAAAATTGAAGACATGAGAACTGTTGTTTTTTTTTTTGCATAAATGGAGGCTTTATAGGAAAAATGATTTGAAATACAAAAAAATGTGGATTCTATGTTTAGCTAGATATATTAACCAGATGATGAAGTAGGTAAGTTGTAATAATTATAATTGCTCTTAAGTTGTAAAATGTTAACTACCCCGTTCATCCACTCAATCTTCATCTATTGTGAAACGTAAAAAAAATGCATAGACCACAAAAATGACTACACTTCCTTTTGGACTAACTAGAGCCTAAAATCAATAGCAACAACAGATTGTGGTTTAGCTGTTCAACTGTTCTATGAATAAAAACTGTTTCATGAATATACTTTTTTTTTTTATGCAAACGAGCAAACGGGTCACCTGATGGAAAGCAACTTCCGTCGCCCATGGACACTCGCAGTATGAGAAGAGCTGCAGGTGCGTTGCCGGCCTTTTAAGGGGTAATTATTACCTATTATAGGGGAGGGTAGGGAAGGAAATAGGGAAGGGTAGAGAAGGAAATGGGAAAGGGAAGGGAAAAGGTTAGGGGATTGGGCCTCCGGTAAACTCACTCACTCGGCGAAACACAGCGCAAGCGCTGTTTCACGCCGGTTTTCTGTGAACTTACTGCAGCTTTACTTGGTTTGTATCCTGAGGCATCAGTCTGCTGGCAGGTTGGTACCAGCTCCTGGAGAGAGTCATAACCCTTCTTAATAGCATCTCTTCTTTTCTGTTCAGCCTGTAAAATAAATGAGGATCGTCATAATCAGTAAGTGAATTACCCTTTCTATTTGCTTTGCCATAGTTGGGCAAAAATGGGAAATAAGACAGTTGATAAAATACTAGTATATCATTTAATAGTCTATTTATTTTCTAGACAAGTAGAGCCTGTGGCAGACGTATATGTTACATATCAAACTTTAAGGTAAGACCTGAGGGTTTCAGTCATAGGTATATTTTACAAAAGTTGCCTTTACAAAGCCACATTTTTACATAGCATAATAAACACATGGTAATAGGATAACATTCGTGAAGTGAGGTTGGAAGTGTAACCTTGGATTTGAATGATAAATAAATAGAATTATGAAAACAAACATACCTGAGTATGGGCCTCTCTACGTCTCTCTTTAAAACTCAACGCCGAAGCTTTGTTATCGCCACTGTCGTCTTCGTCTTCTACAACATTATAATATTAAGTAATAAACAAGGCCAGTGTTGTTAATGAATAATGTTAAATGTACATTATTTACAGACCTGAGTTATGATTCGACGACGAAGGAGTGCGGTGTACGTTCTGGATGGAACCGCTACTGCCACACCGTGGGTACATTGTGCGCTGTTTTATTGCACTTTCATAGAATAAATTACGCCGTAATCATAGCAAAAGTTATTGGAACTACGAGATAAATCTAGATTTTTACGAACAAGATTTTCCTACTTTTCAATTGACAGTTGACACATGACTGCTGACAAGTGACAATTGAGTCTTGACAGCTCTTGACAGTTAATATCATTCGTTCCTAAAAATAGATCTTTGAATGAAGTAGGATTGGGAAACCAAGTGATTTCACAATCGTACCGGTGCTCCGTATCTTTTTACGCCCCACCGGCCATCGATGTTACGAACTGCGAAACAGTGGCGAACTGATTTAGAGCCAGTCCACACGGCGCGTTGCGTCGACGCAGCGCTACCGTTGCGTTGTTATACATACAATAATAATTATTAATTAATAGCCAAGGTGTTCCATGGAGCTATTATACAAAGCAGCTCCGTGAGGTGTTCACACTTCACTCTGCGCGCTAGGTCGTCTCGTACTCGTGACTCGTGACAGCAACACGCATGACGCAACGCACACATGACGGATAGCAGCCCTCGAGACGAAGCGGGAGGGGGTGTTGACGTTAAAGCGCTTATTCCACTTATCCTAGCTAGGATCCAAAAAAATTTAGTCAAGTGGAATAACATTTAGAAAGCTAGAATCCTAATTCCTAGCTAGGACCCTAGCTAGGACTTCTAAATAGGACAAGTGGAATAAGCGCTTAAGACTACTTCGTAATATCGCAGCGATGATGCATCACGCAGCGCCCGTGTGGCTGGCTATAAGTCAACGGCAGCCTCATCCACCACACGTCGACAATGCGTTATATAATATATTGCATCTCGCTCTATTACAGTTTCACATTGGTTTCGCAGATATTTCGCATTTTGCAGCATCGGTGTACTAGAGGCGTATAATATAAATGCAAACATCAAAATATACCCCAGTTTCTGATTTATTTAGCACAAATTTAATTTAATACTATAATACTAAGCTTGAGGCACATAATATATATTTTATAAACACAATTTATATGCTTGTTGTTAAATCTAACGGCGCGGCGCAGTGCGGCGGCGCGGCGTGGTGGCACCTGGTGGATTCTACAGTCCATTCCAACTATCAACCGAAAACATACATGTGTTTAATGTTTTGTATAAGTAACTCTCGTCAAAACTTTTCATTATTGTCATTAGTCATTAACTCATCACTCATCCAGTCATCTCTCATGTTTATTCTCAATTTTTCGATCTAATTTCTATGCTTGATAAAAGCGGTTATTGAGCTCGACAAGGCTTTAAATTAACGTGGCGAAAAGAGGAACTAACGCCGCCATCATACGAAAACGCCACTTTTGACAGTTTTCATTTACCAGCAGCGCCCCCCACCCACGTTCATTTAAAGCAGCGGTCGGCAACCTTTTGGCAGGCAAGGGCCATAAGGTGGCAAAACAAACTAAAGGCGGGCCGCAGACCTCATACAACTCGTATTAACCCTATAACCCCAGAAGCTCAATATACCTATACATAATGAAAGGAAATAAGTTTTTATTGAAAATGGCACAATAAGCTACGTACTTAAGTGGCGATAACTACTGGCAGTATTAGAAAATATTGTTTTTGATACACATAACTTATTCACAAAACATTCACGGGCCGCAAGTAAGACGTTCGCGGGCCGCACGTTGCCGACCGCTGATTTAAAGCCTTGTCGCACTTTCAATCATTTATAAATATAAAAATTAATATTTATTGATTATTCCTTAGTTAAGCTATTCGTTGTGACTTCTTTTAGAGACTAATATTATGCTAAAAAACTATCAACGAGCACATGCGTGCAACAACGAGAAGCGAGCCCTAGTATATCCCACATCCTGTACAATTTGTGGTACACTTTACGGAAAATCTATCACGCCTATTGATTTGTGCTTTAACATAGCAATTTTTTTATAAATATATGTAAATATATTCATAAAATTCAAGAATCCAGAATGCCGTCGTGTGCCTTCCGACAGTGCAGTGATAACACGAGGAATACAAATAAAGCCAAAGGTGTAATATTTCACACGTAATTACTAAGATTTTTATTAAATTATTGTCTTCCATTTTAAGAGAAAAATCAAAGCGAAGCGTAAGATGAGCGAAAGAGAAAGTAGTATATTATGCTATTACTGTAAGACAAAATGGACGACAATATTTTCTCGATTCGATTAAAGCGTAAAATGAGCGAAAGAGAAAGTAGTATATGGTACTACTGTAAGCCAAAAAAGGACGACAACATTTTCTCGATACACATTTTGCATGCAAAAACATTGCTACAGTTTTGACGGCATACGTCGTATCTAAGTATTTTGATATCGTTGGATGTGTTATCATAAGTCAGCAGTGGCGTAACTATAGGGTGGCAGGGCTGGCAAAGGGCCCCGGCCCAAGAGGCCTTGAGGTCAGAAATTTTTATTATTAACGTGACGATTCTTACTGATAGGGCCCAATCAATTTGTCACGGGCCTCTGATGTTATTTTATTTTTATTTTATTACAAATTACAAGTTGCGCCACTCAGTCAGTCAAGGTTTTTTTTATATGTAAGTAGATATACTTGTTAATTGTTATCATCAGTGAGTTAAGGTGTTACGACGCGAGCCATCACAAAGCTTGGCTTTTGGCTAGTATAATAAAATAAGAAAAACGTTGTATTTTAAAAATATATTATTAAAAACATGGACGTATAAAAAAGGCGGATGGAGTCCCACCATACAAAAAACTGTCGTTCAGAGTCGGCCAGCTGGCTGGTATGTACACGGTCCGCACGCACACATTCTTGCGCTAGTCCATACCATTTGACAGGCGTCAGAATGTGTGCATGGCCGACTCTGAAGAAAAGTGAAGACACAGTTTTGTATATGACAAGGCTCCGTTCGCCTTTTTTTTCTACGTTCATGATTAAAAATAAATTAATAATATTAATAACAAAAATTTGCAAGCCATAGACTTCAACTGGTCATAGATTTCAACTGGTCGAAAGAACGAATGATATTAATTTTATTACACAGTTGTCTAAACTGACAACGAATGAGCTATTTTCCGAATTCCAAAATTTTAACCTTATACTAGTAATCTGTGATTTTAACCAACTCACAAACAAAAATTACCTATTCGCAAGTCGTGAAAGCGTATCGCTGACTAAACTAATTGCGTTTTAATTTTTGTTGTAAATAATTGAAGCCTAATTTATTATACAAAACATGTGCATGAACTCTTGAGTGAGTGTTATTTCAGAAATAAATTTAAATGTCACGTCGATTACATTTTGGGCACTCAAACGAATGCTTGTGACCTAGCCAGCCATGGCCACCATTTTAGAATTGTTCGATAGTGTGATAGAAATAATTGATTTAAAATAATCTACGGCGACTTCCACTCGAGTTTCGTAGCTTAAAGTCTCTTGCAACTCATGTTCATTAAAGTGCGATGATTTCGAAAAAATATTAAACATAAGTTTTTTTTTATAAAGTTAATTTCGAGTGCATAGAGGAGCTAAAGGAGAAAGTTCTTTTCAGAAGTAGATAAATAACATAGAACAAGATGGTGTCGACTAGGCAGATGAGTAGTATAGGGGGTAGCAATGGTGGGAGCGACGGTGCGGGGCCGTCTCACGCGGAGCCGGTGACTGTGGCGCGGGTGACTCGGCACTCCAGCGCTCTGCTCCCGGGGGGTTCCTCGCCCCACGCCGGCACCTCCAAAGCTGTCCCCATGCCTAAGCACACTACGGGCCTACTGGATCTGCCCCTCGAAGTCACAGAAAAGATCTTCCGATATTTGGGATACAAAAGTGTCTCGCAACTCCGACTGGTAATATCTCACTTTTTCCACGTTTTCATGGTTTTACCCGATTGTTAAAATACGGATAATGATTTTGTAACCTTAAAGTAATTCATAACTTAAAGTTCCACAAATAAAAATGAAGTAACAAATTTCTAATAAGAAAAACGCGTTTGTCTATTTTAACCATTTTCACACTGTCGAAGCACGTTTTACTTCACACCAAATCGAAAAGAAATAACTAAAAGTTAAAGAATAATGTAATTCATAGAAATTGATCATTTTGCTAAAACTCGATGTATTTATGCAGGTAAACCGACAATTCAACACAGTATGCAGTAGTATTCTTAACTCCACATTTCAACGTCTTCAAAATCAAATGTTGCACCGTTTTCAATCAATCAAAGCTAAGATGCCTCGGAGGGAGTCGGCACGGAGGAGTCATCCATTGGCCTGTGAATCGGACATCATAGAAACTCTGCATATGCGACTAAGTTTATTACAAATGACATTTGGAAAACACATTGAGAGGAAACACTGTTGTTTCTTTCCTGGAGAGGTAATGTAATGGGTTTTATCACATTTATTATAAGATAAGATTAATCCTTAGAGCCCTAAGCACTCACATGCAACCGCAATAACAATAGAAAGGCCTATTAATATTATAAGGCCAATAGTGTCTCGTTTTTCCAGGATCGAAGGTTCTAAGTCATAAAATACTAATAAAATAAGTAAGCTTACTTGGAATTTTATTGCTGTTTACTGAATATGGATCAACAGAGACAAACCATATAAATTAGTTATCTGTTACAAATTTATCTTAGATAGGCATATTAAAATATTACTTACAAAACAGTCTAAGTAATATTTTCTTTATGGTTTTATATTATGGTGTATCAATTACCATGCAGACACAAAAAATATATGAAGTCCAATTTTGACTATAAATACCTAGATGGAGTCCTGTGGTCATTTGTACAGTTACTTAATTTAAATACTGGCTTATCTGTTTCCCATTACATGCATAATTTGTACTTTGAAAATCTTTATGATAAAAGCCTACTTTTGTGCAAATGTGATAATGCTAAAAGCATCTAAAATATATTATAATAAATATATAACTATATTAATGCACCCACTAAGTGCTATTCAAGTTGCATTAAAAGATGATATCATAGTGCATACTTTTAGAGATACTTCCTGAATAATAAAAAGATCAGACTGTTTTTTAGAATTTACTGTGATACAATGTTTTCTTCTAGTCCAAGTGCATCTGACAATGCCATTCATCTTTCATTATCACTATATTTATTATTACATTATATTGATTAGTAAAAGGTTAATCTTCTGTCTTTTTTTAGATTTTGGATGAAGTGTACAGTATTTTATCATATTTAAAAACCACAACTAAGCTGGCAAGGCCGTACAAGGTGACGGATGAGCTTTTTGATCTGACCACCATGGCCATGGAGTATTTTAAGGAGCACATTGAGCCAAACTTGCCGGAGATCACATATTTTGGAACAGATTTCTTTGACATCACCACTGCATTTTCTCGTGAGTATTTTTTGAATTGTATTATAGCAATGACCTTTATTATGCAATCTGAACATGTCATGCAATAAACATGAGATTTAAAAAAGAAAATTATTATGATATATTACATTTTATAATTTATTTAAAGTATTATTTTATAAAGCTAGGCTAGCTAGGCTATTCTTAAATCACATTATAATTATATTAATATGATATATCTCCTTTACTTTATAATGTTGTAATTTCTGTTGCTACACAATTTTTCTTATATTTATATTTTTATATTCCTTATATATATTTATATATTTTTCTTATATATATTTATATATTTTTCTTATATATATTTATATTTCTTATATATATTAATGTTAAGTACAGGCTATTTATGTTTTCTATAATAACTTGATCTATTTCCCTTCACTCTGTTGATTCTGCAAACTCTTGGTAATTAGATAATAGATATAGGGATTAATGCATTTAAATACTCAATACTTTTTAGAGTATAAAATGCTAAGAATTTACACAAAGTCATTGCATGTGAATGCCTTAGCTTCGTGATTAGTCTTTAAACAAGTTAACAACTAACTTAAACTAAATAACAACTAACCTAACATGTAATAAGAATGAGAAATGCAAACATGCAAAATATTTTAATTAGGAAGTAGGTATGATTATAGTGTGCATATTTATTAGTTTTGAAGGATAAACTTTATCCTCCACTGTAGGCAATAACTTGTTTCTAAAAATTAATTTACTAAATTATTGACTTGGTAGTTAAACTATAGCAAATATAATAAATATTGCAGGTTGTATTGATGTTTATGAATTATGATAGTTTCCTGCATCATTTCTTGCTATAGTTATCCACTTATTCTTGTCATTGTCTGATAACTTTTTAGATTTGAAAAGATACAATAGATGCTTAAATGATCTTGCAATTTTCACAGTATTTGTTGAAGAGTAAGGGCCTGTTTCACCGCTTCCTGATAAGGCTATCCACCATTTAAATTGACAGATGGAGTATGGAGAATCTGTCAAATAAGCCTATCTGGCACCTTATCAGGAAGCAGTGATGCATAACTGTTGTGATGACACATGCATTATTGGTATCATTAATTTCTATTACTCCTATGATTATTTTAATTTATTTAGGGCATGTTTCACCACTTGCTGATAAAGTACCGGATAGGCTATCCACCACTTACCTTGACAGATAGAAATATGAAGAATCTGTCAAATAAGTTATGGATAGCCTATCCGGCACTTTATCAGCAAGTGGTGTAACAGGCCCTTAATCTTTTAATGTGAGAACTAAATAGAAGATAATATGTTTTATGAATTAGTGTAGTAATCATTACTTTCTACACACCCTATATTACCAAATATCTTTACCGCTCTATATGCTATTATGTGACAGAATAAGTTTTATTTTTACAATGCCTGAAATGACTTTCCCTTATGAATATACTGATCAATTCTTTGTCATAATATAAATTATTCAATAATGTTTGTCCTTGTTTGACATGTTAGTAAAGTGGAGTCATTGGAAAACATGTAATCAAAGTCTGTTACATAAACTGTTATAAGTTAACAGGAAAATTAATAATAAAACATAACTTAGATAAATCATTTATTTTGATGCAACTACCCATTTCACGTTTTGTAATAAAAATGTATATTCACCACATTGTTGGAAACATACAATACCTTAGATATATTATTAGGGGCATAGAATTTTGAGCAACTATAGGAATGTTGCCTGAACAATGAAGAAAGTCTTCAACAGAGAGCAGAAATTATATAATTTGAATGAAAATAAATAGCATAAGTCCTTACAAAATGTATAAAGCTTAGAACAAACCTACGCGTCAGTGACGGAGCATCAAGTTGTCAAATGTGTTTTTTGTATATGTTAGGCTCAAAGACCGAAATCGCTCAGTGAGCGAAAAAATAGCTCACAACGCGTTGTGGTCACAGTGAAACAGCCACATTACAATATTTTAACATTATAATATTTGAATTACCATGCGTACTACAAAATATTTTTCTTTTACTAAATCACTGCATAACGTGTTTATTATTATTATTTATAAAATATCCATAGTTTTATGCTATCCGTAATTCAAATATAATCTTCCATACCTATGGATGATTTAATCAATCCAGAACATATCAAGAAAAATGAATAGCATATTAGCCACGATACGAATTTCGCGTTATGGCCATTTTGTGATTGCCAGAAAACGCGTCGTGGCCGTTTTCATCAGAGCCACGACGCGAAATTCGCGTCGTGGCTGTTTCAGTGTGACCACAACGCGTTGTGAGCTATTTTTTCGCTCACTGAGCGATTTCGGTCTTTGAGCGTAACATATAAATACAAAACACATTTGACAACTTGACGCAACTTGATGCTCCGTCACTGACGCGTAGGTTAAGACTTAAGCCTCAGCTTTAAATTCTAGCTCGTATTTAATTTCGAAATTTTTGGTATCTCCAATAGTTTCGAATTTCGTCTTTCGTCCTTCGCCCTTTTTAAAAACCAGCCAAGTTGTCGGGCCACGCGCAATATAGGGTTCCGTAGTCCGTAGTATCGATAGTTTTGGATAATTTTTGTATGCTCAATGAATATTATACATTTATAACGTGTTTACAACGTCATTTCAGTTACGTTTTAAAATGAATTGGAACGAAAAGTTCCTTTAAATATTTCGCCGAATATTTTTTTTAGTTGATCGACTATTACTCAATAACTTATGTAGTCTTCTTAGCCGTGATAATTTTCCTTTTAAATTTAGCATATTTCCTACTCTCATGATTTTTTACACATTTCCAGAAGCAACAGTTTAGTTAGTAAAAGGTGGGGACACTGGACTCTTAACGATTTTTTCCGCTTTGAAACTTCATATTTCACAAATGGATCCCTAAATCTAAAAATTACCTATGAATACTCGTAATATTTTAAAAAACCTATCCAACGACACCCCACACGGTAGGGTGGACGCGAAAAAAATATCATCCCCGCTTGATGTGTAGTCACCATAAAAAAAATATTTTTTAAAGATTTTATATACCATTTTGTTAGCATCAATAATATCTGCACTCATGCCAAATTACAGCTTTGTAGGTCCTACAGTCTCTGAGTAAAACCGCGGACAGACAGACTGACAGACAGACGGACGGACAGACCGAAACTATAAGGGTTCCTTGCTGACTACGGAACCCTAAAAAACCAACCAACATTTGGCTGTTTACATTTTATGTAGTACTGGATGACGCCCGCAACTCCGTTGCGCCAAAATTCGGTTATCGTAACAACCGTAGATACATTTTTCCGGGTTGAAATACTTTTCATTCATGAAATACCTACTTTGAGTCCCGGAAAAGAACATAAGATACCTACTTCTTATGTCCTTTCCCGGGACTCGAAGTATCTCCATAATACCAAATTTCAACAAAATCATTTTAACGGTTTGGGCGTGATGACATACAGACACAACATACAACACAGAATAATACATGGATTTTTAAATGTGTTAGTCGCGCTAAAACTCGAAAACGGCTGAACGGATTGGGCTGATTTTAGTATTAAAATATTCGTAGAAGTCCAGGGAAAGTTTTTAAGTGACATGAAGTTCACCGGGACAGCGAGTAATATTATAAAGCAGAAGAGTTTGTTTGAACGCGCTAATCTCAGGAACTACTGGTCCGATTTGAAAAATTCTTTCAGTGTTAGATAGCCCATTTATCGAGAAAGGATATGGCTATATTTTATCACGCTAAGACTAATTATTACGAGCGAAGAAATAGAGGAAAATGTGGAAAAAACGGGATAAATTATTTAAAAGGGCTTATATCACAATTCACAAACTACTGTAGCATTTTTTCTGTTATTTGGCACAGATAAGAAGTAGACGACGTAAAGGGTCATAGGCTATTTTTTCTGGATTAATTTGTCTTTGAAATATCTAATTTACGCGGGCGAAGCCGCGCGAAACGTCTAGTTTTGTAATATTAGTAAGGAGTTATGTTTCAACTTATGTGTTATATAAGGTATTATATGTTATATAAGGTATTTATATTATAGGAGAGTCGAGTCTAATTTAGTACAATCGAGTCTCAAGGGATTTTCCTCCCACATACAGCTCTGCATTTGAATGTGTCGTAATTAATTATTACAGTCTATTATGTAATTTAGTAAACATTAAATTAATAACCTTCTACTTTGAGTAGCAACTAGCAACTGGTAATGTAGACAGTAGTTGTATATATTATGTTAAAGGTTTAAGAAATAGTAGTATATTATTGTTACGCTATTTATTCCGTTTTTACCCGACTGCCAGGAGGGTTATGTCTTTAGCGCGTATCTTGTATGTTTGTAATATTCTTCATTACCTCGTATCTTCAGAACCGCTAAGCGGATTTTCACATTTGAGGTATCGTTAGATTTGTCTTAATAGCCCAAGTGTTCTTAAAGTGTAGTGACAAAAAAAAAAAACAAAATGGCGGATTTTTGACGACATGATGTCAGGTAAAAAAAAAAAATCTACCAAGCATATCGAGTGTAGTATGAAAATGGAGGATTGTAAACACTGATTTTAAATATGTAAGTACTTGCAGTTTTAATATTAATAGAACCATAAATAATAATTAAAAAAAAACCCTTAGATTGACTGTCGAAATGATTAGATGACTACAAACTAAAAAATTACCAAAAAAATAAATTTATTCAAACATCAAAAAACCCGACTGCAAAACAATTTTAACTAAAAAGACCGAAACAAGACCTAATTCTGCTGGAGGCGTCTAATCCATGCTTTAATAATTGATACGACTCTTGCTTACGAGTTTCATGCCAAGATGAACAGAAGGCTAAACATGGATTAGACGCTTCCGGCAGAATTAGGTTTTGTTTCGGTCTTTTTAGTTAAAATTGTTTTGCAGTCGGGTTTTTTGATTTTTGAATTATCAAAATTATAATCATGTATAATCATTATAAAGTATGAAAGTAAAATAAAATAAATATTTAGGGGGGTCTCCATACAATTAAACAAAATTTTTGCCTAGTTTCGCTCTGTCCGACTCGCACTTGACCATTTTTTTTTGTTTTCTGATTTTTCCCTACGCTTACACACAATTACCGAGCTGGATTCCAAATTACAGCCTCCTAGGTCATCTGGAAGTGGGTTAGAATTTTGATCTATAGGTCAGTCAGTCAGTCAGTGATAAAAATGTAGATTTTCGGACATTATCTTAATAACCGTTTGGGCTGTGCTTATGAAATTTAGACCATAATATAATTATCTAGTCTCATTATATCAGCCAAATTTGAAACGTTTATGTGAAACAGTTTCTGAATTATGAGGGGGTCAAAAGTACCTGCAAATGGTTCGTGTAACACGGTGCTGCTCGCCATTCTGTTATGCTGGAACTTGGCTTGACACGCGACCGCGTGTCTAAATTTTTTTAGTATTTGTACGCGGTTAGTTAAATCATTGGTAGCGTTATGGTCGGCTTTCCCTAACTTTTTTACTAGAGATGTGCCAATCATGACTTTCCATCCGATCATGGTTTCGGTAGTTTCTGTAACGCTTTTTTACTGCTGTTTCGCGGGTAAGTCGCACACGCCGCCTGCAAACGTATCGAATCTCTTCTGATGCTGCGAGTGTCCATGGGCGGCGGAAGTTGCTTTCCATCAGGTGACCCGTTTGCTCGTTTGCCCCCTTATTTCATAAAAAATTCGTGTAATGGTTGTGTGTTTGTTTTTAATTCGCGTACGTTAAGTACTTCATTTTGATTCTATGGTTTTCATTAAATAATATTTCATGTACATTGTACACGAAATCTCGATTTAACAATACATACTTAATTAGTTGCTAAAATTATTTTAACAAAAATAATTTCTTTACTAGCAACTAGCAAGTAATTTCAGAAACACTTCATTTAGTTTTAAAATGTGGAAGTTGCAACATTGATTGAAGGTTTTTCTATAATGTAATATCAATAATAGCAAAAAAGTAAAAAACCGATTAGTCGGCGCTTTTTGCCGACTATTCGCCGACTACAAAAGTGACCGAATAGTCGGCTTTGCCGACTAGTCGGTGACTAGTCGGCGCATCTCTATTTTTTACATTTAGATAAAAATTAAAGATGTGCCGATCATAACTTTGGCTGACTCGCCGATTAGTCGGTTGCAAAGAAGCCGACTAATCGGCCGACTAGTCGGCCAAACCGACCATCATGGTTTCGGATGTTTCCGTAACCCTTCGTTTGCTGATTCGCGGGTTGCGTAGCATGAGCAGCCTACGAACGTGTCAGATCGTGTGATCGTCATGAATCATGATACAGTTGATGGTTTTCAGGATATATTTTTTACTGTAAGTATATCAGTGTAACTACATTACGTCGTTAACTACATCCGCGAGAAGACCACCTACACCTTGAGGGTGGAGCGTCTGCACTCTCGCCACAAAGTGAATTTCAGTTCCTTTGTGGTGAGAGTGCTGACTCAAGTTTTATTCATCTTCGAGGCGGAGTAGCCTAGTAAATGAATGCTCAAAAAGGGGGTGTGGTTGGAACTTTGTTTGGACTAGTTAGGCGATAAACATACTAAAAGTCGGGACTCCGGCGCAACCGGGGGGGGGGGGGGGGCTCGAAACGAGGACATACGACCATTGGTGACTTTTTAGTGGTGAACGCGCAGACTTTTGTCTTGGCGGGGTTGAATTGGACCAAGTTACGTCTACCCCATTCAGAGACCTTCTCCAATGAATTCTCCACCTTAGACAAATTTCGATTTAAATTTTATCTACTTTGCATAAATACATGTATATATTATTGGCTCGTGTCAAAACTTAAATGTTTAATAGATGAACCCAGCAACCACTCAAATTGGTCAATTACAGAATAATAACACGCCTGGCCCCTGGTCGAGTAAATCATTGCGTGAAAAATCAGGTTTTACGTTTCAATTTGAAGAATATTTGCTGCCACGGAAATTCTGTTTTTAATAATTCTAGTCCCACTTTATAAACATTGTGTAACGTCATGTCTCCCCCATTTTCCTCCTAGGTTATGCTAAAATAGTACAGCCTTATAATAAACGAAAAACCGGCCATGTGCGTGTCGGGCCAAGCGCAATATAGGGTTCTGTAGTACCGCTAGTTTTTTTAAAATTTTTGTACGGTCAATGAATGTACATTTATAACGTGTTGCCAAATTACAGCTTTGTAGGTCCTATAGTCTGAGTAAAACTGCGGACAGACAGACTGACAGACGGACAGACCGAAACTATAAGGGTTCCTTGTTGACTACGGAACCCTAAAAAGTCGTTTAAAAATAACACTCGGGAACTGCCGCAGTAAAGCTATTGCATAGCATATTTATCATTATCAACTTATGCAATTATAATTCTCATACGTCTAGTCACACGTGTACAAAAACCGTGCCGAAGTCGGTGTTAAGTCTATGCAATAGCCTAAAAAGACTAACTAATTCGTAAATGTTTTGTTTGGTAAGCTCTTTGATAGACTAGCCATTGCTGTCTTCTGTTCCATATTATGTGCTGTGACCGAACCTTACATAATATTTATATAATTGTGTTACTTCGTTTTACTTAGATATAATATTTCTATTAAATAGTAAAACGAAGCAAGAACGAAAGAATTGTGCCATTGAAAATAATATCTGGTTTCCGTTTTGATCATAAAGTTAATATACCTAGCGGAATAGAGAAACAAAGGCCTAAGTACCTGACTATCAGTAACACTGCGTGGTAAAAAGCAAAGAGGTATTATGTACTAGGGTACTTAGGTTGAAAACATAACATATCACTGCCTCATTGGTAAAAAGGAACGTGTGATATATGACAGCAGGACTCTTTTTTTTGACGTCCGTCGTCCAGTCGGCACATCGGCACGTTGTCAATTTAATCTCTAAGAAAGATGCTTGTGTAAGTGTATATGTTACGCTCAAAGACCGAAATCGCTCAGTGAGCGAAAAAACAGCTCATAACGCGTTGTGGTCACAGTGAAACAGCCACGACGCGTTCTGGCAATCACAAAAAGGCCATAACGCGAAATTCGTGTCGTGGCTGATATGCTATTCGTTTTTCTTGATTTGTTCTTGATTGATTAATCATCCATACGTATGGAAGATTATATTTGAATTACCACGCGTACTACAAAATATTTTTCTTTTACTAAATCACTGTATAACGTGTTTATCATTATTATTTATAAAATATCCATAGTTTTATACTATCCGTACTTATAATTATTATTAATGTCTGTCTCTCTGTCTGTCTGGCGCAACGTAGTAGCGGACATCAACTAGTAGTATTATATTTAAATTATATTAATTAAAATAAAACTATATTTTTATTATCAATTGAGATCAGTTTACTTATACATATATACACACACCGGCATATTTAGCGGAACATAAAAAAAAGGTTTGATATAAGTATCATATAAGGTTGCTGGCTGGTTTATACGTCATTTAATTAAAAAAATAATAATTTCAAATTAGGAAAACAATTGAACATCACATTTTATGCAATTGTTTCCATTTTATTCGAATATACCTTATGTAGAGCGAACTTCGAGTATTTCTCCCTTCTGAATTTTATTTAAATTTTTCATTCAAATATTGTTTTTTTGTAAAAAAAATAATCTTGTATCTTTTTGGAGTTGAGGACTGAATTATGCCTGACTTAGCCCCAACGGAGATTTCCAGGGCACTCGAAATGCGAAGATTTGGTCTAACATACAGATTAATAGCCAGACATCTTCGTCGATCGATTTCAACAGTCCATCGCAGTGTCAAACGATTCAGGGAGACTGGCACTTATGTGAGAAGAGCAGGAAAAGGCAGAAAAAGACGCACTTCGAGTAGGGATGATCGTTTAATTCGGCTTCGTGTACGTAGGAACCCCCGTTTGACGGCCGTCCAAGCCCGACATGAGTTAGAAGCAGTGCGGGGAGTAACCGTAAGTGAGCGTACGGTACGAAGAAGGTTCGAAGAAGCTGATTTGGGTTCATTTGTGCCCGCCAAGGCTCCAAGGCTCGAGGTAAATCATCGTAGAAACAGGTTAACGTTTGCTCAGGAACATCGACTTTGGAATGCGGACCAATGGAGTAAGGTATTGTTTAGTGATGAGTGCAGAATTCTCTTAAATCAAATTGACGGCAGGCAAAGAATATACAGACGCAAAGGAGAACGTTACATTCAAACAAATTTTGAAACTACAGTTGCATACGGTGGTGGATCAATAATGGTTTGGGCGGGCATTTGTTTGGGAGCTCGCACAGACTTGGTAGTGATTGACAGAGGGAGTCTGACTGCGGACCGCTATATCAGAGAAGTTTTAGAAGAAAATGTCGTACCGTTTGCCCCATATATCGGTGACGATTTTGTTTTAATGCAGGATAATGCTCGGCCGCATACCGCTCGGGCAACTCAAGCTTATCTTAATGATATAAATATCACTGTTATAGAGTGGCCGGCAAGATCACCGGATATGAACCCAATAGAGCACGTTTGGGACTTGCTGAAAAGAAAAGTTAAGTCAAGAATTCCAGCTCCTGCCAACGTGGGTGAACTGCGAATCGCCGTAGTTGAGGAATGGCGGAGACTATCCCAGGGGACCATCGATAACATAATTCTCAGTATGCCTAGACGGTTAGAAACTTTAATAAGAGCAGGTGGAGGAAATACGCGATATTAATCACCATTTTTTTAATTTAATTAATTGTTATTTTAATAATAATTTTCACTTTTCCCGGTTACATGAAAAGTTCAAAAATGTACCATTTTTCACAAATAGCCTTTACTCGCAAATTTTGTTCATAATGTGATGTAATTAAAGTAAAACAAATGAAATTTTAAATAACAAAAGAAGTGTAGTAAGTAGATTTTAAAATAAAACCATATTTTTTTTAATTATGGACCTTTTTTTGTGTTCCGCTAAATATGCCGGTGTGTATATATTTAAAAAAAAAAAAACAACAACACGTTGCGCCAGACAGACAGATAATATTAGTACGGATAGTGTAGAACTATGGATATTTTATAAATAATATAATGACAAGCACGTTAAGCAGTGATTTAGTAAAAGAAAAATTTTGTTGTACGCGTGGTAATTCAAATATAATCTTCCACACCTATGGATGATTAATCAATCAAAAATAAATCAAGCAAAATGAATAGCATATTAGCCACGACACGAATTTCGCGTTATGGCCTTTTTGTGATTGCCAGAACGCGTCGTGGCCGTTTTCATTAGAGCGAATTTCGCGTCGTGGCTGTTTCACTGTGACTACAACGCGTTGTGGGCTATTTTTTCGCTCACTGAGCAATTTCGGTCTTTGAGCGTAACATATATACATATTTTACACCCAGATGTAAATCAATTTCGGTTTTGTTTGACAGCTCGAGATTGTTTCTCTATTTCGCTAGGTATATTAACTTTATGGTTTTGATATGCTGCGTATTTACCATTTTATAGCATTCTTTGTCACTTTTTTATTACTAATATTATGATGGATTGTAAACAGTTTTAGATTTAGATTTATAAATTATCGTGGAATTAAATCAAATCTGTGTCTAGATACTTAAATAAGTACAGTATGCATAATACATACCTAAGTTAGTGTTTGTCACCTATCAGAGCCAGAATTAACCTAACATGTATGACAGTTTTGTTCTTATAATACACTAGCTATTTGACCGAGCTTTGCTCCGTATTCGATAAAACACGAATAAACTGACATTTTTTTAAAAATGATTCCTAGCTAGATCGATTTATCGCCCCCGAAACCCCCTATATATTAAATTTCATGAAAATAGTTGGAGCCGATTCCGAGATTCCAATTATATACCTATATACATATACAAGAATTGCTCGTTTAAAGATATAAGATTATCTAATGTAAAGTTTTGTAACTTAATTTCATAATAAACAATTTCAACTAAAAACCTTTTTCATCACTTAGGAATTTTACAATCTAACGGTATATTACGGTATTTACGACTTGACGGTGACATTTACAGATTACAGACATTGTTTGTAGACTGCACAACAAGTGGCACGTGTTAGATAATTTTATGCAAACTTATTTGCGTTAGTACTTGCGATTGTAAGCAATAAGTCAACAAACAACAGAAGAAACAAATGAACCTCTTAATTGATGATTGTTGATAAAGAGTTTTTTAAGATTATGGCAGTAAACTAGACGTTCCGCGCGGCTTCGCCCCCAATCAAGATTTCCGCGGGAACCATACATTTTCCTGCAAACAAGTAGCCTGTATGTCATTCCCAGTCATCGACTTATAACGCTTATCAAATTACATAAACATCGGCCTAGTAGTTCGTGAGATTAGCGCGTCCAAACGAACAAACTCTTAAGCTATATAATATTAGGTTACAGTAGATCATTCGTGGTAAGGAAAACTCTTCGTGCGTGAGTTTGACAATAAGCCCCATATATTATCTGTCACTCTTCACTAACTTGAAGGTTAATCATAATTAAATGGCCCTGAGCACGGCGGTTGGAGACATATTCTTTATCTCAAAAACGACTGAACCGGTTTTGATGAAACTTGCAGTTTTTCCTGAGTTGAACCATACCTATTACCTAGTAGTACAATAAAAACGGATCACTCGAATCGGACTTGTAGTTCCGGAGATATGCGAGCACAAACATAAAACATACATACACTTTTAAAAGGCACATTTGTTCAGACGCTGATGTAAACTAACATAAGAAAACTGGACATTTTGTATTGCGACTTTTTGTAGCGATGCAGTCGCGATACTGTCGCATATTTGCATCGATACAGTCGTGATGCAGTCGCTAGCTGTGTGTCCTGTATGGCGTGGCAAATGCGACTAACGCGCGTTAGTAGTGATGCAGTCGTGCGAAAAGTCGCAGTGGGCGAAGGCCCTTACGGGTGGAATTTGTGATTTTTTAATTGACCCTATTTATGCAAAATGAGTCCAATCCACACCATTGCCAAAATTGAGTTAATAATGCAGAATTATTCCAAAATGGCCCTTTTATCGACCCTATGAAGATCATAATAATCTAACAATTTTTTCAGAACAAAACATTTTCACAACAAAGTTACCAACTAACAAATTAATGAGTATTGTTTTTTTTACATAGATCCAAACTAGGTACATGGTCTCTCGATTTTTTTTAAATTAGGCAAGTAGAATCATGCGACTTTGTTGCTGTTTGCATATTAAAAAAGGCTTAGTTCTTAATATTTTACAAAGACTCACGGGTCATTGTGACACAGGCCCGACACAAAATAGACATATCCCATTTTTTGATAGGGTAAAACGACTAGTGATTAGATAGTACCAGTTATTGGACAAAACACAAAAACGCAATATTATTTATAAAGTTTGCTTTAAAAACTGCATTTTTAAAGTAATAAAAAGCCTGATTTTAAAGATAAACAGGTAGCTATTAAAGCAACCTTAATAAATATTATAATGTTTTTGTGCTGTGTCCAATGACTAGTACTGACTACTGTCCAATCACTAGTCATGTTCACCCTATGTAATATTTATATTCAAAATCAGTGGCTAAGACGTTATTTTATTGATTTCTTTTTTTCTCTTTAGGCCCAGTAAGTAAAGTGCTAATACGAAGAATAAGAATCGTTATTTGCATGTTTTTTGCAATTATATTCAATATCAGTGGCTATCACTTAGAAATTATTATTTTCATACCGTGCCTAAAGAAAAACACAAAACCAAAAAAAAATATTTTGTTTACTTAGGTACATTTAAAAAGAAATCAGTCAAGTGTGAGTTGAACTCGCGCACGAAGGGTTCCGTACCATTATAGAGCAAAATTAATAAGTAGTAAAAAGTTTTATAGTGCCCAAGTGTGTGCCCGTGTAAAAAGTCGGTCGTGCACCTGATCTCTCACCAGTCATGTCGGTCTTCCACTTCGTTGGGTTACGAGAGTAAAGAATAGTGCTCTTGTGTATTGCGCACACACTTGGGCACTATAAAATTACTCCTGCTTAACTGGCCTGGTTTTATTGAAACCAAAGTGCTCTTGTGTATTGCGCACACACTTGGGCACTATAAAATTACTCCTGCGTAACTGGCCTGGTTTCATTGAAACCAGAGTGGTCGTTTGTATTGCGCACACACGACCGTTAAGACACGATTGTATAGAGGGGAAAAATCCAGGAAGAACAAGCCGAAGAACCCCATATCGAGGACAAACAGTTGCCGAGTTATAAGCACTCAAAGTTTGACATTGACAGCTCGGCAACTGTCAAACGTCGAACAAAAGCGGCCATAACTCCGCTCTCAATAGGCCTAGAGGAACGGGGTTTCTTCTAACATCAAAGGCAACATCTCGGCTACCCCCTCCCTGAATTTTAACTAAATCTGAGTCATCAAATTTTGTCTCAATTCTGAGGCCAGGATCGAATAGAGGAGAAAAATCCAGGAAGAACAAGCCGAAGAACCCCATATCCAGGACAAATAGTTGCCGAGTTACAAGCATTCAAACTTTGACATTGACAGCTCGGCAGCTGTCAAATGTCTTACAAAAGTAGCCATAACTCCGCTCCCAATAGGCCTAGAGGAACGGGGTTTCTTCCAACCTCAAAGGCAATACATCGGCTACCCCCTCCCCGAATCTGGACTAAATCGGAGACATCAAAACTTCAAGGACGATTCTTCTACTATATATTTACAATACTTTTAAATGAGTAATGTAAAATTTGTCTATTACAGTATACATTACTGTATGGACAAATTTTACATTACACATTCTTTGCATTTAACGGACAATAAAGGTCCGATAATGGCTCATTATTTTGTAAAATGGCAATGTAAGATACTCCATTACTATTATTTTTTGTATTATTATTATTATTTTTTACATTAAGATTTTTGCAATGTTGCTTGAAACCATCACTACTAATGCGAAAGTGTGTCTGTCTGTCTGTCTGTCTGTCTGTCTGTCCGTCTGTCCGTCTGTCTATCTGTCTGTCTGTTTGATATCTCTTCACGCCCAAACCACTGAACCGATTTTGCTGAAATTTGGTATGCAGATACTTTGAGTACCGAGAAAGGACAATTCATCTCGGAAAAATGTACGGTTCCCGCACGATAAACGAGTTTTGGCGAAACGGAGTTGCAGGCATCATCAAGTTTTAAACATCCTTGTAAAAACCAGAAAAAAGTAGGAGCCCCACATTATATCAGGTAGGTACTTACTGCCGAAGCATACAACAAGATATATTTAGGATATGCTCACCTAGATACAAAAAAATATTAAGTTTTAAATCTAAATTATATATTTTTTTCATTTCAATCTTTTTTTTGGGAATATAAGCAACAATATAAACTAAAAAATAATGAATATATATTTAATTCTATTACTACATAACCGAAAGAAAAAAATGCCGGTTTTCTTCAAAATTTGAAAGTTCATGAGGCCTCAGTTTATTTAAAAGCAAATTTTATAAGTTAAAATCGTTGTTTCTATTACTAATTAGATCTTAGACATCCAAATTATTTATTTACTTAAAATAACAATCAGTTTTAAAGAATACACAATTTTAATAAAAACGGCTTTTTCTCAGAACTGTCATCGTGTGAGTTGAGTCCGGTATGCATAAATAGGTCCAATTAAGAGTTTGTTAAGAATATCGTCTTATTTCCAGCGGGCGAGAGCAGCAAATCATACATGTGCCTGGACTCGCCGCCGCCGTCCGGCTTCGAGCCGGCGGCGACGAGCGAGCGCACCGCGTCCTACATGGAGGAGAGCCTGCCGCCGTCGCCGCCACCGCCGCAGAGCAACATGGTGCTCAGGAAGCGCATACACCGCATCAAGCAGGGGATGAAAAAGTAGGTGTTGTACCATAGGTAGCCTATACGGTCCGCCGAGCTTGCAACGTCTGCAGAGCATGCAGAGGATGAAGAAGTATGTTGCGTGTACCGTGTGGTAAGTCTACGGTCTTCTTCGCTACCGTTGCAGAGACGCAGGGGATAAATAAGTATGCTGTCTTACTATATTCGTACAGTAGCCACTAGCAGCTAGCTACCTTGACATATTGTGTTAAGCCTGCCGTCTTCGCTACTGCTATAGAGCCTGCTAGGGTTTAAGGAGTGTATCGTATTCCAAATAAGTGTTATGGCCGCACACAAAGACTTTTAATAACCACGTAAGGAATTGCTCAACAAAAACTCAACGCAACGGTTTAGCTTGACGTATTTTTGCTCAGTATTATAGGGCACGAAAATCGACGTGAATATTTGATAAAGTGTACGTTTAGAATCGAATAGTTTGCGCCACGTTTTGCTGTGTAGCTAATTATTTCTAACGCACACAAATCAACTGCAGACATGACGATCTTATAAATGACGCTATATTGCCTTAGTAGTATTTTTAAACCTTGTAAATTGTAATTGAACTTATAGCTAAATAGAGACCTGCGTATTTGCGTTGGGTTTAGCCGAGTAACAAATAATACTATTAAGGTGAACGCAGATTTGAAGTTATAGGCAAGCTCGCATACCTACCCGCGCCGCGCCGCGCCGCAGTCTTCGCAACTTCATATAAAGAATTCGAATGCGGCGACTGCGGTGCGTGCGGTGCGGCCCAAATCTGCGTTTACCTTTAATCGCACACAAATCGACTGCAGTCATGACGATATCATAAATGACATCATTACATTAGTGAAAAATTATAATGAATATTAACCTCAAAATTTCAGGTACAACGACCAACTGTCAGCGCTACGCAGTGACCTGCGGAGCTGCAAACGCAAGACCGCGCTGCAACAGAAACAGATTTCCGAGCAACAGAAACAAATTGCTGAGCAACAAAAACAGACTCTCGAATACGCTAACCGCCTGGATGATTACGACAAGAAAAATGAAGAGACCAGCCGCAAGTTTCAGACTTTGTTGCAGGTATGATTTACTAAGTACGATTTTATTAAAAAAAACTACCATGCTAAGAGCCAGTCCACACGGCGCGTTGCGTCAGCGTTGCCTCGACGCAACGCTGCCGTTTGACGCATAGCCGGGCACACGGGTGCTGCGTCATCGGACCGTTATTACGAAGCAGTCTTAACATCAACATTTGACACCTCCTCCCGCTTCGTCTCGAGGGCTGCTGTCCGTCATGTGTGCGTTGCTACGACGCAGCGCGCCGTGTGATCACCTTGCTTATTTATATGTAAAAACAACGCAACGGCAGCGTTGCGTTGACGCAACGCTGACGCAACGCGCCGTCTAGACTGGCTCTTATAATCTAGACTTTATGATGACATCAAAGCTGATCGCACATTTGTCAGCACCGTACGCGCCGTACGTGTCGGTCGCATCGCATGGTACACGAAATGCTGCGCGTACGGTGCGGACGATTGTGCGAGGTTTCACATCATTGCATACAACGAAGTCTAAAATGTGACACGTTTGGCGCTTGCGTGCTGATAAATGTGCGATCATCTTTATACTCTAGACTTCATGATGACATTAAAATGACGAGAGATGATAGTTTTGTTAATAAATTTAAAAAAGTAAGTATTAATACTCAATTAAGAGAAACATCACAACAACTCACATAATATTAGGCTTCGTTTCAATTCATTTTGTTCTAAATGTAACAAGAAACTAAAACTCAATTAATTTGGTTATGTTTTATTTATTGCACGCTTTTTATAAACTCTTGACATTTTGATTTCATCAGATATCGAAATGAATTGAAACAGAATTTATTATGACTTCTTTTATTGCTCAAAAGGAAGGCATTCCTTAATAAGTTAGTTAACCTTAGTTGGTTAACTTATTGTCAACTCTTCAATACTATTTATTGTAAGTAACAAATTTAATATTTCCGTCTAACAACCCAATTTTGTAATCCCAATTTACTAATTGAGTATATCTATATATTTATACGTTTCTGTGTAGGTGCCACATAGTTCAAGTTCTGATGCGAGTTTAGCGGTGACATTCATAGAGTTGATAAAGGTACATTCAAAGTTCTATCATAATATGGGAATTGATAATGAATATTTAAAAAATTGAACTAATTATCAACTCCGTGATCGTCATTTATTCCAAAGTGAATATAAAAAATTATTGTAAAATCAATATTAACAGACCATACTAAGTTATGCTAAAAAGGAGATGTGGCACTACATGCTTATTCTAGCTACTATCAGCTAGTAAAATAGTCGTTAAATCTCTTGTAACTGCACCGTAAATTATAATTTTAAATTCTCCGTTTTCAATTTATGATCTAAAAGTAAATAAACAATGGTTACTGCACAAAATCATGTCAATTGTGCATATTTTTATCTCTCAAATGTTATATGTGAGATCAAAAATAATTAAATGCAGTTTATTAAGTTGACAATAAGTTAACGTTACATAATATTAATAAAATAATTGATTTTTTCAGGAGCTGAATAAGTGCAAGACGGAGCTTCAATACTGGCGTTCGCGGTCACCGGCGGTGCCCCCACTGTGCGCTGAGTGCGGTGCGTCGCTGCGTCTGTCACCCGCGCCAGTTGCGTTGCCGCAGGTCGGTGTGAGCACATCCTTAGTGCATTGATATCGGCCGCCGTAGTGGCAGTAAATTGTTGGCTGTGAAGTTCGCAGTGCGAAACCTAAAAATTTTGTTGTGGTAGTAGTAAAGAAGTTGCTGTGATTAGCGCAGAATATGCCAAATGTTATTTGTTTTAGTAGTGGCCGCAGTAAAGTAGTAGCTGTGATTTTTATATATGCCAGAAACTAGAAAGTACGAGCATTTATTTGCTCAATGGTACCGCTTATGATGTAAAGTTATTAATTATTATAATAATACTTAAGGGCGTGTATGTGTACCTTGCATGGAGTTTACTGTGGAATATGGAAGTAGCATTGCTGAAAGTTATTTTATTGCTGCGTTTGGGTTGGGGTTCGAGCTTTATACAGGGTGTAACAAAACTAAGTGATAATACTTTAGGTGTGTATGCGTTCCTTGTAGGGAGTTCACTGTGTAGTAGCGCTGAAATACCAAATTTTTTTTCCACTTTTGTATGGGAAAAATTGTGACACTGAAGCGCTTGCCCATAAATAAGTAGTAAAAAAATTAAGTCCTTTAGCGCTGCTATTTTCACACTGAACTCTCTACAAGGAACATGTACAGTGTACACATCCCTAAGTATTATCAGTTTGTTATGTTACACCCTGTATGTCACCCTGAGTGTGTGTAATCTATGAATAATAAAAAATAAGGAAGAGTAAATCCGTTAAAAAACATGCTCCAAAATACTTGTCAACCTTATATACACAATATTTCAATATATTTGCAATATTTAGGTGGCCTTGAGCGGTATAAAGGCTGACGTTACATGACAGTTCGAAAGGAACCAAATTTAAAACGGTAATAGTATGGGAGTTACGTTTCCTTCGTTTTTATTATTCGTAGGTATGGACACATACACACTCAGTATTATTACTTTGTTACGCCTTGTACAGTGTAAGATGTAAGTTTGAATATAACATTTCAGTGGGCGGGTAGCAGTGCGGAGGAGGGCGAGGCGAGCAGCAGCGCGGCGCCGCCCGCCACCGAACTACCGGACCCCGCCCCCCGCAAACCGGACCCCGCCCCCCGCAAACCAGACCCCGCCCCCCGCAAACTAGACCCCGCCCCGCGCCGCCCCTCGGCCGAGACACGCCCCGCCGAGTCCCGCGCGGACAACACGCCCGAGCGCAAGAAACGCAGGCTCACGAGACCTAGGAAACTATGAATTGATATTATACTTGAATACTGAAACGCCTGGGATAACTCGTCACACCATGCCGAAGTTACGCGGCCGAAGTTCGGCATGATTACGTCAGCAATGTCAAACGCATACAGTATAACGCGACGCAATTTCGGCATGGTGTGTCATCGGTAATATAAAATACATTGCAGGCGTAATCATGCGGAAGTCGGCCGCGTTTTTCGGCCTAGTGTGTATAGACGCTGTTAGCGCGAAAATGCGGCTGATCTTATTTTAAATGCGTTGCGCCATCAATGACGCCGAAAACTGCGAAAGAGATGACAGTCTCAGTCAGCCTTAGGATGGGAAGTGGGGAACGTTGGGCTCTAACCGTTAGGTTGAACGCTCTCATTATTTTTAAATGAGGCTTACAACTGAAGCTCATGCCGCGGTGTAGCCACCGAAACTTCATTTGATAGACGCTACGAACAATAAAAACTAAGAAAACGTAACTCCCATGCTTCAACCGTTTTGAATTTGGTTCCTTTTCGCACACTAAAATATGGCAATAGCAATGAAACACTAACACTCACATTTACGAAATAAAGCCAGCTACATTTACACAAAATTGTGTACCGAATACATGCATAAAGTATGCATGTATTCGGGTCACATTTTGTAGACTCGTGGATTTTTTTGACACAGTTACTCTTCCTTAGTTTTTTTATTCGTAGGCTAGACGTTTCGCTGTGGCGCTAAACTAACGAGGCGTCAGTTGGCAGGTCGTGTTCAGCGTATTAACAAATTAATTTCAAGTGAAATATTCCAGCAATAGTTTAAAGATGTAGTAACGATAACTTGCTCATTCAAAGGTTAAAAATCCAGTAAGAATAACTTACTAGGACAAACATTTTCTACTATTAGAAAAAGCTTCGAAAGAGCTGTGTCACTGTCTCTTTGATAAAATTTTCAAAATATGTATAATACTGCTGGAGATTATGTTGTGAAAAATAAAATTTGAATCATATAGAGTTATTGCCTGTTATAATTTGGAATGGACTTTGGAATGTCAGTATATATATTCGGGTGGATTTACTATTTATAATTTATATTACATATTGTGTTGTATAACACAAATTTAGATTTTTCCAATAATGTATGTCGTCTAAGCTAGCGCGAAATGTTCAAACAAAACTGAGTTACCGGGAACACGCGCATTTTGCATTTAAGGCGAAGTACTTGGAGCCTAATAGTTTTCTTGTCGCATTTATATCTATGAAGTAAGTTATTCGTAACGTAAAACCTCCATCCATTATTGTAGTTGGTAATATCATTGACAAGGAAGCGAGGTATAATCACGTGTACATTATCTTTATTTTACTTATTTGTTAGTATCTGTTTAAATTTTATAAGGAATGTTTTATTCTCTACTGAATAGTAAAAATGTCTACGCTTATTTCCCCGTTCGTGTGAACGAAATTGATTATAATTTAAAGACAGTTTAGATTCAAAACGTTCAAAACGTTTCTCTCGTGCAAATAATAAATATATTAAATATAATTACAGCATTATACAATTTTCATGTCTATAAGAGAAGGTTATTTAATAACTTATTATTGAATTCAAGTTTGAAAGCACACTTTGTGTATCTATACACTCACAATAGATATTTAAACTTTTCCATTCAAAATCTTAAAGCGATAATCGCAAATGTATCAAAGATGCATGTATTCTTGCGGTTATTCTGTATTGTTTAATATTGTGTATATAGAATATGTTAGTATCGTAGAATTAATAAATTCTAATGTGGATCACTGTTTAAGTGACTAAAGTATATTTTGATCACACCCAGGCACTTACATAGTCATTTACATTTGATGCGATTGTTCACCGCAAAATCGGTCACTCATTTTGGGATGTTTTACTATTCATAAAACTTTGAATGACTGTGTAATGGCCTAATTTGTAAAAAATGTGTAAGGAAATTAAATTAGAATGTTGGTAACGATCTATTGATTTTTTTAAATGTAAGAAATGTGTAGTTGGCTACGCAACATATTCCGGTGTGGATGCTAAAATGATCGGGGCAGTATTGATATACCAAATGGCTATATATAGATTCTATGACACGTTATAAGTTATGAAATGATATTCTTACTGCTGCTATCTGAGTTTGGGTGAATAAAGATCGAAATTAATAATAAATTATTGCTTGTACTTATTTGCTACGTTTTTGTAACATGAATTCGAATGGCCTATCGTTTTTTATTTGTGTAGTAACATTAAGTTTTCTTTATTCACCGTGAAGAATCGATTTAAGCCGCGGACGGGGGACAGAATTGTCTCTTGCTAACATTTTCCAATTATATTTGAATATCCGCAAAAATGGTCTTTCCGTACTATCAAATTTTGCGTACCTAGAGTATTATGTGTACTCTAAATTCGATTGTTATTACGGAAATAAAAAGCAAAAAGGCAAGTTTGTCGTCCGAACGCATTATGCTTTAGAGATGTATGGTTTTAGTTAAATCAGAGTATACATAGAAGTACAGTTAGTTATTTTGATAATAAGCGATTTAACTAAAACGAAATCTTAATTTTATTTTATATTAAAGCTAGGTTTTTTAGTTAAGTTTTTACAGCCCTATTTAATTTTGCACTGTGTTTAGGTGAGGATATTGTAAATAGCGTGAGGAGTATCACTCGTGTACAAATAGAATATATTTATGGTATAATATACACTTGTATATTTTGTGACATGGTGTTAAGTATGCAAACGCTGGATAGATATTTTAAATACGAGTTTTGCTCACGGGCTTCACACACTTCTTGCATCGTGTCATCACATATCAATCTTGAGAGCTGATATACATATGGAAACTATTTCTGTACTGTCAGTGTATTTTAAGGGCCCGTATCTAATAAGTGACGAATAGTATAATGTGATTAAAGTTATTTGTCACTTAGGCGATAGTGAAATAGGTTCTTAGGCTGGCTTTATATCCGGCGGCGCTGCGCGGATTGGCCTCTGCAACGCAAGATCACATGCAAGTGTATGTAACGACTTATTTAAATATTAGCGCCGTCGCGCTAGCATTTACATATCGACACCGGAAATATCACTTAATGTAAGGGACAAAACACGACTTTTCAGGAGAGCGAAAAAACAAGTTTTTTTTTACAAATTCGTCTGTAACTTTTTATCATTTAGTCCGACCTTAAAGGTGTTTATGGCAAAGTTTCTTAGAATTTTGTCGGCTATATAACTATAAAAAAATATTTTCGTAAATTTACGCGTTTAGAAAATAGCATGTCCCTTACATTAAAAAAATTTGCTTATTTGTCCCTTACAGCATTAAAGTAAGCACCAAGTTTAATATGAAACTGCGACACAAATATACTGTAAAGGACATAAAAAAACTATGCTTTGGAGGAAGTTTGATGTAATATATTAAAATCTATCACAATAAGCCCACCACGACTGGCTGGTCTACCACATAAGGGATAGGATTTCCAGCAATATAAGGGAACTTCGACAGACTGAAGACTGAAGCATTTCCCTTGGCACCGGGACTGTTCCCATCTACACCCAGAGCCCCTTTAGACAAGGTGGAACTTTGCAAAACCACATCTCTGCTCTTTTGTCCTACCGAAATCTGTATCCTGAGCCGAATAGAAGATGGATCTTCCTCCCTGTTCCGCTCTGCGGCCTCTTTCTGTGAACCTGACCTAGCGATCGCACACCACAAGTCTAAATGTTCGTTCTTGACCTGGCATCAAGCTTCTCATTTCACCTTATCAGGAGCTAATGTTCTCTTTTATCGCACCTGTCAGAGCTGCTTCGCCAGTGCCCAGTCATGATCTTCCCCTTCTATGATCTTCCTTTTTATGTTGTTACGCCAGCTATTTCTATTATCGGCCACTCGAAGAGCGTCGCAGACAGTCGACTCAAGTGTGGTACGGATTTGATCAGACCAACGCATGAGACAGCGGCTCTGCCGTCTTTTTCCCCTCAATCTTGCCAATAATCATGAGTTTTCCATACCATGGTTTCAAGGTTCCCTCCTTTTTTTTCTGGTAATGTGTCTGAAATATTCTAAGATGCGTTATTAGACTGATGGTAGAGAGCCTTGTTTGTATGTTTAGTTGAGCCAGAATGGTTGGTTGGTTCTGAAAGCAGTTTATGGAATTCAGAGCATTTTCCTCCAGCACCCTCGACGGCGTCGATACATCTGCGCTCTGCAGACTTCAGAGTCCATGTCTCGGATCATTAAAGACATGAAGAATATGAGCACGTACACAAGTTTCCTCCTGATTTTTAACGAAATCTTCCTATCAAGCCAGGTTTTATGCATTTTGAGACATGGCGCTCTTAGTCATCCCGATTCTTCTACGTATATTTGGTTAACAGGAGCCGTTGCTCGTAAAGATCAAAGACAAATTTGCTAACCACTTCCAATTTTAACGCGCCAGTCAAAGGCAGAGTGTTGCTTCTGTCTATGACCATGTTTTTGGTTTCCCTTTATTAAATGAGAGGCCCAAGTTGTTTATCGTTTGCTTCATTCTCTAAAACAGTTCTTGCATTTCGATTTCATTTGCAGCCAGGAGAGTATTGTCATCTTTTATGCTAGCTATATACAATTGACCGCATTAAATATAATAATAAAACACTAAAACTTTATAAAAGACCTTAAACTTTTACGGATAATACTTTTTGAGTAGGTGCCAAAAAATTATCTTCTTACTTGAAAAATGATGTTTAAAATTAAGGTAAGGGACAAATTTTAGTGAAGCTATGACAATTATTATGTATCAATTCTTAACGTAAAGGACATGTTATGAGAATAGTACTAAGCTAAATGTTAACGTAAGGGACTGAATTTTATTTTAAAAGCATTTACGTTATTTTTTTTAACACGTAAAAATATTTACGTCCGTCAAATCAATTTTTTTGGGAAAAAACCTGTCTAGACTTTAAAAAATGTGTACTGTAAGGGACATTTTTTTAATGATAGAAGAATTTCAAGTATGCCAAACGATAGAGCTCGAAATTCTGAATTCAATGATATATATAACTCATTTTCGCCAAAATGTCCCCTACGTTAAGTGATATTTCCGGTGTCGATATGTTTGATTGTAATCTTGCGGTGTAACCGGGTTCGGACTTCGGGCCGGCGCGTATAAATCCCAGCCTTAGGCTGCGTTTCCACCAGAGATGTGTTACGAGGAATGTGTTTTTAAGATCCAATAAAATCGCTGCGCTGAGCGAGGTCACGTTAATGAAGTAATTGTATTGGTTCTCAACAACACATCTCTAGTGGAAATGCAGCCTTAGTCTTGTGTACTCGGCTAAATTTTTGATTGATTTGTCGAGAGCGGTCATTTCAATGATCGGAGCGAAACAGTACCTCGCTATTCTGATATTTTAATTTAACAATAATACAGTTCCGATGTAGTCTCGATAAAACACCAAACGCTTTCTTCTAAAAACCAGTCGTTTACAGTTTGGTTTCAATCGAAGCTGTGTTATTGGGTTAAATTAGCAGGATTGGGGTGCTGGCGAATTATATAAAATATTAGAATTACAATTTGACAGGTTATTGGAATCGTCCGTAAGTGTAGTTTGCATGTATACAGTACGCACAAATATATGTATCTAATGAGATATATTCAACTTCTACATAAAATAATAAGGGTCCTGTGTAATCGGTTACGAATTTCTAGATTTAAAGTTGCTGGTAATTGTGTCAGTAGACTAACGACAATAATTTTCAGTGAGATTCGATTTCAAAAAGTTGCATTCGAACGGCATTTAAACTGGATGATAAGGCTGGTTTTATCGTTAAGCGTTTCGGCAGCGCCGTCGGAGCGCCGCGCGTTCGAAGATATATGGGGGTAGTAGTTGCGTTTCAGAGTCGCGCGCTTGAGCAGCGCCGTTCGTCCGTACGTTTTCTTCGTCTTGGAACGCGCGCGCTCCAACGGCGCTGCCAAACGCTCTACGATAAAACCAGCCTGAGGAATGCGTGATTCAAAGTTTGGTAAAACTAAGATAAAACTATGGTTCCAATGGTTGGCGCCAGTATAACATTCTAGTGCTGGTTGGCACTACTGGCCTGTATTCACTTTGATTAGTGATAAGTGCAGGTGATTATTACAGGTGATTAGTGATCAGCCGGCCTAAGATGCACAAACGAGAAAATCTCGAGATATCTCACTCTCGTGTGTAGTTTATATTGTCGATAACGACATAATGTCAAAATCATTTTTTGACATGATGTCGATAGATTTTAACGACAGATCTACACGAGAAAAAATGTATGTCATGTTAGGGTCAATAGAGATGAAGAGAAAAGCCATCAAACATCGAGAAAACGTGTAGACAAAATTTTCTCGTTGGCGTATGCTAGAGGGGCAGAGGAGAAAGTGTGGACAGCGACTGATTAGTGCTAGTCCTTTATTTTCTCCTATAGTCCGCGCGGAACTAGTTGGCCGCGCCTTAGGTATGTGAGGGGTGGGACGGAGAGGCGGGGATGCTTGATTTTGACAGTTATGGCTAGATAAGACAAAAAGCACTAGAGATTTAAATAGCAAGATGAGTCCGCCGATAAAAATACAATCTTAAGGAAATAATATTTAAAGTGCATAGGCAGTGTATGTCAATAATTTAGAATATAAAACTGATAAATTGTCTTTAATTTATTCTTTTCAATAATTAAATAATATTATTGTTCAGGATATCTCGACATTGGTCGTCACTGTCTAATCTCATGTGCGTTGCGAGCAGCAAGCAATCCGCCCCCTCACCCCCGTCCCTACCTAAGGCGCGGCCAACTAGTTCCGCGCGGACTATAATCACTAGACTCACCTGCACTTATCACCTGCACTTGCACTAATCAAAGTGAGTACAGACCCTATAATATTATTGCTCCAGCATTGTATTTCAATCCAGTCTACTGTATTGAAACATGTGTGATGCTAGCGCCCTCTATTGTACCGGCGTAAATCAGGCTTATTACGAAGTTTGATTCCCCATGAAGTTTCCAGTGGTGTGAAACAAGGTCACGTTATATTTCCATAAAGTTATACATTAATTGGCAAAGGTCTAAAATAACAGCCCAAAAGTAGCAATTTACCTTAGTACAAAAACTGTTTATGATATTTTAATACTATCATGATGTATCTGAAAATTTGTATTATTTGTAAAATCGGTTTTGGTGCTTAATATCAAAAGATACAACTCGTAGACAGTTGTATAAAATGTACCTTTATTGGTTCAAACCGATCGGTGTACATAACCTTTGCCATGTATATTTGTGTATATAGTTGCGTTTGTACATACTATGTATGCTGGGTGTAGCTCTGTACGTTTCACATTAGGCGTGTTAAAGTGAAATACAAATTTATTGTTCTTTATCCAATATCGATGTTAAGAGAGATTGCCAATATTTTATGAATCGGACTATAATATCAATGGCGTATGTATATAACATGTATATAATTTAATGGTAGTCAGTGGCTTTCGTTCGAATATTTCTGTGGTTATTGACAATTTAACACTTTGGAAAACATCCTAAACTTTACTTTCCCTCTTACTTATAAAATTATTTAAACACCGAATACAATGTTTGGTTGTCTTTTTCTGGCGCATTGGGAATATCATACGACAAACAAAGACAACAGACCTTGAATACGTTAACGGTTAAGTAAATATTTTATTAGTAAGATGGTTTGTTTTTAGGAAACTTGGTTCGAATATACGCAATATTGTGTTCAAGTTAATTGGTATGTCTTCGTACTTAACAATATGCTGGTACATTTTACTTTGGCATTATAAAGCTTACTTAACAACAATACTACTGTTTCGATGGATTAGGTACAGATGTTTAAAATAGTCTTAACATTAAGAGTCCGTATACGAAATTTTGCCGATTTCGCTCATTTAACAGACGTGATTTAACAGTTAAAATACAGTATTTCTATGAGTTTTAATGCACAACATGTAAGATCATTTCAATTATAATATAGTGTTGGAGCTAGATTTTTTATTTTTTTTAAGTATCTTTAAATAATCCAACTCAAACCCGCGACAGTTTTGTGATTTTTGCTGTAAAAGGTTTAGAATATCACCTGTTTATGGATTGTATTGACGTCTTAACGGTATGAAAAAAATACAATGTACTGTTGAGAAAGTCGTCTATAAAGTGTTGGAATTACTTTTTACCACTTCAATATAAAAAACCCTTTAAAAACAGAAAACCTCTATCTGCCCGCTAACTTGGCGATCGTCCTTTTTCACCTGGCATATGAAAGACGGGCGTGAGTGTGAAGAGAGCAGTAGAAAAGAGAGGACGGGCTCTTAACTCTCTTACTAATATTAGATATTTAAGAAGTTTTTAACTATGCTAGGTCCTCTTTTTCTGTCATGTAGCTTTTCCAATATGCCAGATAAAAGCATATCTTGTAAAGGTATTCTGTAAATGTTTTTATTAGTAAGAGAGTTAAGATTTTGTAGATTTTTGGATTGATTACAAATTGTTGAATTTTACAACCAAGTTCTTAACAGTGAATAAAATAGCCCAATGTATTTCATGCACAATTTCGCTTACGTTTTGTGTTGTAATTTATTTTAATCACAAAAGCTTGTTTATTTACTTTCGGTTATATTGTATATACATAGAGTAAGTAGTTTATTTTGGGATCGACGATTGGTTTTGCTGACGTTTTGTGTTTTGTATGATTGCATTGAGGTTTCATTTAATCTATTTGCCCTAGGTTTTGTATTTTAATAATGAGTTACAAAATAACAAATATTTTTATATTTGTAAGTCATTTATTTTTCTGTCGCATGGAAAAGTGTAATGGTCCATACACATATTATGTTACAGCTTAAATGGATTTAAAAAACCCTAAATTTTGTGTGACGTAATATGTGGATGGCTGCTAAAGCTTTCTTTTATTTATTTTCGGCGTCAGAAATATGACGCTGAGATAATAATTATTGTACCTTAAGGCGAATAGATTCGGTTAAACCAATTGTGTTTATTTAATGCTTTATTCAGTGAGAACCAAAATTCTGCCAAGTATAACTAGATAATTTATACATAGCCGTTCCTTAAATCGAGACTTGGCCGAGATGAGTCGATAATAATCGGTTTGGGAGCGTTCAAGTATTACAGAATGCAATTTTTATTAGTTTAGATCTCCCAACAACGCACTTTTAAGGGCGCACGCTCGCTTGAGAAGCAACAGAGACAGAATATTGCAATACAAAATATTTGTTTGTGTGTTTGCATCTTGTGTTTTGTGTAGCAATAGTGAATAGGGTGACTGTATAGTGTCTCAAGTAAACTCTGAATAATCACTCCTAAACTGCGTTACGTAACACTGAACGCTCCCTTTCGTGTGTAACTTCATTAGTGCAATAAGCGTCCAGTCGATTATTTTTGGCGAATTTTAGTTATCAATTACGCTAGGGGGCTGTAAAATAGGGTTTATATTAGTGTTAGACCAACACGGGCACTGAGTTTCTCCGGTGTGCGTGACACTCGGTCAATTGATGTAGATATATATAGTTTTACGATAAAGGTATTTTTATTAGACAAAAATACAATAAATGTGTGAAGTCCATAAAGTTTTGTTTGATTGCTCTCATCAATCCTGAGTTTTTTTATATCGTAAGGACGTGACGAGGAAATTGTTGTGAAACATGTAATACCTATGACTTCACCGTGTGCGCACGACACAAGAGTCATTTTATTAGAAACTGAGGTAAATTAAAGCAGAATAGTTTGTAGGACTATGATTTAGGTTTATAATATTTTGTGGTCGACATTAAGGATGTTCGAGTTGAGGTCAAGTTCATAGTGACCGTCAGTAAAAAACTCCATGGCATACAGGATGTAAGTTATACAATATACATGCTGTAAGAAAACTAAGTGAAGTTTATGGTGTGTACGTGTAACGGTGCGTCCACATTTGTATCATTTGCGCGATCAGATCTCCGTCGCGTCGCGATCATCGCGCCGTATCAAGTATGCGTATCATAGTGTTGACACCTATGATGATATTATATTAGATCATTCTGCCGATCATGTGTGTATTTGATACGACACGTATCAGATACGCGGTTAATAGCGATCGGGGCGTATCATGATACGCGTATCATTTTGACACGCTTCGATGGTACGCGACGGAGATTGATCGGAGATCTGATTGCGCAAATGATACAAATGTGGACGCACCCTAAGGGACACGTACGTCGTACATACCCTAAACTTCACTTAGTTTTATAGAGTTCACTGTAAAATGTGATAGCCTAGTAAACGAATGCTCGAAATGGGGGACCAGAATTATTCGTTAGCTAGGCTATGAATGAAGTAGTAGTGTTGAAAGTGTACCTACCTTTTTTTAAAATATTTGCATTTTTCATAGAAACAGGAGTCAAATTTACTCTTTCATTGCTGAGAACTCTACTGGATGTAACAAACCAAAATAACAATACTTTAGTCTTTAGGGTTTGTAGGTGTTCCTTGTATAATATGTATAGTATAATGTGTAGTTATATAGCGTTCACTGTAAAAGTAACGGCTTACGGCGCTGAAAAACTTTTTCTTGTAATTTGTGTGGGCAAGCGCCCCAGGCGTTATGCATTTGCCCATACAATTAAAAAAAAAGTTATTCTTTAGCGCCGCTACTTTTACATTCAACTCTATACAGGGAAATCGTACTCAACTCACCCTAAAGTAATATCACTTGTTACACCCTGTACCATGTTATATTCTGGGTATGTCATTCCGTCATTATGGAGTCATCACATCCTCAACACTCAGTTACCAAGCCCGTGCAAAGAACATTTAATTTTTTTTTTTTGTTCATTACTCAAAATACTTTACCGTCTTTTGGCAATATAAAAACATCGCGAAATTTTTTACAGCAATTCTTGGTTTGCACACGCTTAATTTTATTTAAATTATGTTGTGTTTAATTTATGACACGATATAAATTAAATTAATTTTAGTTTTCTTTATGTTGAAACAGTTATACGAAACACCTTAAAGTAAAACTTGTGATACATACACGAAAAAAATCTAAAAATATTTTTTGGATACTAGAGAAAATTTATAGTAACATACTTGTACGGCTTACCTACTCGAGAATAATATGAGGAAGACGGATAAAATGGGAAAAAATGTGTATAATATAGTACACATTTTTCAGTCGAATGTAACATTCCTACATCATTTTTGGTACTTGTACACTACAAACTTTTAACTCTTTACTGTCACCAGTAGTAGGTATTTCACTTCCGGACCTATACGACCTACAAACCTTCAAGAAAAGAGCGTATTCCCTCTTAAAAGGCCGGCAACGCACCTGCAGTTCTTCTGATGTTGCAAGTGTCCATGGGCGACGGTAGTCGGAACCATGGACTATGGCGCCTACCACCAGTCTACAAAGTAATTCTGTATTGATTGGAATGGATAGGAGTAGATTCAGAGGCGGCGCAAGGCGTGGGCGGTGTGGGCGACCGCCTACGGCCTCGCGGTCTAAGGGGCCTCGCGCCCCTTGGACCACGAGGTTTTTTTAAGGTTTTACGACTTGTGATACTCAAATATTCATAAATAAAAAGTTTGATAAATAAAACTTTCATGACCTGTTTCACCGCTTCCTGATAAGGTGCCCGATAGGCTTATTTGACAGATTCTCCATACTCCGTCTGTCAATTTAAGTGGTGGATAGCCTTATCAGAAAGCGGTGAAACAGGCCCTAAGTATTAAAAAATATTTCTCTCAACAAATCCGTTCTTTAGCGTCATCTATCAGGGGGCCTCGCTAAATATATTTTAGGGGGCCTCGCAAGATATATCTTGCCCACATAAAATTTAGGTCTTGCTCCGCCACTGAGTAGATTATTACCTGATAACTTAATACCTACAATATTTCATTAGGTAATTATTATTACATAATCTGATTCATTATTGAAGCCCTAAGGTGTGAAAGCCGAAAGGCCAAATAATATGGATATATTTCCGTGACGTACAACGCCTAGGTCTGTTACCTCCGTAAGGACTCCGTAAGGACCAATGCCAATTGTCATGTCCATAACATTTCGGGTAGGTCACTTATTATAGCCTCGTCAGCCTATTTATGAAATAGGTTTTCTTCCGTTCCATAAAAACCTGAATGCGATATGTCAGTAATTATAAAAAACTATTACCTACTTATTATCTTTTATATCTATGGACGCTTTACACCACGTCAGTCTGGCCCCGTGCTGAGTACCTGAAGGAGTTTTGTTACATATTATATCCATGACCCAGGAGCATGTATTAAAACATTTGTTCCGTCGACGGGATTCGAACCCCGGCTTAAGCTTCCACGAGCTCAACCACTGAGCCACAGAGGTCGTCAAACTCGACACTCCACTTGGCACGTCTTACCCGGTATAATTTATACCTTCTGCTATTTACTAGTTAATTTCTTTAATTAGAAAATTCTCTCGTCGCTGCGTTAGTATGGCGCAAAACTATGGCGCATTAATACCTATACATATATCGTGGGAATCGCAGACACAATAGATTTTCAATTGTTATGTGACAGCCGGGTGCCGCTTGGGGATTGGTGGGTTAATTAGACGTATTAATTTGTGTCTTTACTCTTTACACACTCCTATAGAACTCTCCGACCACAAAAGTAATCGAGAATAATGTTGATGATGATGATAAGTTCATACCCAGGTGGGAAATATAAGTACGGGATTAAAGTGAAAGTAAGCTCGCTTTCGCTGTAGGATGTAGGACGTTGGTAGTTGGTACCATGTTGGTACCTACTGTTGTTATAGCTAGATATCACCTGTGTTTTAAGATGCAGGAAGTCGATGGTAAAGTTATACCTAATGGTCGATTTACACGGGTGACTAAAGCCGCACGGTCCATTTACACGGTCGATTTTCGCCGTGCGGCATAAATCGACTATGTAAATGGCAATTCGACTACGCCGCATGCGGCTAAAGTCGCAAGCCTCAAAGTCGTGCGGCCAATGGCCGCATGCGGCTGGTGACTAAAATCGACTGTCAGTCGCAAGCGATCGCTTGCTGCGAATATTATTGTAGCGAGCGCAGACCTCGGGCGGCACTCACGAAAACATGGACAAAAATAATATTATGTAGTATAGTAAATGGGGTGACGATTCGACTGATGACTTGCCGGGTTACTAAAATCGACCCGTTAGTCACCCGTGTAAATGGGGTGGCGATTCGACTTGGACAGGCGATTCGACTGGTGACTTGCCGGGTGACTAAAATCGACCCGTTAGTCACCCCTGTAAATCGACCATAATAGGACCATAGCTTTTTATTACTAAGGTAAATCTTTATAGCAGTCCCAAGTAATAATAGGACTGCTAAAAAGATCCACGCAATGTATTACAGGTATAGATAGGTGATATTTAAACTTATTTAAATTAATACGCTGTCCTGGACTGAACAGTCACAACTCACAAATTTAAATTAATTGGAATTTTTTCCTACAAAACTTGCGTTGTACAGTTAGAGCTGGTACCTACACATTGGGCGTTTTGAAGCGAGCGTTAGGCGCGCGCTTTACTGACGCGCGTTTTGGAACCCCGCGGGGTTTTTCCATCAGGTGACCCGTTTGCTCGTTTACCCCCTAATTTTAATAAAAAATATTAATGTTTACTATTATGCATCACCAAATGAGAATAGCGACCAGCGGACTAGCGTGTTGAACCACTGCCAGATCGCATTTCCGGCCAAGTTCACGGCCGGAAGATACGATGCACGCGATCGGCATTATCAGCTGCAGACGGGCATTGGCCTACAATACATTCCTACTAACCCCTGTAAAACAGCTCTGGATTTATGTATAGGCAGTATAGGCCATGGCCTATGGGCGGCAGCGTCCTAGGATGGCGGCAAAGTTTGTAAATCGTACATCGGGGCGCCTAAATTAAAGTGGCCTATTATACTCATAAGTCATAACAAATACAAATCGGGCCCCGCCTACGACTAGTACCTGTTACTGTTAGCTAAGACAGCAGCAACAAAGTACAAGTACCTTTGATGAGATATCAGGTAGCCCGCTAAACTCAAAAACTGCCTTGGGAGTTGAAATTAATCAGATGAGAAGAGCAAGATACTGCTGCAGACCGCTAAAGGTAAAAGGACTACCTACGGCTATTTCCTATAATATTACTTATTTTAAAGTTAAAAAGTTTTAACAGAAAGTTTACAGCCCGAGCCTCTTCACACAATAAAACCTCCCGTTCATATCTTGTGTGATTTTTTGAAAAGCGTTTCTTTTATAATCTTAGGATTGAAATGGTAAAACTGTATACCTTATACCTACTGCCGGATTAAGTTTTTAGGGTTCCGTATTGTCAATTACCTTATGAATAGCTCGATACCATTTGTTGCACCCGAATAGAAAAGTAGAGCACCTATGTAGAGGTGTTATCATAGAGAACATTATAGATTAAATGAATTCATTCAAATCGCGTACATAATATATATCCAGCGGGTTCATCGGCTGCACAATACAGTCAATATAAGGGATACGATAAGTCAGTTAACTGAAAACTGAGAACTGCCCAATGACTTAATGACCAATGACTTAAGTAACTAAAAAGGGTAATTACAACGATCACTTAAGGCCAAAACGCATAACCGCGTTGCGGCACCGCACCACCAAAATCGACGGCAAAAAGATTCAAAACTCATATAAAAAAACGAAAGAATTCTGCCAATTTTGGCGTTGTGGCGCCGCAACTCGGTTACGTGTTTCGGCCCTTAGGTATATTTAGGTACGCACTAATCAATTCTGAAAATTATTTTGGCGACACAATGCACCATTAAAATGCAAATTAACGGCTGCACATTTACTTAAAGAAGTCGGTTAAAAATTGGGAGCCTAATTATGTAAAAGTAGTAAGCACACTGCACATTGTTTTGTTTACTTTTCTTTTTAATGAAACATTATTTTTAACATTCTTGTTCACTGCAACATTTTTTTTACTACTGTAGCAACTTGTCTACTAAATATTTACACATGTACTAAGTTAAAACGGAAAACTAAAGTAATGACGGTGATGGGGAAATGTCTGCCAGTTCCAACTGACGGTATAAACGCGGGAAAACTACTGTCTAGTGCAGTCGCCTCGCGCCAACAGCGCCACGCTGTTTATAATTTATGAAAATTATTCATTTTTTTTATTATTAATTAGAAATCGTAGTGTTATGTGCTAAAATGTTGTTGTTGTTTCTGTTCGGCCTGGCCCTGATTCAAGGTATGTTTGTGTTAGAAATTAGAAATTCGTGTTTTTAAAATTCAAGCCGTGACCGAAAAGTAAATTAAATTTTTAGAAATAAAATTTAGGCGGGTTTTGGATTATAAACCTGAAATAAATATGAAAGTATTTACCCAAACGTAATATATAAAATGTTGACCTAAAAGTGCTAGAACATAATTCGCTATCCCCATTTTGCCGGGTGACTATAATTGGCAAGTTCTTTGATTTGACGATTCACGACTCTGCATTAAACATTCTCGCTTACCTATCGATCGAATTAGCAGAACATTTTTTTCTATTGAAATTATTTATTAAGTATAGTGAACCATTATAATATCTTATATCTTTAAACGAACAATTCTTGTTTATATATAATTGGAATCTCCGAATCGGCTCCAACGATTTTCATGAAGTTTATTTTATAGGGGGTTTCGGGGGCGATAAATCGATCTAGCTAGAAATCATTTTTAGAAAATGACATTATATTCATGTTTCATCGAATACCGAGCAAAGCTCGGTCAAATAGCTAGTTTTTTATTAACAAACAAAACAGTATATAATTTTAAGGTATTTTAGGAATACTAAAAAGCTCTACTTACTACTAAAGTTTAACTTACGTATCTAGTATATTTAATGTAATCTGTGGTTTCATTTTCGGATATTCTATTTTTATTATAATTTTAATTATTTTATATTAACAAACTACCTAATTTTTTTTTTTTTTTTTTTTTTTTTTTTTTTTTTTTTTTTTTTTTTTTTTTTTTTTTTTGATTTTTTTCCATATTTAAATATAAATGATAGGCCAAGTGCGAGTTGGAATCTCGCACGAAGGGTTCCGTACCATTATAGAGCAAAAATTGGTAAAAAAATGTGTTTTTATGTATGGTAGCCCCCATGAATTATTTATATTATATAAATTTTATTATTAATTATTAAAGTGTAAATACAACTGAGTACTTTGCGAACATTTTAAGTCCCTAGATTACCTAGCTATTGCCATTATTGATATCGAGCAAAAAATAGCAAAAAAAATATAAGTTTTTTGTATGGGAGCCCCCTTAAATATTTAATTTGTTTTGTTTTTAGTATTTGTTGTTATAGCGGCAACAGATATACAAAATCTGTGAAAATTTCAGAAGCGTAGCTACAGCTGCGGTTCTTGAGATACAGCCTGGAGACAGACAGACGGACAGACAGACATCGATGATCGAAGTCCTAGTAATACGGGACCCCGACCCCTTTGGGTACCCTTATAAAAATCCCTTATAAAAATGAATTACTTAATACAATTATTATTCATTATCATGTTCTCTATCATGTACAACCTCCGTGATATTTTTGTCTCATTAAATATGAATTATTATTATTTATACGTTTCTCTACTCATCGTTATATTTTAACGGTTTTTAATATTTTTTTTATTAAAAAAATTTTGTCGTGTGTAAAATTTTTGCTGGCAACTTTTTTCGTGTGCAAATAGGTTATGAGTAAGGAACTAGGGTAGGTTCAGAGGTTTCTTACGCAAATGCTATTTTTAACCGACTTCCAAAAAACGAGGAGGTTATATGTTCGGCTGTGGATATTTTTTTTTTTTTATTTTTTTTTTTTTATTTTTGTATGTTCAACGATTACTCCGCCGTTTGTGAACCGATTTTCGAAATTTTTGTTTTGTTGTATTAGGTTTCACTCCAATTTGGTACCATGTTCACAAAAATGGTGACCTGATGATGGGATCCAGGAGTAATCGAGGGAACTCCTCGAAATTTATATGGAAACATATGGTGATTTTGGTTTTATGTGAAGTGTACTAAGAATATGCTACCAAAAAGTCAAATATTGGGTCAAGGTATACCATGGTTTCGAAGATGCTGAGAGAACTCCTGACTCTTTATAGATACACGTTTGGGAGTTTCGGCGTTGTTTTAAGAACAGAAAGCATATGCTACCATGCAATTCAAATTCATCATCATCATCATCGTCATCATCATCATTACCACGTCGTGTTAAGGTCACCAATGTCTCATGGCACAAAATAGATAATAGTACAAGGCATAGGTATGGATACAATAATAATAATTATGTACATAACAACACCAATTATTATAGGCTGTTTAATATACACGGCGGTCGGCGCCGCAGAGGCAACGGCGTCGCCGCGCGGCGCGCGGCGATGCGTACGTAAACATCGTATTCAAGTTCTAACTGGAATGTCGGGGCATGCGGCATGCCGCCAGAGTAGACAGAATGATAGAGTATGCCGACTTAGAACTGATGTAATTTTTTTAAGTTTGACGTATTATAACAAAAGTCGTCGCTAGGGTCGTAACCTACAAATTTAGTTGTTTATATTTTGGCACATGCAAAGAAAACTGTCAGAATTCAATTTCAAAATCTTATTTTTAAAATTAAATTATACCAGCCAGCGCGCCAGCCTTTAACTTATCCTGGCGAAACACGAAAGAAACGACAGATATTAATACTCGTCAGTCTCATAGCAGTCGAAGTACTGGTAGTTATGTCTATTGTGATGCCACGCTGCGAGCATTTTGCAGCACGTGTTCACTTAGATCTTTTTAAATGTATTGTTTAAATTTATCTATCTACCTGATATTTGGGCCTTGGGGTATGCCGTATGACTCATATCAGTCTTAACAAATTGCAATAAGATACGTAGAATATACGCAGTACCACCGACGACCACTTATAAATTCGCGGACTATGACGGAGGTCAACTTAAGGTGAACGCAGATTTGGCCACACCGCACGCACCGCAGTCGCCGCATTCGGAATTCTTTATATGAAGTTATAGGCAAGCTCGCATATCTACCTACCCGCGCCGCAGTCTTCGCAACTTCATAATAATATGAAGAATTGCGAATGCGGCGACTGCGGTGCGTGCGGTGCGGCCAAATCTGCGTTCACCTTTAATAACAATTATACGAGATCAATTACCACTCAATATTACGATTTATGTTGTCAATTCAATGCTCACTGCTCACACCAAGCTCACTGTTGAGTTGTCAGACGTCAGTTGCTTACAAACTTTCAACAACACAACGAAAACCTGTTACAAGTTACAACTACCTATATAAAACTTCTACGTACAAGCGATAGCGCGACACAGGAGCGCCTCAGTGACATCTAGTGAAGACAATATGAAACTATTTTTTATACAATTTGAATTGGCACTAACAGTTTACCTACTAAGTAACTAAAAAGAGTGAAATTATTATTTTTAACAAAAAATTAAAACCGACTTCCAAGGTAAAAACAATATTAATAGCATCCTTATAATATGAACTAAAAAGTATTAAATAATTTTTCCTATCTAATATGTAGTGCCTTTTCCCGAATCCGGCTAAACTTCAACTATTTCTGTACTCAATCTTCATAATTTTGAAGTCGGTGCCAGTTCCAAAAGTTTCAAATTTTCTGTCAAAGAAATAAAGATTCAGCTATATCTGGTACCGACTTCAAAATGATGAAGATTGAGCACAGAAATAGTTGAAGTTTAGCCGGATTCGGGAAAAGGCACTACATATTAGATAGGAAAAATTATTTAATACTTTTTAGTTCATATTATAAGGATGCTATTAATATTGTTTTTACCTTGGAAGTCGGTTTTAATTTTTTGTTAAAAATAATAATTAGATAAGCGCAACTGTAGGCTTCTAAGGCTTGAAGCTACAGCCTTATTTTTACAAAAGGAGGCATTGTAATTTAAAGTTCGTGTTGCTTGGCATAATCTATATCATTATATAAAAGGCTTTGTCCTGAATGACATGAAAATGGAATCACGCCACGGCCTAAACCAGTGATTGTAAATACTTGAAATTTGGAGGGAGTGTTCTTCGTATAACGTAGGGGTGCGATAAGAAGGGATTTTCAGAAATTCCTTTCCTAAGGGTGTGCAAAGGGGGGATGAAGTTAGTATGGGACAACTCGATTCCTTAGTCCGATCTGCTCGAAAATTGGATCATTATTATTTGATGTGTTTTATGGAAGATGTAATTCATAGTTTGTTGAAATTTATCCTTAAAAGTCGTTAAAAAGCATGAACAGTTTACAGCGCTTCACAGCGTTTAGCAGCGGCTTGCAGCGACGCAGGGAGTTAGAGACGCCAATCACTGCTTTTTGCCACAATAGACATAATCTGTGTACTCTATTTTTGCCATGCAAGTTATGGCTGGTTTACACGTATTAAGTAGATAAGTAGTCAACTAAATTTTAACTTATGACTAAATTTGTGTTTACATGCAATTGATAACTTAAAATTAAGTAAAAATTTAGTTAACTACTTATCTTACCTACATACGTGTAGACCAGCCATTAGAGCTCATTTGAGTAAATCCTCTTTTGTTTATGAAAAAAAGCCACCATTCACGATAAAGCGATCTCATTCTATTTGTAAATTATCTAGATTTACAATCGAAATTTCAACTTATGAAGCCTATTTATTATATTATCGTAACAATTAGTTGTCAAATCTAAATAATAATTATATATTTGTAACAGTTTATTGTTATTATGATATTATTATTTTCTTATACTTTTGTAGAATTTAGAAAGATCTTGAATGGAGGGCTTTACATTATGTTTTGTCATCTATAATTGTTAAAAAAATATTGGCGTTCGAAATTCAAAATTAATTATACTTGTACGAATTGGTGTTTTTTTTTTCATTGAGATTTAATTTAATGCACAAAAGATTGTGTAAAGTGCCAAAAATTTTAAAATATTTTTTATAAGAAATATAGTTACACTTTTACTAATCTATTTAATTTATAATAATATATACATATTATCATATTATCAATAACAGGCTTTGTCTTGAATGATATAATAATCATAATACTTACTTAATAATTTTCAGTAAGTATTAATAATTAATATACGTCATGGTGAGGTATTATAGTTTGTTCGTTCTAAGATGATATGGGTGACAGTTCTCATATTCCTTGCTACGGATTTTTTTTACAAGAAAACAAAAAAAATCAGAATGTAATAAATTATATTCCATAGACAAAAATAAATGTTTCCTGTAATTGTAAATGAATAAAAATGAAAAGTTGCTAAATGCTAACTTATTGATATAAAATTATAAATATTAACTTGGAAATAGGAGTATAAAATTATTGTTACGAAAATATTTGAAAAATGTCAGATGCATGAAACGGAACTTATGTCAATAGAGATTGACACAGTTGAATCGAAATCAAATCAATAAAAAAGGGCGGCCATCTTAAATCGCCGGAGTCACTCTGAAACATCAGTACGAAATCGATAATTTCGATTGCAATTCCTTTACGAGGTGATTCGATATTTTTAAATTATTCGATTAATTTTTTTAGGTAACTTCTCTACTATTGTCAATTATAATGTGTCACGCATATCATCATAAAACGAACAAACTATAGTTTACAGTGTTTCCAGAATTAGTTTACCCTGTGTTTTAGGCGAAATCTAGGGTTAAAGCAATTATTAGATATGAAAATGGAATTACGATAAAACCTAAACCACTGATCGTAGAGACTGAAAATTTTGGGGAAGTGTTCTCCGTATGACGCAGACGTGCGCGGTGCGATGTAAGAAGGGATGTTCATGTTTCGAAAAAATGTTATTATAACAATACTTGCTGTCCCGGCAGACGCTCTTTTGCCATATAAAGTATTTTAGTGAGGAGATTAACAAGTATGGCACCATGGCAACTTTGTCGCTAGCCCATACACATCCTAAAGTATTATCACTTAGTTTTGTTACACCCTGTATAAGATTATTATTTTATGAGTAAATTATGTCTTGAGTCTTGACTGACCTGACTAGCTGAAAAAAAGTAAGTAGCATTCTAAATTCGGCACAGTCAAACTCATTTTGAAATCTTCAATCTTCATGCTCAGACCAATAAAAAAAGATAGACAGAGCCATCCATGCTACGCGGTGAGGCAGGCAATAGGAAGCCGATACGGCCATAGGAAGCCGGCCGCCCGCCATTCCGGTTTCAACGAGTGACGGCGCATGTCGTTTTCATCTGTGTCAAGAAATATCAAAATATGCCGTCCTGCATCGTTAAATGGTGCAAAAACAATTCTTGTGCTCAAAAGAAACCTTGTGGGATTACGTTTCACAAGTAATTAGTTGAATATTTATGTATTACCACCGAAATAACGAATTTAATTTATTAGTTTTAAAAATTGTCTCGGGAGTCTCGGAACACAGAACCTCAAGCAGTGCTGCATGCTGGTCGCAAGATATTTTTCCCCATAATAGGGGAAAAATATTATTACGTGCTGTATTATCCTGACAAATGTTTATTTTTAACCTAAAATTCGTTATTCATTTAAAATCTATTAATATAAATAAAATTGGAGTGTCTGTTTGTAGTATTGGAAGATTTTTTTATTATTTGCATATTAATCTGTATACGATACATACTGCATACACCAAATAATATTCTTTACAATTTTTGTCTGTATTATGTCTGTCTGTCTGTCTGTCTGTCCTTAGTTGAAACACATAATTTATTAGATATAGATATTTAAATATTTACTTTTTTCAGCAATTACTAATGAATGATGATTAACAATCTAGTTTGATAGCAACTTTTGTAGTCATTACTTAGTAGTTTAATAAGACTGCAACAGGATGGGAGTTTGACAATCTGAAACCCTGAAATGGCAACATTATTTTTTTGCACACAAGCGCACGCCTAGCGTATTTATGCTAGGCGTGACGCACACATTGATCGACAGCGACTTCACCCCATTACCTGTAAATACTCCGTCTTTCTTTTTTTATTGGTCTGTGTCTTCATGTTTTATTTTTGTGATTTGCGATAACTTTCATATTTTAGTTTGTGTTATTTAATTATTCTGAGTGTAGATATTATTTTAATTCCTTTATCATTTTAAAAAAGATATTTTTTGTGTATTTTATCTGGTTCTGATATAGATTTTTAGTTTTGTAGGTTAACGGAGTATTAAACGTGTATAATATTATAAGGTAAGAAATTTGTTTTTTTGGCTAAGGTTCACAAACCTTCCCCAGCAATAGAATATTTTACCGTATACCATTATGGAGCATTTAATGAAGGTTTTTTAAGTCTTTTTTTACCACTGGGCTCTACTTTTGAACCCATTACGTAAGTGACAATACGTTTACCGTAAGAATCTAGATAGGTAGAGTCATCAGCAAACGCAAAACCTAGTTTTTTGTCGCGTAGCTTTTATGAATAACCACTTTGAATTTCCTGTTCTTAGAAGGCAGCGAGCAATTTCTTCGAAACAAACTTTTTACAGTGGCTAATGCCTAATAGCATGGCTATGTGTAGGTATATAATTATTTCAAAGATATAGATTTAAGTACACCTTGAAACTAGGTTCTAGGTTTTAAAGAAGCTAGTTAATTTAGTCTAGCTAGTATAGTATGGAGTATCTATCATTAGATAGCCATTCGCTTTGTTTTAAAAAGTCCATAACATTAGATTTTCAATTTTTTTTTTTTACGTAAGTTAAGTTTTTACATTAGTTTAGTTGTACGTAACTCCGTCGCGTGGGAACCGTATATTTTTCCGGGGTAAAAAGTATCCTAAGTTCTTTCCCGGGACTCGATTCTCGAAGTGTCTCTTTTTTCATTAAAATCGGTTCAGTGCTTTAAGCGTAAAGAGGTAACAGACAGATCGACACATTTTTGCTGTTCACATAATCTATACTTATAATAAAATCGTAGAGGTAAAATTTTTGTACATTGAAAATAAACTTGAAAAAACGAGTCAGTGGTATGTTAGAAGAGTAGTAGAACACATTTTAACTGTTTTTGAAATTTTTGTTTCTCTGTCTGTTTGTCTGTTTGCACAGGCTAATCTCTGAATCCGCTGGACCGATGAAATTTGGCATGTTGATACCTTACATCCCTGGTCAACATCTTAGATACTTTTTTTTAACCGACTTCCAAAAAAGGAGAAGTTAATGTTTACTTTGCTGTTTGTGGTCAAATTTTCAAAATTATTTTTTGTTGTATATATTTTTAACCCGAATTTGATACCATGTTTACAAAAACGGTGACGTGACGGAACTCCCTTACAACAAAAACATTACAGTAATTTTCACTTTTTTAAGTAAAATTAACGTAACATGCCACCAAAAAGTAAGATTTTCACCAAGGCATATCCCAGGGTAGAGCTTCCGAAGGTTCCGTTGCTGAACGGAACCCTGATTCCTTATAAGACGTTCCACGCGGCTTCGCCCGGCTAAATTAGATATTTCAGACAAATTAGTCCACTAAAATAGCATATGATCCTTCTCGTGGTCTACTTCTTATCTGTACCAAATAAAATAAAACAAACACAATCCAGAAAGTCCAAAAGTAGGTTAGGTTAGGTTAGAACTTAGACCACAACACAGAGGGTGCCGAGCGAGCGCAGCGAGCGTGTTGCGGCAGCAGCCGGCGACCGTCATAAAAGAAAAGGGGGGCGCCAAAACAAATACAAACACAATCCAGAAAGTCCAAAAGTAGGTTAGGTTAGAATTTAGAACTTAGACCACAACACAGAGAGAGCCGTGCGAGCGCAGCGAGCGTGATATGGCAGCAACCAGCGACCGTCGTAAAAGAAAAGGGGGGCGCCAAAACATATACAAACACAATCCAGAAAGTCCAGAAGTAGGTTAGGTTAGAACTTAGACCACAACACAGAGGGAGCCATGCGAGTAAATCTGACGACGCATACTACGGTGATATATCGTGGACAGCGCTATAGGAACTCGTGGAAAAACGAGACACAATAGCCTTTCTATTGTTGTCGCGATCACCGGTGCTCTTATGGGGCTTGATGGGTTAGTAATTTAGCTATCGCTTATCGGTATTCGGTCACTGCAACTTTTTGCTGTCTCCGCTTTGAATAGAAAGAGGAATTACAATAGTTCTTCATACTTCATCCTTCGGGTACCCTGAGATCATATCAATTTTTTTTGGATCGGGAAATGCTTTTACGCATTTCCGGCAGCGTTGGGGAAGGACCACCGGGCAGTGTTGCCAGATGGTTTCAACCTTTTATCTGTAGTGGGAACTGCTAAAATCTGTATAAAATCTGTATGTCATATTTTCTCAATATTCTGTATAAAATCTGTATTAAAGTCAACAAAAAAATAACCTATTAATCATTATCTACGCTTTTTTAAGAAAAAATGGGATACGTATTGCCATAATCAGGTGATAATCGTATAACAAATAAAAATATACTTAAATTAGTAACTTTTCATTTTAAATAAAAATTTAAAATCTAATAAAAAAGACGGGTTGCACTCCGGGAGTGAGACAAGTGAAAACTTGATTATTAACGTTGTGCATTTTTAAACCCATTTTTTATGAAAATCGATTATTAAAAAATCGATTTTTTTAATTAATCGAAACCCTTACAATCGATTAAATTTTTAACCCATTTTTTATGAAAATCGTTTTTTAAAAAGTCGATTTTTTTTAATTAATTGAAACCCTTACAATCAATTCGAGTTCGAGTTGGAGTTCGAGTTCGACACAAAACACTACTCTCCAACCGTCTTATTGTTTTTCCAAGGTTTTTCGATCAGCACGAGAATCTGACGCGAGTTTCACAGTTTTTACCCATCCCACAAAAGTGCTCAACGCCGCTAAAGAAGTTTTCACTTCAAAAAATTGAGCACACTAAGGGCCTGTTTCACCACTTCCTGATAAGTGCCGGATCGAAGGCTATCCAAAACTTTTTTGACCGATTCTCCAATACTTTATCAGCTGTTAAATTAAGTTGTGGATAGAATATCCGGCACTTATCAGGAAGTGGTGAAACAGGCCCTTGACATAATAAAATAAAATAAAAACAGCAATAAGACAGAAATATTATTTTCATTTGTAATTTTTTTTTGTTCAATTTCGACAGCAACTGCTCATCAACCTCTAGAATCTAGATTATAGCATGGCTTTGCACCAATCAGTTACTCTGTATGCAAAAGATCTTCAATGGTGTCTGTATTAAGCTTGTGGCGTTGTTGAATTTTTACAAAATTAATCATAGTTACAAAATTCTGTAATTCTGTATAAAAATCTGTATCCAGTACTTATCTGTATTACTCGCCAAAAATCTGTATAAATACGGAGAAATCTGTATATATGGCTGCACTGCCACCGGGGTATGTGGGACTTGCTACGGCCGAAGAGATGGTAAGTGGCCGCAGTGAGCTGTACCCACTAAAACCCGACCGTGTTCCTACTTCCGCGCAGGACGGAGACGCGAGAGTCTATGATACGTCTTCCGTGGCTTCCGTCCGCAGGGATAGATGCCTACAATAAATCCCGTCTTCTGTAATCTATCTATCTCCGTCGCATGATCCTTTCCCCTGTCCTGAGGGGACTGTTTTAAAATTTCGTGTGTAATATAGATCCAAATAAAATAGTCGTAGTGGGTGTTAAATTTTCTAAATTTCTATTTTAATAACATTCACGCGGACGAAGTTGCGGGCAACAGCTAGTATTTTATAATATTCGTATGGATAATTGGATATCCTTTAAAATCTACTCGTAGTATGTCAGTACTTGCTATCTTTTTGGTTTGATGGTAAATACTTACTTGTATTTTTACTTTGGGTATACCTACTGAATTCATATTAATTATTGTATTATGTATATATTTTTATTTGTACAGAAATCTTAACATTTTTCAGTTGTACTTACCTACTTAATCAAAAATTCTGTGATTTTTATGCATATTGCACAGCATGTGGGTAGTGCAAAACAATTAAATGACGCATAATACAATAAATTATTTAATAGGTAGTTTTTATTTTTAACAAATATATAGTTAATATTTATCCAGACCATCAGAAAATTGTAGAGACTAAAACCTTTGTACCTACGTACAACTTACAAGCTACATGGCTGGGATTGACAGCGGTATCCAACCACGAAAACCCTTTGATATGACATCAGGAAGCCCAAGGGACACGCTAAAGCTGTCTTGGACCCGCAACGAAATCAATCAGAAGAAAATACGAGTAGGAAGTAACAGTTTTACCTCCAGTGGCGGCGCTAGACCTAAATTTTATGTGGGCGAAATCTATTGACGGACGGATTTTGTTGAAAGAATTTTTTGATAAGTACTCGTAAATGCTAAAAAAAAAACGCGCTGTCCAAGGAGCGCGAGGCCCCTAGGACCGCGAGGCCGTGGGCGGTCGCCCACACAGCCCACGCCTTGCGCCGGCTCTGTTTACCTCCCTATACAAAGTGGGAGACAGCACAAAGATGCAATGACCGAAAGTCAAAGAACTGAAGAGGAAGCACCATGGCAATAAATGTTGATAATATACTACGAATAACAAAACTAAGTTCACTGATAATATACAATAGAACTTGTGAGTCGTCACTACCAAGCTAGAGCTAAGTTTATATTGAAAGTTCAACATAATCCGATGTAGATGATTTACATAGCTTTTTCAGAGCGAAGTAACTATTCTTAAATTTATACTTCAGTCGGAATTTCCAGGAATTGCTATTGTATTCTATTGTTGTCGCGATCACCGGTGCTCGCGCGGGGCCTGAAGGATTAATACTGTATAAGTGCTTACTGTAGACTTTAAATGTCCGTATGGTTGCACATATACAGCATTCTCACAACATCAATACGTCTGAGACTAACCATGTGTGAGTGTCCTTCACCGTACTAGTAGGTAACTATATTTTATCTGTGACTGCGCGACATTACCACTATGTCTACATTTCTCGATATTGATAATTTTCAATAGCCTACTTTACACTTATTCTCTGCTATGTGTAATCTGTTCGCGTAATTGTATGACGTATTTGGGTGAACGATCCGTGGTCGTGAATCATTCGGGAGTGATAAGTTCGGCCGGGTCTGACCATAAACATTAAATGATTTCCGTTTAAGTACGTGAAATAGATACGTAATAATTATAAGTATTGCCCGCGACTTCGTTAGCGCAAAAAATATTATTTTTATACAAAAAATTGTACACCGACTTCCAATTCACAAAAAGGTATGAAATAATCATTATTAAATTTTAAATGGGGGCATTTTCAGAATTTTCCTAAAATTCAACGATTTCTCTACTCAATCACACTTTTTAAATTAATTATATTAAATTATATTAATTAAAACTAAATTTTTATTATTTATTGAGATCAGATTACTTTACTTATACATATTATATTAAAAAAAAAAACAACACGTTGCGCCAGACAGACAGACAGATAATATTAGTACGGATAGTATAGAACTATAGATATTTTATAAATAATATAATGACAAGCACGTTATGCAGTGATTTAGTACGGATAATATGAAACTATGGATATTTTATAAATAACTAGCTGTCCCGGCAAACGTTGCTTTGCCATACTTATATAAACTATTTCGTCCATATTATTTTATTGAAGTGACTAAATAAGTATGTCACCATGGCAACGTCGATCGCTATCCCGTCGCACAAACAATGGTCGCCGTCAGTCTCAGGTTGTAATAATTTACTATTATTTATTCAAATAATGCACTTATCAATATATAAAGTACCGAGTAGCCGATTCTCAGACCTCTGAATATGTATATAAAATTTGGTAAAAATCAGTAAAGCCGTTTCGGAGGAGTTCGTGGACTAACATTGTGACACGAGAATCTATACTTATTATAAAACAAAGTCGCTTTTTTTTCCCTCATGTCCCTTTGTTCCCTTTAATCTTTAAAACTACGCAACAGACTTTGATGATTCTTTCAGTGTTAGATAGCCCATTTATCGAGGATGGTTATAGGCTATATTTTATCACGCTAAGACTAATAGGAGCGAAGAAATAAAGAAAAATGTGGAAAAAACGGGGAAAATTATTTGAAAGGGATCTCGCGAACTACTGGAGCTATTTTTACGTTATTTGGCACAGATAAGAAGTAGACCACGTGAAGGATCATAGGCTATCGATTTTGATCATTTTTTCAGTGGCTATACAATATTTTATACCCGTGCGACGCCGGGGCGGGTCGCTAGTTTTATATATAAGATAATGATAAACACGTTATGCAGTGATTTAGTAAAAGAAAAAATATTTTGTAGTATGCGTGGTAATTCAAATATAATTTTCCAAACCTATGGCGTCGTGGCTGTTTCACTGTGACCACAACGCGTTGTGAGCTATTTTTTCGCTCACTGAGCGATTTCGGTCTTTAAGCGTAACATATACATCATATACATCTATGATAGTTACAGGTTCGCGAATTGTAACGTAAGAAAACTGATCTAATCAGATCAAATTTTACTGTCTTGTTTACTAAATCACAAGAATGCATTTCTTATTTTTTATTGCAATTTTTTTAGCTATAAAGTTTTTGGAGTTCAGATGAACAGTGACGTCAAATAAAATATGCTGCTCGGCTTGTATTGTAGAGCTCATAAACACATATGTGTTTATGAGCTCTACAATACAAGCCAACACCTACTGGGAAAAAAATATTTTTTTCCCAGTAGGTGTTTAGTAGTACTCTAAGCCATGAGGCCACTCACAAAATATCATTACTTTATCAAGAAATTTTTTGACCCGTTTAAATTGCCGTTAAATACCTCTCTATATCTTAGCCTTGATCGCGAGCTCTATGAAATACTTAATTTATGTTGGTAGCTTTGGTACTCGTTTTGAAAATAAAATTTGGTGCACGTAGTTTTAACCACAATAGACATAACTACCAGTAGTTCGACTGCAAAGAAACGGACCGGTTTCAATATCTGTCAAATTCGTCGGGTTTCACTAGGATTATGAACAGAATTTGTCTCGCGCTGGCTGATATAATTTAGTTTTAAATATTTAAAATAAAGATTTCAAAATTGGATTCTGACAATTTTAATCGCATGTGCCAAAACACAAACAACAATACGACCAAAGAGGAACACGTCCAGCGAATATGTCAAAGTTTTAAATTCGTAGGTAACAAGTCAACAACCCTAGCGACGATTTTCGTCATAATACGTCAAATTTAAAAATTTCAACATCAGTTCTAAGTCGGCATACTCTATAATTCTGTCTACTCTGGTTTTAACCGTGGAAGCATTTGAAAGTGGAATTGAATAAACTTTTAAATATAGGTACGGCAAAAACTATATTATCCTATTGTGTTTCCTAATAGAATACAACAATGATACATACTATTTATAATTTTCAGGAAACAAGGCAAACTTTCACTACCTTGATTTATTATAATTTATACAAGGAAATTTAACACAATTTATTCATTGCCTATTGTAATGGATTGGTAATAGTGTAATTATTGGTAACCAATGATATTCAACATAAACAGATCTGTTACGTTCATACTATTTTCCGGCTTAAATCTGTTCCGAACAATTTTCAAATGGAAGTGTCTAACGTGCCGCTAGTGGTCGTTTAGGGATACCCACTAAAATACCGTTGTCGGGTTGTCGGCATAATAAGGAGGAAATCGCTAGTATGCCGCTAGTGGTATTTTAGTAATGTGCGCTAATAAACCGATGCATTATGCAGATGGCGGTAAAATAAAGCGTAGTGTTTAGTCCGCCGCTGTAGCCACTCAGGCTTAGCATTATAATATTTTTAACCGGCTTCAAAAAAGGAGGTTATCAATTCGATGCATATGTATCTTGTATGTAATATTATGTATTAATAATATGTAATATTTGCAGACAGCAGAACTACCCAGTTTCGTATATGTAAAGCGCTAGCTGTTGGCTCAATGAAAATAAAAATAAATAAAAGGCGAAAAAGATGGTTGAAAGAATTTTTGCTCCACGAAAAATTATGAATTATGAACTTTCTGAACTACTTGGAACCAGCAGACTTAATAATTAATTACCTACGAATGGATTCCAGATCATAAAACATAATATAAATTGACTTTAATACAGATTTAGCAGTTTCCACTACAGATAAAAGGTTGAAACCATCTGGCAACACTGATTTAGTCAGTTAGAAGCCACATTTTTCCGATTTAGGATTCTAGATAGGATCCTAGCTTTCTAAATGTTATTCCACTTGACTAATTTTTTTAGGATCCTAGCTAGGACTTTCTAGCTAGGATAAGTGGAATAAGCGCTTTATCTACATCAGCGTCTGAACAAATGTGCCAAATTCCAAATGTGTATGTATGTATGTTTTTATGTTTGTGTTAGCATATCTCCGGAACTACAAGTCCGATTTGAGTAGTTCTATTTTTTGTTGTTCAAGGTATGATTCAACTTAAAAGGCCCATTCACTAGTGATAGTGAATGGGCCTTTTTAGTGTGTAGGGAATACTGCAAGTTTCATCAAAATCGGTTCAGTAGTTTTTTAGGATATCCGTATCCTTTTTTATTTATTTATATTATTTTAATTCTTAATAACTTAAAGAATTAAAATTCCGTATCCTAAAAAACTATTTTGAAGTAGGTTTTATCTTTTTAAAATACTAAATCGATAATATAATAATACGAATCTAAAAACTCTACACATTAGTCAAAATGGGTGGCTTGGCCATTTTGTTATTGGTCATGCTATGAGCTTTGAACTACTCTTCTGTTGTACTTAATAACTTTTATATAAACCGTAACAAAATGGCCAGGCCACCGATTTTGACTAATGTGTAGAGTTTTTAGATTCTTCTCGTGCGGCTGACACATTATATCAAGTATTTTGCCGCGATTTATGTGTAAAATTAATGTTTTTAGATTTAGGGTCGAGTGTGTAAGGTTTGAAACTTGGCTCTACATGAGATCTCACTACTTTTTGACACCTCGAACTATTATGTTCTCATCTTGGCAGCATTTTTACATGAAAATGTCTTTTGGTGGGATTTTGTATTTCAAATTAGGTATTATAAATTTTAATTGGCAAAAAAAGGTGACGATTGAAAAGTAGATACACATTTTCGTTTGGAATGATTTTTCAATCGTCGGATATGTTATGACATGAGGTTCTTATAGGGGTAAATAATATACACATAACACGTTATAAAGTTACTTATTTATTTCTCAGGTAAAATCTATCTGGTAAATCGGGCTGATTACATTGAAAATTTACGTTGAAAGTAAACAACACACATAGTATATTATATTTTATTCTTAAATTAAATACATATCATAAAATATCATAATACTTTTTATTACAATTTTAACCGACTTCCAAAAAGGAGGAGGTTAGACGTTCTGCTGTGGATATATTCTTTATGTATGTTCAACAATTATTCCGCCGTTTGTGAACCGATTTTCAAAATTTTTCTGTTGTTGTACATTGTATTGTTCCAAGTAGGTACCATGTTCACAAAAGTGGTGGTCTGGTGATGGAAACCATGAGAAATCGAGGTGACTCCTTGATATTCAAATGGGAACATATGGTTATTTTGGATTTATGTGATGTATTTTGATTATATGCCACCAAAAAGTAAGGTTTTTCCCTATGGTATACCACGGTTCTGAAGGTGCTGAACAGAACTCCGGATTCCTTATACATACATGTTTAGGAGTTTCAGCGTTCTTTAAAGAACCAAAAGCATAAGCTACTATGCTAATTACATTAATCATCATCATCATCGCTACACCATGCATCATAACATTATGATCCCATTATTGGTACTTTTCATAGTCTTGCCGGTGATCAGACTTAGTAAAGTCAGTAAATCTTTTAAAGGTCAACGTATACGCCTTTACAACAGAATCCCAGAAAACGTTCAAAATCTTTCGTTTATAAATTTAAAAAAGTAGTCAAAGAACGTTTTGTGCCAAAGCCTATTATAAGGTCAATGATTTCCTAAACGATGGCATATCTTGGGAGTAGAATGCTGAATGACTGCTTGCAAGGCTACTTCTACATGACTTACAATAATTATTATGTACCTATCTATGTTTACATTGTATAATTTTTAGTTACAGCATTGTAAATTTTATTTTAAAAGATTAATTTTTTATCACTTTTTTTGGTAAAAAGTGGGCCCCGTGCGAGTTTCTCACGCCAGTTCTTCTCGTCGGGTTAGTTCCCGAACCGGTGATAGGCACAATGTATTCTGAAAATATATTTTATTTTAGATTTATTCAGAAATAAAGCAATTTTGATTTTGATTTTTTAAAACACCAACTGTAAGTTTAGAAAACCTTAAGGACAGCTAAAAAGAGCAAAATTATTATTTTTAAACAAAAAATTAAAACCGACTTTCAAGGTGAAGCCAATAGTAATATTATACTTAAATGAACTAAAAAGTATTAAATAATCCTTATTCTGTACTCAGTATTTCTGTTCTCAATCTTCATAATTTTGAAGTCGGTACCAGTCCTATTAATAAGTTTAAAAGTTGCAGTTATACCTATTCTGTCAGAGAACTGTCTATTATATTATTGAAAGCTGCATTCAATGGGTGTTTGCACACTGCACGATAACGACACGACACGATACCACAGAATAGAGGGCCACCGCACATATTATACAATTTCAAGTTGGCCGACTATCGTACAAACTGACTATCGTACTAATTCTAATATTCTGTCACTTAGTATTGAATGCACCCAAAATATTCACCTTTCTTTTCGCCTTCGTTTTATTAGTGCCACAATAAAAGCGTGCTTTTTACGCATTTTAACACGCACGTCGCTAGGCTAACAACACCGTTACCAAATAAATCTAAAAGTCTGCGGCTGGCAGTGTACACGATGAAGTTGTCCAATTAAATTGTGACACTACGCAATTTAGTTTGTACGATAGTCAGTCAACTTGAATTGTATGTATGTGTGGTATCGTGTCGTGACGTTACCGTCGCAATGTGAAAACACCCAATGAGTATCAGATACAAGTGACTGATCTGTGAAACCTTGATTTTATACTAGGTATGTCAAATGATTATTATTATTTAAAAATAATCGTTAAAATAAGATAATATGTCCTTTTTAATTAAGGTGATAAATATATAAAGGTAAATTATTTTTATTTTAGTTTTATGTTATTGTAAAATATAGATAAGCATATAAGTAGATAAATTTGATTCAAGCACTAGCGTATATGTAAAAAATTTTAATGAAAATTTTTTCTTCTCAATTTGTGTAGTATAAGAACAATAATACCTTTAGTTACGCAAAATATGAAAGTAAAAGGGAGGATTCACAATATTTTATTTGAAATAGAGAACTAAAGACAGAATATAGCAAAAATAAACACATCGTAGCAATTAGGACATGAAGATTAATTAACCTGTGAAATGTATATTTATATTGGATTATTCTTATGGTTTACACTGCAATCACTCACAGAACAAGTTACTATTTTTATATGTAATAGTTTTGATGAAAATAATAAAGGATTTAAACAATAAATTGCAAATACCGAAAGGGCATAAAAACGATTGACGACTTTTGACGACCTGTCAAATAAAAGTGGTTACAATTTACATTAGACTGTCTCTCTCTTTTCATCTTGTTATAATTCCATAAAGGATTTTCTTCTCTCTATTCTATGTTATTAACAGAGAATGCCAACATGATGGCAAAGGAACTATTTGATGAAACGCACTTCTAGTAACGAAAACTACATACACACGAACGAAGGCGCGGGTAAGAGCTAGTACAATAATATTATACTAGTACTTCTCACAACCTGTACATTTTGTGGTACACTTTACGGACAAACTATCACGCCTATTGATTTGTGCTTTAACATGGTATTTACATGTAAATGTGTTATCATTAGTCGGTGAAGGTGTGATGACGCGAGCCCTCACAAAGCTCGGGTTTTAGCTAGTAAATGCGAAAGTGACTTTGCTGGTTACGCCTTCAAACATGAAGTACTAAGCGGATCATCATAAAACTTTCATAGGTACACGTTGTCTGGAACTCTGGAGTCTGGAGAAGGACATATTAAGGTACCTTTTATCCCGGGAAAAAGAACGGTCCCCGAGGGATAGACGTTAACGTAGGCAGAGCCGCGGGCGAAAGCTGTTAGAATTATATACAATTTTATTTGAGTGAATTTTGTGATAACATAATTATTATCTCCCCTAATTTAAGGTGAGCACAGTAAGAGAAATGTGGCAACATTAATTTGCATTAGTGCCAACATGACGGCAAAGGAACTATTCGATGAAACGCACTATAACGACCCTAGCGACGACTTTTGTCATAATACGTCAATTTTTTTTTTACATCAGTTCTAAGTTGGCATACTCTATCATTCTGTCCACTCTGTTTCGGCCGTGTTGTAAAAAGTATGTACTAGCATTACTACTAGAAATAGAATAAGTCGCGTTAAGTCCCGATTATTAAGTTTCAAAAATTAACTTCATTCATAAATAAATTCAATATTTTGAAACATGAACTGCAATTTGGCTTTCAAAAGAACAAATCAACTCAACAAGGCTTGTTTCAACGTTACTAAGCAAATCATAAACTGCATTGATGAAAAGAACCACTGTATAACTGTTTTTATTGACATGACTAAAGCTTTTGATTTTGTTTCACATAAATTACTACTAATCAAACCCGACTTCAAAATTTTGCGTAATTGAGGATTAAAACTCCCTATCTCCAAAACTACCAAACCGATTTTGATGAAACTTGAAGTATTCCCTAAGTTGAACCATACCTTGTACATACAAAAAAGAACTACTCAAATTAGACTTGTAGTTTCGCAGATATGCGAACACAAACATAAAACATACATACATACATTTTTGAAAGGCACATTTGTTCAGACGCTGATGTAGACTAATCACTTACATACGAAAACTGGGCAGTTCAGCAAATATTACAAAATAAAATATTATAATTGCGAAAGTGTGTCTGTCTGTCTGTCTGTCCGTCTGTCTGTCTGTCTATCTGTCTGTTACCTCTTCATGCCTAAACCGCTGAACCGATTTTGCTGAAAATAATTTGAGTCCCGGGAAAGGATACTTTTTATTTCGGAAAAATGTACGGTTCCCGCGCGATTAACGAATTTTGGCACAACGAAGTTGCGGCCGTCATCTAGTATTACATGATACATACATACGCGTTGAATTGATAACCTCCTTTTTTGAAGTCGGTTAAAATATTGTAATGCTAAGCCTGAGTGGCTATGGCTACAGCGGCAGACTAAACACTATGCTTTATTTTACCGCCATATGCATGATGCATCGGTTTCTTAGCGCACATTACTAAAATACACTAAAATACCACTAGCGGCATACTAGCGATTTCCTCCTTATTATGCCGACAACGGTATTTTAGTGGGCATCCCTAAACGACCACTAGCGGCACGCTAGACACATTCTTTTCAAATTCAAAATTGCAAACATTGACAAATTTGACAGATAAGTGAAACAAAAGATACGAAAACCCATTTACATAAAAGAGACAGTTATATCTTCAGTCTCTTCCTTCGCCTGAGCTATGACGAAAATTCGATTTTTTTCAGATTGTTCGGAAAAATAATTGAAAATGTAAATAATCGAGGTATTCATTGCAATCAAGATATGTGGTAAGAGATTCCATGTGTTTTGTTTTCTTTTGAGTCATAATTGGTACATTTTCGAAACACGCACGACGTCATTTTCAATTTTTTTAGGTAAGACAAGACGCGGCACGTTCGTGAAGTGCGTTCGATGGTTCGATGCAGACTAAATAAAGGACGGGTCAATTGACCCGTATTTGAAACTTCACAACGCGCGCGGTAGTAACATATCTGCTTTGAGTTTTTTATATAATATATCATTGTTGGTAACTAAGTATTTGTTTTTTACTATAGTTTACCTAATGATATGAAAATTGTCGTTACATTGTATAAAATGTTTACAAAAAATCGTACCTTGGTTACAAGGTACGTTACAGTTTTTTAACGTTACTTTTTATAGTAGTAAACGTTTTAAAAATACTTTGATAGTTCCAAAAATATAATGATCCTTTGTAATGATCGAGCTGCAAAGTTCACATGGGTATACCGTATACATTATACACCCAGATTTAAAATAGATGCGAAAGTGTGTCTGTCTGTCTGTTACCTCTTCACGCCCTAACCACTGAACCGATTTTATTGAAATTCGGTATGGAGATATTTTGTCCCGGGAAAGAACTTCTAAGGATACTTTTTATCTCAAAAATGTACTTACAGTTCCTATTCGATAGCCAAATTTTGGCGTAACAGAATTGCGGGCGTTATAGCTAATAAATATATAAGAAGTTCATATGGCAGAACCAAAACATGGGGTTTCTTAAAATTTTAAATGTATTTTGCACTAGTATATACTGTTCTCGGTGAAACATGGCGGTAGCGGTCATTATAGTATTATGAGATGATTCGTCTTTGTTTGAGGATATAAGCTTGAAGTTCATTGACATTTGAAATTGGAATTTTCCCAACTTTCAATTGATTCATTTTCAGGAAAGTGCTGATGACTCGATTTTTTGTACTTTCCCAAAGATGACAGAAGATGACGTCATCGACACAAAATACGATTATTGATGCATTATGGGGCAAAATGAAATTTCCTTTTCCTTAATGTATATTGTATGTACATTATTCTACCACGTACCAACTTCCAAGTACCTACTGATAATAAGGGTTTTTAGGACGCGAGGACTGAGGAGTCATTACCGCAATATGATATACATGCTGACACTAATATTATTCATCTGAAATCATCTTAGACTGCCCTAATAAATGCATCGGTTATATGGGTAGGGTATATAACATTTTGTATTTACTAGGCATTCTTAAATTAAAGTTCCTTTTTTTTTGTCGGCAGAACGCAACGTTTTTTTTATATGTTTAAAAATCTTAACTTAAAATTATCGAAAGTAAGTATGAAGTAAGCTACAACATTTCACGAAGCGGATAGATTCTACTCACATTAATAATTAATTTATAATTTGTCTCAAATTTTCTTCACATCGAAACTAATGAAACTAGAAGGAAAAAAATAGTACGACTTAGAGTAGCCATTAATTTCCCGTCCAAACAAACATAAAATCCGAATTTATACTCTACTAGCGGCCTGCCCCGGCGTCGCGCGGGTATAAAATATATAGCCACTAAAAAAATATGCCTATAGCCTTCCTCAATAAATGGGCAATCTAACACTGAAAGAATTTTTCAAATCGGACCAGTAGTTCCTAAGATTAGCGCATTCAAGTTAGCCCTTTCAAAAAATTTTCCCCGTTTTTTCCACATTTTCCTCTATTTCTTCGCTTCTATTAGTATTAGCGTGATAAAATATAGCATATAACCTTCCTCGATAAATGGGCTATCTAACACTGAAAGAATCATCAAAAAGATTAGCGCATTCAAGTTAGCCCTTTCAAAAAAATTTCCCCGTTTTTTCCACATTTTCCTCTATTTCTTCGCTCCTATTAGTCTTAGCGTGATAAAATATAGCCTATAACCTTCCTCGATAAATGGGCTATCTAATATTGAAAGAATCATCGAAATCCGTTGCGTAGTTTTAAAGATTAAAGGTAACAAAAGAACATGAGGGAAAAAAAAGTGACTTTGTTTTATATAAGTATAGATATAGACTACCATACGTATAAGCTTCTGCCAACCTCTATGGTCTTTATTTTCCTGCCTATAATGGAAAATAGACGAGACGTGTATGTGCACTACTTACATACTAATATTTGTGATACAGCACTGTCTGAGACACATATTCAGTTGTAATAACCCCTACGGTTTCTATTTTTCTTCCACTCAGGAATCAGGATATTACTAGTATAGAGACGAAACCTGTATACATGATGCCTGCTCTAAATGTCTATATTTCATCACATTCATACTAACATTATAAAAATTGCGAAAGTGTATCTGTCTGTTTGTTACCTCTACACGCCCAAGCAAATGAACCGATTTTGCTGAAATTTGGCATAGAGATACTTTGAATCTCGGGAAAGGACATAGGAATTAGGATGCTTGTGTGTGTTCCTGCGAGATAAACGAGTCTTGGCGCAACGGCGCGGAGTTACTAGAAGTACGAAATATTATTTAAATTTTAAAGCTTTGTGTGTGTGTGTGTGTGTGTGTGTGTGTGTGTGTGTGTGTGTAGGCAGTTGACAGACCAACGCCATTTGGTCGGATCATGTCAATTTCATGTTAGCTGTGATCTGTCGGCTGGGTTTGACGTAACGCGACCAAACTACGTAGGTCCCCCATCTGCCTAGGAATCTACTTCAGTGATAGTACATAAACGTGACGAGTACGATATTAATTGCAGTACAATTACACGATATCTAGAACAAATGCACGTTTTGGACGGGCACCAAATGCGATATCTAAGTGCCTATTAGTAGAATTATATTTTATGGTCTTCCGTGCGGCCAGTTTTGAATTAAACATTAGGTAAGTAATATAATTATAATAATAACTCCCACACCGGTTTCGGTGATGGTGACCGGCTTCATTGAAACCAGGCCAGTTACGCAGGAGTAATTTTATTGTGCCAAAATGTGTGCGCAGTACATAAGAGCACTCTCTATTCCTTTTACTCTCATAACGTGGTTGTGGTCGGTGCTCATAACCCAGTGGGACGGACGACCGACACGACTGGCGAGAGGTCAGGCGCAGGACCAACTTTTTACATGCCCATCCGACGCATGGATCATCTTACTTGTCAGACAGATCAGGTGATCAGCCTGCATTGTCCTAACCAAACTTGGAAATAACATGTTTCCAACACGGGAATCGAACCTACGACCTCCGAGTCAAGAGCCACGCTCTAAATCACTGGATGACGCGACGGTGGCGTAGGATTATATTGCAGGTATGCAGTTTTTAATGAAGATTGAAGATATAATAGATACCTACAACCTACCAGTAACGATAAGCTTTCTTCTAATAAAATGTAGTTTTTTTTGTCTGACTTCACATAATATTGATATTACCAATGCATACCTACTCGTTATACTTACCCCTGCATAGTGAATTTTATTACTTTTAATTGCAATAAATCATCTTAGAGATATGAGTAATATTATGAAACTCCGGTTTTCGGTATAAAATATTGCGTAAATTGAAAAAAGCTAAGTGCGAGGGGTTCCGTAAAATATCTTCATACACTGCACCATGTAACAGAATAACTTGTTAAATAGTATTTGTAAGGACATTTTAAAGATATGTGGTTAATTTTATGCCGTAGTGACTAGTGCTGTGGTCACGTTTTAAACTTGGTAAGATTTTTGCACAATTTGGAGTGAAATTTCTCCGATTCCTAAAGACATCATGATTCATGAGTCATGCACATGATCACAAACTAATTTTGGTGATGTATACGTGATACGGCTAGTGACGCGGCCCGCGGGCCGCATGCAGCCCGCCGGGACTTTAGTTTATTTCATATTTGTGGCCCGCGTGATGTTAAACAATTTTGAAATTCACGCCCACCGGCAAAATAACGTAACGTCTACGTGATAGTCGTTAGATTTTTTCCACTTTTAATTTTAAAGAATGTTATTTTTAACCCTAAAAAATTTTTGTTGCGGCCCGCGACACCAAGACCAAAACTTGTTTGTGGTCCGCATGAAAAAAAGGTTGGGGACCACGGGCTAGTTTTTTCGAGACAATTTCGGAACTTTATTGGGTTCGATATTTCCATGATTTTTTTATCTCTACCTAGTACCTACTATTGCTGCTCGCACTGAACTTCTAATATAACGACCGTAGATAACGTTAGATTAAACATAAAATATGAAAAGCGACAAAAATGTAAGAAATTGCATACTTACTATAGAATTTTTAAATTAATTATTTCAGATTCCATACCTAACTAATTGTTTAAGTAAAGTCTTATGATAACACTTGATAATAATTAACATTAACTACTTGAAGATAAAGTGTTCGTTATCTTAAAGTAGTTGCAGTTAGTTTCCACTGCTTGTTAGTTTCAACTTTCAAGCTGCTTGAAATTATGCTTTATTAATTGACAGTTCAAAATGGAGTCTTAAATCGAGTTATACTGCGCTCGAGCGAAAATGATACTCGAATGTTGCGCAACCGCGTAGGGAGATAGTGACAGGCCTATTCCACCTTACAAACCCGCTTCCTCGATTTTCGCAAGTGCTCATTGGCAGGTGAAACTTTTAGCCACGACACTGTCGATTACGAATAAATTGTTTTCTAATGAGACCGCTTTATCTGTGGTGCAATTTTCAACGTTTGGTGCGAAATTGTTAGAAGAAAGGCTATTGAATAAACGATTATTTACGATTACATGATTTTTTCGTGCCTTCTGATTATTGATGGTGTATTTATCTAATATATTGTCATCATAATAATTATTCCAAAATGAAAGTAGATTGGACAAAAATTCGTGGATATCCATGACGGATATGGATATTCGGCACATCACTAATTACAATTGAGAAAACAATTATTTTTTATTTGGCCCTCAATCAATGAGCGTTAAGGTTATTCAATTACGCGTAATTGACATAAACCTACTAAGGGTCAATTCATACCGCAACGCGACGGGAAGATGCATTTCTAAATTTGTACTGAATTAACAGATTTCGTGAGTGTGCGACGTCTCGCAAATCTGTCAAATCCATACAAATTTAGAAATGCATCTACGCGTCGCGTTGCGGTCTGAATTGACCCTAAGCCTGCAATCGCCTACCAAGAAGCAATCCCTATAATTACAGTAAATTCAAAAGCTGTTGCATTGCATTACAAGTAAATTAAAGCCACGGCCGTGGGAAAGTGGTCGGCTCGACCAGAAAAATATCACGGCCTCACAGGAAACTCACGTAAATCGAAGTATTTTATTGTTGTTTTGTAAAAGTAAAAGCGAATTACCAGCTAAAGTTGCAAACGCATAATGATAGACATCTCGCCATAGGAAGAAGTTACACAACGATTTCTAAAATAGCGCATCAAAATAATCGCAGTCAATCTGAGCGATGGCTCGTCATCGCGTGTTGACAAAACAATTGCTGGCAATGTTTTACTACATACTCGCACACGTGCCGTTGTCATGTCACACAGACGAGCACCGCCATATGTAGAGCTTACAAGTATCAAATATCTAGGTTGCTCTATACGGATACGTATCAGGTAGAGATTAAACCAAATAAGAAGAAAGATAAGTCATGTATTTCACCTAAAAAGTTCACATGCCTACTGAGGTTGATTAATCATACAATGTGATGAGCCTTCTATCTCAATGACGAGCAAATGCTGATGAGTTAAAATTTTGAGACCATAATATAGGTTCTTAATTCGACACATTTGCCTCACGCAATTTTTTCCAAAACTTAAAATAAAACAACGGCCTCACTAAGAGACATGTAACTATAATACGTACTTAACAGGGTTTACTGTCCATAAAATTTATGTGCAATCCATACTTATATTATAAATGCGGAAGTGTGTCTGTCTGTCTACCTGTCTATCTGTATGTTACTTCTTCACGCCCAAAAAGCTGAACCGATTTGGTAAATTTCGAGTCCCGGGAAAGGACATAGGATACTTTTTATCCCGGAAAAATGTACGGTTCCCGCACGATAAACGAATTTTGGCGTATCGGAGTTGCGGGCGTCATCTAGTCCTTTATAAGTAACTACCTGACTCCTAAGGAATTATTAAATGTCACCAAGTGCACCAAGAAAATCCAAACAATAAAAGTTTCTAACAAACTTTGATTTGTAGTTTATCCAGCTTTGTTGATTTAAGGTTTAATGAGTTGGAATAGTAAATCAGGGCATTACCGAAGTGTGTTTTGTATGAATTTCTTAGTGGCCATTGTGTTGTCTATCTATTGAATAATAAAGTATGGCCATGCGGCGAAGCAAAGCCTTTTATAATTCATGGCGACAGTCATCGAGGTTTGAAAAACCTTAGCCTTCTGAACAAAGAAAATTTTAAATCACAGAAATTGTGAAAAAGTATTTTCTTTTGTTATTGTTTTTTTCTTTCTTCTAGCATCAAAAGTGGAATTGTTACTAACGACAGTTTAAAAAAATATTATAACAATAGATATTAGATAATAATCACTAAAAACACATATAAAACCCTGTTAAATTGTTCAATAATAACAATTATTATCCATATATTATTCCACGTATTTTACTAGGTAAGTACCTAAAACTAGCCTAACTTTAGAACACTTTAGCTATTTTTATTCAGTCTCAGGTAAGACGAATCTCTGAATGATAAACCTCACAATCACACGTAGTAGTTGATAGAATCACTAAAACAATCCCACCTTACCGGCGAATCAGTCATGGCTTTAGTCTCCGTAATTGACTTGAGGCATGGTGTCTCAACTCTTACATTGTTCATTGACGATTAATTCGTACTGTCATGTCCCACCATGCAAGTAACACCATCTTCGAAGGTTAGAAATAATTTGGGTGTTATTTATTATTTGAACTTGGTTGAATTTGCTGTTTTCTACATTGACTATTAGGCCGTGTTCATACTAAACCGACTGTGAGCCTGGTTCACTATGAGCCCCAGTGTGAACGTGAAAATATACGGTATCGAATGTCCGCGCCTACGCCTAGCGTAATAGCTTATTGTCGGTTTAAGATGTGAACGAAAAAGTTGAAATGTATGGAAATACAGTAAACTCCGTAACGTTCGCTCACATTCGGCGGCTCACAGTCGGTTTGGTGTGAGCACGGCCTTACATTATATTACATTTTTCACGCAACATATTCATACAGAACGTTAATAGTATAATAATATAGATTTTTATGCGATAACTGATAATAGTCCTGTCCCTAAACTTCCGATTCAAATCCATGCGGCTTTTCCGTTCGTAGGGCCTTCATCAAAATATAGAGTACCCAGGAGATTTGGATGCATTGTAACGTGACTTCGTCATGCGTTTTATACGTGGTAATTTTCATCATCTAAGATGGGGATATTGTATATCTTGCCTCATTTTAAGTTTAGAAATCATTGGTCGCGAATGCTTACAGTGTTCTGAATGCATCAATTGCAGCCAGCAGAGAATGATCCCAGAATGTGGATGTGAGACTGCTGTCTTTTAAAATGACACCAGCGATAAGTCGTAATTTGGCCGGCCACATGCAAAATGATCCTTGGATGACAACGACAGGAAAGCGTGAGAGTAAAACCGATCTCGAGGGATACTTTACAAGATGGCGGCGTTCTGATTTCAAATACCAAGTCATCCTTGTAGACCTGTATTCTGTTGTCACCATTGAACTTGACACGCATCGCTGGCGGCACACTTTGTCCGCTTCACTTCGTTTATGGAACCAATAGGCCCTGAATTTTTTCTTTGTGACTGAATACCAGCGTAAAGTGAATTACAGAAAAACTCGGCAAAAAACTGTGATAGTTTGTTTATGAGCATCCATCCATACTAAATACTAATATTATAAATGCGAAAGTCTGTCTGTCTGTTACTTCTTCACGCCCAAACCACTAAACCGAATAGCTGAAATTTGGTACTTTTTGTCCCGGAAAATGTCCCGCGCGATAAGTGAATTTTGGCGCTACGGAGTTGCTGGGGTGATCTAGTACAAAATAAATAAAAAGGAAAAAATATAATTACCATACCATTAAAATATTATTATTAAAAATATGTTATACCTACTAACTCTAAGTATTTTTTCATTACTTTTTTTCCCACTTTTTAACGTACCTACCTACTAATCGTTTGATGACATTCCGCATATATATCAACGAGACTTATGGCAGACATGGTTGCACCAGCTTAATAATAATATTAATATACAAAGTACTAAACATATTTTTCATTACTTAAAAGAAACGTGAAAATAGTTGCGATTTACAGCAGGCAAAACAAACTGGGTATTAAATACTGTTTACCTTGTTAATAACTATTATGTTAAATACCTTTTCGTGCAGGTATTCTTTTGAAATTGTAAATAGTTGTCACGTTTAAAACATGATTTACACCATTTACACCTTGACTACATCCAAACAGAGGCGTGGGCGGCGTGTGCGACCGCCCACGGCCTCGCGGTCTAATGGGGCCTCGCGCCCCATGGACCACGAGATTTTTTTTAATGGATTTACAAGTTTTGATACTCAAATATTCATAAAAAAAGCTTCATAAATAAAAGTTTGAGTATCAAAAAATTCTTTCTCTCCAAAAATCCGTCTTCTTGCGTCATCTATCATGGGGCCTCGCAAAATATATTTTACGGGGCCTCGCAAAATATATCTTGCCCACATCAAATTAAGGTCTTGCCCCGCCACTGCATCTAAATGGAGAAGATTATTACGGAAATGATAGTATCAGGAGGCAGTGGCGAGGGGTGAATATTTTGAGAAGGGAAGCCGGAGTAAAAAATCTACTTACCAATTTTGGTAATTTATAATTGAATGACATGCTTTTAATTTTCAAAACTAAGTTTGGAAAACAAAGTTTCCTTCGACAGCAAAATATAATCTGTCAGACAACAGTCTTTCTGAATTAATGCCATATTTTCCGAACTACGCGATTACGTCGTACGACTCACAATTCACAAGTCATAATATAAATTAATTTAATTCACGACACTCTTCTAAGTTCTAACGCTAAAACAAAATTTAAATTCGACAAAACAAAACAAACGACATGTTGTTTACAAACACACTATCCGCCATATTAATATGTCAATCTAAAAACCAGCAAAATAAAAATGTATTACGCGCCTGTCATATTTAGTACCGCTAAAGGCATTCTTAATAAAGTCGTATTACAAAAAATCCTACCAAAATAAAATGTATTACGCGCCAGCAAAAGTATAATGTCGCTACATTCATTCTTAAATTCGAATCATAACAATTTTACTTCATGACTCATCTATCTCGCTTGCACTTGTGCGTTGCTAATTAACCTTTCTCCGTAATAACTCGTCGGGCATCGAGTTATTTCCAAGTATATATCGCGCGTGCTAGAACGAGACAGAACATGACGACCAGTTCACAGGAATGAAAAGGACAGATGCTTACTATGAACTGTCGTTGAATGGAGAAATAAGCCGCTAATCCACGGCTTGATTCTCTGCGCCCGCACATTGCATTGCCTTTTAAAATTTATAGGCGATAGTTATTAATTCAAACTATGTATTTCAAGTGAGAGAAAAATTTATTGCATATAACATTGTGAATTCAAAGTTTTTTAAGTAGGTATGTAAAATATTTATTAGATAAATATGTCGTTGGCCCATTTATTCGATTTTTCTAAGCCCTAAGGGAAGCCGATGGGAATCGGGTTATATGGACGCTTCGCCACTGTCAGGAGGTAAAAACCTCTAAAATAAAACAGGCTAAAAGTCATAAAGTCAAATAATATTTTTGTGTGGCCTTTCATATAATTTCAAGTATCAAGATGCTTGAAATGCACTGCACACTTGGTGATTTAAGGACAAAATAATTTATGACAATTAATTTCTTTTTAGTAAAGCCTACTTTAAGATATTTTGTATTGTTAATAAACTATCCTCTGCAATGTAGAATAAATCGATTAAAGTAAAAACTGTTTATGAGATGGTACCTACTAAGAGTTACGATAAAATCAAATTGCCTACAATTTAAATAAAACTAGCTGTTGCCCGCGACTTCGTCCGCGTTAGCATAGTAATCACGTCCCAAATATTATTTTTCAAAAATATTCATATTCAATGTTGAGAATTGACTTTCCTACGATTTTATTATATTTATAGATTATTATCTATTCCACATGTATTGTGGTATTCCACATAATACCATCTTATTGTCGTTTGAAAGTGAGGAATCGCATCAATCGGCAAAATGTTTTTCTGAGGGCAGAAGCAAGAAGTAGACATTCTTGCGATGTAAGCAGTAATACCTTTAAAAGTTTGTATTACTTAGGTAACACCAATTACACACTTATGGAAGAAAATGGTCCTATTTTTCGAGGTCCTCCAAAAGTAATAGCTAGTAAAAACCTGTAGAATTTTCGTCCGACAGAAAGCTGACATGACGTGTAAATATCTACATATTGTTTTGTGGGTAGACGCGATAAACACTCATTAAAATAATAATGTTAGGCGTAAAGCAAACTATTAGATTGACCTAGAATAACATTATTATAAGAAGTAGGTCAAAGTGTTTTGTAAGCCTTTAGTCTATATTAGGTTACAAATAACAATAGGTAGTTTTTATAATTATTGTAGAGTTACAAATTTTAATCCCCTGAAATAAAATAACTGGAGCGATCAACCGAAGTATTCATAGTAACTTTTGGTCCTAGTCTGTAACGTTTTACGTTTTTTAACTCTACTTTTACTACCCCTCTATGGGTCATGAAAGTTTTAAGGTTTTAAAGGGTTGTTACCTAAGAGAGTCGTGAGTCGAGTGTCGAGATAGAGGGTAGACACTAGGGCCTACACTCTAGAGTTGCAGCATCAATAAAATATATCTTAGGGTTTATAGTTCTACCAGAATCTGATGGCAAAAAGTGAGAAAGTAAATTGACTAGCAATACCGGGGTAATTGGAATAAAACATTTTGATCCTTTTTTTCCTTATAGCGGCTGATGCTGTGTGTGAAATATGCAAATATATAAATTTATCCAGTGATCAAGGATATTTTTGAAAATCTGCTGTCAAAATTTGCCATCAGATTCTGGTAGACCTATACATACCTTCTACAGAACTTGATATGTTCGCAGTGAATCACGCATGGCATATTGAGTTTAAACTTTAAAGTGTGGCACCCGTGCGGACGTCAGAGTGATCATAAATCATCATGTACGGTAGTGGATAAATCTGGTGTACGGTGTACGACTTTTGGACCTTTGGAATGCCAAAATGTTTCTTGCTCTATGTTAACCCATCAATCCAAAGCGGAAGCCGGCTGCCGCATAACAATTGAAAATCTTTTATGTCTGCGATACCCACGAATCACGATGGAGGTGTTAAACCTTGACTGATCTTTTGCTTTTTTTGCTTGAAGCTCTTTCTTGCTCTATATTACACCATACTTTTTTCAGAGCCCGGTAGTAGGGCTTGGCTGGAAAATTTAGAGATCCTTACTCCCTAAATCCTCCGCCTTACATTAGGGTTGTACAGTGCGGTAGAATACTCGCTTAAGTTTGTAATAATTAAATCAAAACTCGCCGCCATATTATGCCGTAGGATATGAGTCGTTAGATACGCCACGTCGAGCTATTTTGTTCCTATCTCTGAGTTATTATAGTAATCTGCGTCGTAATGCCATATTATTTAGACGTGATAAATTGATACAAACATACCTAATCATTTCAAAGTTACGTCAACGCCAAGGTCTAGAGGGATTTTCACAGAACAGTAGAAAATTTCTTTGCAGCCTCCTTCCTTACAAATAACAATAGGTAGTTTTTATAATTATTGTAGAGTTACGAATTTTAATCCCCTGAAATAAAATAACTAGAGCGATCAACCGTAAGTATTCATAGTAACTTTTGGTCCTAGTCTGTAACGTTTTACGTTTTTTAACTCTACTTTTACTACCCCTCTATGGGTCATGAAAGTTTTAAGGTTTTAAAGGGTTGTTACCTAAGAGAGTCGTGAGTCGAGTGTCGAGATAGAGGGTAGACACTAGGGCCTACACTCTAGAGTTGCAGCATCAATAAAATATATCTTAGGGTTTATAGTTCTACCAGAATCTGATGGCAAAAAGTGAGAAAGTAAATTGACTAGCAATACCGGGGTAATTGGAATAAAACATTTTGATCCTTTTTTTCCTTATAGCGGCTGATGCTGTGTGTGAAATATGCAAATATATAAATTTATCCAGTGATCAAGGATATTTTTTGAAAATCTGCTGTCAAAATTTGCCATCAGATTCTGGTAGACCTATACATACCTTCTACAGAACTTGATATGTTCGCAGTGAATCACGCATGGCATATTGAGTTTAAACTTTAAAGTGTGGCACCCGTGCGGACGTCAGAGTGATCATAAATCATCATGTACGGTAGTGGATAAATCTGGTGTACGGTGTACGACTTTTGGACCTTTGGAATGCCAAAATGTTTCTTGCTCTATGTTAACCCATCAATCCAAAGCGGAAGCCGGCTGCCGCATAACAATTGAAAATCTTTTATGTCTGCGATACCCACGAATCACGATGGAGGTGTTAAACCTTGACTGATCTTTTGCTTTTTTTGCTTGAAGCTCTTTCTTGCTCTATATTACACCATACTTTTTTCAGAGCCCGGTAGTAGGGCTTGGCTGGAAAATTTAGAGATCCTTACTCCCTAAATCCTCCGCCTTACATTAGGGTTGTACAGTGCGGTAGAATACTCGCTTAAGTTTGTAATAATTAAATCAAAACTCGCCGCCATATTATGCCGTAGGATATGAGTCGTTAGATACGCCACGTCGAGCTATTTTGTTCCTATCTCTGAGTTATTATAGTAATCTGCGTCGTAATGCCATATTATTTAGACGTGATAAATTGATACAAACATACCTAATCATTTCAAAGTTACGTCAACGCCAAGGTCTAGAGGGATTTTCACAGAACAGTAGAAAATTTCTTTGCAGCCTCCTTCCTTACAAATAACAATAGGTAGTTTTTATAATTATTGTAGAGTTACGAATTTTAATCCCCTGAAATAAAATAACTAGAGCGATCAACCGTAAGTATTCATAGTAACTTTTGGTCCTAGTCTGTAACGTTTTACGTTTTTTAACTCTACTTTTACTACCCCTCTATGGGTCATGAAAGTTTTAAGGTTTTAAAGGGTTGTTACCTAAGAGAGTCGTGAGTCGAGTGTCGAGATAGAGGGTAGACACTAGGGCCTACACTCTAGAGTTGCAGCATCAATAAAATATATCTTAGGGTTTATAGTTCTACCAGAATCTGATGGCAAAAAGTGAGAAAGTAAATTGACTAGCAATACCGGGGTAATTGGAATAAAACATTTTGATCCTTTTTTTCCTTATAGCGGCTGATGCTGTGTGTGAAATATGCAAATATATAAATTTATCCAGTGATCAAGGATATTTTTTGAAAATCTGCTGTCAAAATTTGCCATCAGATTCTGGTAGACCTATACATACCTTCTACAGAACTTGATATGTTCGCAGTGAATCACGCATGGCATATTGAGTTTAAACTTTAAAGTGTGGCACCCGTGCGGACGTCAGAGTGATCATAAATCATCATGTACGGTAGTGGATAAATCTGGTGTACGGTGTACGACTTTTGGACCTTTGGAATGCCAAAATGTTTCTTGCTCTATGTTAACCCATCAATCCAAAGCGGAAGCCGGCTGCCGCATAACAATTGAAAATCTTTTATGTCTGCGATACCCACGAATCACGATGGAGGTGTTAAACCTTGACTGATCTTTTGCTTTTTTTGCTTGAAGCTCTTTCTTGCTCTATATTACACCATACTTTTTTCAGAGCCCGGTAGTAGGGCTTGGCTGGAAAATTTAGAGATCCTTACTCCCTAAATCCTCCGCCTTACATTAGGGTTGTACAGTGCGGTAGAATACTCGCTTAAGTTTGTAATAATTAAATCAAAACTCGCCGCCATATTATGCCGTAGGATATGAGTCGTTAGATACGCCACGTCGAGCTATTTTGTTCCTATCTCTGAGTTATTATAGTAATCTGCGTCGTAATGCCATATTATTTAGACGTGATAAATTGATACAAACATACCTAATCATTTCAAAGTTACGTCAACGCCAAGGTCTAGAGGGATTTTCACAGAACAGTAGAAAATTTCTTTGCAGCCTCCTTCCTTACATATGAAGCTAAAGTAATGAAGATAAAGTCGAAAAACCTAACTTTTAAATAAGTTGTTGAGAAAATATGCGAATGCGAAGCTGTAAAGCTTTCGTTACCCATGGTAACTCTGTAAATGCCTAAGGCTTGAAAAAACTAACGAAACTATTAGGTTAGGTAGACTAAACAAAGACAAGACAGCAAATCCCGATTGTCAATTTCAGAAAGGGCCTGTAATCTGTATTCACGTAGATTAGTGCGAGTGCAGGTGATTAGTGATTAGGAAAAATTAAAGGAATTGCACTAATCAGTTGCTGTCCACATTTACTTTCACCTGATTACTAATCACCTGCACTTATCACTAATTATAGAGAAACCAGGCCAAAAGGTACCCGTGTTTGAGTAGTGGAAACTTCAATAGTGGATGTCGATGAAGAAAAAACAAGTTCTAATGGTTCCTTTTTTGTTACAGCGCCTGAATCGACGCGAGGTGAAGACTTTGGCTACGATGGACAATCAGGTAAGCTAGACTAAGCTAAGACCTTGCCCTTTAGCCAAGACCTTTTCTTTATCGCTTCTTTAAAAAATCGCCAATCAAAATGTATGGAATGACATAATTGCGATTGTTAACGTTCGACTCGTCTAACCTCAATTCTATACATTTTGATCGGCGAAGGTCTTGGTGGTACATAGTATCATAATATTAAAAGTATTGTTTTATGAATCAGTTAGTACATTGCATATTTTCCAACCCTCACGTACCAATTTTAAATACTACCTAAATCTATACTAATATTATAATTGGGAAGAGTTTGTTTGTTTGAACGCGCTAATCTCAGGAACTACTGGTCCGATTTAAAAAATTTTTTCAGTGTTAGATAGCCCATTTATCGAGGAAGGCTATAGGCTATATTTTATCACGGTAATACTAATAGGAGCGAAGAAATAGAGAAAAGTGTGGAAAAAACGGGGAAAAATTATTTGAAAGCGCTTATTTGAACGCGCTAATCTCAGGAACTACTGGTCCGATTTGAAAAATTCTTTCAATTTTAGATAGCCCATTTATCGAGGAAGGCTATAGGCTATATTTTATTACGCTAAAACTAATAGGAGCGAAGAAATACAGGAAAGTGTGGAAAAAAACTGGGGAAATTATTTAAGGGCTTATTTTAACGCGCTAAACTCAGGAACTACTGGTCCGATTTGAAAAATTATTTCAGGTTTATTTAGCCTATTTATCGAGGAAGGCTATAAGCTATATTTTATTGCGCTAAGACTAATAGGAGCGAAGAAATAGAGGAAGGTGTGGAAAAAACGGGAGAAATATTTGAAATGGCTTATTTGAATGCGCTAATCTCAGGAACTACTGGTCCGATTTGAAAAATTATTTCAGTGTTAGATAGCCTATTTATCAACAAAGGCTATAATAGTCTATATTTTATCACGCTAAGAATAATAGGAGCGAAGATATACAGGAAAGTGTGGAAAAAAAGGGGAAAATCATTTGAAAGGGCTTATTTGAACGTACTGGAGCAATTTTTATGTTATTTGGCACACAAGAAGAATAGACCACGTGGAAGGACATAGGTTTCTTTTTTTATGGAAAAATGTATGGTTTCCTAGACATACCTAAATTACGCGGGCGAAGCCGCGCGGAACATCTATCATATCATAAAAGTATATTATCCCACACAATATACTTTTATGATTTGCGCGTTAACTAGCTATTCAATCGATGAACGGGAACAACTATAAACTAAAGTCCACGCGGACGAAGTCGCGGGCAACAGCTAGTTAAACATAACTTAAGTCAAGGCTATTCAATCTAAGACTTATCAGTTATCACCGACTTAAAAAAGGAGATGATTCTACGTTTGACTGTATACATAATGTAACAAAACTAAGTGATAATACTTTAGGGTGTATAATGTGTATACCCCTATATTGAGTTATCTGTGAAAGTGCAGAGCTGAAAAAGCTATTTTTTGTGACTTCTATGGGCAAGCGCCCGAGCGTCATGAATTTTCCCATACAAAAGTTTAAAAAAAAGTTACTCTTTTAGCGCTGCAACTTTCACAGTGAACTCTATACAAGGGACACATACACATTACACAACCTAAGTTTTGTTACACCCTTTATATTGGAACGAAGTTCCTTATCGCGCGTTGCGAAAGGGGGCTAGACGGAAAAAATAACACCAAAAATTGTAACGACACTTTTTGCCATAGTTGTAAGCCGTGCGGCGTGCGCTTGTTTCTCTGTCTATTATATTCTCTTTCTCTCTCTCTCATAGAAAGCAACTTTCGTTTCATCCCTTGCACTCACACCTCTCAAGTTTCTTTTACTATTATTTTTCCCACTTTATTTCCCAGGTCCATCGCACTGGGGTGACCGGTACCGGGAGTGTCGGGGGAAGCACCAAAGCCCCATCAACATCAACATCCTGACAGTTAAGAACGTCGCGCTCCCGGATCTCGTGTTACGGGGCTTCGATGACCCCATCGATGACGTGCATGTCACCAATAATGGACACACGGGTACGTTGGTAACTGTCTGTTTACTTTTTTTTTTGTAACAGCTTGTGCTAACGACATATAAGGCTTTGTCCACATCTGTATCATTTTTGCGTATCAGATCTGCGTCGCGTAGCATCGAGACGTATCATGATCGCTAGTGTGGGCGCAAAATGATCGCTATCATCACGAAAATGATACAAATGTGGACATAGCCTTAGCACACTCAGGATCTAAAAATCATGAAAATCGTGTGACGTACTTTATTGGTGGTCCCTAGGAACAGTTCAAGTTGTGCTCTCAGATCTGGTGTATCGAGGATTTATCACTGGATCCAACATTGGCCGGACTTATATTTTTTACTAGCTGTTGCCCGCGACTTCGTCCGCGTGGACTTCAGTTTATAGTTGTTCCCGTACATCGATTGAATAGTTTATGCGCAAATCATAAAAGTACATTTTGTGGGAACCGTACATTTTTCCGCGGCAAAATGTATCCTATGTCCTTTTCCGGGACTCAAAGCAGGTATATCTACTTATACCAAATTTCAGCAAAAGGTCCAGTTGTTGTACGCGTGATGTCGTAACCAAGGGAAATATGGATTCATTTTTATTATTTATAGACGTTCCGCGCGGCTTCGCCCGCGTAAATTAGATATTTCACAGACAAATTAGTCCACACATAATAGCCTATGATCCTTCACGTGCTCTACTTCCTATCTGGCCAAAATAACAGAAAAATTGCTCTAGTAGTTCGTGAGATAAGCCCTTTCAAATAATTTCCCCCTTTTTTCCCACATTTTCCTCTGTTTTTTCGCTCCTATTAGTCTTGGCGTGATAAAATATAGCCTATAGCCTTCCTCAATAAATGGGCTATCTAATACTGAAAGAATTTTTCAAATCGAACCAGTATTTCCTGAGATTAACGCGTTCAAACAAACAAACAAACAAACTAACAAACTCTTCCGCTTTATAATATTAAGTATAGATGTAGATTAGTATAGATTACAGAAACAGAAAAAGATTGAAAGAAGAGAAAAATTGCTCTAGTAGTTCGTGAGATAAGCCCTTTCAAACAATTACCCCCGTTTTTTCCACATTTTCCTCTATTTTTTCGCTCCTATTAGTCTTGGCGTGATAGAATATAACCTATAGCCTTCCTCGATAAATGGGCTATCTAACACTGAAAGAATTTTTCAAATCGGACCAGTAATTCCTGAGATTAGCGCGTTCAAATAAGCCTTTTCAAGTATTTTGCCCGTTTTTTCCACATTTTCCTCTATTTCTTCGCTCGTATTAGTCTTAGCGTGATAAAAAATAGCCTATAGCCTTTCTCGATAAATGGGCTATCTAACACTGAAAGAAATTTCCAAGTCGGACCAGTAGTTCCAGAGATTAACGCGTTCAAACAAACAAACAAACTAATAAACTCTTCCGCTTTATAACATTAGTATAGATAAGTGTCTGCCACTTTATTTCCACCGTCCTATATACGAAATTTGCCGCGCCTCTAGGACGCTGCCTCCCTCTTAGAACGCTAACCTAGGCCACGGGATATACCTACCTAGATCTATTTATAAATCAAGGGCTGGATTCATCAACCAGCTTTGGCAACTAGAGTGATGCGTCAGGATTACAGAAAGTGGCGCGTCGCTTCGTCCCAAACGAAATCCTGCGTGGTTTCGACATATCGCGTAACAATAGAGCGGCACTTGGCAGGGCTGGAAATGTCTCACGGGCCCCGGCCCATGATGCCGCGAGCTCAGAAATTTTAAGTTGGTCGACTATCGTACAACTAAATTGCGTAGTAACTAGTATCACAATTTAATTGGACAACTTCTTGATTGTAGGTAATCGGAAAGGAATCGTGGATCTTATTACGATTGGTGTCCAATTATTTAGTTGTACAATTTAGATAGAAAATGTGCGAGCTCTCTTAAGCTATAGCTATTGGCGATTTAGTTGGCCAACTTCAAATTGTAAGTCTGCGGTCGCTCTAACGCGACGATTCTTTCGATCGACGACGACAAAAAAATTTGCCAAGGGCTCCAGATGGTATAGGCATAACCTCTGCATAAAAGTACTCACGTCACTCGACGTTTTTGTCAGTGGTCACCGAACAAGCGGATGCAAAAAATCGATTTTAATTAAGTTACTATTTACTTACATAGGTACATTGACGGGAGTCTAACGGAAACAATTAAATGCTTAAGGCGCTAGTACATTACAATTCAATGCCTAGACGAGGTTAATACCATCTTAGAAGAAATAATCCCGATGTAAAGTGCAAGTAGATCGAAACAACTTATTTATAATACCATAAAAAGATTAAAAATCATAAAAAGTATAATTGGTTAGAAGTTTTAACTATAGTCATTAGCCACGACATACTACAATGCTATTGACGTCGTTACTGGTCAGGACTCAAGCAGTGTTGGTTTTGTGTTCGGAGAAGTTGAATCATAGGCAGATGAGGGCCCTACGTAATTTTGTCACGTTAAACTCAGCCGACAGAGGCGACAAATCCATTGATATTACATATATACTTAGGCTGCGTTGTACCAGAGGCGTGGTTAAAGTTAAAGTTAAATATGGCGTCCAAATATAATATGCTCATACGACATCTGTCAATTTTTCCATTTTTTGGTTTTACATTTTTTGGTTAAAGTTAAAGTCAAAGTTAGTTCGTGCAACCCACTCTTAGGCTGGTATAAATAGTCAGTACTCAAGATGCATCTCGGTCTCAAGACACGGTTCAGGCTCTGTGATTGGTTGGCTGTCAAAATTTGGACCAATCACAAAGCCGAACCGCGTCTTGAGACCGGGGCGCATCTTAAGTAGGTACTGACTATTTATACCAGCCCTAGATATGATTCCTTATTCATTGGACAGATCACAATCAACGTTGAATTGACATGATCTGACCAAATGACGTGGGTCTGAAATGTCTACCAATCAATTTCATCGATGGTACTTACCTATCACGCGGTAAGTAAGTACCTTACAATCACATTTCAATATCTATGGTAATAACTCTATTTTATGACAGGCTATGTCCGTATAAGACCGGATTCGATACCGGTACGTGCTAGATCCTTATCACGGATCCATTAAGATTAAAGGAACAGCTGTTTTATTATCTGAGCATGATCTACTATCCTCTGACGCACAGAAGGAGGGAACATAAAATGCAACAAGAACTATTAGGGAATTGCTCTTTTAACGTTAAACTTTATTTTCCTCTATGTTAAATCCTTTACGAAAAGCGTGTCACTAAAGTCCACGTGTAAAGGCCATAAAACAAACGCTGTATTATTTTACCTACTAGTCAGTTAACTTGACAGTGCTAGAAATCTTTAATTGAATTATCTTTTTTTTTCTACGTTCATGTATTTGATATGAAAGCTATTTGCCCTGACTCTCTGCGTTAGAAAGACAAATACAATAAGTTATATAATCACAAACCAGGCATTACCTTACTCTAACTAGAAACTGAGGAATGGATTCGCAAACGTGAAAAAGTCACAAACACCCTTACGAACGTTCCCATTATTTTTTATGAAACTTCCCGAACGAAAGGGACTTTAGTATTATGCGTTAATGGACTTAAATTTTTTAAAATATTATTTTTTAACAAAAAATTAAAACCGACTTCCAAGGTAAAAACAAAAGTAATACTTATTCTTAATCTAAAAAGAATCAAATAATTCTTATTCCTTATTATAGTGGCGTCTTCAGACTTCGCCTAAGCCTCAACTATTTCTGTACTCAATCTTCGTACTTTTGAAGTCGGTACCAGCCCGGAAAAGTTCTGAGATCCTTGACATAGCAATTACGCTAAGGTAAGCTGGTACCGACTTCAAAATTGAGTACAGAAATAGTTGAGTTTTAGGCGAAGTCTGAAGACGCCACTATAATAAGGAATAAGAATTATTTGATTCTTTTTAGATTAAGAATAAGTATTACTTTTGTTTCTACCTTGGAAGTCGGTTTTAAGTTTTTGTTAAAAAATAATAATTTTACCCTATGAGACGACAAAGCTATAATATTATAGCTTGTTGTCTTAGAGTTGTACACATTACTAGCGGTCGCCCGCGGCTCCGCCCGCGTGGATGTCGGTTACGGCTGCAAAAAGCCTACCCAGGAAAGACTCGGTCAGCAAAATGATTCCCAGGTCAATTCACAGACTCCGACACTGACATCGACGACGCGGACGCAATCATTATCCGAGGGTGTACACTGTACAGTTCACACTGCGCAGCTGATTGTCTTCCTCCCGAAAGCGCATCCCGCTTGGTGGCGCCCACTATCGTAATATTTTAATTTCGGCATAATTTCAAAACCAAACGTCCAATTTTAATTATTCAAAGACCAAATTTTATCTACATAAACTGTATAGTGCGTTTCATCGAATAGTTCCTTTGCCGTCATGTTGGCATTCCTGTCTGTCAATAATGTAAACAAGGTTGACATGCTCTGCGAGTTTTCATAATATTACTGTGATTTCGTGAGAAAATCATGCCGAAAACATTTAAGAGTGGTGAAAGAATGATTGTGCTAAGAGTGAAAGAGTTTTGTGAACGTGAAAAACGTAACTAGGCCCCAATAATTCCATTAAACTAGGGTTGCCATTACGGCTTAGTGAAATAGGGTTACCAGCGTCAGTTTGATCACCCTTAAACACAGTAAAACTTATGAATACATGCAGAACGTGTCTACCGTGTTTACGTTATTAAGAGCCCGGGTTACCCTCGAAATTCTCATACATACGTAATACCAAAATAATTTTGTCATACGAAAATATTTAACATGTTTGAGTTATTTTTTAGCTTAAAATAGTAATTACCTAGGTTCCTGAACAAAAATTAACTTCAAAATATTTAAACACTAAAAACATTTTTGTGTATAAATTTTTTTTACTAAATTTACTACTAAATATTTAAACACTAAAAAATAGAGTAAAACACTAATATATATATATATATATATATATATATATATATATATATATATATATATATATATATATATATATATATATATATATATTTTAGAGAATAAATAAATATATTTATGTTTTACTCTATTTTTCCTTAAATGGTTATTGTGCCTCACTCGACATAGATAAGTATAGTGTGTCGCGGACTTTTTTGTAGATATTTATAAGATCTACAATACTTAGAACATTTTATGGTTCTACCTTTTATAGTTTCGGCAGCGTACGCAAAATAAGTAACTTTTCTGGTTGATATTTTCACATGGCGTCCGAAAAACCCAAATATCTTACGAAACCCTATTTTTTCCAAAATAAAATTTAGCCTATGTTCAGCAAAAATAATGTAGGATTTGCTTGGAGTAGTTTAAATAAAGCCAAAATCCTCAAACTTGTATCTATAAGGATTCAAAAGTTCTGTTGGGTACCTTCAGAACCAGGGTATATCCTGTTCCCATATAAATTTCAAGGAGTCCCCTCGATTCCTCATGGATCCCATCATCAGATCACCACTTTTGTGAACATGGTACCAAACTCGGATTCAACCCTGTACAACAACAAAAGAATCATGAAAATCGGTCCATAAACGGCGAAGTTATGGTTGAACATACTTACAAAAAAAATAATATAAACAGACGAACATATAACCTCCTCCTTTTTGGAAGTCGGTTAAAATAAGGGGGCAATTGGCAAACGAACAACCGGGTCACCTGATGGAAAGCAACTACCGTCGCCCATGGACACTCGCAACATAAGAAGAGCTGCAGGTGCGTTGCCGGCCTAGCTTCCCAGTATCATTTTTTTTTTAAATTCCAGTGCTAATCGAAGTGGAGAACGAGCCTCATCCATCCATCAGCGGTGGCCCCCTGGACGGCGGGTACATCTTCAGCCAGATGCACTTCCACTGGGGTGACAACGACACCCTCGGTTCCGAAGACAAGATCAACCATAGGAGGTGAGCAATTATAAAAGAGTAATTTGCGGTAGCCTCTTGACACTACTTGTTGTTTGAGGAAGTAACCTATAACGTAGCGTGCCTTGGGAGTTGGGAGGGCCCCGCATAAAAATTTGTTCGCCCTAATGAAGGGTTACTTACGATAGATGGTCCCGTAATTGATACGGTAGCTACGCCCCTGCTTATATAAATTATAATGTCGTATCGAAATAGCGTGTCACCTGTCTAAGTTTTTGGTCTAATTGCCGACAGGAAGTACACTTAAAAGTTGAGGATAGTTAAGGAAGACTTTAAATTATATGGCAAACAGCGCTCCTAGTGGCGAATAACGTTAACTAATTTTATGCGATACGACCTCATAATGACACTTAGAGATAAACTACGATAACATGGCGCGCCCCTCCAAAATTCAAAACGTTTGAAGTGCGTTGTCTTCGCCGTCGGCTAGTTGTGATTAGTAATTGACCAACAAATCTTAGTAATAAGTGACATTAAGTGAAATATTACGATTTACGAGTACTGGTTGATTGGTTGAATACTTACTACATACAAACCCTTTCATAGGGATGTGACTACACACATTGGAGGGGCGCGCCATGTTATCGTAGTTTATCTCTACTTAGGTACATCCTTATTTATCGATCTCAGGCCAATTAAAGAGATTTGGTGAGCGTTGAACTCAGTGTGGTGAATGCAACCACACTGAGTTCAACGCTCACCAAATCTCTTTAATTGGCCTGAGATCGATAAATAAGGGTTAGGCACCTGAAAACGAGCAAACGGATTGCCTCATGAGGCACTAAACGAAGCACGAACACAAAGTATCGTGAGGCAGTTTCTCGTTACATAAGACTATTTCCAAGTAGCCAATCAATAAATGCAATTATTGTGATCCATATCTCGAAATATATTAATTTTATTATTTATGGCTCCTAACTTGAATAAACTATTCAGACAGCTAGTAATAAACTGTTAGTTGTTTCCAAACACTAACTAGGTACAGAACTATAGTCAACTAGAATCATAAAGTATTGCAGTTAATACATTATTGTTTCGTATTGTGCTATTACAAAGACAATAATTTCGAACGTGTTCATGCATTGTATAATCAGTAATCGTTAATGTTTTACACTTTGTTACGGTTTTTAGGGTTCCATAGTCAACAAGGAACCCTTATAGTTTCGGTCTGTCCGTCCCGTCTGTCTGTCCGTCTGTCTGTCCGCGGTCTTGCTCACAGACTATAAGACCTACAAAGCTGTAATTTGGCATGAATGCACACATTAATGATGGCAACAAAATGGTACATGAAATCTTAAAAAAAATATTTTTTTAATGGTACGTTCCATACACATCAAGTGGGGATGAACATTTTTTTTCGCGTCCAACGCATCGTGTGGGGTGTCGTTGGATAGGTTTTTTAAAAATATTATGAGTTTTCATAGATCATTTTCCGATTTAGGGATCCGTTTGTAAAATATTAAGTTTTAAAGTGGAAAAAATCATTAGAGTCCAGTGTCCCCCCTTCTACCAGCTAAACGGTTACTTCTGGAAATGTGAAAAAATTCACGGGAGTAGGATTTCCTACATATTTATGCTGAATTTAAAAGGAAAACTATCACGGCTACGAAGACTTCATAAGTTTTTGAGTTATAGTCGATCAACTAAAAAAAAATAATATTCGGCGAAGTATACCTACGGGAACTTTTCGTTCAAATTCCTTTGAACGTAACTGAGATGATGTTGTTAGTAGTGTAAAACACGTTATAAATGTACATTCATTGACCATACAAAAATTATCAAAAAGTAGCGGTACTACAGAACCCTATATTGCGCGTGGCACGACACGCACTTGGCCGGTTTTTCATATTAGGGTATTTCACAAATAAACAAGCAAACAATTTTACAAGAAAACCATTATAAAAGAACCATTTTAAAAGAACTTCTTTTAAAATTGTTTGCAACATTGATTATACAATGAAATACAATTTTTTTGGGAACTTACAGGTAGTAACAAAACAAAATGATAGTATATTAGGTTGTGTATTTATAAACTTTCTATATTGTATGGGCAAATATTAATTTCGTTAGGGCATAGAAATGTTGAAGTCTAAAGTAACTTTTCAGCGCTGCCACTTACCTACACAATGAAATCTATAAAAAGGGACACGCCTACACCCTAAATTATTATCACTTAGTTTTCACCCTATAAAATAAAAAACTTCAGGTGTCAAGGGACACCCGGATGGAACGAAGTTGCTTTCTATGAGAGAGAGAGACGGACAGAGAAACAAGCGCACGCCGCACGGCTTACGACTATAGCAAAGTGTCGTTACAACTTTTGGTCTTAATTTTTTCCGTCTAGTCCAGTGGTCCCCAACCTTTTTTTCATGCGGGCCACAAACATGTTTTGGTCTTGGTGTCGCGGGCCGCAACAAAAATTTTTTAGAGTTAAAAATAACATTTTTCAAAATTAACGATTTAAAAGTGGAAAAAAAATCACGATTATCACAACGACTTTACATTATTTTATCGATGGGCGTGAATTTCAAAATGATTTTTAGTGTCCGACCGAAACTGGTTTTTCAGCCGAAACCGAAACCGAACTTTCGGCCTTACTCTCAGTTTCGGCCGAAACCGAAACCGAAACTTGGTAAACATTTAAAATTACGATTATTTTCTGAAATTTATTGATTTTTAACATATATTACAACTTTTTAAACTAAAGAAAAAGTACCACGTTGAATTTTTTACTTTTTGCGACATTTCTTAAAATAAATATTATTAATCTTAGACTCGAATATGTTCCCTAGAAACTTTTTTGTACTATATTCCGTTTTTTAAATGATTCCAAGTAGGTGGGATTTCAGAAAAAAAAATTCAATGCGCTTAGCGCACACTAAACCAGTTCTTAATCGTATAAAGACGTTTATAACAGTCAATTGCATTTTACCAACTTAAACTAAACTCGTTCACAGCAAATCCGATTTTTATCTTCTGAACGCCCAATATAACGAAAAAATTGTTAAGATGACAGATTTCACAAATGCGTTTGGTTAGGCTATTTATCGTTTCTTACTCTTTTGTTAATAAAACAACGTGACAAGGCTTCAAGACGATAAAAACATAAAAATCATTGCGTGACGTAACGTAAACTTAGATTCATTAATCGCGATTAAAAGAAGAATGTAAAATCTATTTGAAACAAAACGAGATTTACGTCGCCATATAAACGCGTTCATTGTTCATTGAGAACTCAGTTTAATCAAACGAAGTTTTACGTGTGATTGGTGTAAGGGCTGCAAAAGTGAAGGTGGGTTAGATAAGATTCTAGCAGGGTAGGAACGGTGTAAGTCCTAAGAGATTGCGTGTCCGTAGTTAAAAGATAATTTTAAATCTATACATATTATAAAACAAAGTCGCTTTTTTCCCTCATTTCCCTTTGTTCCCTTTAATTTTTAAAACTACGCAACGGATTTTGGTGATTATTTCAGTGTTAGATAGCCCATTTATCGAGGACGGCTGTAGGCTATATTTTATCACGCTAAGACTAATAGGGCTTATCTCGCGAACTACTGGAGCAATGTTTATGTTATTTAGCACAGATAAGAAGTAGACCACGTGAAGGATCACTCGTGAAGGCTATCGATTCTAATCATTTTTCCAGTGGCTATATATTTTAAACCCGTGCGACGCCGGGGCGGGTCGCTTGTATTTAAATAAAACGCGTGGTAAAAGTCAAAGAGTGAGGCGAGATGATTTACTACATAAATCTTGCAAGATATATCCTAATGTATCCTATAATCTCACAGTCAAACAAAATTCTTAAGTAAATAGTTCATACGCAATATAATCGATTTATCATAGCATTTACTAAATCGTTTGTTTGGGAAACATTGTTAAAATAGCACATAATTTGCCAACATTTATGTATATTAAATAAGCCTGCGTGTGTCGTAGAAATAAAATTCAATAATTTCGATAACAATAAGTTTAGACAATTTAGTTAAAATAAAACGAAGTTCTAATCTTTGATTTGGGACTAATCTGGAAAACATTATCTCAAAACATGATTAAATAGATGGTGGCGAACTGAGCTGGGGCCTGGCTGGCAAGCAAGCACGAGTTAATTGCGAAGTTTACCGAACGACGCATGAGTTTCGGCCGGGCCGAAAGTTTCGGCTATATTTTGGCCGAAACCGAAACTAAGGTCGAAACTAGATTTTTTGGCCGAAACTGGCCGAAACCGAAACCGAAAGTTCGGTCGGTCACTAATGGTTTTACATCACGCGGGCCACAAATAAAGCCCCGGCGGGCCGCGGGTTGGGGATAGCGGGTCTAGTCCATTTTCGCAACGCGCGATAAGTCATCCCTCCAGTCATCACTTCCCAAATGTTCCAGTTTCCCGATGGAGCTGCACATGGTGTTCTTCAAGGCGGAGTACGGTAGCGTGTCGGAGGCAGTGCAGCACAAGGACGGTCTCACCGTCCTCGCCTTTTTCTACGAGGTACGTACTAAAGTATGGCCACAACTCGCGAAATAGAACAAGACTTACTATCAGGGAGTAAGAGAGAGGCGAGATATGCTCCTAGCGTTACTCTTTCAAGAGCAGAGATTGATAGATTTTTTATGCTACTTAGTAATCTGTAGCTTTAATAAGGTATATCTTTAAAGTATTAACGTCTCCGTGGTCTAGTTGTATAGAGCGTGGCTCTTGACTCGGAGGTCGTAGGTTCTATTCCCGTGGTGGAAACATGTTATTTCCAAGTTTGGTTAGGACAATGCAGGCTGATCGCCTAATTGTCTGACAAGTAAGATGATCCATGCGTCGGATGTGCATGTAAAAAGTCGGTCCTGCCCCTGATCTCGCGCCAGCCGTGCCAGTCGTCCGTCCCACTGGGTTATGAGAGTAAAGAAATAGAGAGTGCTCTTGTGTACTGCGCATACACTTGGGCACTATAAAATTACTCCTGCGTAGCTGGCCTGGTTTCAATGAAACCGGCCACCGTCACCGGAACCGATGTGGGAGCTATTATTATTATTATATATTTTAAAGTATAACCCTTGGTAGTCATTTTACACCATAGTCTCGTATAGACATTATAGGTACGCAAATTACCCGTAATCATGGTTAGATCAGACAGTATATCTAAGAACACAGTGACTAAAACTAAAAATGCAACTTGGTTAATATTTTTTAAGTGATTGAAGTAGGATTGAAGAATAAAATAGTGACCAAATGTAACTTGACTTTGAAGAATCATTGACCGAGCATAACCGTTGTTCCTAACTGGAAAATATCGGAAAAATAAAACTTAGTCTAAACATTATTTAATCGAATATAGTTACAAACTGTAAACAATTATCATACTATATTAAGGGTGGGTTGCACCAGAGGCGTGGTTAAAGTTAAGGTTAAAGTTATGCTTATAATTAAATATGGCGTCCTTTAGCTTTAACTTTAACTAACTTTGACCGGAGAAATTCACAGATGTCTGTTGCGTTTTTTTTTATAGAAGCTACAGGTAACGGGATTGAGGGTATAAAAAATTTAATTATCCGTAAAAATCGTCAGGAAAAATATTATAACACTGTAAAACATAGTAAATTTTAACGAAAAATTTAGATATACGTATGAGCGGTTATGGTTAAATATGGCGTCCTTGGACGCCATATTTAACTTTAACCAAAGATTTGACATTTTGCACTGTAGTTATAGTTAAAGTAAGTTGGTGCAACCCAACCTTACATGCTATGCAATAATTCTAATCGTGGACAGACGATCTAGGTATCACAATCTTGAAAAATTCCATACGAGCCATACGTTATTCTATAAGTTCTAGATTCTAAAGTACCTACTTATCATGATTCATGGATCTATGAGGTACTTCATGACGTACGTGTCATACCTAGTATTGATCATTGATCATAAAATATAATTTTACAATTATTCAATCTTAATTATACAATACATATCAACATTACATCCCGATAATTGTACATACTTGGTATTAAATTATAATTATTGCGATTGACATTAGAAATCCTCAGAATTATGTAATCTATATACTATTAAATATACTGATACTAATAATATTATAAAGCGGAAGAGTTTTTTGTTTGGACGCGCTAATCTCAAACTTCTGGTCCGATTTGAAAAATTATTTCATCACGCAAGACTAATAGGAGCAAATAAATAGAGGAAAATGTGGAAAAAACGGGGGAAATTATATGAAATTGCTATTTGCTTTGCTATTGCTATTATCTTAAGAAGTACTGGCGCAATTTTTATTTTATTTGGCACACATGAAGAATAGACCACGTGAAAGGACATAAGCTATTTTTTTACTGAAAAATATACCGTTCCGTCAAATTCCTTAATTACGCGAGCGAAGCCGCGCGGAACATCTAGTTCTAAATAATTATGTTTGAGAATAGGTACTGTGCAATATTCCTGTGATATTCTTAGATTATAGCAATAAAATTATAAATTGTTTAAAGTATTATGGTTAGGAGTTGGATGTAGGCTACATACCAGATTGTCTGACAAGAAAGATGGACCATGCGTTGAAGCGAAGTGTAATCGTTGGGACAACAGGGATATAAAATGTCGGTCTCCACTTTCCAACATGTACTAAACTATCATCTGACCTCTGGATTAGGAACCCTTTAAGACTTCATAAGTAACTTAAACCGCGTACGATCTACAAATTGTTATTATTAGGAATGTTGCGGAAGGAATGTAGGAAGTGAAATAAGGAAAACGCGATAGGCGATACCTTGGAGCTTGCACGCAGAGAATAGTTACACAGTAAATGTCCAAACCACAAGGCGAGTCAAAAACTACAACTTGTATGTCAGTAGTCAGTACTCAATATGTGTCTAGGGAATGCACGAGAACACGCCATTTAGTGTAGATCTGACAGTTCGAAATTGGTAGATCATGAACAGACGGCTCTGCACGTTATTAGTAGCATATTCATACTTATTGCAAGTTTCTTCTATTTCATCAAACTAAAACTAGGCGGTAGGCCTTTACATCCAATGTGGATAATTTATACAGTATTTTTCAGAGCGAAGTAACCACTCCTCAAATACTGTAATGCCTGGGACAAGATTTTTTTAAATGTCTGTTTGACTGCCCAAGCACATACGGCTCGTTATACGGCATTCTCGCAACATGGTCGGCCTAGTCCAGAGGAAAGAACTAGTCAATACGTCCGGGAACAACCATGTGCAGGCTTCCTCACGATGTTTTCCTTCACCGTACGAGCGCCCGTATTATGTACTTGAGATCAGAAAATGTCTCATTGGTACACGCCTCCACCCGGGATTGAACCTGCACCCTCTGCGAGTGCGAACCAAAGGTCTACCCATTAGGCCACGGGCGCTCACTCATCAGCGCATCTCAAACTAATCAGCGCAATATAATACAATCTTTTTTCCAGTTGGACCGCCACAAGCACCCAGCGTACGACGACATAACCTCAGCGCTCGCCAACGTAACCGACCCCCACACGAGCGTCGTCATGACCAATCCATTCTCCATCCTCAACATTCTGCCTCTCGATCTACGGAGGTATTTCACGTACCGGGGTTCGCTGACAACACCGCCGTGTTCCGAAGTGGTGATATGGCTGGACTTCGAGCAGCCAGTACGGTTGGCTCATGATCAGGTGAGTACATCAATAGCGGAGAACATTCTCAATTATTCAAACAATACCGCTCGACTCGAGGGCTTCCCCATAATACTGCCGCTCAACATTTGGGGGAGCTATGTTTCGGTTCTTTGGTCGTGTTCCGACTTCGGACTGGGCTTATTACTCCCCAAGTTTAGTTTGTTAGTAATTCTTGTATATATAATTTGATAGTAAGAACAGATATTGTGTTCGTGTGTTAGAGTGAATAGTTGAATACTAAGAGGGCCCCTAGACAATCAATTTTATTGTGCAATATCATGTATTGTACAATATTACTGACCGTCTAGGATTGATATGGAACGAGCCCATCTTTGAATCTTATTGTCAAATGAATTATTCAATAATATTGTTCAATTATATAATGTCCTTGAGTAATAATTTTAATGAATGAAATAGAAAAACAAAAATGTTTTAAAAATGAAGAATTTACTTGTGAAGTTTAATGAAGTTATTCACTATCACAACCACTATAATAAAACAACTTTACATTACAGATAGAAGCATTCCGGGAGCTTCGTTCAGGCAGTGGCAAGATAAGGCACAACTTCAGACCGATACAGCCCATCGGAGACCGGACAGTCTACTATAACGTTGACAACAGCTACTACAACTACAACGAACTGGATGGGCCCGAGCGAGATGGGTGGCCGAAGAAGAGAAACAGTGGCATGTCCACTGTAGTAAATTACTTTGTATACATCACAACGATTATGTTAAGTTTATTATGAAATTACTAGTTTAAGATTATACATAGGCTTTATTATGTAGAATTAGAGAGCTTATTAACATATCAAAATAATGGCGCAGGACAATTTTTTCCCTCTCTTTGGTTGTGTCTGATTATATTATCTACCCCAGGAGTGTAAAGTAGAATGTCTCTGTGTGCTGCGCACACACTTACGCATTACAAAATTTCTCCAAGCTTGCTAACTTGGTTTAGAATTATTTAGATGAACCAGTCCACTGGCACCAAAATCTGTGTGGGTTATTTTATAAAAGTTATGACCAAAAAGCATTTTAGCCTGATCTAGGTACCCAAGCTGAACAGCTCAGACCAAGTCAAATTTTATAAATAATTGAATATAAGGCACTTTAAAAGTGCTAAAATTTAAAGCAAAATGAATGGATGACATAATAATTTAAAAAAAAAACATTATAAACTACTTTCAGATTTAAAATTTAATAATATGAGTACGAACATAGTGTGATTTTTAGAGTTCCTATAGTTATTTGCCAGGTGAAATTGCCATATTATAGCATAATGTTTAGTAACATGCCGATTATTATTATTATAAGTGTAAGCCAGATCCGTCTTAAATCGCAGAGCTTGAATATTGGGCATTTACCTACCTACCTATCATTCTTGCGTTTTTTCCTGGCACACGGAAACAATGTTCTCACAAAAAAATATGTGGAAAAGATATGTATCATGATTTCCCCCAAGGAAAGATTATTATTGGTACCATCTTATATTTCTCTATGGGAAAGAGACAAGAGTATGTTCATTGTACTTACTTATTTCTCTGTGATTTGTGACCAGATTTTAAATAAGTAATATACATATTAAAATAGTAATCATTATTAGATCATATAACATTTAGAAATTAATTTCATATAATATATTTTTTTAAGTAAATTTAAATGTATTTTTATAGAAATTATTTATTTTGGAAAAAAACATATATACGGTCTTATCACAAAAAACTAAACATCTGTTGAACAGTTGCTTTGAGACCATTTAGTGTTGAATTTTTCTCTAATCAACTGTTAAACAGGTGTTTAAATCTTTTGCAGTAAGACCGATAGTTTCTTTAAAATAATTAGTACTTACTTCTGATAACTATCTTTATATAATAAGCTTTAATAAGTATATATTATTTTCTGAATATAAGGAAAGCAGCATCAAAAATACTGAATAAAGTATTCAAAACTATCTTTCTCTGCTTAACTGTTGTGATAAAAATGAATTTAAATTGTAATAAAAGTATTATTGTGGATATATTTAAATATACTTGTTCAACTCAGTTGTGTATAGTGAATTATGATGGAGAATGAAATACTTGTATACTAAATTGAATTATATTTTGATTACTGTGATATTATTAGATATGGCAATAAAACTATAAAGTACAGATGTTGTTTTACATTATGATTCAATTTTTTAAATTATTTCAATTGAATTTACAAAATCTATCCCTCCAAGGGAAGGGTAACCTTCCCTAAGACATTAAAGGTAATAAGTTTGATAAAGACTTTACCTTTCCTTACTTGATAAATTGGTCCCAAGTATTTAACTTTCTTGCTTACAAAATTCAAACACATTTTTAATCATCATCTGTAGCTTTATTATCAGTCATAGACATTATAGCTCCGAGGTTTTCTTCAGTTCCGTGTTTTAATCTCTCCCATATTAACTCGGCGATGGCTTTCTGTGTTCTCCTTTCTAATTTCTCTAGCTTCTTGGCAACGTCTCTCTTGAGATCCCAATCAGGTTTCCTCGGAGCTAAGCTAGATATGTCTAAATCTTGTAGCACCACCTGGAATTGAATATCATATTTTGTTATGAGCATCTTTTAGTACAAAATAACAGCTGTTGATCAGGAAATATATATTAACATTTTTTTATATGAATGTGGAATAGGTAACTTCTTTAGTGTGGTTAAAACAAGATTTAGTGTCGCGACACATCTGCGGAACGTACGGCACCGAAAGTTCAGCGGCTGAAGTGTCAGTCGCAATATTCAGTTGTTATGACAAACCTACGGTCAAAACGTGGCGTCTTGCTCAGCGCGCTACGCGACGGAAAGTTACGTGGCGTTGTCGCCAGTCTGTGTCGACACTTTATGGTGTGTGGTTGTGGTGACGTACACTGAATTGCCCAGAAAAATGGATTTAATTAGAATATTAGCTATTATACAGGGCTTAGAAGAAGAAGAAGAAGTAAAGAAGAAATCCTTTTGGGTGCATCCGCTAAATACAATGAGAATCCAGGAAGGTCAATTTCAAAAATATTCAAAGTACAGATCCTATCCTGATAAGTTTTTTCAATATTTTCGGATGTCGATTCAATCTTTTGATGATTTGCTATTTCTCTCTAGTAACGATATTTTGAAAAAATGTACTAGGTTCAGGGATTCTATTTCACCGACAGAACGATTAATGGTCACGATAAGGTAAGAAAATAAAAGATATATTGTGATTTTAATTGTTTATTTATATTACTTAGAAACGAAAAAACACTACATATACTTTAATATTTTTTACGTAAGCGCATATCACGCACCATTATTCACACGGTTCATTATCTAACAATGAAGTTTCATTATTTAATATCTCATCCAAGTCTTCAGTTGACAATTCTGTCATAGCAGGTGAACCGATATCAGTTGAACTATGTCTTTTAGTGATATCACCATGTGTATTTGAACTGTTGGAGGTACTCGCGATGCTGGTCGGACGGTACTCATAGGTATTATGTGCTCTAGTCGATGACGTTGGGGAGTATTCTGAAACCTGGTAGTTATACTTGATCCTCTTTATTGCGGACATTATTTCAAATTTGAATTCAAATTTTTCCCTATCGGTCATGGACCTCATGTCGGGTAACATAGAGAGTAAGAAATTCTTGTCAGGATCATCTGCAGTTTTGTCTACCGAATCAATTTTTTGTAATAAAGATTTTTGAAAGGGTGTAATTTTTTTGCGGTCTGACGCTGACAAGTTTGATGACGTTGATGCAGGCGGCGGTGGAGTACCAGTTGGAGGCGGCGGCAGCGTCCTCGAATTGTCGCTAATTAATTCATCGGGCAATTCAAGATTACCTTCTGTATCACGACTTTGTAGACTAACACTCAGAAAAGAAAGCATCTCGAAGTATGGAATAATTCTCTTCTTAGGCGCCGCACTGCCACTTCTCAAGTTTTGCTTTTTCTTTTCTCTCACATAGTAGTCCCTCAAATGTTTCCATTTCTTGGTTAAATCATCAACTGAAAGAAAAAAGTTATTGTACATAAAAATCACACTAATATAATAAATGTAAAAGTTTAATATGAAATAAATAGCTACCTAGTTAACCAATGATAATTTATGTTTAATTGTTTTTCAGATATTTGTCTACTGGGATGAACTTTCAAAGTTTAGCTCTGGATTTTTTAATGGGGCGCTCCACAATTGCCTTAATAGTCCAAGATACATGTATTGCGATTTGCAGTCAACAGAAATGCCTGAACCTACTGAAGAGATGTGGCTTGCTATAGCACAAAGATTTTACTCTTTGACAAACTTTCCTAATTGCATCGGTGCCCTGGATGGCAAGCACGTACGCATTAATTGCCCAGCACTATCTGGTTCTCGTTATTACAATTATAAAAAATATTTTTCCATTGTTTTGATGGCGCTGGCTGACGCAGATCTACGATTTTCCATGATTGATGTGGGTGCTTACGGTAAGGAGGGTGACAGTACTATTTTTAAAAAATCGAATTTAAGTATGAGACTGAGCAGAGGACTTTTAAATTTACCAACGAATAGAAAACTGCCCAATTCAAACGGTTCAAAGGTTCCCTTTGTAATCATTGGCGATGAAGCATTTGCACTTGACAAAAACTTAATGAGACCATTCCCGGGAACTACTATAGCTAAAGAAAAACGCATCTTTAATTATCGTCTTTGCCGAGCGCGAAGGACTGTAGAATGCGCATTTGGCGTACTTTGCAATAAATGGAGGGTTCTGCACACGCCACTTTTGGTAAACCCTAATTTTGCTACGCACATAGTAAAAGCAGCGTGCGTACTTCACAACTATGTCAGGAGGCGTGATGGATACAACTACAGGGATCAATTTTTCGAACACGGTTTAGATTCCATAGAGCCAGAATCAAGACTTCAAAACATATCAACGGGCACTACAGTAAGGCAAATATTTATGGAATATTTCAATAATGAGGGAAAAGTAATCTGGCAGGATCGATTTGTACAATAATCTTGTTTTAATAATTAATAATTAGAGAAAATTGTTCTTAAATAAATTTAAGAACTTACTTGTTTCATTTTTCTTTTTGGTAGTGTATGAACTCCAATCCTCGTTAAATTCTTGAGCAATTTGTTCCCATGCAAGTCTTTTTGCCAAACGATCGCTATACGATTTCTCACTTATGTTCCATAAACATGGTCGTAAATGAACTTGTAATATTAATTTTTCTGAATCAAACATATTTCTTGTCAAAAAACAACGTGTCTACAGCGAAGCCAACGAGCGAGTGTAAAGCGTGTGCGTGGCGTGCTATAGTACAGAAAGCGACGTTGCCGCTCTTCGCTACCGCCACGCGCGCGATGCACAACACTCGCCGAACGTTCAGCTACGCTCGCCGCCCGCCGAACTTTCGGTCGCGCAACGCGTCGCGTGATGTGTCGCTTGCTATGCAAAATACATAATACGCGTTTAAGCTGAAAAAATTGCCCGAAGGAAAGGTACGCACTACGCCGAACGCGGCGTAATTTCGGCTGATGTGTCATAGAGAACTTGAAATACACTGCGAGCGTATTTAGCCGAACGTTCGGCGCCGTAAGCTCCGCAGATGTGTCGCTACACTTAGGGCCGACCCACACGTACCACAACCACACATCGCAACGACAAAATGTCGTCGAGCAGTGGGCAGTGGTTACGTGTGAATGGTGTCGCTGCAGCTTTGTGGTTGCGTTGTGGTACCGACAAAATGCCGACGTGGTTGCGTTGTCGCCAATGGTCGCGATGTGGTTACGTACGAAAGTCAATGAAACGGAAGGGGGGAAGAGCGCGGGCGGTGTGCGCGCACTGTCGTTGCATTGACGAAACGTTGTGGTTGCAATGTGTTTGCGACGTGGTTGCGATGTGGTTGCGATGTGGTCGGCCGTGGTTGCGTCTGACAAGTTATCTGACAAGTGGTCGACAACGACTGCAAAATAATAATTAATAATAATAAATCTATGGACGCTTCACACCACGTCAGTCTGGCCCCGTGCTAAGTACCTGAAGGACTTGTGTTACAGGTACCAGACAACGGAAATATATTTAATACTTTTATACTATACATATATTTAAGATTTTTATTATATGATACACATATTTAATACACATCCATGACCCAAGAACTTTGAAAACTTTTTGTTCCGTCGGCGGGATTCGAACCTGCGACCCCAGGCTTGAGCTACCAACAGCCCACCAACTGAGCCACAGAGGTCGTCGAATGTGGTACATGTGAATGGTCCAGTTCATTTACAATACGAAATATACGCCTGACCATGTGGTGTAGTTGTGGTGTGGTCGTGGTTGTTGTGTGGTTGTGGTACGTGTGGGTTGGCTCTTAAAATGATGAATATAATAATTTGTAAAATAATATATTTTTGTGTAATGAAATTACACAAAAAATATATTATTTTACAAACATTTGTGGTATTATAACCATGAAGGTACAAATAAAGCTTCAATAATATCACCTGAGTACAATACTGTTTAAAAAATAATTGATGCAATCCAGTCCTTTTACTAACTTTAAAAAATCTAATATCGAAACCGGAAAACACGACTTTTCAGGAGAGCGAAAAAACAACTTTTTTTTTACAAATTCGTCTGTAACTTTTTATCATTTAGTCCGATCTTAAAGGTGTTTATGGCAAAGTTTCTTAGAATTTTGTCGGCTATATAACTATAAAAAAAATATTTTCGTAAATTTACGCGTTTAGAAAATAGCATGTCCCTTACATTAAAAAAATTTGCTTATTTGTCCCTTACAGCACTGTTTTTTTTTATGTCAACTATGCCATATCAAAGTAAGCACCAAGTTTAATATGAAACTGCGACACAAATATACTGTAAAGGACATAAAAAACTATGCTTTGGAGGAAGTTTGATGTAATATATTAAAATCTAACACAATAAGCCCACCACGACTGGCTTGTCTACCACATAAAGGATAGGATTTCCAGCAAAATAAGGGAACTTCGACAGACTGAAGCATTTCCCTTGGCACCGGGACTATTCCCATCTACACCCAGAGCCCCTTTAGACAAGGTGGAACTTTGCAAAACCACGTCTCTGCTCTTTTGTCCTACCGAAATCTGTATCCTGAGCCGAATAGAAGATGGATCTTCCTCCCTGTTCCACTCTGCGGCCTTTTTCTGTGAACCTGACCTAGCGATCGCACACCACAAGTCTAAATGTTCGTTGACCTGGCATTAAGCTTCTCATTTCACCTAATCAGGAGCTACTGTTCTCTTTTATCGCACCTGTCAAAGCTGTTTCACCAGTGCCCAGTCATGACCTTCACCTTCTATAACCTTCCATTTTATGTTGTTACGCCAGCTATTTCTATTATCGGCCACTCGAAGAGCGTCGCAGACAGTCGACTCAAGTGTGGTACGGATTTGATCAGACCAACAGCGGCTCCGCCGTCTTTTTCCCCTCAATCTTGCCAATAATCATGAGTTTTCTATACCATGGTTTCAAGGTTTCCTCCTTTTCTTTTGGTAATGTGTCTGAAATATTCTAAGATGCGTTATTAGACAGATGGTAGAGAGCCTTGTTTGTATGTTTAGTTGAGCCAGAATGGTTGGTCGGTTCTGAAAGCAGTTTATGGAATTCAGAGCATTTTCCTCCAGTACCCTCGACGGCGTCGATACGTCTGCGGTCTGCAGACTTCAGAGTCCATGTCTCGGATCATTAAAGACAGATGAATAATATGAGCACGTACACAAGTTTCCTCCTGGTTTTTAACGAAATCTTCCTGTCAAGCCAGGTTTTATGCATTTTGAGACATGGCGCCCTTAGTCATCCCAATTCTTCTACGTAAGTATATTTGGTTAACAGGAGCCATTGTTCGTAAAGATCAAAGACAAATTTGCTAACCACTTCCAATTTTACCGCGCCAGTCAAAGGCAGAGTGTTGCTTCTGTCTATGGCCATGTTTTTGGTTTCCCTTTATTAAATGTGAGGCCCAAGTTGTTGATCATTTGCTTCATTCTCTAAAACAGTTCTTGCATCTCGATTTCATTTGCAGCCAGGAGAGTATTGTCATCTTTAATGCTAGCTATATACAATTGACCGCATTACATGTGTATATCTAAAGGCTAAAGGTTTAGCTGAAACACTAAAACTTTATAAAAAACCTTAAACTTTTACGGATAATACTTTTACGGATAATACTTTTTGAGTAGGTGCAAAAAATTATCTTCTTGCTTGAAAAATGATATTTAAAATTATTAAGGTAAGGGACAAATTTTAGTGAAGCTATGACAATTATTATGTATCAATTCTTAACGTAAAGGACATGTTAAAAGAATTGTATTAAGCTAAAGGTTAGCGTTAGGGACTGAATTTTATTTAAAAAGCATTTATGTTATTTTTTTAACACGTAAAAATATTTACATCTGTTAAATCAATTTTTTTAGGAAAAAACCTGTCTAGAGTTTAAAAAATGTGTACTGTAAGGGAATTTTTTTTAACGATAGAAGAATTTCAAGTATGCCAAACGATAGAGCTCGAAATTCTGAATTCAATGATATATATAACTCATTTTTGCCATAATGTCCCTTACGTTAAGTGATATTTCCGGTGTCAATATTATAAATGTTTGTATGTCTTTCTGTCTGTTAGCTCATCACTCACAAACCACTGAACCAAAATTGTTGAAATTTAGTACGGAGATACTTTCAGTCCCAAGAACAGATATAGGCTACTTTTTATCCTGGCAAATCGAACAGTATTTTGACGCCACCGAATTACAGGCTTCATCCAGTGTACTATAAAATTCAATCTTACTAACCTTTTCTTTACCAGCCTCTAAGAGATCCTTGACTTGTTCGTCTACAGCGGGTGGCTCTGCATCAGCTAACTTTACCTCTTGTAAACTTTCGTCTTGTGGTTTGTAACTTCTGAATTTAGGTCTGGAATATGTTGACATAAATATTAAATTCGAATTATTTATTATGGTTATAAATGATATCATGATATTATAATGTTATTTAATATTGTCTAATCAAGAAGTATTATGTCAATTTAAGTTGTTTTGATTCATGCATTCCTACAATAATTTGTGGACTTAATAATCTTTGTAAGTGGGCTATAGGTCTCTTTAAAAGGCTAGATGAAGAGGATGAAGACAATGTTTTGGTAGAACACTTACTTAGGAAGTTGTACAGCATCAGACTTGGAACTTGAACTATCATCATTAGTGTTTTTACGCTTAAGGTTTTTGAGTCTCTCTTTCCTTTTCAGGGCTTGTTCTTCTAAGCTTCCAACTCCATCCATTGTGTCAGCTATCACCATACTATTGTATTTATATGACTATGTAATAAATACCTAGTTAAAAATATTTGGTTTGTTTGTTACAAACTTTCTGTTAACACTGTCTAAGTAATTTGTATGTTTTGTAATAAACACAATGTTTAGGGCGTTTTATAGATCTAATTATATTATCTACTAAATTAAGCTATCAAAATAATATCGCCTTTTACAATATTGCAAATAAAATTCCACAAAACACCAAATTTCAACCATGCATTTTCTTCTTCTCCTTCAACATAAATAATAGTGATGTAAAAATTAATCGAATATTGAAAAAATCGATTAAAAATCGATATTTTTTTTAATAAGAATCGATTTTCATACGCGATTTTTATGTCATGCAAAATCCGACATTACTTTTGGAGTTTGGACAGTGGACTTCTGGCTTGAAAGTCGGAGTCGGAGCCCCGAATGCGAACTGCTAAAGTTGAAAGTTCATAACTTCATTATTTACAATGTGTTCATACTATCATAGCTCCATAATATTTTATATTACATTGACGCCATCTGTGCATCTATAACACCTCCGTGGTCCAGTGGTTCAGAGCTCGGCTCTTGATTAGGAGGTCGTGGGTTCGATTCCCGCGTTGGAAACATGTTATTTCCAAGTTTGGTTAAGACAATGTAGGCTGATCACCTGATTGTCTGACAAGTAAAATGATCCATGCGTCGGATGGGCATATAAAAAGTTGGTCCTGCGCTTGCAGGTCTCTCGCCAGTCGTGTCGACTGTCGGGGTTATGAGAGTAAAAGGAATAGAGAGTGCTCTGCGTAACTGGCCTTGGTTTCAATAAAACAAAGTCATTTTTAGGGTTCCCTAGTCAACAAGGAACCCTTATAGTTTCGGTCTGTCCGTCCGTCTGTCCGTCTGTCCGTCTGTCTGTCTGCTTGTCCGCGGTTTTTCTGAGAGACTATAGGACCTACAAAGCTGCAATTTGGCATGAATGCACATATTAATGAAGCCAACAAAATGGTACATAAAATAATAAATAAATATTTTTTTTAATGGTACCTCCCCTACACATCAAGCGGGGTTGAATTTTTTTTTCGCGCCCACCCCATCGTATGGGGTGTCGTTGAATAGGTTTTTTAAAAATATTATGAGTATTCATAGATCATTTTCCGATTTAGGGATCCGTTTGTGAAATATTAAGTTTTAAAGTGGAAAAAATCGTTAGAGTCCAGTGTCCCTTCTACCAGCTAAACGGTAGTTTCTGGAAATCTGAAAAAATTCACGGAAGTAGGAAATATGGTGAATTTAAAAGGAAAACTATCACGGATAAGAAGACTTCGTAAGTTATTGAGTAATAGACGATCAACTAAAAAAAAATTTTTTCGGCGAAGTATAAAGGGACTCTTCGTTCCAATTCCTTTAAAAGCAACTGATATGATGTTATTAGTAGTGTAAAACACGTTATAAAATAATTATGTACATTCATTGACCATACACAAATAGAAAGAAAAATACGGTACTACGGAACCCTATATTGCGCGTGGCTCGACATGCACTTGGCCGGTTTTTTTCACTCATGTCCCTTTGTTCCCTTTAATCTTTAAAAGTATGCAATGGATTTTGATGATTCTTTCAGTGTTAGATAGCCTATTTATCGAGGAAGGTTATAGGCTATATTTTATCACGCTAAGACTAATGGGAGCGAAGAAATAGAGGAAAATGAGGAAAAAACGGGGAAAATTATTTGAAAGGGCTAACTTGAACGCGCTAATCTCAGGAACTACTGGTCCGATTTGAAAAATTATTTCATCGTTAGATAGCCCATTTATTGAGGAAGTCTACAGGCAATATTTTATCACGCTAAGACTAATAGGAGAATGTGAAAAAAAGGGGGAAATTATTTGAAAGGGTTTATCTCGCGAATTACTGGAGCAATTTTTATGTTATTTGGCACAGATAAGAAGTAGACCACAGTCCACGTGAAGGATCATAGGCTATCCATTTTAATCATTTTTTCAGTGGCTATATATTTTATACCCGTGCGACGCCGGGGAGGGTCGCTAGTTTATTTATGATGGCGTTCCTTCTGTGCTTTAGAAACAGTTTAGTTGATTCATTTAAATTTTTTTTATTAAATAAGGGGGCAAACGAGCAAACGGGTCACCTGATGGTAAGCAACTACCGTCGCCCATGGACACTCGCAACATCAGAAGAGCTGCAGGTGGGTTGCCGGCCTTATAAAAGGGAATACGCTCTTTTCTTGAAGGTTTGCAGGTCGTATAGGTCCAGAAATACTGCTGGTGACAGTTCGTTCCAGAGTTTTTCAGTGAGCGGCAGAAAGTTACGCGAAAAACGCACTGTGGAAGACTGCCACTCATTAAGGTGATCAATGAAACTATTTGGCCTCTTTACTTACCTACAGCACAGTATTACAATATTTAAATACTAGCTGTTGCCCGCGACTTCGTCCGCGTGGACTTTAGTTTATAGTTGTTCCCGTACATCGATTGAATAGTTAACGCACAAATCATAAAAGTATATTGTGTGGGACAATACTTTTATGATATGATAGATGTTCTGCTTGGCTTCGCCCGCCTAATTTAGGAATGTAACGGAAACCGTAAATTTTTCCACAAAAAACGAAACCTATTTCCTTTCACATTACAATATACCATTCTTTATGTGTGCCAAATAACATAAAAATTGCTCCAGTGCGTTCAAATAAGCCCTTTCAAATAATTTCCCCCGTTTTTTCCACACTTTCCTCTATTTCTTCGCTCCTATTAGTCTTAGCGCAATAAGGTATAGCCTATAGCCTTTCTCAATACATAGACTATCTAACACTGAAAGAGTTTTTCAAATCGGACCAGTAGTTCCTGCGATTAGCGCGTTCAAATGAGCCCTTTTAAATAATTTCCCCCCGTTTTTTCCACATTTTCCTCTATTTCTTTGCTCCTATTAATTTTAGCGTGATAAAATATAGCCTATAGCCTTCCTTGATAAAAAGGATATCTAACACTGAAATAATTTTTCAAATCGGACCAGTAGTTCCTGAGATTAGCGCGTTCAAACAAACAAACAAACTCTTCCCAATTATAATAATATTAGTAGGGCAGTTCCATGTAAAAGTCTACCATAGACTAAGAAAATAACTACCTGATTTTGGTAATAAAAATACTTAATTGTAGTCACAGCATTGTGATAAGTACTATTAAGATTTTATAGAAGCAACAATTTCTAAGCATTACTTTTCTAGCAAAGCTGCCGTTTATGAGATGATGTCGTGAGCTCGGCTAAGTGTGGTTTTGTGTGATGAAGTTCTGACTTAGTTTTCACGTAATGTATTTTAAATTCTTGTCATATTTTGTAACACATTGATTGTTCAAACAATTAAATACCGATATAGCTTTTGAGATTCGAGAAAATTCATTTTTATAATAAGCTTGTAAGATCACAGTGTCGAGTTGTAGTGTCGGTCACATAAAAAACATTATATTTTTTGTCTTTAACTACAGTAAAATTACTTTTACATGAATCAAATTACAAACTTTCCTACGTGACGGCGTTACTCAAATGATACCGGCATTAAAATTCTGCCATCTTTTTTTAAAACACCTAAACTCAAAAAAATTTTTTTGTAATGTCCGTCACATTATAGAGTTGATCACGCCCAAAAGTAGCGTTTTGTTTGTTGTTTTTGCTGATAGATGGCAAAAATAGCTATATAGAAAGCAGAGAGAGAAGGAGTAAGCTAAATTATTATTTTAAGAACCTGCCAGACCACCTCAAAGTCAAATAAAATCCAAAATTTAGCGATGTCTGGAAATGGGAAGCAATTGTTACAAAAATCTGGCAGTAGAATATGAGATTCTTATAGATATCACAAGAAAATAAAATAAAATGATTGGTCTTTAAACTTCATTGAAGGTAAGGTTGACCTGCAGAACTGGAAACCTTCTAAAATAATAGCGACCGAAGTGGAATAACATTTAGAAAGCTAGGATAAGTGGAATAAGCGCTTTACTTGTATTATCGAAGCAACTTACTTCTCAGAAGTAATGTCAAATGTGTGCCTTACGCTCTGGAGTTAGGGTTGAATTTGTTATGTTCAATTTTGGTGACATTGGTGACCCTGACGTGGTAATGATGATGAATGTAATTTGCATAGTAGCATATGCTTTCAGTTCTAAAAACAGCGCCTAGGCCCCCAAACTTGTATCTTTAAGGAATCCGGAGTTCTCTTAGTATCTTCGGAACCATAGTATACTTTGGTGCAAAATCTTGCGTTTTGGTAGTACCTATATGCTTAGGATGCTTCTTATAAAACCAAAATCACCATAATATCTTTCCATATAAATTTTGAGGAGTTTGAGGGTGATTACTCATGGATCCCATCATCAGATCACCACTTTTGTGAACATGGTACCAAATTGGAGTGAAATCTAATACTTATAACAAAACAAAAATTTTGAAAATCGGTCGCAAACGGTGGAATGATCGTTGAACATACAAAAAATATATATCTATCCACAGCCGAACATATAACCTCCTCCTTTTTGGAAGTTGGTTAAAAATGCGTTATGCTGATGAAAAAACCAATGTTGTAGTTCACGAATAATTTCTTATCTTGTATTAGAATTAATTACATAACGTTGATCCAATTCATGATTTTCATCACCAATAAAATAAATTAGCAAAAATTGATGATCAGCGTCGGGGTACGGCAATAACGAACCAACTTGATAAATCTGGCCCTGAATCTGTAATATGTACCTATGCAATTTTAGGTTGTTGGATAAGAATTTTTATAAAACCATCGAATACTTTATGATTAAGATTGATATAAACATGGGACAATTTCCAGTTGAAAAAATAATAATTTCACTATTTTAAGATAGTTATAATAAAGCTTTCTGTAAAGACTTATGTGTTCTGCTCAGTGACTTTGGATCCAGGATACACCATCATAATATGAAAACTCATAATCAGCTGACTTTATTACCACTACAGAATTTCTTAAAAAACTCCAAGCATATTATACTACTGTATATAGTATATAGGTATATAGAGTTTATCAAGCAATGCTGAAAATTACATGTTCATCTCTAATACTTAGGCTCTAGAGTTCTGGGGCCCTACCATGAGCTCTTATAGCAGTATTACTTTAATATTACTTTAGAATTTCGCATAAACAAACATGATCTCTATTTATATTAACATAGCTATGTTTTTTGTTTGTGCGCAATCTGAAAGTAATACTGCTATAAGATGTCATGGTAGGGGGCCTGTTCTCTGACTTTCGTTTTATTATTATAGCACTAATTCCGCATGGAAACTCATCATAAAAAATATTCATAAGCCACTTAAAACTACATTAATAGATCTGTTTGTTCTAATTTTGAAAGACTCTCCTATACAATATAGGTATTTACCTACATATTTCATAGATCCCGTGATCAAATTGCTATTTTAGTAGCCGCACAAGGGTCAATACTCAATCCATATCCATACTTCCATACTAATATTATAAATGCGAAAGTGTGTCTGTCTGTCTGTCTGTCTACCTGTCTGTCTGTTACCTCTTCACGCTCAAACCGCTGAACCGATTCTGCTGAAATTTGGCATGGGGATACTTTGAGTCCCGGGAAAGGACATAGGATAGTTTTTATCCCGGAAAATGTACGGTTTCTGCATGATAAACTTATTTTGGCGCAACGGAGTTGCGGGCGTCATCTGGTTTATTACTAAGTCAAAGCGCATCGAAATGACTCACTAATATTGAACATAACAAATTCAAACTTAAAGTATCGTTTTCACAGAGCCAGTACTGGCTGGCAATAAGACTGGCAGCCAGTATTGGCTTTGGTATATGCCGCGTTTAAACAGTTTTTCAAGCCAGGCCAAACTGTTCACACGCGGCAAATACCAAGCCAATACTGGCTGCCAGTCTTATTGGCAGCCAGTACTGGCTCTGTGAAAACTATACTTAAGGTTTGAATTTGTTATGTTCAATATAAGTGAGTCAGAGCGTAACGCACACAGTCACGTGACATTGGTGACCCTGATGTAGTAGTGATGATGATGGTGATGATGATGATGAATGTAATTTGCATAGTAGCATATGCTTTCAGTTCATAAGGCAGCGCCCCAACCCCCAAACTTGTATCTATAAGGAGTTCGGAGTTCTGTTCAGCACCATCGAACCATGGTATATCTTGGTTTTGGTAACATATGCCTGGAATACTTCATACAAAAGCAAAATGTTTTCATTTAAATTTTGAGGAGTTCCCTCGACTACTCCTGGATCCACTCAACCGATTTTGTGCAAACTTCACATAAAACATCTACTGAATAGTCCGAACAAACCCTGAAAATTTGGTTTGGATAGGTGTGCCCCTTCTTGAGTTATAAAGTGACAACGAAAATTGCCACTTATTTTTATATATTATGATGTATATGGCGTTTATTTTGGAACAATTAAAAAAATTAGCAAAAAAATCGATTTATATTAAAAAGTCGATTATTTTCCTAAGAAAAATCGATTATTTATTAATCGATTTTTTATTACTTAAAAACATCGATTATTTAAAAATCGATTTTTTGTCTGCAAAGTCACATCCCTAATAAATAATTGTGTGTTCCGAATCTAGATAGGTTAAGAAATAGCCTATTTGATCACCATGACGTCAGATGGACTGTAATTATACTATTTTTAGTTTAGGAACATAGCTATAATTACCAAAATTCAAATGTACCGACTACCGACTTGCAAACCGGACGTGTCCGGTTTGTCGCTTGTAACATATTCTGCAATAAAGGAAAAAAAATAACTGTCAAAAACCAACGAAGACGAAGAAGTACTTATTTTGAAATAATTTTTTCACGCTCAAATTTTAGCAATTATTGCTATAATTTGAGCGCGAAAAACAATGGGTACTTAACCCATCCAATGCCAAATGTATTACAGTTTAGGTACGAAGTCTTATAATAATTTTCATGCGATTTTTGAAGTGAAGACTTCTTTAGCGGCGTTGAGCACTTGTGGGCTGGGTAAAAACTGTGAAACTCGCGATAGATTTTCGTTTTGATCGAAAAACCATACAAAACGCGTAAGACGGTTGGAGAGTAGTTCGAACTCGAACTCAATTTGAAACTTGATCGAAACTTGATCGAAACTTGATCGAAACCTTGATCGAAACTTTATCGAAACTTGATCGAAACTTGATCGAAACTTGATCGAAACTTGATCGAAACTTGATCAAAACTTGATCGAAACTTTATCGAAACTTTATCGAAACTTGATCGAAACTTGATCGAAACTTGATCGAAACTTGACCGAAACCTTGATCGAAACCTGATCGAAACTTGATCGAAACTTGATCGAAACCTTGATCGAAACCTTGATCGAAACTTGATCGAAACTTGATCGAAACTTGTTCAAAACTTGATCGAAACTTGATCGAAACTTGATCGAAACTTGATCGAAACCTTGATCGAAACCTTGATCGAAACTTGATCGAAACAACTTGATTGACGATTTTTTAAAAATCGATTTTCATAAAAAATGGGTTAAAAAAATGCACAACGTTAATAATCAAGTTTTCACTTCTGCCGGCACTCCCGGAGTGCAACCAGTCTTTTTTTAGATTTTGTTTTTAAAACTACACATAAGTACGCAAAAGTTTTTCTCAGGGCTAACCAACAGCTGTTCTTTTCAGAGCTAAACAACGAAAAATGAATATACAATAACAATAATAATATCTATAATATCTATAATATCTATGGACGCTTCACACCACGTCAGTCTGGCCCCGTGGTAAGTACCTGAAGGACTTGTGTTACAGGTACCAGACAACGGAAATATATTTAATACTTTTATACTATACATATATTTAAGATTTTTATTATATGATACACATATTTAATACACATCCATGACCCAGGAACTTCATAAACTTTTTTTTTTGTTCCGTCGGCGGGACTCGAACCCGCGACCTCCGGCTTGAGCTACCAACGCGCTCACCACTGCGCCACTGAGGTCGTATATAAATCAAAACTGCTGATTCGATTTTAATATTTTTTTCAGTGGCTATATATTTATAGCGACCCGCCCCGGCTTCGCACGGGTATACCGTGCGAAGCCGGGGCGGGTCGCTATGTTAAATATTTTCGTATGAGAAAATGATTTTGGTATTACTCATTATGTATGAGAATTTCGAGGGTAGCCCGGCCCCATAAGTCTATAGGAGGGATAATGATTACTGCAGTGGTCCCAAACCTTTTTTTCATGCGGGCTACAAACATGTTTTGTTCTTGGTGTCGCGGGCCACAACAAACATTTTTTAGGGTTAAAAAATTATTCTTAAAAATTAACGATTTAAAAGTAGAAAAAATTTAAGGATAATCACGTAGACTACGTTATTTTGCCGGTGGGCGTGAATTTCAAAATTGTTAAGCATGGCGCGGGCCACAAATAAAGTCCCGGCGGGCCGCCGGTTGGGGATAGCGGGATTACTGAGTACCTAATGACCACAGATTAATAGTATACCTCCATGCCAATGACTTATTTAGAGATCTTTGCTACATGCTAATGATTATTTAATTTTTTTCTCTGTAAATATGGGTAGGTAATGACTAATGAGTAGGTATACTTACGTTTCGTTAGAGATAAACTACGAAAGCATGGCGCGCCCCTCCAAAATTCAAAACATTTGAAGTGCGTTGTCAAACGTTTGAAGTGCGTTGACTTGCGCGGTCGGCTAGTTATGATATAAGAAACAGTGAAATATTACGAGTACAGACAAGTGGCAAGCGATTGTCGTAAACGTCGTGGCTGGTTGATTGGTTGAATACTTACAACTATAGGTCTATCAGAATCTGATGGCAAAAAGTGAAAAAATAAATTGACTCTAGCAATACCGGGGTAATAGGAATAAAACATTTTCATCCCTTTTTTTATTCTTTTAGCGGCTTATTTTGTGTGTGAAACATGAAAATATAAAAATTTATCCAATGATCAAGAATATTTTTTAAAAATCTGCTGTCAAAAATTGCCATTGCAGATTCTGGTACACCTATACATACAATGTTTCATAAGGATGTGACTACACACATTGAAACAGTAATTTGGAGGGGCGCGCCATGTTATCGTAGCTTATCTCTACGCTGAAATCAATCTACGAAGCGGAAAACTTGCATATTTTTTTTTTTTAATTAAAACTTTCAAATCAAAACTGGATTAAAACTATCCTAGGTTCTTTTTTAGTACTCGGTACTAAATTTTATCAAAACCAGTTCAGCGGCTTATTTTTCTTACTAGTTTATCGCGAAGGAACCGTACATTTTGCCGGGATGAAACATCATCATCAACATCAAATTCCATTAACTCCGTTCAGCGGTTTATACGTGAAGAGATAATAGGCAGACAGACACCCTTTCGCACGGGCGTATATATATATATATAGCTTTGATAAGGGGGGGGGGGGTCCCTAACATAAAAAAGCGGCCAAGTGCGAGTTGGACTCGCCCATGAAGGGTTCCGCAGCAGCAAATAGGTAACGTCGACCTATGCAAAGAACAAAGTTCTATTTGAATATAGCACCAAAGTACTTCTATTGTATTTTTTACTGTTAACGGACCTCTACATTTCACAAAAAAAATGTTACGTAGTTTCGAAGATAGCAGTCGAACAAAGGCCTATTTAGTTTTGCTCTCCAAAGAACAATGTCCCAGCTCCATATGTGTTGTTAACCACTGTCCGGTGGACGCGAGCTAAGCGCGCGGTGTGGGTGACATCGACAGATGTGATCATATTCTACGAAGACAAGGCCGCGCGCACGATTCTGCGAAAGTTTGCTATTTACGTATTTTTTCATAAATGTAACTATATTTTCCTATTTAAAATGAAACCAACATGCTCGAAACACATGCTAAATATGCTATTTAAGTCGCATAGTGAAAATAATGATTGTGCTACAATAGACTCTGCTGGGATGAATAATGGAGAAATTGATATTCCTGGTAAAGGAATTAAACTTTAGTTATTTAGATTTATAATTGAATTACATACATATATATAGATTACCCTCAAATGGTTTTTTGTAATATTTCTTGAATAGATATTTTTTTAAAGCCAAAATAGTCAGATGAACGGTTCCATATTCAAATAGAACTTTGTTCTATGGAAATTATTAGATCTTATTGAAAAGCGTAAAAAATTGAATTTCAATTCATTTAGTCTTTAAAAAAATATATTAAATATCATGATAATCAATGAGTTTTGTGTATTTTTTTATACTTGTTACTTTATTAGTCGGAAGTTATGTATAAAATATAGGGTCTATATGCAAATGTTACTTTGTTTGACGGAACTCATTTTGAAATCGTGAGGTCTATTTATGAATGAAATCTTGTTCTCGGTTATTACATTAAGATAAGCCTTTGTTCTACTTAAAAACTATTTAAATCTCAATAAATATTTATATATTTTTATATTAAATATTAATATATAAAAATTTATATATATATATATATTTCCACTTTTTTGTTCTGTTATTTGTAACGATGTTTTATTTTCATTCGTTTTTGTTTGCAGAAAATGTCACAAATAGGTAAACTTTCAGTTTTTTTCATGAATCACGGCCATTTTCTATATCACCGCTTCCACAGGGGGTTGAAAATATTGATCGAGAGATACCTGAGGTACGGGATGGCGTTTAAGGTGCCGGTTGGCAGCGGGCGACATGAAGTAACCGCAGACGACGTATCGCAGCGACACTACTGGTTTGTAATATATTTCTATGAAATACCCTCCACAGCTAGCGACACGAAGCTAGCGACACTTATTCACCGCTTCGTTTGCTGGTTCACCGGGCAATGTACATTGTACAGAGTACCCTTATGAAGTCCGAATTATATGACACAAAATAACCTTTTTGAACTAAAAATGCATATCAATATTAAAATTTGGAATAAAAATACAAAATTAAAGTGTCATGAAATAGTTTAAGAGAAGTATTCATGGATAATTCAGAACCTTACAAGCTGTTGTATAAATATGATCTTAACGAAATACCGTAGACTACAAACCGATTTTATTACGCTCTAATACCCGCCGTAATGCCCTTTCTTCTGTACTAATCTTAGAGCAAGCTTACAAAAAGCCAAGATAAACATAAGGTTCTGATGCGTTTACTTGTTCAGGCGACAATAATAACGCTAATCTATACTAATATTATAATTTGTTTGTTTGTTTCTATTATTTGTTTGAACGCGCTAATCTCAGGAACTACTTATCCGATTTGAAAAATTCTTTCAGTGTCAGTTAGCCCATTTATCGAGAAGGCTATATGCTATAAATATCATATTGTCACGCTAAGACCCTTACCTTCCTATCCTACCTACTCTACCTACCCTTAAAACCCGTGCCCTTAAAAATGTCGTGACCCAGGAAAACATGAATTCATTTTTATATAATATAATTAATATATTATATCTACTTATTTAAAGCTCGATGATTTTTTAGTTCCTTTGAGATTACGTAATAACCTAACGATTAAAAATATTTATTTACCTAACTGCCGCACTCAGAGTGGCACATTAATTAAGTACTTAAATGTAATTAATTCAAAATTTTGACATAAGCCCCATACATTATATTCTGTCAAACTCTTCATTAAATTGAAGGTTCATCATAATAAAATGTCTCTGAGTACGGTTAGATTATTATGTTGCATGACTGTGATTATTTATTACTTAATAAATAATGTATATATTTTTAATCATTCATTTTATTGTGTACTTTTTATACCCTTTAACAAATAAAACCATTTTAGCGATCAGAATTTACATAGAATAAAGTTTTAATTACACTTGGTACCAGCACTCTTTCCAAGAACAAGGTTTCACTTGTATATATGACACACATTTGTACAGTGATTTCCGCAATAAATGGTCATATGTGAATATATAAACTGCTACGTCGCCTCCAGAGTCCAGTGAGTCTTTCATGCAAGTTTAGATGCACCTGCACTGCACATTTCCCCGCGCCCTGCGACGAACTACGAAGTACGAACGCATCGCGGTACCTAGTACCTACTCTGCCTACGGACACGCACCCGGCTCCACAGTCCACAGTGTAATAATAATTATTATTATACTGTGAATAGAAAAAAAACCATGTAGGTACCTCGCCGATTAAAATCAATGCGGTACATAATATAATATTTAATATTGTCGATTGGACAAGTATTAGATGAATAGTAACGGGGGGGGCCCGGACCCCCAGGACCCCCCCCTTATATACGCCCATGCTCTTTCGCATTTAATTTTATAATAATATTAACATTAGGCACATGGTACCTTAGACCTGCAGCTGTTGATTTACGAAGGATGATAGGTAAAACAAAAACATTTTTTATGTTTATTTTATTAAGTACAATATTTACAAAAATAATTGACTGTCCATAGTAACTCTAATACTTAAGTATGCATTAAAGTAAATTAAAGTATAGTTACGAATAACGATTTTCTTCTTAATATTTAAGTATCTAGGTTATAGGTATGTATTTGTACGAAGCCGTTTCGAGAAGCAACACGTAGCACCATGAATCGTGATCAGAGTGATCACAAACAAGTTGAACTTTGTATAATTAATAATTATGTAAATTATGAAATACTGTTGTGAATGAACTAGAAAATTTCGTCTTTCGTTAAAATGTAGAGCGAGCTCTATTAAAGTTATTGATTTATTATATAGTTTATTCTAGTTTAATATACTTACTACTTATGGCAGTTTAAATGTAAAATAAATAATTCTCTATACATTCTATACAAATAACTTTAAATTAACACTTGGTAGTAATGTGTATAAATCTATAACAAAATCTATGCGTGTTTAGGAAGGTATAAAAATCTTAAACCATCTAAAAATTGCTAGACCTGCCCATCTAGCATACGCCAACGAGAAAATTTTGTCTACACGTTTTCTCGATGTTTGATGGCGTTTCTCTTCATCTCTATTGATCCTAACATGACAATTTTTTTCTCGTGTAGATCTGTCATCAAAATCTATAGACATAATGTCAAAAAATGATTTTGACATTATGTCGTTATCGACAATATACACACGAGAGTGAGATATCTCGAGATTTTCTCGTTTGCGCATCTTAGGCCGGCAGCCGGCCTAAGATGCGCAAAGAAGGACACACATAGTTGATAAAACCAATTTTTTTAACTAGACCTAGTAAATACTCAATAAGATTAAAGATAAACCCCTAAACATAAAGTCAAGAAGATCGTAGATTCGTATTATTAAAAAAATACAATAATTATAATTATTTTATAGTGACCTACATTCGTTATACAATAAACTGCAAGTATCCAAAATATTACAATTTTGAAATGATTGTTGTTCGACTTTCAATTTCAAGTAGTTAATATTGACGGGTATCGTGAATGTATCTCTACAACTTTCAAGAACGTGATTAATCCACCTCATTATTGTGAAGATGAAATCGGTACAAATTACTGTATTAATGTTCAAGAAAATTTCTCACAAGCTCTATTATATACTAAAGATGGCTGATACAAAGTTAGTAACTGTGTGTATCTCGGTGTATCATAACTAATGTATGGAAAGATTGTTTGGGCAAAAATCATGTTTTGTTTATGTTAGAGTAACACATAAAACAAGCTACAAAACATGTCCGTAATGTTTATAACTTACATTATAAAGTAAACTGTTTCATTTATAAAATTAGTACTTTTGCAGGCACTCCTATCGTATAATAGGTTGACTATTTCATTTCTGATACAATATACAAGTCACTTCATAAGATACTTCTGATGTGTCTTCTGCTATCGAACGGCCCGTTGATATTATTGACTGGAACCCCGTGGTTTAAGGATAGAACCTTAGACACGATGTTCAGATCTTCATGCGCTCGCCCGTGAATGCCTCTCTGTGCCAACAACTGTTTCAGTTCGTAGTCAGAATTGAACTGGTTGGGTCTGTTTCCTGGAAAAAATCTGTTGTTGTTCACGTTGTTAGGGTTAAAATTGTGGAATCTGTTGTTGTTCGCGTTGTTAGAGTTAAAATTGTTGTTCTGGAAGTTTCCGAAGTTTCCCACGCCGCTCTCCTGACGAAAGACGCGATTGCTCTGTCTCTGTGGTAAGTCGTCGAAAGCAGTCAACTGGTTTAGGTTTGTAGCCTGGTTGAAGGCTACAGTTGGTTTCGGTCGAAGAAACGTATCTATTCCTTGCGGGAGATGATTTTGTTGTAATGGAAACTGATTTTGTTGTTGATTCCGTAAATGCAAAAGGAAGTCTACGGCTTCTCTGTTGGGCAATTGCTGCTGATTCGCAATGATATTACTTTGATCCAAGGTGACGCTCTTTTGAATTGAAACTTGAGAACTTAAGGGCAATGGATTGTTTGTGGGAATGGCATTATTCGGCAGTGGGTTGTTTAGAACGGGCGGTTGAAAGTTATTCAAGTTCGCATTGTTCCTTTGTTGTTCAAGTTGGAGTCGATTTAGCCTTTCTTGCTCTAACAACAATTGCTGCTGCCTCTGAGCCTCTTTCTGTTGTATCAGCAATTGTTGCTGTCTCAATATCTGCTCCTGCTGTCTCTGGTGGAACTGCAACAGTTTCAGTTGCTCTTCTAGAATACGCTGTTTTTCTTCTAGTTCTCTCTGTAGACTTAACTGTAGAGAAATGTAATCATTTTGCCCCTTGTTAGGGTTATTGGTGAGGAAATTCGAGGAGCCAGCCAGTTTCAGGTCTTGGTTGTTGTTGGTCTGTTGGTAGATAGGGAAAACATTTTTCGGGACGCCGTTGGCATCTTGTTGGACTGTGAAAGCTGCAACTAGCGGAGCCTGATAAACTTGCACGTCTTTCTTATCTACCTCTTCGATGTTCTCTCCATCATCATTATGCGTCGGTTTTGGGGTTGTCGTCGTTGTTGTTGTTGTAGTGGTGGAGGTTGTTGTTGATGTTCTGAAGGGTTTAAAATTCGAATACTTGTGGTTTCCCTTGGTGAAACTAGTGGATGATTTTGGTGTGCTCTGAATACTTCTCACTTGCTGTGAACTGGCTGCAGTTTCTCTCGCTTGTAGGATTTCCGCATAAGGATCCTTCGTTGGTAGGGTTGAATCGCCGTTCACGTTCTCTACATTGCCCGTTGTTGAGCTTAAAATAGATATTTTCTTATCTACCTTAAACGGTGATGTGTTTGAACCCTGAGTGAATGCTTCTTGACCATTTACGATGAAGGAATGGATTTTGATATTTTCTTTGCCAGTTTCTGTTGCGTAGGAGTCAGTGTTGGAGCCATCACTCGTAGTTTCATCGGATGAATCCAGATCGGTCGTGATGCTTGCATTTTCTTCTAGGTCACTCAGGGCTTTCAGAAGCGCCTTTCTAATGTAAGGATCTAAGCGAGCGGAAGGTTTGGTTTCAATGATGTTCAGCTGGTCCTCATATTTATCTTTGCTTGTTGTCTCCTCGGCAACGGACAAAGATAATACGGTGACGAGCACAAACGCTGCTACCTGAAACGAAAAAAGATAATATTATTTTTTTGCTAACGTCATTTCATGGGTTTGAGTGGACAGCATAATATTTCAAGCGAATATGATAGCTCCAGATCTAGGCTACTTTCGAGGTAAGATAATCAGGATGTTAATAACCGGTACGCGTTTTAAAGTTCTTGTGAAAAGTTACTTGGGCCTTAAACTCAGTAATTAAGTAAAGTAAATAGTGAGTTAAAGTTTAACAATAGAGTCGCTTCCGTTACCACGACTGTTTACCCTTTGCTCGCGTTACATGGCGACGTAGAACAATGTCTGTTGATGTTTTGCCGTTGTGTAATGATACTATGCACTTGCGGTTTCAAATTGGAATACTTTGACATTTTATAATCTGGTTAAACTTGGTTTATGTTGCCCTACGGCGAAAGAACGTGATTTCGATGACTTTTAACAATATTATTTACCACTAGCTTTTGTCCGCGGCTTCGCTCGCGTTAAGAAGTATTATTATAAATTAGGTATTAAAGTCTCAGCCCGACCGGTTAAAATTAACAAAGTTTCACACAAACTTTCATCACCTATTTTATCCCCTTGGGGGTAGAATTGACCCTATTTATGCAAAATGAGTCCAATCCACACCATTGCCAAAATTGAGTTAATAATGCAGAAGTATTCCAAAATGGACCTTTTATCGACCCTATGAAGAAATCTAACAATTTTGGCAGAACAGAACATTTTCACAACAAAGTTACCAACTAACAGATTAATGAGTATTGTGTTTTTTTAAGAATCATGCGGCTTGGTTCTCGTTTGCATATTAAAAAAGGCTTGCTTCTCAATATTTTACAAAGACTCACGTCAGTCACGTGGCTGGTTTTTTGTTGATATAAAGGCGACGGGTCATTGTGACCCAGCCCCGACACGACACAAAATTACTCCTGCGTAACTGGCCTGGTTTTATTGAAACCAGAGTGGCCGTGTGTATTGCGCACACACTTGGGCACTATAAAATTACTCTTGCATAACTGGTCGTTACTACACGATAGAGGGGAAAAATCCAGGAAGAACAAGCCGAAGAACCCCATATCCAGGACAAACAGTTGCCGAGTTATAAGCTCTCAAAGTTTGACATTGACAGCTCGGCAACTGTCAAACGTCGAACAAAAGCGGCCATAACTCCGATCCCAATAGGCCTAGAGGAACAGGGTTTCTTCTAACATTAAAGGCAACACCTCGGCTACCCTCTTCCCGAATTTGAACTAAATCGGAGACATCAAATTTTTTGCTCAATTCTGAGGTCAGGATCGAATAGAGGAGAAAAATCCAGGACGAACAAGCCGAAAAACCCCATATCCAGGACAAATAGTTGCCGAGTTACAAGCATTCAAACTTTGACATTGACAGCTTAGCAACTGTCAAATGTCTTACACAGGTAGCCGTAACTCCGCTCCTAATAGGCCTAGAGGAACGGGGTTTCTTTTAACATCAAAGGCAACACCTCGGTTACCCTCTCCCCGAATTTTAACTAAATGGGAGACATCAAAACTTCAAGGACGAATCTTCTACTATACTTACATTACACATTCTTTGCATTTAATGGACAATGAAGGTCCGATACATATAATGGCTCATTATTTTGTAAAATGGCAATGTAAGATACTCCATTACTATTTTTTTTTGTATATTTTTTTTACATTAAGATTTTTGCAACGTTGCTTGAAACCATCACTACTAATGCGAAAGTGTGTCTGTCTGTCTGTCTGTCCGTCTGTCTGTCTATCTGTCTGAATGTTTGGTATCTCTTCACGCCCAAACCACTGAACCAATTTTGCTGAAATTTGGTATGCAGATACTTTGAGTACCGGGAAAGGACAATTCATCCCGGAAAAATGTACGGTTCCCGCACGATAAACGAGTTTTGGCGAAACGGAGTTGCAGGCATCATCTAGTTTTAAACATCCTTGTAAAAACCAGAAAAAAGTAGGAGCGCCACATTATATCAGGTAGGTACTTACTGCCGAAGCATACAATAAGATTTATATTTAGGATAAGCTCACCTAGATACAAAAAAATATTAAGTTTTAAATCTAAATTATGTTTTTTTTCATTTCAATCTTTTTTTTTGGGAATATAACCAACAATATGAACTAAAAAATAATGAATATATATTTCATTCTATTACTACATAACCGAAAGAAAAAAAATGCCGGTTTTCTTCAAAATTTGAAAGTTCATGGGGCCTCAGTTCATTTAAAAGCAAATTTTATAAGTTAAAATCGTTGTTTCTATAACTAATTAGATGTTAGACATCCAAATCGGATGCACAGATCTCATGCACGAAAATCCTGTTGACTTGTGTAAGCAATAAATCTGAAGAGATGGTTCGCTTTGGATTATATGTATCCCACACTAATATAGTTTTGCTAAAAGGAACCCTCCTGTTTTTGTTTAATTTTTGTTGGAAATAGTAGTAATTTTTAACATATTTATGTTTGTACGCATAGAATAAATTACCAAATATACTATTGTAAATTAACTTTACTGAAAATAACGATAAGTTTTAAAGAATACACTATTTTAATAAAAACGGCTTTTTCTCAGAACTGTCATCGTATGGGTTGAGTCCGGTATGCATAAATGGGTCCTTTATCAAAATCCTTTCTTAGCGAATGCCTAAGTCATATCATCTACCTGCATGCCAAGCCCAATCCGTCCAGTGGTTTAGGCTGTGCGTTGTAGATCACCATGTCAGTCAGTCACCCTTGAGTTTTATATAATATTACACAGATTAAGTGTTCGATCGATCGTTTGTGTAAACTTCTACTTCAATGAAACCGACCTCCTAAATCACCTATTCTTATACACAAAATTCACATTACAAAATTCAGTTATGCTTATTAATATTTGTCGTATTTGTCATACTTATATGATGAGGCTGTTTGGCTTTTTTATATTTGGATCATTAGTTATGATGCAATGCGTTTGAAGTGCGTGACTAAGCCAACGCACTCGATAATCTGCAGATCGTGCGTGTTGAACCAACGCAATGCCTGCAACATGTATCCTACAATTACAATAATATATGATTTGATGATATATTAGAGTAATTATCATTATAATAAAGAAATATTGAGAATGTAATTGATACCACATCGCTTTCGTTCATACAATCAGGGAATCGAAATTATGTCATATACGTAGGCCTCATAAAGACACGACGTTCTGAAAGTGTTAATTTTGTTAACCTATTTGGAAATAAAATATTTTGATTTATTTTTGATTTTGTCAGTTTTACGAGGATATGGGCATTGTAGTGCATATAGCTTTTCTGTTCGGTAAGCTTTTTATTCACTGAAAACTGCGTAATATCCATTTTAGCTAGTATTATGAAATAAATCTGTATTCTGTATGTCTATTACCTCGGTATCAAAGCGCATGGAGTGCGTACATAGGTAGGTATAGGACATGGGATAGTTAATAGTTTGTATCGCGAAAATTTTTACTTTCGACCCTAGGCGCCCGTTAAGAGGCCGGGGTACCCTCGAAATTCTCATACATACGTAATAAGTACCAAAATCATTTTGTCATACGAAAATATTTAACATGTTTGAGTTATTTTTCAGTTTAAAATAGTAATTACCTAGGTTCCTGTACAAAAATTTACTTCAAAATATTTAAACACAAAAAAAAAATTTAAGTGTTTAATTTTTTACCCGGCCCCTTAAATGATTACGTCAACACGTAACTAGGGATTGCAATCCCGCAAAGCGAGATCCCGCAATCCCGCGGGATCCCGCGCCAATTATTGATCTGCTGGACCCCGCACCCACAAAACGCGGATCCGCGGATCCCGCATGACCCATTTGCATAATTTCTCGGGGAGCCCATATTATGATGGAAGCTTTGATAGCAGCGCTTTGTACCAAACCCGATCAAAGTCCTTCGCAATGTCCAAATTAACAGCCGATGCCTCTCCCTTCGACACAATCGCCTGAGCCCAACAACGAGTTAGGTACGCCAAGAGATCACCAGCCGAGCGACCCTTACGGAACCCGTACTGTTTGTCACTTAGTAATCCCTGGCCATCTATTGTCTAAGTATCGAAGGAGCTGGCTATAATAATTGATTCCATTATATTATAAATTGGTTATAGCGATTGGTCTGTAGTTGGAAGGATTTGAGCGATCACCTTTTTTGGGGATCGGGTACACCAAGGTTGTCTTCCAGGAAGCCGGTACAATGCCAGAAGAACAGGAGAGCCAAAAAAGACGCGTTAAGATCAGAGCCAACCCTGGAGCACACTTTTTTAATATAATAGGAGGGATTCCGTCATTACCACTCGACATATGGATATCAAGGGAACGGAGGCCTATTTGCACTGAGCGCTGATAAAACCAAATATCCCACATGACGCGCATTGCGGTATGGTCGGCGGTTTCTGTCCCCCGTTATCTCGGGTCAAGTTTGACGCAAAGAACTTACCCAGAAGATCGGCTTTGTCTTTTACGTCATGGGCCAACGATACATTTTCGACTTGTAGGGATGGTAGGGTTGGCTTGTAAAAATTCCCATCAATAGCTTTGGCCAGAGACCAGAATACACTGGTTCTCGAAGGGAGGCGCTCGAGTCTTTCACCAATTCTATTGACGTGCTGTTTCTTTGCCCGAGTGATCTCTTTCTTGAGTATTTCATTCTATATGAGCTGGTATGTAAGTCCCGAGCGGCGAGCAGACACTGCATTGGCCCGGGATTGCAAAGCCTTCTGCTTCCGGCAATAAGATTTTTTGGAGGATGAACTAAACCAGGGACGAAACCTGCCACAAGTTGGCACTACAGAGGACGGAATGAAAGGCTTCATCCCTTACATCACCATTCACCACATTGGCAAGTTGGCAGTGTTGTCGGGATCATTCGGCGAGAAGCACAAGTGCCCCCAAGAATAGGATGCAAAAAACAACCGCATCCCAATTACTTTCCCAGTCCGCTAACTTGTAGTGCCACACACGACGGTATTTAATAGCACGCTGTCGCAATACCGTCGTAAGTGGTACAGAACTCCTAAAAAGGCAATGATCCGATGAACCAAGTGGTGAAGTCCAACAGGGAAGGATTCTGAACGTCTACATCTGGGATTCGCGAAAGCGTAGCAACCAGATTAATAAAAACTAAGGAAACGTAACTTCCATACTTCAATCTTTTTGAATTTAGTACTTTTCGCACACCAAAATAATATGACAATAGCTATGACACACTATACTCAAATTGAGAAAATAAAGCCGTTGACAATTATAATTGTCACTTCTATAATAATTTCACAAAATTCTTGCATGTATTCGGGTCTTTTTTTGCTTAAAGTATGCATGTATTCGTCCACATTTTGTAGAATCGGAACAATTTTTTTGACACAGTAACTCTTCCTTCCTATCTTATCCTTAGTTTTTATTATTCGTAGATCTAGGACCTCAGTTGTGTTAAGTCGTTCACAAGGGCAAAGTCGCAGACAGATCTTCCCGCATGATCAGTAATTTTACTGGAGTCTGGAATTGAGCCAATCGGCATGGTGCGCGTTAAAGTCACCAAGTATTATGGTCTCTGCTGATGGGATTTGCTGCTGCACTAAATCTGAAGCAGCTTGCAGGTGTTTAAGTTAGTCCGTCTCGGCCCTTGGGGTCACCACTATGGTCGTCGCAATCAATGCGGAGCCATAATGTTGAGAGGTCCCTGACTTCAAGATTGCTGAGGCATTAAAATCATTTTAATTTAAAGATCTAATAAGACTAGAGTAATTACATAATATTTTATTATCTTGTTACAAAACAAATATTTTTGTGCAACAAAAATATTTGTTTTGTAACATATATACAATAATACATATATACAATAAGGACATTTTCTATTAATAAAGTTTATTTATAAACCTTTAGTTACAATTTATTCAATTTTATAACATAAATTCAAATATGCGAGATTGGCCAATCCCGCGGGATCCCGCAGGATTGGCCAATCCCGCAAATCAATCCCGTGGGATTGAATAAGGTGCGGGATTGCAATCCCATGCATACGCAACGCAGCAAACTGCGCAAAAAATGAAGTTTTAAAAAATAATTTTGTTACACTAATATATATTTTTTACATAAAATACCTGTATTAGTATTTTATAAATATTACAATCTAGCCTAACTAAGACTAATAAGTAATTTTACACTAACTTAATCAGCTGACTGCTAGGTAGAGTTTACTAAGATTGTGTCCATTAACACTTTCTTAAAGTATCTATAAAGGAGAATACACATTATTGTTTGTGTTCGTCACAATCATTTTACGTTTTTCACACTGATTTTAGCACTTAATACACTAACTCAAAAGGTTTTGTCCTTTTCAGTCTTTTAACTAAGTTCGTGTTGTCGAGGAATAATAAAACATTCCCTTTTTATGTTATGTCACATACAATGTGTAATTCTGTATCATAAGCCCCATTAGATACGTTTTAGTGTAACGACTTCCGAAGTCATTTAAGCATTGTGTACCTACTAGCACCATTAGTGTTACCTGTTCTACTCAAGTTTTCTCTAGTGAGATTTAGCATTGTTTACATTTATGGCGCTGCCATGCTGATAATACCACTTCCTTAGAAGTTTCCTAGGAAGGCCTGAGGGTAAGGCGAAATAAGAATAAAGAAGGTCTACTTCGTACGTGTTTTGGTATGTTTCGAGTCATTTTACTACAAAATATTTAAATACTAAAAAATATTTTTTAGAGTTGAAATATTTTGTAGTAAATTTAATATTTATGTATATATTTTTTTGTGTTTTACTCTATTTTTTAGTGTTTAAATATTTAGTAGTAAATTTAGTAAAAAAAAAAAATTATACACAATTTTTTTTTTGTGTTTAAATATTTTGAAGTTAATTTTTGTACAGGAACCTAGGTAATTACTATTTTAAGCTGAAAAATAACTCAAACATGTTAAATATTTTTGTATGAGAAAATGATTTTGGTATTACGTATGTATGAGAATTTCGAGGGTAGCCCGGGCTCTTAACATTACAATAAATTCGTTCGTAGAAAAAAAAAACTTGAACACTACAATTTTTTATTGCCTGGTATCAGCTCGACCGTAGACTCGAGAGGGTTAAATCCGCAAAAGTATTCGCATCATCACTTTCACCGCAAGTCCGCGCCCACGTATGACATAATATGACCCTCATATTGCTCGTCTGCCAAAACCGGCATCTCATATCTCACGTACTCTCTTTCATATGGAAGATGGTAGACAAATAGGCGGCATTTCTTTTGTGGTCCTTCATAATAAAATGTGGTCGAAGGTCGACACTCGCTAACTGTTTATATTTATTTATTTATTTAAGTATATTTAGTATACAGACAGGTTACAGTCATTGCATGGTTGTACAAACATAATCTTAAGTTCTAGGCTAGACAGCAACCCAAAAATAGTATACATAACATACTTATTATTAGGTTGTTACTAAAAATAAACTAATACAAGAAAACTGATAATAACCACTACGAAACATTGAGTATACAATGAGTGACCAATATTTAGCTTACTTATATTACTAAACTTAAACAAAACAAAATAAATAATATTATGATAGATTAAGAAAATTATTTTTAACAAAAAATTAAAACCGACTTCCAAGGTAAAAACAATAACATCCTTATAATATGAACTAAAAAGTATTAAATAATTTTTCCTATCGAATAGTGCCTTTTTCCGAATTCGGCAAAAACTCAACTATTTCTGTACTCAATCCTTCATCATTTTGAAGTCGGTACCAGATATAGCTGAATCTTCAGTCTGCCAAAATATTTGAAACATTTGTAACTGGCACCGACTTCAAAATTATGAAGGATTGAGTACAGAAATAGTTGAGTTTTTGCCGAATTCGGAAAAAGGCACTATTCGATAGGAAAAATTATTTAATACTTTTTAGTTCATATTATAAGGATGTTATTGTTTTTACCTTGGAAGTCGGTTTTAATTTTTTGTTAAAAATAATAATTTCACTCTTTTTAGTTTTTAGTTACCTAGTAAGTAGTAAACTATCGCGTACTATGTACTATCAAAGAAGTTGATTCCTATGCAGATCGGGGAGCAGTTTGGTTGCGTTACGTCAAACCCAGCCGACAGATCACAATTAACATTGAATTGACATATTCGACCAAATAAAGTTGGTCTATCAATTATTGCATAGGAATCAATTTCCTCGATGGTACGTAGAATAATACACCAGTATTATATTATTTTACGTATCTTATTACAAGCTCACCGGTGAGCGAGACACAATAGAATAACAATATATTTCCAAGAATCCACGATCGAAGGATACAAACTATTAGCAACAAATCATAAGTATCGTGCAGAGACCGGTCTCGAACGCTTCAACTCCCAAGCGGCCACATTGTGGTGTTATACGAATTCGGACATCTATTAATAACCGGCCCCACTCGTTCGACTCGAGCGATCTTTGCACGAAAAATTTTGAGTGTGAAGTTTTGAAAATAGACAAACTGTGTTACGCTCGTAAAAATCTCATTATTCGGTATTTTATTCGAAGATGAACTTTTCTCATGTTCTGGGAATTGGATCCCAGGTGCGCGAGGTCTACCGTCTATGGCGGTTGCATACTAAGGTATAATATTAATATATTATCTATCTCGATGGCCGTCGCCGCGCGCCGCTGCGGCTCGGCCGCTAGTGCGCGCCCGGTCGCGAATTTACAAAGGCTATATCATTAGAGTGAAAGCGCAAACTGAACTGGCTTAGCTTTTGTTAGACAAAAACTTGACAAAACACTTATCTGTTTTAGTACAGAAAATGACCGAAATCGCCTAGAAAGAGATTAGCTAAATTGTTTCTAACGTTGCAGCAACATATTATGCTATTCAATTTGATACCGATATGGTAAATACATCGTCATTGTTAACTTTAAAAATATGTAGGTGGATAGTTATATGAAAATTGTTATTACTTATTATTTTAATGTTACAGTAATGAAATTACTTACTCGTTTCTATTCTGTATTTAAGGGTCCGTATACGAAATTTGTCGATTTCGCTGATTTTACAGACGTGATTTAACAGTTAAAATACAGTATTTCTATAAGTTTTAATGCACAACATGTAAGATCATTTCAATTATAATATAGTGTTGGAGCTAGATTTTTTATTTTTTTTAAGTATCTTTAAATAATCCAACTCAAACCCGCGACAGTTTTGTGATTTTTGCTGTAAAAGGTTTAGAATATCACCTTTTTATGAATTGTATTGACGTCTTAACGGTATGAAAAAAATACAATTCACTGTTAAGAAAGTCGTCTATAAAATGTTGGAATTACTTTTTACCACTTTAATATAAAAAACCGTTTAAAAACAGAAAACCTCTATCTGCCCGCTAACTTGGCGATCGTCCTTTTTCACCTGGCACATGAAAGACGGGCGTGAGTGTGAAGAGAGCAGTAGAAAAGAGAATACGGGCTCTTAAGTGACAAAAAATACTACTTAATTAACTAACAAACTTTAATTAATAGGTAAGAAACAGGTATGTACATAACTACACACTTGTTGAGAGTACAAAATATAATTATAAAACTATCTTAGATAAATAAACAAAAGCTCATCTATTAGAGTCTGGCTCGTGACTCAAACGGTATAAGCCTTTGTAAATACGCCGCCCGGTCTGGTACCTGGCAACGCGCGCGCCGCGCCGCTCGCTTGACAGCCCTAGCAGATTATAGCAAGCGAGACGCCAGACAGTTAATGTACTATGAACGCTAAGCGCAATGCAAAAGGTTGAAATTAGGTTGTTTCATGTGTTGTTGTGAGACATGCATGTTATTTATATTAATTATCGAAGCAGCTTACTTCTCAGAAGTAATGTCAAATGTGTGCCTTATGCTCTGGACTTAAGGATGAATTTGTTTTGTTCAATTTTGGTGACATCGGTGACCCTAATGTGGTAATGATGATGATGATGATGAATGTAATTTGCATAGTAGCATATGCTTTCAGTTCTTAAAACAGCGCCTAAACCCCCAAACTTGTATCTATAAGGAATCCGGAGTTCTCTTAGTATCTTCGGAACCATGGTATACCTCGGTGCAAAATCTTGCGTTTTGGTAGCATATGCTTAGGATGCTTCTCATAAAACCAAAATCACCATATGTTTCCATATAAATTTCGAGGAGTTCCCTCGATTACTCATGGATCCCATCATCAGGTCACCACTTTTGTGAACATGGTACCAAATTGGAGTGAAACCTAATACAACAAAACAAAAATTTCGAAAATCGGTTCACAAACGGCGGAGTAATCGTTGAACATACAAAAATAAAAATAAAAAAAAAAAAAAAATATCCACAGTCGAACATATAACCTCCTCGTTTTTTGGAAGTCGGTTAAAAAAGAAAAGAATTTTAAAAATAATACGAGTCTTATGAACGATGATTGATCTGAGTTTTTATAAATGTATATCAGAGTCAGAAACAAGAGATGGCAAATATGGCTTTCATAATATTGTTGATCGTTTTCTTATAATGTGAAAATTGACGAAAAATGTCTACGCTCCAAGTACCCACTACCTGCCACTACTAGGTCATTATAAGTATGACACATTCTAACTAGCGGATTGTAATAGAACGTATTGTTTTTGAATGCCTGTATAGCGAACATTTTCGGTTTACGCGATCTATAGCGAGTGTTAAGGTGACGCCGCGTTAAAGTAAGAAACCGTGTTGGATATGTTTTAGATTGCTTGTTTTCTATGAGAGGCCGGGCCGACCTCTCATAGAAAACAAGCAATGGAACAGCAAAAAAATGGAAAGGGCATAAGCAACAAAATGGTTTTTGTCGCGTAATTTAAAAACCATAAATACATTTCATATAAGCTATGCACATATTAAAGTGTATGCTTCAACCAATTTATGTACAAATTTTGGAACCTTAAATCACTCTCCTCTGTTGGAAAAATAGGAATCCCTTTTTTTACAGAGGTCTTTTCGATTGATAATTCTGTGTTGTAAAAGTTGTCCAATCGTGTTATGCTATGGGCAATTCAAAGACAAATACATGATGAATACTGACAATGAACTTTAGTTTCTTAGCTTTAGTCATTGCTGAGAAAAATCGGCATCGCTACAGCCAAATTATCAAGGCGTCGCCTTAATAGTAATTTGTGATAGAAGATTAGGAGCATCAATAGAGGAATGGAGTATTTTATGTAGTTAAAGAAGATCGTATCTCTCACGACGAGCACTTAATGGTAATACGCTGAATTTGGACAATTGAGTGGTATAGTCAATATATTACTGATTTTACAAAGTACAACTTTATAGGAGTGTGCTATCTACATTTGGATAACTTAAATACTAGATAACGCCCGCAACTTCGTTACGCCAAAATTCGTTTATCGCGTGAGAACCGTACATTTTTTGGAGATGAAAAAATACTGTGGTCTTTTTCGGGACTCAAATTTTCGCCGTACCAAATTTCAGCAAAATTGGTTCAGCGGTTCAAGCGTGAAGAGGTAACAGACAGATAGACAGCTAGACAAAGAGACGGACAGACAGATACACTTCCGCGTTTATAATATTAGTGTGGATATTAATACCTACGGTATAGGATTAGGAGTAGGTAAACTGTAATCTTTAGGAGTAAACTGTAATTTTATTTGCATCAAATAGGCTCCGAAACTACTGTGCTGATTTTGAGCATGGCACAAAATATGTAGAGTAAACCACGAACAATTTACAGAACAAATTAAATTAAATTAAATTTACGAACAGAATACATGCATGGTTACCGTTAGTTTTTAAAGAATAGAGTAGCCAGAAACATCTAGTTTTTACAAAGTACCAGTGCTTAGTGAAAAATTCGTTCGTTCACACGTTGATTGGATTCCACGTTTCTAAAATTACATAACTTCCGCACGCAGTAAATCGATACTAACGCAAATCAAAACTAAGAGATTTTATATTCGGAGATATTTTTTATTAGGCGAAGATTATATTCAAAATCAATCAAACAAATTGCTGTAGTTTTCGACTTCTATTATTTTGATACGATTTATTGTGTTTCAATTGTTAAAGTTCTCGTTATATAAGGTTTAACATCTAGCTACCAGTTAAAATTGACCTTTACTATATGCGGTCAGGCGTACGACCTAAAAGACCTATATGACTACAACAGAGTGAAATCTAGTTTGCAATGAGTACCGTAAGCCTAAAGTGACAGAACTTCATAGCTTTACTGATTTACTTTGGTTGATAGTTTGTGACTATTTGATTTGTGATGAGTCGTAATTTTTTAGAGCCAGTTTTTAAAAGGATCACTTTTGGGAAATTACCAAAATGAAGTCTCTCCGTATATAGAATATAATAGAACTGAAAATCGAACACATAATTGAAGAAAAGGAAGGAAGGAAGTGGAAGTCGGTTAAATAGTGTCCCAATTTCCAAGCCTTAGGGCCAAAACAAACAGTCATATTCTACTTCCTATTAATAAAAAATATATCACATTCATAATTAGACTTGTACTAAACGTAAATTTTGAAATTCCTACAAAGTTATAATAAAATAAAAAAACAGCAATAATCTTCAGTACATCAACATTCCTTTCCCCGTTTTAAATTTTCTGTTTTTGTTTAATATACTTATGATATCAGCTTCCAAAGTAAAACCAATCTATTAAAATTCAAGCATAAATTCAGCATCTCCCTAGGATTTACAAATTACTTTTATTTGAAACACACGCCAATAGATCGACAATATCATAAACTACATATTCCCCGGTTTAAATTGTTTTAGGACAATTTTGAACTAAGATAAAATAAATAGAGTTTTGATGCGATCTCGGCAACGTGACAAATGTATGGCCAAGGTCGTTTGCTCGGGGGACGGCCTTAAGTATGCACAAAAGTCCAAAATACCTAGATTACGCTGTCCACTCCGACAGATCGTGGGCAAAAAATTTGTTAAATGTTACTTTACATGCAACTTCAACAATACGTACAAATGAGGTCCTCGTAATGTCATACAACCTCATTCAATACAGTTACATAATCCTACGATGGATTTTCTAGTGCTAGACCAGGGGTCACCAAATGGCGGACCGCGGTCCGCATCCGGACCGCCGATCCATTGTGTGCGGACCATCAGGCATGTTCGAAGATGGTCTTCGTTCATCTTAGGACTTCAAACATTTACAGGATTTAATATCAATATCTATAGCTTGCAACAATATTTCACTCCAAACTTCAGGGAGATAATTAGCTACAAAAATGGTTATTTTTCTCATTGATATCTAAAACAATATACCTTTGTAATTTCCGTAATTACCTTTGTTTACTCAAATTTTTTTTATAAAATGTGTGGACCGCGAAGGTCATTTCATGTGTTAAAACGGACCCCGAGCAAAACTAATTGGTGACCCCTGTGCTAGACTAATCGTACCTAATAATTTGATAGACGCTTGGGCTTCAATGAACAGAATGGAGCATGATTAGTGACGTGACCCTGTCATTGCAAATATTGGATGATAATTAAATTAATTTGCCAATTCTATTAGGTATTAATCAATCTAACTAATGTTACATACGTAACGTATACACAATATGTTAAAGAAATGGTATGTCAAAGGAAAAAGCGTGGTTAAATGACCCACTTCGGAATTGGTTAGGAACATTCCAATATTTCAGGCATGTCATTTGACGAATAACGTAATGGCGTGTCGCTGTTTAATTTATACCATGCAACAAAGATGAAACGGAAGAGCTATTCGTCACTTATAAGGTCGAAGAACTGACTCCAAAGTAACGCTAAGTTACCTGTTACATATTATATTATAGAGTAAAGCATGCCTACTGGCCGATTCTGTATCGTACATCACTTTTGTATTCACTTGAATACAAAAGTGAGACTTTCCGTTACTCAGTCCTCCGTTTCGTTACTAACTCAGTGATTAACTCACAAATGTACAATACAGAATCGGCCAGCTGGTCCCAGGAGGGGGTTGCAACTTACAGGAGCATACACCCGCCTAGGTAGTTTGTAATTATTATGTAGTATGCAAGCATTTTATTTCGACATGTGCTTTGTCGGTAACATTCGTGGCACTCCTCCCAGAATTCCTGACTCCCCGCTTTTCAGGCTACAATCGCGCCTGGTATAACAAGTAAAGGGGCGTCCACTAATTACGTGAGGTGATTTTTTGAATTTTTTGTTCAATACCCCCCAAATCTCACGGGAGATTTTTCAAAATGTGGGTTTCTCGTTTGGTTTGACAGTCAGTAGATTTTCTTTCGAACGAATTTGTGAATCATCTTAATCGTATAACGATTACGCTTACAATTAAAACTTAAGCATACGTACAATCTGGATGAAATGGACCAAAATAGTATTACTTTGTTGAGAAAAAAATTACGTGAGATTCGCCGGGACTCCCCCTCTCCCCAACGTGAGATAAGATGAGATTTGACTCGACCCCCCTCACATAATTTGTGGACGCCCCTTAAAATCATTATGAAGGTTTGACACGTTCAATTTCTACATAATGGTATGGAATGCGCCCCGAGCGACCGACTCGGAGAGATATTCCGTGCAATCATGTCATTATAACCATGCATCATACTCCAAAGTAATAATATAATGGGATTCCAAACTGATACTGCAATTGAAATAAATCGATTTCGAATGTATTGTTATTGGGAGATTTAAATGTCATGAATGATGAGTTACTTTAAAGTTTAAGAAGATAAAATGTACTAGTAGCTAAACTAATATATATTCTATAATCTATATATAATACCTATAACAATAATACTGTTTAGAGTGTAGTGTATATATGCTTATATTATAGGTATAATATTTTGTTTGATACGTTAGAAAAGTGGTAAAAAATTAAGGGGGTATAATAATTACAATTTCAAATAAATTAATTACAATTAGAAGACGCGAGTGGATGAAGTCTGTACGTAACAATTTGAAAATGTTTTTTTTTTTTTGATAAATTGATGCTTTAGGACTGGAAAAATATTTGAAATAAAAATGTGGACTTAGTGTCCGCCAGATATATTAGTCAGATGTTAGCCAGATATATTAGTCAGGTGATAAAGAAGGTAACTTATATTTGTTTAAATTACAAGGGGAAAAAAATAGTATTTTCCCTTACATTATAAAATGTTAGTTATCCACTTCATCCAAATGTCTTAATTATTATGAAAAAAGTGTCACGCAACTTTTTATGGGATACAGCATAGAAAGCTCTTCCTTTAAAACTTCTGTGTCTAAAAGCTATTACCAAACATAGACAGAGCCCCAGGCTTAATCTGATACTGTGCTACAATAATTACATTGTTGTTTTTAAATCCCCAGGCAAAGATTAAGTAACGTTACAACTTACGGAATAAGCTACGGCAGTGGTCCCCAACCTCTATTTCATGCGGGCCACAAACATGTTTTGGTCTTGGTGTCGCGGGCCGAAACAAAATTTTTTAGGGTTAAAAAATAACACTCTTCAAAATTAACGATTTAAAAGTGGAAAAGATTTAACGACTATCACGTAGATTTTTTCTATGGGTTGTTACTTACCTGAATTAAACGTATTTTATTTATTTATTTACATTATTTTGCCGGTGGGCGTGAATTTCAAAATTGTTTAACATCACGCGGGCCACAAATAAGGAGGAGCTACGGCATTTGTCTGTCTCATATGTTATGAAATAACAATTAGAGGACCTGAGATTTTTTAAATTTATCTAGAGTTGAAAAGAGCTTGGATATTTCCGTGTGTTGCCAGTTTTTAGCATATTTTGGAGATTATTTATTATTGCCATGCTATAAACGCCTTATTAAGCCTAATATTACCTATTACTTATAAAAATACCTTCTTTTTCTTATTCTAAATTACAAAATGAGTATATCTACTAAGTACTATCTAAATAGTAATATGATATCAAATGTATAAATTATTACATAGGTCGACAAAAAATGACTCTTTTCTTGAGCCTGTTACTTAATGGCTATTATCCGATTGTTTGCATTGAAAATTAACCAGAAACACAAATTGCAAAAAGAAAGTTTGCCATTATAGTCTAGGCGAAGACCAATAAAAATTAAGATTTTTGATTTCTTAGAGACTAACTCTCGCCGTAACTAATAAAAAGGGGTTTCGGTTGATTGAAATTAGAGTTGAAAGGGGAAGTGTGTCACTGGTACTCACTGTGCGTATTCATTTTTTAGAGAAATTATGAGTTTTGTGTACTTTAAAGCGTAAAAATATCTGGAAAAATGTGTAAAATGGACGTGAAAAGTTTTTGCTATATTTTCGGAAAATTTATTGAAGTAAGAGCAGAAAAGTTACTTGCATCAACTAATAGTATATAGTATTAATCAAGCCTTTGAAATATATTTTAAACTTCCTATTAAAATCCAAAAACATATGGGACCCACATATCTCACGTACTTACTAAAGATGCACGTTACAAGCTATGTTTGGAGTGTGCCACCTAAATACAAAAAATATCAATTTTTAAACCTAATTTCTATATTATTTCCTTCTTAGTTAATGTCAATAATGATATAAATGTAATAAATAAATATGTTTTATTCTATTAATACCAAAGTAAGAGAAATAAAATACAAGCGGCACCTGCCTCTTCTACAAAATATAATAGAAAAGTTTTTGCTACATTTGCGGAGACTTTATTGAAATGAGAGTTAAAAAAAGATAGTTGCATCCACAAAATAAAGACTTTGTCAAGCCTATGAAATAAATAATAATTTTAAAGTTCCTATTTAATACTAGAAAATAAATAGGAGCGCCACATATCTATACCGGAGCACACACCGTAGAGATCAACTACGATAACATGGCGTGCCCCTCCAAATGACTGTTTCAATGTGTGTAGTCACATCCTTATGAAAGAGTTTGTACGTAGTAACTATTCAACCAATCACAGTACACGTAATATTTCAATTAATGTCACTTATTACCAAGATTTGTTGATCAACTAATCATAACTAGCCTACCGCGCAAGACAATGCACTTCAAACGTTTTGACAACGCACTTCAATGGTTTTGAGTTTTGGAGGGGCGCGCCATGTTATCGTAGTTGATCTCTACCCGTTTAGGGTATGCTTACCTAGATACAAAAAAAATATTAATTTTTAAATGTAAATTACGTATTTGTTCCATTTTATTTTATTTTTGGAATATTAGCAACGATATAAATAAGAAAATTAATCATATATTTTATTAAGTACTTTAATACACAACTGAAAGAAGAAAATTCAGGTTTTCTTCAAAATTTGAAGTTTTAAAAGTTCTCTGTTTCTATAAAAGCAAAATTTTTGAGCTAAAATCACTGATACTATAATTAATTAGGTGTAATACATCCAAATAGGGTGCACAGACCTCAGAGTCAAAAAACGTGTCGACTAGTGATATAATTAATTAGTAAATTTTCATAAAGTGAACATTATTATTTTTGTTTAGTGTTAAAATTATGCATGTTGCGGCAATGCGAAAATTAACCTTGTCCTAATAAATGCCATATTTTATGAATTGAAATGCATCTGTATTCACATACAAATTAATTTTAGTATATTTTACACTTTATTGCTCATATTTTATGATAGCTAAATTAATAGCCGATGTTAAGTAATTGATTGCCATTAACATAATTAAATATAATTTGTTAAGTGATCTAAACAGAAAAACAGAATTTACACATACTAATAATACAAATTGCGGAAGCGAGGTTTTCTGTCTACACGCTAAAACCGAATTAGATGAAATCTGCATACACTGTGCGCTAGAACACACGGTAGTATTAAGGGCCTTCCCTATGGAGATTCCGTAATTTACCGCATTTAGAGCCTTATAAACTCATAATTTGAAAGCTACACAGTTATAATAAAAATACAGCAATAAGCTTCGGTATATCGACATTCCTTTCCACGTTTTAAATTTTCTATTTTTGTTTATCATACTCATAATGTCAGCTTCCAAAGTAAAACCAATTTATTAAAATTCAAGCATACATTCAGCATTTCCCTAATATTTACAAATTCCTTTTATTTGAAACTAGATGACACCCGCAACTCCGTTGCGCCAAAATTAGTTTATCGCGCGGGAACCGTACATTTTGTCCTATGTCCTTTCTGGGGACTCAAGGTATCTCTATGCCAAATATCAGTAAAATCGGTTTAGGGGTTTTAGCATGAAGAGACAACAGACAGACAGACAGACAGAAACGCTTTCGCATTTATAATATTAATTATGGAAGTATGGATACACGCTAATAAATCGACAATATCATAAACTACATATTCCACTTTTTTTTAGGTCAATTTTGAACTAAGATAAGTAAAATAAAACCGGCCAAGTGCGAGTTGGACTCGCCCATGAAGGGTTCCGCAGCAGTAATAAGGTTTATTTCTATAAAATTAAAAGGTTTTTGATTTATTTTTATATATTTTAGTTGATTTAATGAAAGTTTAATTAAGGTTTACCATTTATGACATATAAAAAAAAAACTGCTTGATAGATCTCGTTCAAACCAATTTTTGTTGGTAGTTTTTATAGTAATGTACATCATATATTTTTTTTAGAATTATCATGCCCCTACTTTAGAAGTTAGTTGGGGACACACATTTTACCACTTTGGAAGAGTCTTTCTCGCAAACTATTCAGATTAGAAAAAAGTGGTATTAAAAACCTTAATATGATTACCAGACAGACAGACAGACAGACAGACATGACGAATCTATAAGGGTTCCGTTTTTTTGCCATTTTGGCTACGAAACCCTAAAAATAGGGTTTTAGTGCGATCTCGGCAACGCGGCAAATGTATTGTCAAGGTCGTTTGCTCGGGGGACAGCCTTAATATTGTATAGTAGTAACTAAAAGTAGAAACTGACAGCAAAGTGGTACAGTCTCTTTTCTGGGAACTCCCTGGTATGGACACAAGATAGTTTTTACTGTGGAAAACTACTGTTTCAGTGCGAAAAACTAGTTTTTGCGGACGAAAATCTAGTAGTTATGGGCAAGCGAACCGAGCCCTATTATATCCCACGACCTAACAATTTGTGGTACACTTTACTGTAAAACTATCACGCCTATTGATTGTAGTAATTTTTATTTATATGTAGACGTTTTAATATCAGTCAGTCCAGGTTTTTTAAAATATGTGGATGTGTTATCATCAGTCAGACAAGGCGTGACGACGCGAGCCCTCACAAAGCTCGGTTTTTAGCTAGTTATATAACTACTTAGCTACGTCGTATATTTAGTACAATGACCAGTATCTAGATTCTAACGTAGGTCTCACGACACGGTTTGTACTTGAGCTTTCGCTTTCTAGGGTTAATCTTTTATTCCGAGCTCATCATTCACCAAGCTTTCGTAGGATTTCAATTTAACTTTACTTACTAATAATTTGATTTGAAGTAATTTGAAAACGGCTAGCCGGATTGTAATACAGCGGATTATACGACCCGGCTGCCATATAACTACAGATAACTAATAACAAAAAATACTAAGTAAGTATAGGTCATAGCTTTGTTTAAATAAAACGCTGCCGCTGCAGCGTCGTGTGTAAACACGCTTAGTGATGCGTTATTTCAAATCATTTTTCATCAACATTTTTCACATCTAACTTTACTAATGAAACTGGCAAATGCATTTTGTCTTATTGGCAACTTACCAATTAGACAGTTTTATAAATAAGAAGTAAAAGAAATCTAAGCACTCAGAAAGGTCTATCGCGACGATCTACAGTTAATGTTTTTTAACAGGTTGTGCAAAAACCTTGCATAACTTTTTCCAAAGGCTGAAACGAAGATGGCCGCTTAAACGGAATCATTGACGTCTTAATTTAATTAGATCAGCGGATGTTATTTAACAAATAATTACCTTTTAAATATCATTGCTAATTAATTTCAAAATCTGCATAATTATGAATGAAATCGTACCAGAGACGAGTAGTTTGTTGTAATTTATGAAGATTTATGCAGACCACCTATTACACGGTGGGTGACTAATAGTAATGAATCTCTACAAATTAAAATTCAAATAGAAAATTCAGGCCCAATTTCACCAATGTCTGTTATTTTTGTTTAGTGTTAAAATTATGCATGTTGCGGCAATGCGAAAATTAACCTTGTCTTAATAAATGCCATATTTTATGAATTGAGATGCATTTGTATTCACATACAAATTAATTTTAGTATATTTTACACTTTATTGCTCATATTTTATGATAGCTAAATTAATAGCCGATGTTAGGTAATTGATTGCCATTAACATAATTAAATATAATTTGTTAAGTGATCTAAACACAAAAACAGAATTTACACATACTAATAATACAAATTGCGGCAGCGAGTTTTTCTGTCTACACGCTAAAACCGAATTAGATGAAATCTGCATACACTGTGCGCTAGAACACACGGTAGTATTAAGGGCCTTCCCTATGGAGATTCCGTAATTTACCGCATTTAGAGCCTTATAAACTCATAATTTGAAAGCTACACAGTTATAATAAAAATACAGCAATAATCTTCTGTTAGTTCAATAAACGTCTGTTAGTGTTAACAGCTTATTAAAGTGTCATGTTTTCTCTTTCATTTATATGAAAAACTAAAGAGGTAATGTGATACTAATTGGAGCATTAGCTTCAACAGTCGTTGGTGAAATTGGGACTTAGTTTTGCAATCGCAACTGTTCCATTAAGAAGGGCTTAAGCGATATCCCTTAAAAATTTTATTCGCACTCTAGGCGTGCCGACAGAAGTGAAAACAAAACAGCAGATACAGGTGTCAATCAGGTTGCATAGCAAAATACGTGAGTTTAACATTTTTAGCCATCCAAAAACAAAATACGCAACACGCCACTATACAGTTTTATTTAAAAATGAGATTTTAATATTAGCAACGACGCGACCGTGTTTTCACAAAGGCTCATACTCGTAGCGACGACAAACAACTAGATAAATATAACTAAATATCCTTTTCTAGTTCTTACAGTAGCCCTTGCGAATACTGTTCATTTTTGAGATACAGAATCATTATCAGATTATGGATGATTAATTCAATCAAGAAAAACGAATAGCATATCAGCCACGACGCGAATTTCGCGTCGTGGCTGTTTCACTGTGACCACAATGCGTTGTGAGCCTTTTTTTCGCTCATTGAGCGATTTCGGTCTTTGAGCGTAACATATATAAAATTCTCATGTCACAATGTTCGTTCCCGTACTCCTCCGAAACGGCTTGACCGATTCTCATGAAATTTTGTGAGCATATTGAGTAGGTCTGAGAATCGGACAACGTCTATTTTTCATACCAAAAATTATTTATATGGCAAAACAACGTTTGCCGGGACAGCTAGTAAACTATATAACTAGACTAAATACAACAAGTGTGAAATATATATTATACAGAAACAGCTCTGCAGGAGGCGACTTTATTCCCATGGTATAAGGACTCTGGACCATGTAAGGCTACTCTAACGCGAAAATACTTTTTATTTTTGCCCGTTTATAACGCATTTTTAGTATGAATTATTACAATATTTACTACGAAAATTTTATTGTGATTTGATGTAGCGTAATTTAATTAATTAGTAACGGTTACCTAAACTGTAATGGTCGTGGGACGGTGAAAGCTTGTTTTTGACAAAACTTCCCACGGAAAATGCATTTCATTCCATTGCATTGTTCATTTTGAGTTAGAGAATGTACTTTACTTTTCAATACGGTAGCTAACCTGCTACTAATGTCTTTATAAATTTATAGGCTTCCGATATCCGACTCTAATAAAATATATGAATAACATTATAAAACTATTAATTTTTATCAAAACCTGTAAAAGCCTGTGAAAAATAGAGTTAAAATATATTATGATAGCGCACGGTCCTCGTTAAAACCATAGAATTATAACCTAGAATTATAATCGTTGGCAATAATAATAGTATTTTAAAAAGATAAAACCAACTTTAAATTTTTGTACGTAATTAAGAATTAAAATTCCCTATCTCAAAAGCTACTGAACCGATTTTGATGAACTTGCAGTATTCCCTAAGTTGAACAATATCTAGTACAATAAAAAAGGATCACTAAAATTGGATTTGCGGATCCGGAGATATGCGTGCACAAACATAAAAACATACATACATACATACATACATACATACATACATACATATACTTTTGAAATTTGGCACATTTGTTCAAAAGCTGTCATAGATTAACATATACAAAAACTGGGCAGTTCTGGAAATATTACATACATACGCGTCGAATTGATAACCTCCTTTTTTTGAAGTCGGTTAATAAAAACTAAAATTTTGTCTTGTAGATCGATTGGCTATTTAGTAACTCTAAAATAATACTTTAAAATAATAAAAAACTTGCCTTGCTTTGTTTTTAATGGAACTCTATCTACATGCATTATTATTCGGTCTAAGTTTAAGAGTAGAAGAGAACAATCTCTTGCCATGTAAGTTCTATGAATATTTTAAATGTATTCATAAAGCTTACATTGTAATGAGTAGATAACATTGAAATGTGTTTATTTCCATAACATTATAGCCTCTATTTTACGGTTCCGTTATTAAATCATTATTTCTCACCTAAAGTTACCTCGCAATGATCATTAGTTTAACGTTAGATATTTCGAGCACGTAATATTAAGCCAAGTATACACTGGCGATTACAGATATAAAGCTGAGCCCCTAGCCAAGACGCTTTATTGTATCGCTTCTTTATAGAATCGCCGATCAAAATGTCGAATGTCGACTTCATTAAAATTTTATCGAACGCTTATATGTCAATTCCATACATATATTTATTTTTCTATAAAAAGGGTAAGTTGGTATAGGGGCTCTGCATTGCCACGATCAAGGTTCAATTTTACAAGTTATATTCGATCGGGTACATATTATTTTAATCACTATTATAATCTTTAATGGTAAAGAGTAAAGACTAAAGGTCGTCAAAACCTGAAATTAAAAAAAGTCTGAAATTAATATTTATAGTTCAACATTGAAAATTCAGCATATTTTGTAAAATTTATCATAATATTTATTATTTTATGCATATTAATTCTAATTGTGTATCTAAAGGTAGTTCAAGGTGTTACCGTTCTCATTGTAATCATAACAGAATAAGTGATTATTGAGTTAAAGCGTAGCGCTTAGAAACGCTAGCACGTTGAAATAGAAATAGTATAGTTGAAACTGACAAGATATAAAAATATCTTAATTGGTATATGCAATAATTATGCAACTAATATTTATGGGCCTACTACCTAATAACATAGTTACAAAATAACAACTTTAACTAAAGTCTGGGAATTCGTAACACATATTATTTTGTACATTAATTTCTAAATAATTTTGATTAATTATAGATTCTCCTATAACCTGATTATCAATTAATGACAAGATATTTTATACACATTTTGTTTTTTTATATGAAGTTTTGCGCGTCAATTTACCGTTTTGATTTTAAATTATATTAATTCGTTTTCTATAGGTTTAGTACGGCTAAACATAATTGAAAATGTTGTTGCTCCAAAATACCATCTGTAGTTATTGCTTTTGTTGTTGCGGTGAATTCTCCCCTAAACCTAAATCACCGCCATCACTAATACCACCACAACGCGCGTCTACTAATACTAAACTCCTCTTCTTATTTTCCATTTATTTAAGGTCGCTTATAACAACGAGGTTATCAGCGACCACAAGAACAATTATTACAATATAAATTTAAATTAAAATATAAATATTACAAAACTTTAGGAATCGTAGAACATTACAATACATATCGGGATCACTTAATTTACAAGATATAGCTGTCACTGTTAAGGTTAAACATTTGTCTTTCAGGAATATAATTAGTACATTCGAATAAAACATGTTTGGCTGAAAATAGTGAGCTACATCTAAGACAAGTGTTAGGAGTGCTTTTCGTGATGTAATGTACATGAGATGCGTTGGTATGGCCTATTCTCAGACGCGTTAACACATTGGTCTTTTCTGTTAAATTTCAATGTAAATTTGGTTTCAACTGTCTTTAATTTCGTTATTCTCGGCATTCTACAGTTCGGGACGCCACAAACACATATTTCGAGTTCGTCACACGCTTTGACGCGCTACCGTGTGTCACTGCATTCAAAACATTTTTGAATTTTTTCTTGACTGTGATACTAAAGGACAAAGCCAACCAAAGAAAAGCCATTACCTAATCCATTCTCATTAAGTAGGAAACAGATCTGCGATCATCTCAGTGATTTTATCTAATTGGGCTAACGACATAATACGTGAGTGGTTACACACATTATAAATTACTTAATAATACATGTTAAATGTAATAATAATAGCTAAGTGCATATCTGCAAGTTACAAATTGCTATGAAAAATTACAACATTTTTTAAGGTACTCTACAACACGACGTGTCTAGGTTTCTTGGAGTTATAACGGATTTACTTTATTCCAATTCAGTGATCTATCCCAATTAGAATAAACCATTAAGAAGAGTGCGCATTAGTATTTTAATATTTAACTTCAAGAGAGCAGTTTTTTTATTGATTTGATTTGATTGACATATAAAAAATCGTTCCTACAGAGCAGGGGTCACCAATTAGTTTCGCTCGGGGTCCGTTTTAAGAAATAAAATGACCTTCGCGGTCCGCACATTAAAAAAAAACAAAATATGTATGTATTTTACGAAAATTACAAATGTATTTGTTCGTATTAATGAGAAAAGTGACAATGTTTATATGTTCATCAGTATATTATCGAGACCGAAATTAATTTTCTAACGAAGTTCATCTTCATCTCTTCGAGCATGCTTGGTCCGCACACAATGGGTCGGCGGTCCGGATGCGGACCGCAGTCCGCCATTTGGTGACCCTTGCTACAGAGGATCATCCACCATTGTCAACCATTCGTTCTATTGGTTGATCAGAATAAAGAGTGCTCATACATACTGAGTGTTATAAACATAAGTTTTTCTTACCCGAATTCGACGAAAACAGGATATAATATGACGTAGCAATGGGAAAATGTATAAGACGCTTTGCGTATCTGAGCGTTAAATTACTCTACTTGCTAATGTTTAATCTGTTCATCAGCACATATGATTATAGATAATAGTCTATGGCATTATCTCTGGCATAGACAATAACGCATTCGAATTAGGAACATCGCGACAAAATCTAACTAGGTCTATTATGAGACATAGCGAATTATCTTCAAGTGTAACGAATCAACTTTTCTCTTCTTGTTCGCACGGTGATGAAACAGTATTGTAGTTAAATAGGCATTTGGAATTAAGCGTTACTACTATGAAGTTCTCTACAATGTATTTTTTAAAGTATAATACTAACTCGCATATAAAGCAATTTAGCATCTAGTAGACTAGCTGTAATCCTTTACTTGTTGATGGAAGTCCGGTCCCTTGTGAGATAGGCCGGCCGGTCGTGGAGAGTGTCCACTTTCCTGTGTTAGACAGATACGGGACACTCTCCGTTCAAAGGCTGATGGCAAACTGCAGGTGGTTGTAGTTTTATTTAAAAAAAAAATTACGGCCAGTCACACATACTCCCGGGGTGCTTTTTTACTGAGGCACATCTCCAGACCCTAACCCGCGCCACGGCAAAAAGGTCATCCTTAACTATTTAGCTACTTAATGGTTAAAAATATTAGCTAACTAACTTTTAAATCACAGTCAAAGCAACGCCTTTTAACCGACTAAAATGATTTTACCAGCCTATGTATTAAATACAAAGGCTAGAAAAAATGCCATGTTACAGAGTAGCGATCGAAGAAGAAATAAACAAAATATTTTATCGTACAAGTATTCCATAATTCTCGAAGAGAAGAGACTTCCTATTATGTATAATCGTGATTTGCTGATATTATGAAACGAAAGACCTGTCTGTCCGTCCATCCGTTTGATACGTAGTCACGTTTAACCATAATAATTATTTTAACATGACTATTTAAATATTTAGATCGCTCCTATCTAGATATTTTAACATACTCCGCTTATAATTATTTATATATCAACAAAGTACAGTATGAAAAATTATACCAATTTAAATGTGAGGTAGGTATAGCGCAGCAAAGAAATAAAGTAGCATTTTCATTTAGTCGGATTTTGATATTTTACATTTAGATCAGAATGAATTTAAACTGAGTTGGTATACAAGACGAACTTTTAAGCGAGCATAACTTATACCGTAATATGTTTCTTATGTGGTTTACAGTAATAAAATTCTAGAAATCCTTATTTTATAGAGAATCGAGGTCTCAAGAGGTTAATGATGGTTACATAATACATAGATATTCTGACCGTCTTGTTTTTACTCTAACAGTTTCATAACAGAAGGATTAAAAATTACACAACACTCGTAATTATTTTATTAGTTATGTTTATTAAGTGGAAAAATTATGCAGAACCTAACTTTGAAAGCTACCACCTGAATATTAAACATAGTGTTGTGGCAATGTCTCAAATGAATATCGATTAAGTTTCAAAAATACACTTAATAATCGATGTAATATTGGATGATAATATTCGGCATTATACGATTTGTAGTTTTATATTTGGAAGCGGCGATGCGATATCTAAAATAAACCTCCTAAGTGAAAAGAATTACAAACAAAATAGCCCTATGTATTTCATCAATTACCATCAATAGTATTCTCGTAAAAGTCTAAAAGGTTATTACTAGTTAGGTATTAAATTACTTAAGTTATTCAAAACACGTAAACTTGTTTTGGATAAAAATTAACTATCGATGCACATGCATCGGATATGTCTCCACTCTAGTGTGTAAACTTATAATCACAAGTGATTATATTTGCATTTCATCGCATACATGAATGTGAGATGGTTCATTTGCCTATAATTTCACTATGATTGTGGTCGCAGCGAGCCATTATATGCAAATTATTCGAATAAATTGTCTCCGATTTGAAATATATAAACATAAATAATATATTTATTTGTATCATACAGATTGATTGTGTATTAATAGGTGTTTTCTTTTCATCAATAAAGAGTTTTGGAAGATTTCTTTATTAAAAATCGAATAACTAGGAAATAATAAAAAGGCATACAATCAGCCATAAATCAAGCAAATAAGATTCGATGATTATAACAATAACCCGGTTATTTTGTGCCATTAAGAACAAAGATTAACGTTTTTGTGAGTATTCTCATCTATCGACAGTAGGTCGTGAGAATAGAACATCACTACGTAATTTCGTTACTAGAATGTTACAAACATTTCAAATACTTGTACGTTACAACAAGTGAGCAAAACAAGGACGGTATTGCTTTTGACTTTCTGAATATTTTTCTAGAGCCCTCAGCCTACGAGTTAGCACTAGATATTAAATTCAAGAATAGAGTGTCCTCAAAATCCAGAATTAAAATAAAATCTTTATTACACATGTAATATATAGAATACGTCATATGGGAAATACGTACAAAATGACATGTACGGACAAAATGATATAGTGCCCTTATTTCAAAATTGGGGGGTTTTAGATACGTTCCCGCGATTGTATCATGTGACGGCAGTCATATTAACAATCCTGCCAGACTTTGAGCGCCATTCTCACAGTTGCGCCGCAATAACCAGATCGAATGTGTTTCTCGCCTTCAAAAATTTATTTAACAGATTGTTTTCTCCTGCTTACTGGCGAGTTATTTGCTGTCATTTGATATTATTTGCAATAAAATCGATGAACTATGCTACTAGCCAGTGATTTCTGTAAACTTTATGGCAATCGTTAGTTATTTGATGGAATTTTGATATTTATTTGTTTTTGATTACATTTGGACAAAATGACATACATATATAAAATGGACAAAATGACATACCATGTACAGTGTTTCTGATAGTTAACATTTATTATTTTGTTACGGGGATTTGCCGCGAAACTACAAAAGAAAAACTAATCGGCAGTCTTGGAGCCAAGAATCCATGAGTATGGCCATAGTGCGGCTATTGAAGCATGGAAGGAAAAAAATGGGTTATGGGATGGGAATTGGCAGCAAAAACATTTATTTTCTCAGGCGACGCTTAGAAGACATGCACTCAATATGAACAAAACCTTGAATTCTAACTCTAAAGGATTAGGAAGAATCTCAAACGATTTAATTAATGTGAACTTTGTTCTTAAAAATGTGTATGTCATTTTGTCCATACTAAGGAAAAAGACCTAATGCTAGACACTGAACTAATAGATGACACTTATGACAAAAATACCATAAAAATAAGAATTACTCTAATTATTTCCCACCACTGTAAATTTTATAAGCTTCTCAAGCTATCTGTCGAATTGAAAAAATATATTAGAGACGCCTTCGGGAACAAAATTTTAAATGGGATCAGTTTTCGTAAATAATATGACCGCGTCAACACGCGCTCGGCAATTTCTTAGCAAATAGGTTAAGGAAGGCGAAATTTTGCACGTAAGTTTTGAATACATTTATTTGATTTTTTGTAATTTCTATTGATTTCATTGGATTAATGGTCATGTTGAATACACTAATTAATGTTTATTTAAGATTTTTTATCCATTTTCCCTAACAATATAAAGGGTGTCTTCTATTAGTTCTTGAAAATGTAAAAAACCTAATAGATGACATGGATCTCATCTTTGAGTTTTGCAATACATACTAAAGTTATTTTGTACTTTATTCTACTGCAAAAATCATCACTATTCTCTGAAAATATAATTATATTAACAATCTATAAGAACTTAGAACTACTGCACCTAAAAATGGACATAGTGTCTAATATTAGACCTTGTACTGATTTAAAAATCGATTGCTTTAGTTTTTTAGCAGTAAAAAAAAGAAAAAGGAGAGGTAAAAAAAGAAAGAAGAAAAAAGAAGAGGCAAAAGAAGCATGGAGACTAACGACTGAAAATAAATTTGCTAAGAAAAAATTATGAAAAATAAAAATAAAAGGAAATATAGTTTCAGCATGGAAGAAGAATGAAAGAATCTGGAGACAACGTGGGTAATATTTTTGATGCATGTAGTTACTATGATGAAGTAAATGATATCTTTTGAAAAATGGCAAATAAAGATCTAATAATAGGAAAAATGTAAATCATTTTTCAAATCTTTTGAAAAATGGCAAATAAAGATCTAATAATAGGAAAAATGTAAAATGTAATATAATGTTCTATGTCAACTATTAGTTCATATTGGTGTCTACTATTAGTGATGTTCGTTTTTTGTGATGTCATCTATTAGTACTTATGACTAAGTTTACAAAAAGAAGAATAATATATTTTTTAATTTATTTGTCAGATAATAATTATAATAGTTTTATTTTGTAAGAGTTACTGAAGACATGGAAGAAGTTATCAATACTTTATTTTCATAAATATATATTTTATAACATTCAAATGTTTCATGTTTCCTTAAAGTGTCTGCCATTAGGTCTTTTCCCTTATATGGACAAAATGGTTTTTGTGATTAGTCATATATTTTCTTTTTGTATGTTTTATTATAGGTCCTACTTTATTAAAAGACTGTATTTCTGATAGTCAATGAACCTAAGATAGCTTTAAACGGTTGGGACTAATTATGATATCATTAAATAAAAAAATATGATTGAAAAACAAAACACCCTGTCATTTTGTCCGTACTTCCCCTAGAACGAATATATAGCATGCCATCATAATACATCATGACAATATGAATTCTTGCTACATGCATATTTACCAATAAATATAAAAAAATGTAATTTATACGCTAATTTCTTTTGAATATGCAAATATTTTTAAATATTACAACATCTGCAAATCTCATTGTTTACTAATTAATAGCCTTATGAGAATATGTATAGCTATAATTTAAATTACAATAAAACATAATTTTAATCGAGATCTTTAATAAAGTGTTTAAAATATTCAAATATATGGCATATCAAATTTCTTTGTTATAAGCTTAGAAAGTAATATTTTGAAATGCAATGAATATTTATGAATATTCATAATATCAGCAAGCTCTTAGGGAAGCTGACACATTCGTACTGTGGCACAAAACTTTCCATCGGTAAAATTTTGTTTCGGTAAAATTGCCTTGAATTTTTAAGACTATAACTTGACCTAAAAAGAAGGTCATAATATTTTAAAGGGTACGTATGTAACTGTCCTATCCTAAAATGTATAGTCTATTTTTTATGTGTTTGATCTTTATAAACATTTTAATTTGTTACAGGATTTAACTCCTGTAACAAATTAAAATGTTTCTCAGAGTCTACGCGTTTAGCTAGAGGAGTATAAAATAAATAAATAAAAAATCGGTTGTCTGTAAAGTCGGTTTAGTGACGATAGTTGAACGTGACAACGTATGACGTTGTCACGTTCAACTATCCTTAACCCCTTAACCCTCGCTTCCGAATCTCTATAAATAGAAACAAACTTTTTCGGCTGTAACCTAAAGTTATTTCGATGTATTTCTTTCAAATCGACCAATGAAAAGAACAAAGTTCTATTTGAACATATCACCAAAGTACTTTTATTGTATTTTTTACTGCTATCGGACTCTACATTTTATAAAAAAAATAAAATTTTAAAAATGTTACGTAAAAAACGTAAACGGTATCCGTGGTAATCTATGGAGATGGTTTAAATCTTATGTCACAAATAGGACGCAGAAAGTTGTCATTAATGGGTATGAATCTAACTTTGATACTAATTTTATAACGTCTGGAGTGCCACAAGGGTCTATCCTTGGCCCCCTGCTGTTCATCATCTACATAAACGATATTCACAAATGTTTCAAAAATTGTAAATTTCTACTATATGCAGACGACTTAAAGATTTATCGCACCATTGACAATGTTGATGACCAGAGGGGGCTACAGGAAGATCTTAACAGATTTGCTAACTATTGTAATGCTAATAAATTGCAGCTAAGTTTAAACAAATGTAAAATAATCTCTTTTACCAGAAAACGTCGACCCATAATACATGACTACTTCATAGATGGCCATAAGTTAGAAAAAGTTTTCACTATTCGTGACCTTGGGGTCATATTGGATGCAAAGTTGACGCTGGATTCTCATGTAGATTCTATTTGCAGTAAAGCTTTTAAGATGTACGGTTTTGTTTTAAGAGTTAGTAATAATTTCAAACGACCTAGTACATATATATACCTATACAAAACCTTAATTCGCTCACAACTGGAATATGCTCCATGTATTTGGGATCCGTTGTACGCAGGATACTCACACTACTTAGAAAAAGTGCAGAAAAGTTACTTACGTTGTGTACAATATAAATGTCGGTTAAACTACCTATCGTACCCCAAGTTACTAGAAAAGTACAAATTACTAAGCTTAAATTGTAGAAGAATTCAACTTCAGATGATGTTGTTGTACGACATCTGCCACAATAAATATGATTGCATCGATATTGTAAATGACCTTAGCTACAGAGTGCCTCTCAGAACACACAAAAGAGCCTGTCGTGCTGCTTCTGAAGTATTTGCTACAAGATTATCTCGTACTAATGCAGGTCTTCGCGCACCAATGAATCATATACTTACCTTATATAACAGACACTTTAACCATATAGATATTAATGCCAATAAAGCCACTGCTTTTAAAAATCTGATCACAGAGGAACTCTCTAAAATAAATATCACTAGTATTACTTAGTGATAGAACAGCTATATTTTAGGATATTTCACGTAAGTTAATGTTCTTCCTTAGCGGGTATAACATACTGTAATACATTAGCATGACACGGCACCCTGGTGGTCATCGTTACCGATCCCAAGACCTCAATATTATGTCGTAGGGCTAGGGTGCCACGCACTCAAAATGCTCACGACTATAAACACACATAGCACACATACAAACTCAAACTAATAGTCACATGTCGTACCGCAGGTAATGTGCACTCACACATGTAATTAATAATTAGTATAAACAACACATGTCACCCTAGTAGTCTTAGTTACTGATCCCAAGACCTCGTTTCGCAGGGCTAGGGTGCCACACACTCTTAAATGGCGCACCACCTACACCGCAGACACACAGGCTAACACATGGCTTTGATTGTTTAACTTCTAGTAATTAGTTATTATATATACTGTATAAATACTGTATTATTATAATTACTTTATTTGTTATTTGATATAGAAATTGTGTAGTTATTTGGCTTTGATTTTGTAAGAAGCATGTAAAATAAAAAGCAGCCGTAGTATATGTTGATTATAAAGTAATTTTAGTTAACTACTCGATACTAAGTAGGTACTATTTTGTAAACCAGATTGATTTCGCATTCGACACCCTAGTGGTCCTTGTCACTGATCCCAAGACCTCGTGTCGTAGGGCTAGAGTGCCGCCCGCTGATCAATCAAGGTTGTAAATTGTAGTTACTGAATAATCAGGTAGGTAACACTTATAATCTTATAACCTTGTTATTTGCTTAAATATGTCAAAAATTTAATATGTAAAAAAAACAATACAATAAATTAAAATCTCAACCTGTTAATAAACTAATACTTATAATTAAACTTAAGAATATTTTACATATTCAGTATGTGGTAAATGATGTGGATATCACAATTACTGATTATATAGAATAAGACTGTTTGTAATAGTACTTTATTGTGATATTGTTTTTTTGCCCTAATAAAAACAAAAAAAAAAAAAAAAAAACAATAGTTACTACATGTGTCACCTCACTACCAACTTCAAGTAGCAAAATATCGACAATTGCAGCATTTACGTCAGCGTCTTGTTGGCCCAGCGGGACAAGTTAGATATCACAGCGCCAAGTTCCAGGATCGCGTCCAAGCGGCGGCAATACTTACTTTTCGCTTTCTTTAAAATATAAGCATCGCTCACTCAAGTAGGACTTAGGCATAGTAAAAGGAGGGGAAGTAAGTTATCTTCATACAAAAGCACCGCGCGCGGCTTGTATGTGTGCGCCATAGTATCAATGCGTCGCCGCACGCACACTTATTAAAATCTCGGACCGTTTTCGGACCTTACCAGGCGGGGCTAACACTTTACGCTGCACGCCCTCGTCGCGCCACGCCGCCGCGCCAAACGAATCAAAAATGTCCGATCATAATCGCAGGAGTAATAAATATTGCTGTGTGTTTGGGTGTTTTAATAGTTAAATGCGACAATTCCAGAATTATTGTCTTTGTTTAAATTACCAGTTGAACAGGAAAGGTAAGTATTGCTCACTTATTCTAGCATAATATAATTTTTACTTGATGATCAGATACCTACTTACTTCTTTTTTTATTGTATAGTTTTCTATCACACAAACTTTCCCACTAGAACGTATGGTATAACTTGATCAGTCAACTAATTTGCCGCTATTGCTTTGTTTACGTTTAGTAATGCCGATTTCTCTGTATTGTAGGTATATTATATTAACTAACTACTTACAGTCAATTACTTATTTTAAACGGTTATTAAAAATAAGCAATTGACTAATTGTAAATCAAATATTAATTATACACATAAAGCAAAGTTCGAATCATAAGAACATATTTGTTTATAGTAGGTAAGTACCTATAAGAGACAGGCGTTAGTTTTTAATGTTGTTTTAAAGGGTATATTTATAATTTTATTTAGACATCGGATTATATGCACGATCCAAGTGCCGAAATATGCATGCAAATATGCACGACAATTGGCCGAAATATGGACAATCAAGAGTCACTTATTATTATTAAAAGTCGGAAGACCGCGACGTTACCGCTGTTCATGCGGTTGCGAATGAAGCGCGGACAGCCGCTTGCCGTTCTCACATCACAACGCCGCCGCGCCCGCGCCGCCGCCTAAAATTGACAACCCTAAGACAGTAGGTAATTAAATCGCGGATTGGGCCGGAGCTACCCTACTTCCCCTCCTTATACTATGACTTAGGAGAGAGACGGATGTCGAACGCTGCCGAACGCAAAGGCCGATTGTGCTTCCTTGTCGCTCGTTCCGCGCTCTCGCTTGCACTTCAAGCCTTATATGGAACGCCTCAGAGGTAACGCCGCATGAACTGTCAAGTTTTTCGGGCGCGCACCCCGTATCGAATTATAAGACGTTGTCACGTCAATAAAATATATTTATTTCAGGCTAACGGCCCATAACAATATTAGAAAATGTGTTAGTAACAATCAATGAATGTTTAACGATGTATAAAGTCGATGATTGTCCATTATCAACTTCAATTCTACATGCTAAGGACATCCTTACACATACAGGATCCTACATCAAATGGAACTAATTACCTGACATCGAAAAAGTAAGTTTAAAAAAAATATCTTAAGCATAATGATCCACAGTACAATTACACCGAAGTGAAAACAGGAACGGACACAATGAACAACAATCAAGTCCATATCTGTTTAATCTGCGGTACTCGGTAGCACTATGCTGACATTGTTGTATTAACTGTCGTATTGTTGGTGTTAATATCAATTAAGTGTTCATCATCATCATCTTAAATATACAGGGTGTAACAAAACTAAGTCATAATTCTTTAGGCGTGTGTTCATGTTCCTTGTAGAGAGTTAACTGTGAAAGTAGCAGCGCTGAAAGACATTATTTGTGATTTGTATGGGCGAGCGTCCCAGCGTCACGAGTTTCCCCATACAAAAGTGAAAAAAATGGTCTTTCTTTTACTTTCACAGCGAACTCTCTACAAGGAACATATAAACACCCTACATTATTATCATTTAGTTTTGTTACATCCCGTATACTTATTGGGTTGATGTTTGTAAGATTTCTTTAAGACCTTATTTTATTGTAGATTCCGTCCTAATATTAATTCTTGACAGGTTGCGCATTCTTCTTTGATTTCTCATGCCGAAAATAACTTTGTTGGTTGTTGTCTCAAAGGAATCGAATCCTCGACCTCTGGTATGATCAAAACTTTAAACCACTGGACTAGGGAGACTGCGAGGTGCTCTACAATAGTTAATGTTACGACAACACTACACGGCTTCGTTAGCTAGAAACTAGGAACTGTTTCAGATATTCCGTACCTATTCTAACATGTTTCCTAAACAATGTACGTTTATAAAGAGTTTACTAAGGGCTTGCTCTTACTAGAACCGTGGTTTAGTCAGTTCGGAGTCCGCTTATAACTTAGCAAGTTTGTCTACAGATGTCGTGCTTTTGAAACAAGAAAAAAAAATACTCGAGATTTGCCTTGATGATGCGTTTTTATATGTCACACGACTTAAATTTCTTTCCACTTGAAGTTACTTCCCAACTAACATTACCGCTACAAATATAGCTTATTTAGAACCTGAAGTGTTTTAAAGGTAGACTTGGAGGTGTAATTATAGTTTGTGGCGACAAAACAGAGCTAGTAATAAAATATAACACCTATGGTGACAAAACGGGTCTATAATATAGAGATTATGAAGGCTAAAGTGGAACTGCAGCGATTATTATCCCTACAGTACAGACCAAAGCTTCTGTGTTATAGCTTTAAGCGGTATCATACTACTATAAGATCTATATAAGAAATTATCATCTCCTATGAACTCCTTTAGCGCATTTAGTTACACAATGGAAGCAATTAATGCTACTAGCTCTACAAGGCTGTTTTTTAACTCTTTTGCAAAAAACTCCTAAAGGGATGCAAAACTCCTTTATGTTATTTTGGGCTGTATATTAGAGTTATTTTCCCCTATTAAAACCCTAAATTCATGAGTCCACCATTTTTTGAGTATAAACTTAATTCACAAAAAAATAAAAAGAAAGTACAAAATGAAAACTTATTACAATGAAGTTACTTGTCTTTGTAGCGTTTTGATGCCTGGGTTACGAAAATTTTAAGACAATAGGTAAAACATTAAAACAATTTTATCAATAAAAAATGTTTTGCTTTATTTAAAGCGACACTTTTTTACTTAAAATACACAACAAAGAGTAGGACCCTTCATTATTTGCTTATAATACATAGTCACATTCGCAGTAAACTCACCTTCGCAAAGAAAATTCCACTTCAGCCTTCCACTAATAAGTCAAAATATTATTTCACTACTCAAGTCTGCCATTATATTTTCATAAAAATCAGTGGTTATAGTGTAACATATACATAAACACAATATTGTTAAGCCGGTTAGAAAAAAAGTTAAAAACATATTATAATTACGTTACAATTTACCGTATTGCCACCCTTACGGTGCTCAAAAAGTTAGTAAGATGCATTATAGATCTGCTATAACCCTAAAAGGGTTAATATTCATGAATTTGCTTCCTTTGTAGCACTTAAAGTGTCTTAGGTACCTGTAACTCTATTATACCGCTTGAAGAGCCACTAGTCACTTAAATACTTCACTTAAAACGCTTTAAGGCTCAGTTATCGCTATTGTACATCCACTATAACTTTACTGTATCTCTAAAATTCATGCTTTAGCTCTACTATATCGTCATAGTGGAACATAAGGCGATAAGAATTTGTGCCCAATTCAAGGGTACAGTAGAGTTATAGCGAGCTATAACTCCAAGTGATAGCACTTATTGAACACCATTGGATGTGTTTAGCTCTCTTATAGATCTGTTCTAACTCTTATGTTAGCGCCTAATGTTAGTTATACCTACATCAGATAGAAAATATAAATCCTGAAAAGGGAGATCACTTAACCTAAACTTAGTGAGGATTTTGACAAAAATTCAATACATTATCTGTAAAACTTTACATTAAACCAAAGTTAAGTTATCACGAAACGACTTTGACTACGCCTTTAAGTGTAGGCTTACTGAAATCATGATTTGGTGAGCTAATATTAATAGACCCTTAGATACATATCGATACCACGTTTTCTCGCAAAGTCTGAAATTGCAGCCAAATCATCGTGAAATGGCAGCCTCTTTCAACAGCATCCGAACTTTGCTCTGCATAATGCGCTTTCTCCCATACTGTTATGTGGCGTGTATTCAGTAGTGATGGGTGCTTTATGTTTCACATAGAGAATGTTTCGTTTATAATTATAGTAACTGACACCGCGAATAATAGTATGTAAAACTACTGGTAGATGGCATTCGTCCTTATATCATAGACTTTGAAAGTGCCTCCTGTTATCTCTTTACGCTTCAAGCCCTTTAACTAACATTGGTGCACTTCGAGACCCGGGAATGGACTTTAGTCTTTACGTCACTGCAAAATGAGTACTGGAAAAAGAACGTACGCGAAAAATACTGTGACATACACTAATGATAAATTATAAACCTTTCCTGGACTTCGACGAATATTCCAAATATTTTCCAAATATCTCCGTTCTCGAGTTTAAGGGAGACTAACAACCTTTAAAATTAATTTATATATATTTACTAGACGATCCGGCGAACTTCGTATCACTTTCCTTCTAATTAATATAATAGCCAAATCAAAATTCTATTGAGATGTGAGCTACCCTATATTTTAAGTTGAATCAAATTGCACACGGTGTACAAATCAAAATTTAAATTGGTTCAGTAATTTAGGAGTCCATCGCGGTCAAACCACGTGACACGTAATTTGAATATATATAAAGATATAGATTTAGTGCAAGCAGCCTACGTGCTCTGATAGATCTTAAATGCAAGAGTGCATCATTACAAATGCGCCTCGCATCCACAAGAGATCACATCACGGCTCGCACGCACCTTATGTCACGAGGAAAGTGCAGCTGGGAGAAAACCGTGACATAACATATACATAAACATAAACATATGTTTCGGTTGGGAGCTTTTGTTTAAGAACAGTGCCGACTCTACAATTATTTAAAAACATTAATGCAGCTTTTTTATCTTAGATTCAGTCCGTTTTAGGTTTTCATGAACATATGTCAACGACCTTGGGCTGAATATAACAAGAAACGAAATTACGTTAATTTTAATTGCAAAAATTGGATTAAAATTTGCGAATGTGGGAAAATAGTTGGGTGTAGAAAATGCACGAACATTTTCGTAGATCTTTTCACTAATCGGTAACTTAAGGATTCTTAAAAAGTGATTAAAGTATTCGTAGATTTATTTATTTGTATCACTACTTCTCATTTTTTTTTGAAATTTGTTTACTTTTAATATAAAATATGTTAAAAGTTTTTTTTCAATATAATATACAATTTTTTCTACGTGCTACTTAATTCACTGCACTAGCAGCGCCAAAATAAATAATAGTAATCCTTAAAGGAACTATCATTTAAAAAATATTATTATTTATTTTGGGAAGACTTAGTAATCATAAAAATATTTATATAAAAAGTTTCAAAACAACTAGAAAAATGTAACAGCTAATTAATTCAACCTCTTTTTATTCCTAATCCATTTACTAAACTCACTAATCACCCACTAGGCTCACGAATAAAAAAAAATGAACTCACTGCTCGCATCGTGGACACAATCACAAGACACTAGACACTGGCGATATCGTTGCTAGTCCGGAGGTAACTGACGCGTGCTGCTGAGTGCTGGCTGCTGGGTGCAGGCAAGTCGCTGGCATGTTACGATATCCTGAGTTTATCCTAATAGTTAATACAGAGAGTATTGTTTTGTTAACGACGAATTTCACCTTGCCTCCTTTTTGTTGGAGGATTGGTCGATCCTAAGTAATGTCAAATGATTAAATTAAAATTCCTACCATTCCTTTTTATCATCATTTATCACTTATTGTCGATCACTACGAGTAAAAAATACTAATTTTGAATATTTCCCCTTTAGAAGTATCAAAATATTTTTAAATATTGAACACAAATAACTTTTCAAAGTTACGCAAGAAATACCCCTACCCTTAAAGTATGGTAAAAATATTGCGTGAAAAAAGTTAATAAATGACAAACCGTTAAAGTTATAAAAATAACTGACTTAAATGGTCGATTAATCTTTATAGGCAGGTTTTAATTTAGGTTTGGGCGCATTCGATTGGGTTATAGTTAGGTTCAAATCGAGCTTTACGTGGAGTATTGGTACTTACATAATTATTATTAAGATCACACGCGTCTTTTAAAAAATCTGACGGTTTCTTCGAACAAGCTTGTTTTTAGCTGTATTAATGAAATAATATTATATAAAATGCGAATCTATTTTCTTTGATATTAATTGATTCATAGGCAAATTGACGAACCTACGTAATTTCGTCATGCTATGTCAAGTCCAGCTGATGAAAACTAATATTGGCTTGACATATACCCCAAGTCCCAACCAAATAATGTAGCTCTGCCATCTACTCTGAATTATAATTAATTCAGAGATGATTTTCACGTTAATTTGCAGTATCAGAGTAATCTCTGATACTGCAAATTAACGTGAAAATCAACAAAATAGGAAAGTATGTCTAGATAATTTACATAATATTATGTTATCTAAATATTGAAATTTCAACACTCAATCTCTTGAAAATCTCACACCAACCATTGCTTAATTGAAAATACCAATATAATTAAAACCTTTATTGATTCTTAATTGAAAATTCGTCTGACTGTTCTTCTTAATTAAGTTCAACCTTTCAACTTTCGACGCGGCACCATAAAAGATAGTTTTGATTGATTGCTAGTCAACATCCGAAGTTATTATCATAACAATATATACAACGAGTGTTTGTCTGCGTCGTTGAATCTCGGGACCAAACGACGTGATGAAACTGTACTATTATTATGCACTATTATTACCATAATAATGTTATTAAGCAGGCACTCACAACAGTTCCCACAACGCATGAGAATGTGCGTGAATTTGACAAAAGTTGACGAGCGTTGATAGTTTTAAATAATTTGACGAAATCCTGTTAAAGAAATATTTTTTCCAAACACAATTTGTTTTAGTATATTATTAGGGCATACAATAAATAATTTTATCTAATATTTGAAAGTGTACATTTATTAGTATACATTTTTATGAATTGCCAAGTCTAGAGGGCCAACTGGCATATGATTAAAAGTGATAAGTTATATACTGCCTGTCGACGCCTGCATTCAACCTGCTTAATATGTCCACTAATTTAATCCTATTGAAACAGAAAGATACAATATGATATATTCTGAAGTATAAGGATTGATAATAATAGTATTATCAATATTTACTAGCTATTTGACCGAGCTTCGCTCGGTATTCGATAAAACACGAATAAAATGACATTTTCTAAAAATTATTCCTAGCTAGATCGATTTATCGTCCCCGAAACCCCCTATATACTAAATTTCATGAAAATCGTTGGAGCCGATTCCGAGATTCCAATTATAATATATATACAAGAATTGCTCGTATAAAGATATCAGATTCTCTCTTAAGACCAAAACGCCTGTTACATAGACTTTTTGCTACCTGTGAAATCTACCAAGCTATTCCTCAAATATGGAAATCATTAGATTTGCTATGCCCATTTTAGTGTTCGCACGAGGTCGCGTGTAAGCGCTATATCGGAATCGGCGGTATTGTGCGGGTCAAAGAGACCGGTCTCACACACTTTCTTTTCCGTAGCTCATCCACTTGTAATACGTATTGACAAAACATTTATGTAATGTTCAATGACGATCTTGTGGGTGTAAAAATTATTGTCTCGCTGAACGCGTGAGTTTGGTATTTGTGCCTATTTTCTTTGTTACTTTTTTTTTGTGAATATTGTCATGATTGTTAAGATGAACTCCCTGTAAAAAGGGCTTTGAGACATGTTTTGCGTGTTTACGAAATTTCATATTGAGTGAATAGAATTTTGTTACTCGTGTGTTTTCACTTTTCAAACTTCTTCTTTTTCTTCACTTTTGGATAATAACCGAGTGTAGGCTACGAGAAAAGGAGTTTCAGAATGAAAACGATGGACGTACGATATAAAGTCCAATATATTTTCATAAGTACGCAGAAATCACACTATTTAACTTATTATTATGCACGGACACTGTTATTAATTAGTTCGAAGCGAATTCACTAATAATTAATTAGACAAAGTGTTTGCTGGCTTTGTAAGAGGAAATCTTGGATTATTTTTCTTTCCTGCTAAGGAGTTTTAACACTGTAAATTTGCCACGTAGAATTAATGAAATCAGATACATCTCATAACATTTAGCAATAAACTTAGACAGTTGCACAAAGAAAATTATCTCAAAGTCGGGTCAGCAAAGATTAGAAATATTTGAACTCATTACATACATTAAATATTTACAAACATTAATTATGAATATACTATCTTAGTTAAAGTACCATAAAAATGAACATTCACACATAATTAAAATAAATGTATGTATATTGTTGATTTTGTAAAGAATTAAATAGGCCTACAGTGATAAAGTAATTAAGAAAATTAACTGATAAAAATATCTATTCCAAATAAATTATTCATTAGTCGTTAAATTTGTTTTACGGCATCAAAACATGATGGTTATCTACATCCTAGAGTTATGTCTTTTTAACCGACTTCGGATGTGGATTTTTTTTCAGAAGTATAATTTTGAGTAGGTACTACGAGGAGATCTATTTGCTCATTTGTCACCTATACCATGAAAGGGGCACAAAATGACGTTATTTCTAAGGTAAAGTACAACAGAATATGGGCATAAATTAAACAAAACATCTCATCTTATGGAGAAACCGGCAAAAAATTAATTTGTAGATCCATTCAGAGTTAATTTACCTGAAATTCTATAAAAACTAACTTTATTTCGTGGGAATAAAGGTTAAATGATAGGTAAAACATCTTGGAATTTAAGATGTACATCGGTAGCGGACAATGCCAGCGACAAATTGTTGAAAAAGATGGCGCGCCTCTTCTACTTTCACTTGTCATTTGCATTTTCTGTTTGCTTAAATTTCACCATTAACTAATGTATGGATCCTTATTAAATGTGTTCTTAGATCTTACGTAATATAATCCAAATAATTAAAAAGTTAAAATTGTTTTTATGTATCTGACATCAGCTGTATCTTTTATTTCACGCTTTTTTGGCAAAAATAATGATTATTGTTATGAGTTTTAAATAAAGATAATATAATAGTATTACATGGTTTAAAAGTAGAAGAGATTTGTATAAAAATGTTTTATAATATTTTTATGGTAAAAATTCGTAGAATGTACGGGCGCGTTGAAGTCTTTTGTAGGCGCTAGGCGTAAACACGCATTTATTTGAAAAAAATGAAAAAAATACTTCATATACAGGCAAATTTCAAAATTTTATTTCTTTGTGGAAATCCTATTTTACTATAATAAAACCTGCAAATACGTAAATGTCGATGGCAAATGTTTTGTCGTTGGACAACAAAAGCACTAGGGAGTAGAATATCACGCGTCAGTTTTATATTTCGCACTTTGTAATATAAGTCTAAAGTATATAAAATTTGATTTTTAAGAAGATATTCTAACCGATATGCATACTAATATCATCAATGTGAAAGTGTGTCTGTCTATTACCCCTTTATGCTCAAACCGCTGAACCGATTTTATTGAAATTTTGGTATGGAGACTCTTTGAATCGTGGAAAATGACACAGGATACTTTTTATCTCGGAAAAACGAACGGTTCCCGCACGATAAACGTATTTTAGCGCATTAGAGTTGCAGGCGTCATTTGGTTTATCCATACTTAATATTATAAATGCGAAAGTGTGTCGGTCTGTCTGTCCGTCTGTCTGTCTGTCTGTCTGTCTGTCTGTCTGTCTGTCTGTCTGCTACCTCTTCACGCTTAAACCGCTGAACCGATTTTGCTGAAATTTGGCGTGGAGGTACCTTGAGTCCCGGGAAAGGCCATAGGATAGTTTTTATCCCGGAAAAATGTAAGGTTCCGGCGCGATAAACATATTGGCGCAACGGAGTTGCGGGCGTCCTTTAGTAGTATAAATAATTATAACGTATATAAACACCGACAGAACAAAGTAACAAACAGCCCGAAGTTTAACCATTTCTATAGGTTCCATTGCGCAACCGTAACACAGAAGCTACGGGGTAGGCTGCACTTACATAACGGTTCAAGGACGCTACAAATTGTGTGACGGGACAACAATACGCTTCGTTAGGCCTTTTATTAAGCCGCATTCAGATTACGTCCTTTTGGCTTTTGGTAAAAGATTTTCTATCGTTCCCGCAACTTTAGCCTTAACTCTTAAGCAAGAAGTGGAGCACCATGGGGTTTTAGCGTTAGAGCTATTACCCTTATTTCCGTGGTGCTCTCCCTTTAGTTCTTTGACTTTCGGTCATTGCAACTTTGTGCTGTCTCCCAATTTTATGGGGAGGGAAATTGGAATTCTTCCTACTCCTATTTTCTTCTGATTAATTTCGTTGCGGGTCTAAAGACAGTATTAGCATGTCCCTCGGGCTCCCGAGTTGTACGTAGCCTAGTTTAGGTATATTTTCAATATATAGGTATATATCGAAAGAAAGGTCAGTGTTAGACCACAGCAATTAACACTCCACTGTAATTAAATAAGCAAATGAGATATTATGTAATTACCGCTTAGGTTCTAAGCGTTAGAATCTATTAGCATAAACTTATTGTAATAATTGTTGCTATTACATTGCTTAGCTAATGAAATGCGAGAAATGTGTGTAACTTACACACATTAGTAGCTTAATCATAATTTCAATTACTCATTAGTCATTACTATTAACGTTTACTTATTGCTGAGACTATTTTTATACTATGACTTGGAACTTGGACCAAAATTTTCTATTATACCTATTTTGGTTATTTTTCTACTTATCGAAAGATTAGATTATTAGACTGTACAGTTTTGTCATGATCCAGAAAATACAAAGTTACGTGTTTACAAAGAAAGTTGTTACAAAGTTCGAAACGTAAATGCGATGTCAAATGTACTACAAGAAAAGAGCTTTAGCACTTACTGTGACTAACTCCATACTTAGTCGTCGATGAGTTAAAATATCCAGGTCACACATAGCACACCTAATATGTCGCTAAATATTTGTTGCAACATAGGTCACGTCTGGTTATATTGGCCCGGTCCATAAAATATTTTTTGATAATTATCTATTTGATTATAATTTTAAATGCGCATCGATCAATTCAACCTTGATGGTACTTTTGTCTTGAAAATCTATAATTTTAGATTGTAAAAATTCGGTCCTGCCCAGTATCTTATCTCTTGCAAGTTATGTCAGTAATCGTTCTAAGAGATACGAGAGTAAAGAAAGATAGTGCTCCTAAGTATTGCGCACACTCTTTAGTCACCATAAAATATTTGTGAAGTTGGTTACCATCACCGAAATTGATGTAAGAGCTATTAGATGTTCGAATTGCATTCTGCAGCTGCAATAGTAGATGTCATGGTAATATGATGTCTGAGAAAATTAAATGGTGCTAAATGAATTGCGGCAATGTTTTCTCAAGATGGTATAATTTTTATTAAGTTTTGGTTCGGCCTGAGAATTAAAATATAACATCTTGCGGTAAAATGTTTTGCAACCGTTTGAAGAAACAACTTGGATTTATATTTGAATTTTAACTAATACTTAAAACTTACTTAATAACGGTTCAAAATAATCAATATTATGAAAACATGTGTTTATACACGGTATAACATATTATAAACAGTATTTAAATATTTAAATAGTAAAGCAGGAAAAAGTTAGTAAAACAAAACATTAATGTAATTTTTTGTAATTCGTTTAATAGTAATTATAATGATATAATACATAATTATTTAATTTCAAACATTAGGAGACAATTATGTCACTTATGGATACAGTTGCATCTTCAAAAAGTGCCCTTTACTATGTTGTATAACTTTAAATAACAATGAACAAATATTACAAAACAATTTGTTGTATTGCTGCGTTTTCGTAATACTGCTCTGCCAGTAATTTCAATGACAGCAGATACAGTACGATAGTAGGTAGTGGTGTCGAGAGCAGTTTGTGGCAGAAATTTGATAGGTAGCAATACTATGCTGATGACGCTAGAGTCTAGACACATTAAGTTATGCCAATCTTAGGTCCACACCTAGGAGACATTAATAATAATACCTACTTGACTTTAGTAAACTTTATATTACCTTCCATCGAACTCATTGAAATAAAACTTAGAGTTTTTGCCAAAAGGTTGTTTAGCTTATGTTTCTGTTGTCGCCACCGCTGTTAGCTAAGAACAGATGTTACTCTGTTGCACCTCTTGAGAGATAACAGTGTCGTTGTGAGCCTTACGGGGGACCCCTAAAAAACTAGTTGGGGCCCAAGAAAAATTTTCTCCTCAACACTTAATGCCCATTTAACCTGGGGCCTACAGCTGGAAGTTGAGCGGGGGCACGTAAAGTAGTTGCGCCAGGTTGCTGCGCGCGTAGCGGCCGTGCTGCGGGGCCCCGTGCCCCAGCCGGTGGCCCCACAGCGCCACCCAGGTCCCTTTAACCTGGGGCCTACAGCTGGGAGTTGAGCGGCGGCACGTACAGTAGTTGCGCCAGGTTGCTGCGCGCGTAGCGGCCGCGCTGCGGGGCCCCGTGCCCCGGCCGGCCCCAGAGCGCCGCCCACGTGGCGTGGTGCACGCGCGCGCTCTCCGCCGAATCACGACGACTTTCCTATTATACACAGAGAGAAAATATCAGATACAAAATCTATAGAAAACTTTATTGGGTTGATTCAGACCGCAAAGCGACGCGTAGATGCATTTCTAAATTTATATGGATTTGACAGATTCGCAAGACGGCTCACGGCCTCTCACGTAATTGAATTTAGGGTCAATTCAGATCGCAACGCGACGAGGCGAGGCGAGGCACGGTGCGGCATAAATTTGTATGGATTTGACAGAGTTTTACAATGCGCGGCAGAAAGTTACGCGAAAAACGCACTGTTGAAGACTGCCATTCATCAAGGTGATGAGGATGGTATGTTTTTCCCGTGGGACGATGGCAAAAAGTTGCAGGTGGTATGATTCTGAATAATTCCTCGAGTACTCCCCGTGATACAACCGATAGAGGATGCAGAGTGAAGCTACATCTCGGCGTGATTCCAAAGGGTCCAATCTGTTTCAAACACTATGGCAGTCAACAATTCGAGCGGCCCTTCGTTGGATACGATCCAGAGGGAGCAGTTGGTATTTTGGCGCCCCTGCCCAGAGATGAGAACAATATTCCATATGAGGCCGAACCTGCGCCTTGTAGAGTTGTAGGCGTTGGTCCGGACTGAAGTATTGTCTCGCTGAATCAACCAGAACGAAATTTCAGTATGCAGAAAAAAAAGGAATTCCTCTCATTTTGAAAGTTTCAGAGACCTACAGATATTTTAATGTTTGGATCTCTTTTAGGTAAAATTATCGTAGTTCTTTCTCTCCCTCTCTATCAAAAAAAGGTAAAACATAATTCTGAAAAATCATTCCGAAAGCCCCCTTTTTCAACCGGGTCAAAGAGTCCTTTTTTCTCCGAAACCTTTCTGATAGAAGACATTAAACTAAAAGATTATTATTTTACCTGATACCTCTCGTACTTGACTCTCATCTGGTGCTTGAGCTCCCGCAAGTAGTCCATGTCCGTCAGCATACCATCACGCCATCTGCAGTAAAAAAAATATAGGGCCATGGAGCTTTAACGATATGACAAAATAAAATTTGTAGATTTTTGAGGTTATTTTTTCATTTAGGTTGTTTATTTTTTAATAAAACAAAATATTGAGTCGTATATCGTACGTTCAACTACGATGATTGTACAGGTTACACTTTTTTCAGGCTCTAATATTATTATTATGTCTCAACCACAGACTTATATCAAGTGCTGCGGTACTTGATATATGTCTGTGGTCTCAACTTTATAAAGCAGATTACATTGTTTTTTGTCCACACATTAGCTGCATGCTTATTGCTTATCTCTAAATATCTACCTAATTACTTAAAACAATTACGTTATGACTAATTAACTACTGTATTATTAAGAACTATATCCAGATCACATGACCAATAATAAGCAACCTCTAATTTTTATTAGGTCAAGAACAATGTTTTATGTTGAATTGTGTTTGTCAAACATATTATGAGGGAAGTAAAATTAGATAATTAGGGACAGAACCAACATGGTTATAGAAAAATGAACCATATGAATAGCCATTCGATTTGTCTGATACGATTAGAAGTTCATTGACCGTAAATTATGAAGAATAAAGCAAACTATTGGTAAACAAATATGTTTACGAAAACTTAGAAAGTGTTCAATAGAACCTGTCGCTGACTCGCTGGTCAGTTAACACTTAACAGTTTGATATAGATACGAAGAATTTGATAAATCGTCAATTGACAAAGATAGAAAGTGAAGATTCGTTCCCGCCTAATCACGACCCAAGTGAAATGTCATGATTCGATATGGGTAGATTAAAATGTTCCATGGGCAAATATAATATAAAATGTTGAATGACAAATTATATTGCATTACTAAAATATAAAACAACTTAAACATAATAAAGTCTTAAGTAGTAGTTAGGACTTAGGATCGTTTTTAGGGTTCCGTACCCAAAGGGTAAAAACGGAACCCTAACTAACTAAGACTTCGTTGTCTGTCCGTCTGTCCGTCTGTCTGTCTGTCTGTCTGTTGCCAGGCTGTATCTCAAGAACCGCTATAGCTAGACTTCTGAAATTTTCACAGATTGTATATATCTGTTGCCGCTATAACAACAAATACTAAAAACAAAATAATATTAATATTTAAGGGGGGGGGGGGGGGGACCATACAACAAACATGATTTTTTTAGCCTTTTTCGCTCGTAAATCGATATCAATAATGGCAACAGGTAGGCACTTGAAATTTTCACAAAGGCCTTGTGTGTTATTTAATAATTCATAATAATATTTAAATAAAATAAAAATTTAAGGGGGGCTCCCATACAAAAAACACAATTTTTGGCCAACTTTTGCTCTATAATTGTACGGAACTCTTCGTGCGCGAGTCCAACTCGCACTTGGCCGATTATTACGATTAAAAGAGACATTATTATTATCACTTCTGAATGAAGTGAAGCGCGAAAACTATCGGGATTCCGCAAAAGAGGTTTATTTTATTGAGATAATTAAAAGTAATAACATAATATAATATTATTTATAGCTCGTAAAAGTTAAGTTTGCACCTCTCATTCACTGTTCAGAGAGGTTTGAACAGCGTTTGGTGGAGTTCTATTTCAGTTTTATGAATGAATGAATGAATGAAAACATTTATTTCAGACAAATAATGTGCCCATAGTGTTAGTGTGTTAGTTACAAAATGATAATGATAAATAATAACAAATGCATAAAAATTATAATAAATATTATGTTAGTGATGTTAGTAATAATTTTCCTTAACTTAAATTACTCCTATGACTATCCTTATCCAATGTTCTTGGATAGGACAGTCAAATCTATCTGCAATGACTTTCAGAATGCTGTTGTTTGATTTTCGTAAACGCTGGAAAAGTGAAGCTGTTTTTTTGCGTATTACCGCTTTAAAACCGTCAGTACGCGCAGAGGCAAACATACCAGAAGCGCTACAGCGCCACGGTAGCCCCAACAGCATTCTGAAAGTATTGTTATACTGGACGCGTCATATGTTCGATTCCTATACCCAACCCATAGGGCACTCGAGTAAAAAGACTGGCAATAAGCTTTGAACAACATAATCTTAACACGAGTTGCACAACGAGTAAACCTACGGGCGAGCATATTACCTCGAACCGCTAACGCTCTACGTTCCCTCTCCATATCCTCGTCATCCCTGAGGTCATCGGTCACAATATGACCCAGATATTTAAACTTTTGTACCCGCTCTAAGGCAACTCCATTCAGATACACTGGAGGAACACGTTCAGGATAATTCTTTCCTGCTCTGCAATTCACTCTTTTTTGAATTATATTTAAGACCGTGTTCCTCCGCGTATGACTCACATATGCGCAGGAGTTTCCTCAAGCCACCTATCGAGGGACTCAGCAACACCATATCATCAGCATAACTAATATTGTTCATACAAATGCCATCTATGAAGCATCCAACATGTTTGCTGCTGAGTCTCTCTATGAGCTGGTTGACAAATAGATTGAACAGGATTGGAGAACTCAATCCACCTTGTCTTACGCCACATTCCAATTTGTACTCATCTGATAGAGTACCGGCCCATCTCACTCGGTTGGTCTGATTTGAGTACCAGTATCTTAGAAGAGAAATAGTTTCAGGGGGTATACTTGCTCTTTCCAGCTTCTTCCACAAGAGATTATAGTGTACAAGGTCAAATGCCTTGGACAGGTCCAAAAAACAGGCGTATACTGGCGTCTTTCTCTTGGTGTAATAGCTGACGGTGTGTTTCAGGCTCAATATAGCTGTATCAGTGGACAGACCTGCCCTAAACCCGAACTGCGCATCATGCAAATGAATAAATTGTTCAAGAGTACCGTTAAATAGACTATCGGGGACCTTAGCTGTTATAGTGGCGAGTGAGATAGGCCGATAGTTAGTTTTGTCGGACGAATCTCCCGTTTTATTTTTAGCTATCGGCACCACTACGGTACGCATTAGAAGATCTGGCAGATATGAGTGACACAGGCATAAATTAAATAGGATGGCCAGAACTCTTGGCAAATGTACTCCAGCAAATTTAAAATGTTCGATGCTGAGACCATCATGAACGGGCGACTTCCTTCTTTACATTTTTTTTAATAACCTTATGAATGCTTTTGGCAGAGAATAATGTACACTGCGATCCGGTCATAATGGTGTCAACATCACTCCCACTACTACGATGAGTACCCAGGGATGACTTAACAGTAAAATGATTTCTAAATAAATCAGAAATCATTTTATGATCCTGAATACCGTCGACGCTCACAGGGAAACTTGATTTGGCATTTAATTTATTCGTATTTTTCCAGAAAGCTCTAAAATCCTTTGCAGAATGATTGGTTGCTAGCATATCCATTTTTAATTGATCTTGTCTATTTTGACACCAATGCCAATTTTATCAAGATCTGTCGAGTAGTTTCGGAGCCTATTCAACGCAAATCCACACTAGTTACTAATATTCTACATTGTAATACGTGTGTCTGTCTGTCTGTTACATCTTCACGTCCAAACCGCTGAACCGATTTTGCCGATTTTTTTTATGGATATAGTTTGAGTCTCGAGAAAGGACATAGGATACTTTTTAGCCTGGAAAAATGCGCTGCGTTATGAATGACTTGATTGGCGCAACAGAGTTGCAGGCGTCATCTAGTAAACTAATAAACATTTCTTCTTTATGTAACGTAGAATAGACAAACCATCTTTATAACTATTTTGAAAAGTTTTTACAAAGACAAAGGCATGTTTGTTTAGTAAACAAGCTTAGTGTTACGTCACCATGGACCCAATACATTAGATGATTCATTCTGGAGTTTTTATGAAAGTGAGATACACATCTCAATAAAATGTACAAAAACGTCCTTTAATAAGCGGAATACGTAACTGACCCGACCTTTAGAAAGCCGTGACGCAATCGCTACCGAGCATTCTGAACATACCTCAAAATTGTAAGATGATTGACCCCTTAAAATCCATACTAATATTATAAATGCGAAAGTGTGTCTGTCTGTTACCTCTTCACACCCAAACCGCTGAACCGATTTTGCTAAAATCTGGTATGGTCGAGATACTTCGAGTCCCGGGAATAGACCCGGGATAGGATACTTTTTATCCTGGAAAAAATGAACGGTTCCCGCGCGACAAAAAGCTTTGGCGCAACGAAGATGCGGGCATCAACTAGTAATATTATACTCGTAAATCATGTATTGTTATTAAATCTCTTTTTTATTTGAGAGAGAATTTTATTGTTCCATCGTAAAAGTAATAATGCCTTCAGGCTCCTAAGTGTGTTTAAGTATTATGAAACGCGTGAATCTTAGCCATTCATGATACTCCTGATTTATTCCTACATAAGTTGATACATCAATCAAGTTAGGCGCTGACCTACTAATGTGAATAATAAATTTAGCCATTCGTAAATCCTTTAGACTTCTTGCGCTTTAATAGTATATTTCTATCATGGCCTCTCTTTCTTGAATATGAAAAACAAGAGAGATAGCATAGATAATTCACGATTGCTCCGTATGTGTGTGGGAAATTTCAAGCTCGCAGACAAATTCATCATCATAATCAATAGAATCATCAGTGTGATGTATAGACAGATACAGAATAACTAATAGTAAACTTATGTGGTGTAGTAAATGATATACTAGTGTCGTGATTTATGTAACATAACCTTTGCCCGGGGCTGTGTATGTGTAATACAGTATCCTATATTATGCTATATGTATTATGCTTAGCTTGTGGTGTTTATATTCAAGATAAAACTTAATAATTTAGAGTCAAAATTACTTCAAAATGAAACCAAGATCTGCTTATATTTAGTTAGAGTATATTTTGATCTAGATATAAACAAATTAGACGAACAAATGCGATAACTTGAATTTCTTGACTACACAGTTTATATACGTCTTAATAAAATTGGTACTCCGTTAATACACATCAACATCAAAATGAAACACAAATTGAAATAGAGTTGAAGTGTTTTGCATCTATAAGGCTAGCCGCATACACACGTTTTCCGTATTCGTTTTCTTTATGTGGAATTCGAATCGAATTCCGTGAATCTAGCGCAAACGTTCGTTTTTCTTCACTCGCGAACGCGCTGGCTTGCACTCGAAACGTACTTGCGGAATTCGTCCCGTTCAAAAAAAGCGAACGTGTGTGTCAGTTAATGTATTTTTTACTGATTTCATGCATTCGGATTTCTGAACACAGAAAACAAATTCGGAAATCGAACAAGTAAAACATGTGAAACCGGCCAGCGTAATTAGTGAAATACGTACTGGCACAACTGCTCTGGCGGTCTTGTTACGTCACTGGAGGGTAGCGTCCTTGCCCCCACTCTTCTGCGCCGCGCCAATAGCGGCACCAACTCTATTCCCCCTGTGAGATGTAGGATCGCTTCTTCCGGTGTCAATTTCTTCTCCCCGCTTTCCTCATCCGGTACCGTCTTCCTCACTCGTTCCCCGTTCGGCAATCGCTTCACAAACTTCCCCTTTTTCGGACTCTTTTTCGAATAAATTCGAATTAACTCCTCTGCATCTTTTTTCTTGTCAGCGTACTTATGTATGTCCGGCAGCTTCTCAACGGACGGTTTTCGCTTCTCTTTATCAGACTTATCGTGATCATCGACTCTCTTTACTTCAGGCAAAGTAAGCGAAGATTTTTTGTGTTTGTGGTCCCCTTTGAGTTTGTTGAAAATGTCGTTGTCTGTCCATCCCTGAGAAAAGGAAATTTGGAAATAAAAATACAGCCATACAGTTTTAATACTGTGGTCAAAGAAAATGATGACATGAACAACAAGGACAGAAGAATGGTGATGCAAAAGTATAAATCATGTTCTACACATACCATGGACTTGGAAAAGTTCAGTCCAACATTTCTCGGATTTCTCCAAATCGTGCCTCCAGGTCCTGGCTTGCCCCAGGGTCCACTCATGGAATTCTGGAATCAAATACCTGAACAGTAAGAAATTAATTTCTTTGACCAAATGTTTTTGGATGAAAAAATATTTTACCAGTTTTCGCTCGTCTTCCAAATTGTGTTTTATTTCTTTACTTAAAGCTTCTTTTTTCTTATCGACCATGTCATCTGTAATTAACGAAATGAGTGTACATATTCTCAATAATTCAGTATTCACATTTATACCAGCTTTTTTACAAATTGACTTTACGGGTGGAATAAAAAAAACATTTCGTACAATACTGTACTCGGCGAGACATGGCAGTATCGGTCATTGACTCCCTGTCAAAAACTTGTCATTTTCTATACAAAGTCGCGATTGACAACATCTGACACTTCATTGTCAATCTCGGTTTATATAGAAAATGACAAGTTTTTGACAGGAAGTCAATGACCGCTACCGCCATGTTTCGCCGAGTACAGTATAGATGTCCATATTGTAGGTGAAACACGTGTGCAAAATTTCAAGTTAGGTTTTGGACTGTGCCTAAGCACAATATTGCCATCAGATAGTCAATAACTACCTTTTATATTTTTAAATATGAATGTGATATTAAACATTTAATTACTATTATACGTAAAAATATGTGGTGTTCAAATTCAAATTCTTTATTAAATACACTGTACATCACGTCGTCTAATCCCATGCAAAGTCAAACTTGTGTTAAATAAGGAAACGAACTTTCTTCGGGGTCAATAACTCGATTTGGGCATAATATTAAACATGACATTGAGATAACTTATGCGGTTATTTTCAAATACCTACCACCCAGCGTGTGTAGGCCGAAGATGTATATCAATTCATTGAGCAACATTTAAACGCATTTCCATACATTAATCCGCCATTACTGGCGAGTGCGCCCGAGGTCCCAAATTTGACGTAAAATGACTTGACAGGTTCACTGGCTTTTGATCATTAATTACACTTTGTATAAGTGGGCCTTTCGACGCCTAGAGCAGTTTAAACATAACGAGACATTAAGACATTAAGCAATATTTAATGATTTAAACACGTATCAGGTAGTCTTTGATCGATAAGGGTGAAGCCAAACGAGCGTAATTTGTGGTTTGTGACTTGTGAATCGCAGAATTTCTGCCGCGTAAATATCTTTTCATACAAATCATGACTCACAAAATTACGCTCGTGTGAATCAAACAGGGCTCTTGTATGAAACTGAATGCAGCAGAATTCTGCCGAACCGAAATACTGCGACTCACAACTCACAAATTACGCTCGTTTGGCTTCGCCCTTAGAGTGTGAATATCAATAGCATTAATTGTAAACTTTGAGTTCCCGTTTTGTTTTAAGCTCAAAGACCTATATTTTGTTTTATATTGAATTCCAAGTTCTCTTATTGATAAAGTACATGATGTAACAAAAGTGAGTGATAATACTTTAGTTGTTTATGTGTCTCTTATATTATAGAGTTTACGGTGAAAGTAGCAGTATTATTGTAGATTTTACAGTGAACTCTAATACACACCCTAAATTATTATCATTTAGTTTTGTTACACCTTGTATAGTTAAGAAGAAAGTGAATTAACAACGCCATGCTGTATAGGTGGTGTTCATATTATTAACTCTTTACATATCATTAATCAAGCACATGTTGGAACAAAAGGACGAGGTCTTATTATTATTGTGACAATACCATATTCTATCGGTAAGGATTCTCCATTTGTCAATTTTTGACATTCAACTGGTCCTCCAAATGCGAGCAGTATGTAAGATGATACAGCCTTATGTTCCACAGGAGAAATTGATTCATAGGCTGATTTATAGGCTGTCCTACGTCCCCTAAAGATAGCCGTGACGTGCAAAGTGTTCCTGCTCATCGCGGCCCCCCGTGTAGCGGGGTGGTGACGGGTCTGCTCTATGTGGACGATCGCTGGCAGAGTTGCAGTAGGTACTGCCCGCAAGTCTGCCTTAAGCGGGGAGTGAAGCACCGTGGGATTTGAGTGAGTAGACCGACGCTAAGGGAGTCCCACATACCCCAACCGATATCCCCATTCCGGAGATACGTAAAGCATTTTCCCACGTAAAAAAGGATATTTTACGTCATTTGGTCGGATATGGTCAATTCAATGTTAGTTGTGATCAGTCGGTTAGGTTTGACATAAAGCGACGAAATTAAGGCGTTTTTCCTGTCATGCATATGCGCCATAGTAATATAGCTTACCTAGTATCTGTCTATACGCCTGCTGCTGGTCAGGCGTGCTGCGGTACCGAACGTCGTTGTCTATGGCGCGGCGGAGGGCGTCTGCGAAGAACAGTTGAGGGTCCTCTCGCAGGCGCACCGGCCGCCGCCGCCGAGTCGTCGACCAGCCACGGCGATCGGGGGAGATACCCTGGAAGAAAGAAGAAGGAAGCTATGTTAGGGTTACATCCAAACGAGAAACATTGTTTCTACTAGATGACCGTTAGGAGAAATACAGGATTCCAAGGAATATATTTCTCTGCGATGAAAGTAGCCATTCATCCTGTACTACTTTACTGCGACTTTTAAAATTGGCATATAATATAGTATTTTCAAAACAAACTTAATCTTTTTAATTGAAAATTGCTTTTGATTGTCGTTCCTTACCCTCAATATTTAGACAGATCAAATATTCTTATGAGTGTGTCTATTGCCGTCGTAACAAGAAATAATAATTAAAATTAAGAGAGCCTGATTAACCCATCAAGCCTCGTAAGGCCGCGATAACAAAAGATTTCCAGGAATTGGCGATCGACGGATAAGCTTTTAATAATTTTGATATTAGGTAAGTAGTCTGTAATGTTGACTGTTGAAAGTATCAAGGCGGCATACAAGATTAGTGTACACTGTACAGTTCGTAATTTACGTGACATGTTCTATAGGCGCGGCCATTTTGAAATATTCCTTAAAAGCGCGGGAAAAAACAAACGTTGCGCAAACATTCATTAGCGATTGTTCTATCGCCCACTCGCACGTCAACATCAAATTGTCATCGTCTCTCCCATAAACTATCATTTTTAGGTTTCAGAACTTTCTTTATTGGTGTACATTCATTACAATCAAATGATTAGAAAAAAACATACATACAATTTTCAACCATTTAGGGTTATTATTTTTAGTGTTGGTTTCTTAGTAGTATTATCTTTGTGTTCTGTTTTATATTTTTTTAATTAATACTTCAGTCGGAATTTCCAGGAATTGCTATTGTATTCTATTGTTGTCGCGATCACCGGTGCTCGCGCGGGCCCTGAAGGATTAATTGTGGATATTTACAATTAATAAATTTCCTCCTATTTCATATATTGTGAATTGTGTTCAAAAATAATAATCCGATGTTGAAGTTGTTTACTAATTAATTTTTTACCAAAACACACTCATCTCAAAATGGCGAAATTTCACTTGTAAAATTCCGTTAAAAATATACAGAAACAGTGAAAATGAGTGATGAGAAACTTAATAATACGTTAGTGCGCCGGCGCAGCGAGCTCATGTGCATAAATCACCAACCCTTAATTAATTAACAGAAACAAATCATTAACATGAACGTTAAAAACGTTTAGGGTTGCCAACAATTTTTTCATGTTGATTTTTACTTTAATCGTCCTTATTCTTTGGATAATTTTTCATGAAATTATGAAATATACTTCTTCTATTGGTACTAATGACACATATTATGTTATTATTATCTAATTAAAGCAACGAAAGTAGACCATCGAAGATATTGATTCATAGATAGACTATAATTATTATGTTTAAGTCGGGTTATATCGAGTAAAAGACCAAACCAAAAAAAAACTTGTCACCTGCCTAAATCAATTTCTTATAGTACACGGCATGCTACGGAGTTTGTCAAAAAATTACAACATATATTTACATAAATAAATAACAAAGCGCGAAGCTTATCAGCACCTTTTTTCAGCGTTCTATCAGCCCTGCGGTCTGGGTTAATAGCACGAATTACGTCACGCTTTCGTAAAACTTGACCCTTACGCGGTGTCGAATTCCATACAATATAATTAACCGCCCAAAGCTCTGAAGCCGCGGTCGTTCTGACCATTAATCTCATGATAAAAATCACCCGCAAATTACTCGAGGGTTGAGCAACTTGTTGACACAGTTTGTCCTACGCAGGTGAGGAGTTAAGGACATGTGAAAATTTGTAATGGTGCTTCACTCTATAGAGACATGTTAAAACATTGTCACTTGAAGTGGTCATGGTGGTAAGACCACCATGACCGCTTCACGTGACAGAGTGATGAGTAGTGAGTAGTGACACATACAAGATGTTGGAATTGAAAATGCCACGGTGCTTAGAGGCAAAGAGTTGACATGCAGAATCTTGCAGGCAAAGTCTGAATATTTTAAGAAATAGCTTAGTCATAAAATTTTCAAATACCTAATTTTACTATTACTTACGTTAATAGCAAAGTAAAGTGGCACTAGGCAATAAAGAAGCTCAATAATAATGATAGAAACATCAAAGTTACTTAATAGACTCCTAGGTGGCTAATAAAATGATAAATCTAGTAAAAGTCATTTCATCACTTTCATCACAATAAAATCGCACAAAAACAAGCTATAAATCATATTCTTGCATAAAAATATTGTAGGTAATAAAGTTGAAATCGTCGTAACATAAGCTTCACGCAGTGTTTAGTCATAACTCAGCACAGACAGACAGACAGAACATAAACAGCCTATTCAAACAAATAGGCACCTTTTCTGGAATCGTGAATGAAAATGTTTGACACTTGTATGAAACGGTAATATGAAGTGTTGAACCTGTGAACTTTAGTCCAATATAACTTGTAAATTACATTTCAATGGTACGTAAATTGTTGCATTATTGTATTAAGTACTTGGTAAGGCTGATAAAGAGGAGTTTCTAATATAGAATATGCCCAAATAGGGATCGAATCACAGATATAGATCAAGATAGATACCGCATGTGTGTGTGTACTTCGCGTGCCATATCGCGTTCCCAAACGACGAGCGATGCTCGTCTTTCAAAAGTCTGATATTTAGTCTGCTATCGGAATCGGATGTCAATCGGAATTTAAATGCCTAAATGCCTAAAAGTGCCGTATTGAGCTGTAGCAATTCAAATAGAAACGTTGGCCTTTATAATGGACACGTTTCTTATCCTCGGTACGTCACAGTAGGTAGGAAAAAAAGTGGCACGCTCGTTTTCATACAAATGGAGCGACATGCGGTATCTATCTTGATCTATGTCTGTGGATCGGATCTACCGTTATGTATTCCTTTGGCATGAAGTGATCCCTATCTTATTTTCAATTTGCATTGAAAGTATTAAGTATTAACTAATACTTTTGCAATGTACATAATCTATTATACTACCCATTTTTCTACTATTATTGCAATATGCTAATACAGCCAAATATAAAACCTTTTCCGTTATTAAAGTTGGTTAAAAATCGAGACAACCATCATAATAATATGTCGCGCCATCTCAGTGCTTTTGCATGAAAAAGTATGCCATAAGTATCTATTCTACGACATTATAACGACGGTATACCAGTATATTAAACATAGGTACATTATTTATATAAGATAAGCGTTGTGTTATTCTTCCTGTATCTACTCTGCGAGTAGGAATAAGAACGTGAGATTAAACACGAGTTCTGTGTTAACTTTAAACCGCTAAATATCAATATCTCATGTTTACTTTACCCAGTTTTCTTGGTTTATGTAACGCTGTTTGTTCTGTATGGTGTTAGACGCCATAAAATACCACTTTTCACTTGACTGCAATATTGTATATTTTAGATAAAATCAGGTAACAAAAATGTGTGACAACAATGGGCTACGTGGCCGGGAAATCGACTGTTGACGCGGCTATGGAAGTTAGAAAAATAGTAAATCTTTCGGAATCTAAATACGTGGTCTCCATTTCATTAGATATCTCAGGCGCGTTCGATCATGCTTGGTGGCCGATGTTATTATTATAAAACTAAAAAATCGTGGTTGCTACTCTAATATTTATGCCATAATACGTTTTTACTTTTTTAACGGTCAAACTAAGCTTCGACTTGGCCATTGTACACACGCCAAAGATTTAACATGCGGCTGCCCTCAGGGCTCTGTTATCTCGCCAAAACTATGGAATTTCGGATTTGATGATTTATGAAGTCTTCCCCTTCCATCGCTGTGCATACTAGTTGGCTACGCCGATGACGGTTTTCTCATCGTTCAAGCAAATTCACGTTCCGAAATTGAATCTAAATCCAATGATAGTCCTAATTTAATATCGAGCTGGGGTAAACGTAATCGCCTGAAATTCGTCGCGCATAAAACTTACCAAATTCTTTTAATAGGGTCCCTTATATCTTCCCCTAGCATTAAACTTGACAATATTAACGTTAAACGCAAACAGTCACTCTGTTATCTTGGTTTTTACTTGGAAAATAAATTTACATTTTTAGAACATATAATTCAAACCGGTGAGAAAGCGAAGCGCAATTTTTACTCCTTTACCAAAATATCTACGTCGATATGGGGCCTCTCCTTCAAAACCCTAAAATTAATTTACTCTGCTACTTACCTAGGCAGCATTTGCTACGGGGCCCCCGTGTGGGCCGACAGAGCAACAATCGGCGCGGCTCGTCGCAACTTGCTACAAAGCCAACGTCTTGCTCTTATGCAAAGCTTACAGGACCACAAGCACCGAAGCCTTACCTGTGTTAGCCGGAGTTTTACTCGTTGACCTTGAGATTCAGCGTCGTGCGACAATGTACTATCATAACAAAAACATTGACAACCCGTTCTTTTTAAGCGCTCGCGATAAAATTAAAATAGCAAGATTGTTTGAACCTTTAGAAAACTCTGTGCAAAGCCTAATCTCCGAATGGTAGTCGCGATGGGACTGTTCCACCAAAGGGCGACACCTTTATAATTTTTTCCCTAATATTCGTGAACGGCTATCCAATTATTAGATGGATATTGATCATTGCGTTTCTCAATTCCTGACCGGTCATGGAAATTTTAAGGCCAAACTTTACGGATTTAAGCTAGTAGCATCATCACCCATGTGCGAGTGCTCGACCGAAGGCAACATGTTTGAACAAACCGCGCATCATGTTCTCTGGGAGTGCAGTCTCTGGCAGGACGAAAGAACTACTATGCTAAACAACCTATTCTGTACATCTGGAGTCGCATACTACGGTGATCTCGTGGACAGCGCTAGGAACTTCCGTGCCTTCAAGCGTTTTTGTCACAATTATTATTGGCAACAGTCAAACACAATAAACTCCAATATTAACTTAGCTTTAGCTTAGGAGTCACAATTATTAACCTTATTTCCGTGGTGCTCCCCCTTAAGTTCTTTGACTTTCGGTCATTGCAACTTTGTGCTGTCTCCCGCTTTTATGGGGAGGGAAATTGGAATCTTCCTACTCCTCCTATTTTCTTCTGATTAATTTCGTTGCGGGTCCCAAGACAGCTTTAGCATGGCCCTCGGGCTCCCTGAGATCATATCAAAGGGTTTTCATGGTTGGATACCGCTGTCGATCCTGGCGACACAGGAGATACAGTGGTGGGAATGTGTGGTGGGCCAAAGCCCGTTCAAAAAAAATGGGCTACGTATTAAGTAGTAATATTGATGTCATTATAATAATAGGCCAGTTTCAAAGCTTCGGGTCTGCGGTGCGCGTGCTTAGTGATAAAAAAATTATAAGTTCTTGTTTGGGTGTTTTATATAGCTGTTGTAATCCATACTAATATTACAAATGCGAAAGTGTGTCTGTCTTTCTGTCTGCCTGTCCGTTTGTCTCTCTGTCTGTCTGTTACCTCCCCACGCCCCAACCACTGAATTTTGGTATGGAGATACTTTGCGTCCCGGGAAAGGATATAAGAGACTTTTTATCCCGGAAAATGTACGTTTCCCGCGGGATAAATGAATTTTAGCGTAACGGAGTTGCGGGTGTCATATAGATTTAGAGAAATTATGTTAAAATCAATGTCTATAAAAACAGAGTGCTCAGAATAAAATTGTGCTTTAATTCTGGTCTCTATCGCTACTTTATATATTATTTCTCAATTAATATAATTTACAAAAACCCTCGCTCGGGGTTAAGGGTGAAGCCAAACGAGCGTAATTTTGTGAGTCGTGGATCGCAGAATTTCGGTTGGCAGAAATTCTGCTGCATTCCATTCCATAGAAAATTCCTACTTCATTCACACGAGCGTAAATGAGTTATGATTAGTATGAAAAATAATTTACGCGACCGAAATTCTGCGACCCACGACTCAAAAAATTACGCTCGTCTAAAGTATACTGATGCGCCTAGTAAAATGTGTTTTTGTTCCGGAATTTGGAGGAACAGATCGACATTCCTGAGTTGACGTAAAGCTGTATCCACTGTACAGCTATACTATCAAGCTACAGCCTACCTTGAGTTCATCCTCCGGGTATATACCGTGGGCGCGCAGGTCGGAGTACCGTACGCGCGCGTTGGGCGCCCCGCCGCCCGCCCGCCCCCACGGCGCGTATGACGCCAGCTCTGCTAGAGCCTGCAAATCATCATCAACATTATCATCATCATCATCGTCACCATCTTCATCATCATCAGAATCATCATTTTACCGTTACTTTTCTTTTTACGCATTTTCGATTTAAGTGATTAATAAGTAAAGTTTCAATTTGGTATAATTAAATTTCAACGCGTATCATCTTATTGCTTTCGGAATTTTTTGTCATGATCGACTTTTCGTCATTATACAGTGGTATATGTCGGTACTAATACACATTACAGGGGCAAACGTGTGTCCCTATATTAATAAGAATATTTACATCGCACATTAGCTAATCCACGTTGCTGTTTTTGTCTGATATGTCGGATAAACCACTTGACTTAAAATGACATAAACATGGACATATAAAAAGGTGATTGGTTGAAGCACACCGCAAAAGGCCTACTTAATGTTTCAAGGAAAAGATTCTTCTTTGGCCATAATGAGGAAACATATCGATATCGGTTACATAATAATATTTTGAACATTAAATATAATGTCACTATTAAAATGCAAATGAATTTATGATTTTTGGAGAAAGCCGTCACTCAGACAGGAGTTCTGAGCTAGGATTAGCTTTCGCTAGAAGTGGATTCTATAAATTAATTATAAACAAACTGACGTAATAAGGTGTCATAACGTCTATTTTGGTTATAAATCTAGAATCCTTCCGTCATCAACTCTGATACTACCGGATTTTTTGGGGAAATTATGAAAAGCTTTAAAAAGGTAATTCAAGTCCGCGTTATACACATATTGTTATAGTAAAATGTAGTAGTAAATTCTGATATAGTTACTAATACTACGCTACTTGATATGCGTGTTACTTATAATTTATAGTCCATCTGTGAAGTGAATTTCCGTTCTAAATTATTTAGATGTGAACGTAAACAAGAAATTTACAGTCGACTAAACTAAATATGCTATAGAATTTCTAGATAGCGCGGCACTTTGTGACTTTACATATTTCTTATGTAAAGTCACAAATTACAATTCAACCAGCATTTACATATTTTATATCGTATATTATAGCTTGGTTTACATTTATCCATACTATCCATACTAATTACTAATATTATTACTAATTACATACTAATAACATTATAAATGCGAAAGTGTGTGTCTGTCTGTCAATCTGTCTGTCTGCCTGCTACCTCTTCATGTTCAAACCGCTGAACTAATTTTGCTGAAATTTGGCATGGGCATACTTTGAGTCCCGGGAAAGGACATAGGATAGTGTTATCCCGGAAAAGTGTACGGTTCCTGCACGATAAACTGATATTGGCACAACGGAGTTGCGAGCATCATCTAGTATCAAAATAAACTGAAACATACTATAATTCCTCCTTAATCGACTTGTCGTATCGTTACGTCACCACTATGGAAAAAACTTTTTATTGATATAAATCTTTTCCTCCAAACTTTCTCTGTTGACACGTCAGAAAGCACACAATGTTCATTTCCTTTGAAATATTGTGTACGCTTTCTCACTACGTATTGGAAACTCTTAATAACTATTTAACTATTATCAGAAACGACAGAGAAAATTAATTATGCACAAAAACCTTGCAAACATATCACCTGTCCAATCTTCCGAAACAATTGAACGAAAGTTACGTAGGTACGTTGGTTAACTCTATCTCAAAGATACGAAGAAAGATAGTAGAAGTTTGTAAATCTGTTGTGAAATTGACTCTGCGTGCATGCCTTTTAAAAGTTCACAGCTACGGTCCATCTCCATTCTCAATTCAGAGTTATTTTACAACGAATTCCATTAGACACAATGATGTTCAATGATGTAATATAATATCATAGATTAGACATATCAAATGCCTATTCTCTGCCTTAAGATATGGCTTAAACTTGGTTGAGCCTAGCTAATAGAAGGATAGTACCAACATAGATTACCATTAGTAGACCATACTGTAAAAATAATTATAAATACGGAAGTGTTGTTGTCTGTCTGCCTAGCTATTACTTTTAAACGCTAAACCGCTGAAGTGATTTCAATAAATTATATAAATTTGACTCCCAAGTGCGTAAACTAGTTTTTGTCCCTAAAATTCACGGTCCCCGCGCGATAAACGAATTTTTGCATAAACAGCAGGTATTATCTAGTTAATAGTTTGTTAATAAAAGTAGGTCCTCAATTAAGAAACAAAATACGAAAAAGATAGATAGTTATTAAGACTCTTCTAATAGTTATTAAGTCTCTTTTTCGTATTTTATTTCTACTTGTTTACTGTATGAGTCCATCAAACTACAAATTATAAGGGACACGTAGCTTATAAACTATTAAACCTAGGTTAGCTGGGCTTACCAGGTCAAATGGCTTACCGGTACGTAACTACAGTACATTCATCAAAATTTTAAATCCGACAGTATCTTTAGGTCAACAACATAGGGTTCAAAATGGAATGTTAAAACAGGCCTTATATTGTACGTGTACTCGGAAACATTTTACATTTATCATAGCCTTTATGGCAACTCATTAAGGGTTATAATAGAATTCTCTAACTCGGTCTTATAGGGTGAGCAGTCGAACCACCTTTTGCGAGCCCTGCTCGGTGCTCGGGTGTCCAACCTTTGGCTCATTACGTAAGTGACGTCACTTCCGTGAGACCTCTCTTATCGATAAGTTATCTGTGTAATATCTGATATTTAAAATTTTAATTGGCACACGTTATGGCTTTATTAGATATAAATGTCATGTTATTATTTATAGACAACCTGATCGAAACAATTTTGCTTGTGCTTATCTCTGAAAAGTGAATAATAACAACGGGTTTCCTATTATATTAATCTTTTAGAAGCTTTAACGCGCTACTACAACTCCAGCAATAACTAGACGTCAGACGAAGTTTCGTTGCACCCAATTTCATTCACTTCGTGGAAATCGCACTTTTCTCCAAGATAAAACTAATTTTTAGTACTGTCGCTAATAGATAATATTATACCACATTTCCATATTATGAATTTCTATCTCAGGAATTAGATCCATAAAAGTAGACCGGATATTTTGTCATCGGCGGCATATGGATGAAGCAGACACCTGGCCAACAGCCATTTGTCAAGTGAAGAGTAAATAAATCAAGACTTTAGACTAGGATTATGCACTAAGGTCGATAACAATAAATTATTATTAAGACATCACAGACATAATGTATTTTATTAATAAGCTTTTTTCTGTTTAGTCATGAATTATCTAATGTTCTTTTAGTGTTCCGCACTCTAAAATATTGTCTTGGCGCTAAATTAGAAAACACTCTAGCTCCACTACGAATAAAAAGATATCTATACAGTGTAATATGTTTTACTTATATTATACAGTGTTTTGTTTTTGTCCGATACGTTAGAAAAATGGTTTGACAGACAAAGAAAAATATCAAAAATAAGAATAAGAAATAAAATTTCAGAAGTAACTGGAGAGCTGGAGACATACAGCCTGGAGATATAACAGACAAACGGACAGACAGTATCTCAAAAACCGCTATAGCTAGACTTCTGAAATTTTCACAGATTGTGTATATATGTTGCCGCTATAACAATAAATACTAAAAATAAAATAAAGTATAATATTTAAGGGGGGCTCCCATACAAGAAACGTGATTTTTTTGGCCTTTTTTGCTCGTAATCAATAATAGTAACAGCTAGGCACTTGAAAAATTCACAAAATCCTTAATTATATTTGTATTTTAATAATTTATAATAAAATTAAAATAAAGTAAATGTTTAAGGGCCCCCATACAAAAAAATACAATTTTTTGTCTACTTTTGCTAAGATAAAAAAAGATATAAACAATGAAATTTTTTAAAATTTCTACTAACGATATTATTAACTATTGTATAGAGAATTTAAAAATATATATTACTTAGACATTATTATTTTTTTAAATATATTTTTCATGGGTCGAATGTTCCCGAATTTGAGATTTTTCGAACCTTTAAAATTCATATCTTTAAAAATATTAACATTATCGTAAAAAGTTATAGGACCTTTATCATTGGTATTTCAATAAAGAATATTAAAAAAAAATGTTCGGTTGAAAAACAACAATTCCCTGCAATTGTTTAAACAATGTTTGTTTAAACAATATGGCACCGGGTTGCACCATGGCAACATGCATTTATATCATCAGGAGGGCAATTTGAAGAGGATCGCATCAAAAAATTGAGGTGGAATAGTTTTCGGTACTCATGCGCCGACTCGTGCTGGCCTAAGGGCGACTAACCCAAAAAATCTAACATCGTCCTTTTTTCTTCACACTCACGCCCGTCTTTCATAATAATTATTATGCCAGGTGAAAAACTACTATTACTTCAGTGCGGACCAACGCCTACAACTCTACAAGGCGCAGGTTCGGCCTCATATGGAATATTGTTCTCATCTCTGGGCAGGGGCGCCAAATTACCAACTGCTCCCTCTGGATCGTATCCAACGACGGGCCGCTCGAATTGTTGACTGTCATAGTGTCTCTATCGGTTGTATCACGGGGAGTGCTCTGAGGAATTGTTCGGAATCATACCACCTGCAACTTTTCGCCATCGTCCTACGCGAAAAACATACCATCCTCATCACCTTGATGAGTGGCAGTCTTCCACAGTGCGTTTTTCGCGTAACTTTCTGCCGCGCACTGTAAAACTCTGGAATGAACTGTCACCAGCAGTTTTTCCGCACCTATACGACCTGCAAACCTTCAAGAAAAGAGCGTATTCCCTCTTAAAAGGCCGGCAACGCACCTGCAGCTCTTCTGATGTTGCGAGTGTCCATGGGCGACGGTAGTTGCTTACCATCAGGTGACCCGTGATTTTTTTCTTGTTGAACAACAGACGGAAGAAGCTATACTGTGTGGGATTAGACTTAACGAGATCTGCATCACAATAGATATAATAGTGATATTTGGACCTCAATGCTGACAAGCTTGATAAATATGACCGACTCATTAACAACTGTATTAGGTTTATATACAATCTCCGGAAATATGACCACGTATCTTCCTATCGTACTGAGCTGCACTGGTTGCCTGTACGAAAACGTCGTTCAGTGCGAGCCCTGTGCATGCTCTATACACTCCTGAACTCCCCTAATTCTCCTGTTTACCTAAAGTCACATTTTCAATACCTTTGCGATAATAACGAAAGAACCCTCCGCTCCTCATATAATGCTCGGCTCGGTTGCCCATCTCATCGCTCCAGTCTAGTCCATTCTTCCTTCCACGTCCAGGCTATTTTACTGTGGAATGCCCTACCTCCGGAAATTAGGTTAAGCCCAACCAGAGAACCGTTTAAACGTAGAGTCCGACTGCTCTATCTAAATAAATTGGCAGAATTATAAGACGTTTAATACAGTATACGTTACTCAGTGTTTTATATGGATGTATGTATAAACTTATGTATATATTATGTATAATGTGTATATATTGTATAGGTTATGTATTATATCAATCACTATAGTAGTATTAGTATGTAAATATATGTGTAACTTGATATGTATACTATATTAGTATCTTTATCAGTATTTATTGTTTAAATTCCATTATTTATTTCTTGAATGTGTATTTTTCTCTAAACAGAAATCACCTGTGTTTTCCTTTTAGTTTTGTCTCTGCTACCACCCAATGGTTGACTGGTAGAAAATGCCCTATGGCATTAAGTCCGCCATTGTACATTGTACATAGAGTGTAAAATAAAATAAAATAGATAACAATATCAAGTACGGAACCGACACTATGCATCGATTCTCTTTAGCCGCCGAATAGCTTAGTGAAATCACTTTTAAAACTTAGCAAATAGTTGTAAAATAATAATGATGGATAGTCTTTATAGCTGGAACTGGACTTTAGATTTTTTAAAATTTCTCGAGTAACATAGTAGATACATAATTTGATTATTCGGTAACTTTGATAATAAGAATATTATATTTTTAAAACTAATTTAAGACTAGAAACTTCAACGCGCAAATACGCACCTTCTTCTGTTGCTCTTTCTTTTCCTTCAGCCTCTCTTCTCTTCTTTCCTTGGCGATCCTCTCGCCTTCTGCCCTCGTCTGCTCAGTCAATCTCCTCTCTCGGGCCTGTCTGCGCGCTGAGCTAGACGTGGTGCCACTTAACCTTCTAGAATAATAGAAAACGATTTTTCACAAATAAATACAAAATATAATGTGATGATCAGAAGAAAGGTAGGAGGTGTAGGAGGTACCTAATTTCCCTCCTCAAGGAAAGCGGGAGACAGCCAAAAAATATTTTATGTTTAAACACTGTGCACGTAGTGCAGATAAGTAGGTAAGTGTCTATTTACTATTAAGTATAAATAGAAAGTACTTTAAAATTAAAACAAAATGGATTACCAAAATCTAAATGCGCATTTTCTTTAAATAACCAAATAACAAAACGACAAACGCCTACTTTGTGCAGATGTTTCGGATACAAATTATACAAGTGAATATTGAATAATGAATAGCTCGTTACACAATCATTACTTGAGTAATTAGAAACTTGTAGAGACCCACCTTCGCAATCGACGAGAGTGCAGCGCAAACATTGGACTAACACTGAGTAATTAATAATGTCATTGTTATCAATGAATATTATTAATGATTATACACTTATCATTATTTAATGATTCGTTGTTTCAGGCCCGGGGTAGCGTCTCGACTGCGACCCTTTTACTGAAACGCTGAATTGACGATGCGCACGGAAGGATTTTCGATGTTTTTACTCTTGAATTTTATTGTCTTCGCATATATTTCTTCTTTAATTACCTACTTCTTCCATATCTTATTAGTGATGAGTGTAGATAAGCTAGGCAAGGTGAAAACTAAATAAAAGCCTTAATATTCTACTAACAATTTACTTCGTAAGTACAAGACAATATAGAGTTTGAAACTTTAGGTACTTACTTGCTTTGCGATTATAATAATAATTTGATTAGGATTAAGATTCTGGAGGTTAGCACGTACAATTTAAGAAAACCAGAATTCACATTCTCTCCGTCGATTAGTAGATATATCTCCTAGATTCATTTTACCAGCAATCTTTTTAGTTTTAATCTACCATATAAAGCCTTTACAAAAATACAATCAATCACCAAGTTAAACTACAAATTACACTGTTAATAACGCAGCAAAAGCGTCAAAACTCCATTTAATTTACGGACATTTCAGATTCACCGAACTGAAGGAAGTAGGTCGTACAATTAGGAGTTTATAGTTTATTCAGGCTTACCTCGTAGTACATACGAAAGTGAGCCATATGTAGTCGGTATAGAGGTCTTGGTAGGAGTAAAATTAATCTGAAAGGAGTAAAGGAGGTGTCTGAAAACCGATGCCATTCAACACAATTTCTCAAACGAGTGTGACCAAACTTTTAATTAACTTTTCATGCTATCACAGAAGTCTTCGGTAAACTTGTGATAATACTTTAGGCCCTAAATTATTATTATAAGTTAGCCGCCCTAAAGTACCTATAACTTTTCGTATCTAAAATACTTCTACTTAATTTGGTAATTTAATCCTTATACTTACGGTGCAATCTGTATAATGTCCCCCGCTGTTTCAATCTTTTTGTGTTACATAATTATGTGATACTCTCAGAAATAACTGGTCTGATTTTCATGCGGTTTTCAGGTCAACGGTTGATGACTTAAAAATATACTTATTTATAAGGTTTGCAGTACCCGTGTTCGAAAGCCTAGAACTTAAATACCTACTATCGTAATATTCCGAAATGCCCCTGTTCGATTACTCTTGGCCATAGCCAACGATTTACAACTCGTAAAATATAAGTCAATACCAAAATATGCGTTACATGAAATGCGAAAAAAATCGTCTTGCAGCACGAACACGTATTTATTACTCCATGTTGATGTAGGAGACGTCTCTTGCCTTCACCGATATTATCAATACTCTACGTAGAGTACGGAAAGTACTTTACAAACTTGAAACTTCGACAATTTTGTTTATAAAAGTCTATAAATAACTAAACTATAACAACTAAGGCTATTTTTGTGATAAAAAATTATAATAAATACCAAATTTAACACGCAACTTCGAGCATAAGAAATTCTCGTGAGTTTTGTATATTTTCCCGCGGTAAAAAGTTACTATCGTTCTTTTATGTTGAGACTTGAGTGCAGTTATGAACTATGAAGTCTATATCTGTGCCCGTCGACATAGGTCAAGATTTTGGAGTTTGTTTGTGTCGACTATATTAATTATTATATACTTAGATTAAAACCATAAGACATATTATTATAGTGTGGTTATTTTAGGTATGGATGACTACGAGTGAGGCATCGTGATGGCGAAAAGTTAGCTTCGCCATCCTCTTTGGCATCCGCCATTTAATATTTGCCTAACAGGTAATAGGAATAATGGAATACATGAGCTATATGGTCACCCTTACATGTTGTCTTCGAAATGTAACCTATATCACATACACAAAGCAAATGCATTGTAATTTGCCTTCAAGCAACTATGTACCTTATATCGTTAAGATAAAGACGAACTAATCAACTGTAAGGATTTGACGGCGTACCTGAAAACTCTGGAACTTTCAGTTGATCAAGGTATAATGGACTTTACGACATTGTGATAAAGGCGAAGTGGTTTGCTGATGTTTTTGTCGAGGCGACTGAATTTTCCATGTCATTTTCAGTGGATATTAGGGCTGTCCTGGCGGTGCCGGGCGCGGTATCGATTTACGCTAGCACGGAAGCTAAGAATATAGAACTAGGAGTTGAGAAGACATGGCGATATTATAATATTATGAACTAGATGACGCCCGCAACTCCGTTGCGCAAAAATTCGTTTATCGCGCGGGAACCGTACATTTTTCCGGGATAAAAAATATCCTATGTCCTTTCCCGGGACTCAAAGTATCTTCATACCAAATTTCAGCAAAATCGGTTCAGCGGTTTGGGCATGAAGAGGTAACAGACAGACAGACAGACACACTTTCGCATTTATAATATTAGTATGGAAGTATGGATTTTGTCGCAGATATTTGTGATGCAATGCGAATTCCCAGCTATGTGTGGGATGCTTAGTCGCTTTCTAAAAAAATCAAGATTTACTACTTAGCAATTTTATAATTTAGAGGTACCTACCTACTAGCAATGTTTTCGTGCGCGAGTAAAAACATTGCTGGTACCTACGAAAACGTTATAGCAATACGTTTGTGCGCAGTTAGAAGACAGAAAGGTCCGTATACCAAATATCTCTGCTGTTAACGAGTACCTTGGTAGTAGGATTACAATAATAATAATCTATATTTATATAAATGGATTTTCAAATGTGTTAGTCGAGCTAAAACTCGAAAACGGCTGAAGGGATTGGGCTGATTTTAGTCTTAAAATATTCGTAGAAGTCCTGGGAAGGTTTTAGAGTGACACGAAGTTCACCGGGACAGCTAGTAATAAATAAATATGGAAAACAATAATTTGTGTAGAGTCAAATAGGTTATTGGCTTTCTAATTCCTATAAGCTATTAGAAATGAGTGGTTCAAGAGAGCTTTAATTCAAAGCCCTTAAATTATTTTACAGTTTTTGTTACTTTTTCTATCTGTTGTAAAAGTATTATCCCCAGATTTTCATTCTGGAACTGTTTTAAATTAAGATTATAATAAATGCGAAAGTGTGTCTGACGTCTGTGTCTGTTACCTCTTCACACCCAAACCGCTGAACCGATTTTGAATTAAAACCTGAAAATTGGTATGGACTATGGAGTTACTTTGAGTCGCGGGAAAGGACAATAGGATACTTTTTTCCCGGAAAATGTACTATCAGGGAAGTTGATTCCTATGCAGATGGCGGACCTAAGTCATGTGGTCGGCTTATGTCAATTCAATGTTAGCTGTGATCGGTCGGCTGGGTTTGACGTAACGCGACCAAATTACTTAGATCCGCCATCCGCATAGGAAATTAAGAATCAACTTCTCTGATAGTAGGTACGTTTCCCGCGCGATACACGAATTTGGCGCAACGGAGTTGTGGGCATCATTTAGTAAAAATATAATTTCTAATTATTCCAGATCTGTGGTCGGAAGGCTTCATACATGTATTTGTTTCGACGTTCGAGTTACGATGAAAAACAAGTTCACGAGTCACAAATATTCACGTAAATTGCTCTACTATTTGTATCCATATTTTATGTATAAAAATTGAAATTTACTTTAACAGTCTTATTTTATCAAAAGTAATTCTTTTAACGCAAGGACCGTATAATATTATTTTTTCTTTAAAAAAAACAATCCCACAGAATATCATTCGAACCAGGATAGGACATAGCTCACAAGCTAAGTATGTCCTATCTCCAAAAGAATATACATTCGCCTGTAGATTATTATTTGAAAGAATTGCAGTCATGATAGAATATCAATTTAATGTTGCTTATCATTAAATCAGAGGTTCGAGAAAATTATAATAAAATGGGGTATTGAAGTACCCTACCGGTTGACTACAGGGAGGGACACAAACTACTTTTTATCGAGGGATAAAAAACGGGCTTTGGCCCACCACTAATACCCACCACTGTATCTCCTGTGTCGCCAGGATCGACAGCGGTATCCAACCACGAAAACCCTTTGATATGATCTCAGGGAGCCCGAGGGACATGCTAAATCTGTCTTGGGACCCGCAACGAAATTAATCAGAAGAAAATAGGAGGAGTAGGAAGATTCCAATTTCCCTCCCCATAAAAGCGGGAGACAGCACAAAGTTGCAATGACCGAAAGTCAAAGAACTTAAGGGGGAGCACCACGGAAATAAGGTTAATAATTGTGACTCCTAAGCTAAAGCTAAGTTAATATCGGAGTTTATTGTGTTTGACTGTTGCCAATAATAATTGTGACAAAAACGCTTGAAGGCACGGAAGTTCCTAGCGCTGTCCACGAGATCACCGTAGTATGCGACTCCAGATGTACAGAATAGGTTGTTTAGCATAGTAGTTCTTTCGTCCTGCCAGAGACTACACTCCCAGAGAACATGATGAGCGGTTTGTTCAAACATGTTGCCTTCGATCGAGCACTCGCACATGGGTGAAGCTACTAGTTTAAATCCGTAAAGTTTGGCCTTAAAATTTCCATGACCGGTCAGGAATTGAGAAACACAGTGATCAATATCCATCCAATGTTTGGATAGCCGTTCACGAATATTAGGGAAAAAATTATAAAGATGACGCCCTTTGGTGGAACAGTCCCATCGCGACTGCCATTCGGAGATTAGGCTTTGCACAGAGTTTTCTAAAGGTTCAAACAATCTTGCTATTTTAATTTTATCGCAAGCGCTTAAAAAGAACGGGTTGTCAATGTTTTGTTATGATAATACATTGTCGCACGACGCTGAATCTCAAGGTCAACGGGTAAAACTCCGGCTAACACAGGCAAGGCTTCGGTGCTTGTGGTCCTGTAAGCTTTGCATAAGAATATAAGAGCAAGACGTTGGCTTTGTAGCAACTTGCGACGAGCCGCGCCGATTGTTGCTCTGTCGGCCCACACGGGGGCCCCGTAGCAAATGCTGCCTAGGTAAGTAGCGATGTAAATTTATTTTAGGGTTTTGAAAGAGAGGCCCCATGTCGACGTAGATATTTTGGTAAAGGAGTAAAAATTGCGCTTCGCTTTCTCACCGGTTTGAATTATATGTTCTAAAAATGTAAATTTATTTTCCAAGTAAAAACCAAGATAACAGAGTGACTGTTTGCGTTTAACGTTAATATTGTCAAGTTTAATGCTAGGGGAAGATATAAGGGAACCTTTTAAAAGAATTTGGTAAGTTTTATGCGCGGCGAATTTCAGGCGATTACGCTTACCCCAGCTCGATATTAAATTAAGACTATCATTGGCTTTAGATTCAATTTCGGAACGTGAATTTGCTTGAACGATTAGAAAACCGTCATCGGCGTAGCCAACTAGTACGCACAGCGGTGGTAGGGGAAGACTTAATAAATCATCAAATCCGAAATTCCATAGTTTTGGCGAGATAACAGAGCCCTGAGGGCAGCCGCAAGTTAAATCTTTAGCGTGTGTACAATGGCCAAGTCGAAGCTTAGTTTGACCATTAAAAAAGTAAGAACGTATTATGGCATAAATATTAGAGTAGCAACCTCGATTTTTTAGTTTTAATAATAATATCGGCCACCAAGCATGATCGAACGCGCCGGAGATATCTAATGAAATGGCGACCACGTATTTCGATTCCGAAAGATTTACTATTTTTCTAACTTCCATAGCCGCGTCAACAGTCGATTTCCCGGCGGTGAAACCGAACTGATGACTATGAAATTTAGGGCCACCGGGTAGCAGGCGAGGTACGATGAGACGTTCTAGTAATTTACCTAAGCAAGGCAGTAACGTTATCGGACGGTAAGATTTTGGGTCGTCTGGAGGTTTGTTTCCCGCTTTAGGTATTAACTTTAAGCAACCGGTGCGCCAAATTTTTGGAAATATACCTTCTGCGATGCATCTGTTGTAAACATGTAGAATCGATGAACTGGCCGCTAAGCACGCTTGTTTTATCATAATATTCGATATTTTATCCTCGCCTGCAGATTTTTTTATAGGCAAAAGGTTTACAATTTTACTAAACTCCTCCGAAGTTGGTAAATCTGAGACCGGTGTATGAATGGGGTCTAACATTCTACTCCTAATGTCGCGGTGGTGTTCATCATCCAAGGAGGGCTCGTCGTCTGGGATGAGAACGTTTAGATATGCCTTCGCCGTTTCGTCTAAACTACAAGTGTAAGAGTTGTTAATTTTAATATTTGAGAAAAAGCTAGGCTCATTACTACTACTGGGTTTAAGCTCGTGGTATAAAGAGGACCAGGGGCCCTCTTTATCTAGTCTGTTCGCGGCATTCTTCAACATATTATTTTTTGCTAACGTAACGGCGGCGCGATAGCGTGACCTTGAAATGCGTAGGTTGTTTAAACTAATTATGTAATTATCATCCGAACGATTGAGGCCAGATTTACGAAGATTATTAATTTTGCGCCTGGCCCTTCTAAATTCCCGACGAAGATTAAGAAGGTTACTGTTCCACCATTTACAGCTGTGATCTTTTTTGAGAGGTCTACGACCCAAGGCTACATCGGCACAATAAACAAATGTGTTTGTCATAATTTCCGCGCACTCGTTGACATTTAAATCCGGCCGAGTGAAGTCTCCGGCATGAGCGGTAATGAGGGAGCGGAATAAATTCCAATCACCGTTCTTTACATTGTATTTATAGTCATTAGAATTGACTACGTTATCACTCGGGACCGCACAAGAAAACTCGTACACCAATAAGCGGTGATCACTACATGACGCATCAGGAAGGACACGCCAATGCCTAATCTGGACGTACGCGCTGGATAGCGTGACGTCAATCGACGATTCGCCCGTTGGGCTACTATAGGTAGGTGGTGCATCGGGGGTGTTGTGAATATGGAGGTTAAACTCCGCAATGAAGTCTTCTACAGCGGTACGTCGGTCGCGGTCAGTGTACCTAAGTTGGCCGTGCCATAAGGGCGAGGATGCATTGACGTCGGCGCCAATAATAATTTTATTACCCGCGAGAGATTGTAATACGCGGCGAAGTTGACGTAAATGGGGGCTTACGGAATCCGCGTACTGGAAGTAGCAGCTTACAACGTATAGTCTAAACTGAGGACACGATACCTCGGCTACCGCACAGTGCGACGTCGAAAGGTTAGTTAAGGCTGTGACTGAAAATCTAGACTGAGGTGTGTAAATACCCGCGCGAGCTAGGTTATTAATTTGTATTATCTTCGACCGTAGCGACGCGAGTTGATATTGCTCCTGTACGAGCACCAAGTCTAAATTGTAGTCGGAAACCAACTTTTCTAATTCTATCGTTGCGTGTTTATTATTGTGGAGGTTTAACTGTCCTATATTTAAACTATCCATACCGAGTCGTTAAAATAAGTTGCTCCATTTTAGACTTATACGTAGGACAATCTGGGGAGCCTGTGGGGTGGTCGGTCGGTTTTTTATATCGCAAACAACTACCGCAAACCGGCTTAAAGTCGTCTTTATCTTTTTTTGGGCAGCTATCCGAGCTATGCCCTTCGGCGCAATGTTTACAGCATGGCTTTGTGTCACGACAGAATTTAGCGGTGTGTCCGTACTGTTGACAGTTAGCGCAGCGCACGAGTTCGACATCATCTACGAAGCGACACATCGCCCAGTCGATAAAAAGTTTTTCTTTTGTTTCGATGAGGTGTTGACGCACTTTAGGGTCTAATTCGATACCTATCCATTTTCGGTTATTATATTCTTTGTTTAAAATACGACGTCTTACTATTTTTGTCGAACTCATGAATTGATCTTGTGTTACATTAATTTCGCCGTTTACGTTTTGGTTATACAGGGATAATAGAAAATTATCGTCTGTAATGTGTTGAGGAACATCTTTGATAAGGATGCGCGGGCTACGCCCCTTGGGTGTCTCGAGACGGAGACCGGCAGATTTTAGCGCTTCGACTGATTTTAATTTTTTAACTTGCGACTCGCTTGTGAGGCGCAGAAGCACGCCCGAATTTGCTGTTTTCTTAACGCCGTGAAATTGAAAGCCGTCGGCCGGGTTTATGACCTTCATCAAAGCCTGCTTGGTCTCAGTTGCCGATTTTAATTCCGCCGATTTTTCTTGCGTGGGGTAGGCTATAACACACGGGAGTGGTTTACGTGTCTCGACGGGGGGAACCGATTTCGCGAGTTTTAGTTTGAGGGCCTCGGAATAAGAGACCGGAGGCGCCGCGGGGGCCGGTTTCACGACCTGATTAAGTTTAACGGATAGTAAATCTCGCTCCAAATTTGCGACTTTGGTTTCAAGTGACGAGTTTTTAATGGCAAGAAGAGAAACTATAGTTGTCAGTTTTTGTGTCATGTTCATTATATCGGATTTATTGGCAAAGTTATTGCGCCTCGAGACAGTGTCGTTAGCGAATTCGTTAATTTTTCCCAAGTACGAGGACGCTTCGCGGACTAACTCGCAGTAATTAAACGAATCATCGACTGCACTGCTAGTGTCTAATAGTGAAATAACCGGGGACTGCGGCTCGTCCCTTATGGGTTGGTGACGTTTTTCGACTGGTGACACGGAAGAAGGCGATAGTTCGGACAGCAAACGTTTGGCGGACGAAGTCGGCGCGGAACGAGGTATGCCGTCCCTTCTTTCAAATGGGTTGGTATTTTTATCTGGCGGCATGTTATTATGACTAGACATTATGTCTTGTTTTTAAAGTTAACAACAACAATAACACTATTAATGACCAGCTGATCGCAAAGCGGGGCGCCCGGCGCAGCGCGCGCGGTACCGACGATACAATATTTTTACCTACCTACAATTCCTTACTGTTAAAAATGAACAAAGGGAATTACTTACCGAGTTAAATCCAATAAAATACGGGCAAATGTGATCAAAAACTTACAGTAAACGTAGATTACACCGTTACCTAGCTTTTTACACACACTCAGCACGCAATTAATGATTTTAACCACCGAAAACAATTTTAATTCCCGGAGCGCACGTCAGACGATGTTAACCGTACCGAGTCCGCGGGGGGGAATCAATCAATTTATCGAGGGATAATGTAACTGTACAGTTTCCGTGGAATAATCTCAGGTACGAGTACTTTCACAACCTATAATAGGTAAATAGGTACACCGTACAACACCCAAGCAGAAATAATGGACACAACACAACTTTGAATATTTAATCATTTGTCGCCGGTTACACGGTCAAATTTTCATCAATCTGATCCATCAATCCGGTACGGTTTAACGAAAATTTGATCGATGGCACGGATATGGATTGATCGTATTTTTAATATAATTATGAACTTTTTATAACCATCTATATTCCGTCAATCAGATTGATGAAAATTTAATCGTGTAACCTGTGACTTTGACACTTTGACCTTAAAAGGTACAATTTTGCATTTCTTGGATAGGTACCATCAAAATAATTGAAGTTGACGAACCTATGTTATTTGGTCGGATTAAGTCAATTCAATTTCGGGACGGTATCTGTCGTCTGTGTTTGACATAACTCGACCAAACTACGTAAAAATGTTTACTGTGCTATATCTACTAGTAAAGCTTTCACTCCTTAGATTGCTCGATTCCATTTCAACCATGGCGATGCGCGATACGTGAAAATCACGTTTCTCTATTCTATTTTCGGTATGTCAAGATTCAAGTTTAATCTGATTTCCCTAGATGAAAATTGCGGCATTTTACATGGCAGTCGATGATCACTCGTGACTTAGCGTAAGATTTGTTTGTCACATATCATAACTATCTAATATTGTAAGAAAGAAAAATTCGGAAAGCTCTGAATTTTCTAATTTTTAATCGACTAAAAAAAGGAAGAGGTTTCTCAATTCGACCGCGTGTAAGCTTTTTTGATGATTTGACTTTTTTTTGGGAAGGTGGTCCCATGATAAGGAAATAGAGTTAGTTGGTTTTTTGTTATATATTTATCACGTCATAAAAATATTTATTATACTTTACCTTATCATTAAATATTAATTACCTATATTATAAAAGTTTCGCATTTCATTTTTAACGTTATATAAATTGAAACTTCTTTCGGCAATTAGTAGGGACAAACAATCAATATGGAGGAAGGAACATAACCTTCGAGATATTTTAAAAACTTGTGGCAGGGTTTGTAGTAATAAAACAATACTATGTAACTAATATTTATAAAATTATTCATGATTTATCATTTTACAAAGACGTAATATTTACAAACATTAAGCTAAATACAAGACTACATACATAAATAAAAAATCATTGACTCCCGTTTTTATGAAATGTACAAAGAATATATCTTCCATTATAAACATCTTTTAACACACAACAGCGTTTAAATTTTATAGAACCTTAACAGACGTACAGAAATACTTTTAGTTATTGTTACTACAGAGTGTAAATTTGCGTCTGAGTTTAATCTCTTAAATGGCAAACTAGCGTTGTTCCGTGGACAGTATCGATATATTTCATTAAAAATTATCTTACATAACATACTGATTAATATTATGATCAGCGTATCTGTTACATCAATACATCAAATATTATATTATTTACAACAGTAAATTATAATTAGCTATAAAATTGCCATACTTTTAACGATTCTACCGGGCGATTCGCCTACTCTATATATTGTGCATACTCGTAATCTAACAAATTTTACAGTAACGTAAGAACATACACACCGAGTCACACATGTATATACTAAAGAAATTGAGGTAATCGGTTTCGAAGATAAATCACGGGTAACTTATCCAATGACTCTCAATATTTACACAGAATACGAGTGTAACAATTTTAAAGATTTATAATTTTCGATTATATATTTTTGTTAACGATAAATGTGCATACCTGCCCAGGTACTTCACAAATCTACACCTACGTCATTGCACAGATAGAAGAGAAGAAAGTACATGCTATATACAAATAAATTCAAACAAAGCCTGCTGCGTATAATATCGATGTTCCTGAGCGGTACGCTCGTACAACACTATTTGGTAACGAGTAGTCGCTCACACGCCTTACACTATATTTGTGTTCGTAGATAGATTACAATAAAACGGAAACTTAAAATAAATCAGGTCGCAAAAGTAAAGAGACGTTGCAGCGTAAAACTAAGTTAAATAAAAATAAATAAAAGTATTAAAACATAAAACACACGTAATAAAATCGACCGGACACTTTTCAATGTGTCACATTTAGAATTATTAAGTAACAAATTATAAAATGAGTTAAAAGATATAAACTACCGTTCAATTTATTTCTTCCAACTTCAACCAAAAAGTTTCCTGTCAACTTTATTATTTCCACCTTATTTCACTGTCCGGATCTATTTTACTAGCTGTAAAATATCTACGATACGCCTCACACGCAACACACACAGATACACACATACACACACACACAATATACACATCAAACGTGACATTTGCAAAAAGGAATCCAATATTCTGTTCGTCGCTCGATCCTTAGCTCACCTTTAATGATAAAGGTTATAGATGACGCGAATAAAGTGCTTCTAGTGTATACGCGCTGCGCATAATACTGGAAAAATCGGAAACTCTATCGTTTGAGCCGAGAAAAACTAAAAACCGTCCAAGTTTTTAGCAAACGCTTGCAAGTTTCAACTTTAAATAGACGCTGGCATCTAAAAATCGACATCGAAAGCGTAAAACCAGCATTTTTCATTTAAAAAATCAATATTCAATCGATACTACGTACTTTAAGAACATCAATGTTAAATCGATACTACATAATGTAATAAAATATCGATTTTATATCCAAACTTTACATAATTATCTAGTATGACGAACCGTGGAATCCTTTCTGTCGTATATCTATTTAATCCTGTTGAGTACTAGATCAGTGGTCGCCAGGCCCTTCCGGTCGGGCTATAGCATTTTAACTAGAAATTTTCAATTCAATCGATAAATGAAAAATCGATTTTAATGGGTACATACTACATAACTAGTACGTGACGAACCGTGGATGCCATTCTAAATCTACTAAATCCTCTCGAGTGATCAGTGGTCGAAAACCAGCATTTTAAATCGATGTTGAATCGAATACGTTAATCGATTTTTTGATCGATAATGTACAAACTAATACGTGAACCGTGGATGTTTTACTTAATCCTGTTGAGTACTAGATCAGTGGTTACCACTAGCCCTTTTTGGTAGGGGCTGTCCGCGAGCTCCGAGGCCAGCCTCGCGGCCTCTAGGCCGTGTTTGCGGGCGAGGAACCTCGTCTGCTCGAGTCCCCGGGACTTGTGGACTAGCTCGAAGGCTTTTTCCACGTCTCCCGGTTCCTGGAACCGCCTCATTATCATCGGGTTCAGCTCTGGGTACTGAAAGAGAAATTACAGGTTAAAGCATCTATACTTATTATAAAACAAAGTCGCTTTTTTCCCTCATGTCCCTTTGTTCCCTTTAATCTTTAAAACTACGCAACGGATTTTGATGATTCTTTCAGTGTTAGATAGCCCATTTATCGAGAAAGTTTATAGGATATATTTTATCACGCTAAGACTCATAGGAGCGAAGAAATAGAGGAAATTGTAGAAAAAACGGGGAAATTTATTTGAAAGGGCCAACTTGAATGCGCTAATCTCAGGAACTACTGGTCCGATTTCAAAAATTATTTCAGTGTTAGATAGCCCATTTATTGAGGAAGGCTATAGGCATAATTTTTTCAGTGGCTATATATTTTATACCCGCGCGACGCCGGGGCGGGTCGCTAGTACTTAAGAGCCCGGGTTACCCTCGAAATTCTCATACATACGTAATACCAAAATCATTTTCTCATACGAAAATATTTAACATGTTTGAGTTATTTTTCAGCTTAAAATAGTAATTACCTAGGTTCCTGTACAAAAATTAAATTCAAAATACTTAAACACTAAAAAAAATTTTTTTGTGTATAATTTTTTTTTTACTAAATTTACTACTAAATATTTAAACACTAAAAAATAGATTAAAACACTAAAAAATATATAAATAAATATTAAATTTACTACAAAATATTTCAACTCTAAAAAATATTTTTTAGTATTGAAATATTTTGTAGTAAATTTACTATTTATTTATATATTTTTTACGGTGGTGTGAATAAAAAATCTTAGTGAAGGTTTTAACAGTTTTCTAACTTAAATGTTCGCTAAAGTTAAAAACCGTCTTATAGCACTCCATATGAATAAACGCTTTCTAAGCCTTCGCTAAGTTTATAATATTTTTGTTGGTAATGTTGGTAGTGTGCCAATTTATTGTGTTCAATGTGTCAAAAAAAAATGAGTATTTTGTAAAAAAAACTTGAGAGGTGTCAAAGGACACCCGAATGGAACGGAGTTATGTTAATGGAATGGAATTATTTCTTATGTTAAAAAAATCTGTGCATAATAATACTTAAAAAAATATTTAAAAAACGCCATCTATTGACGCACAGGAATACTATTAACGCGCAGCGCCCTCTGCCCCTAACATGCAGGTACTAATAAAAAAGTGTCGTTTTTAGTGTCGTTTTTTTCGGCCTAGCGGGGGCTAATTCATTATATTAAATAAAAAAAGGGGTTTCACAACGCGCGAAAAGGAACTCCGATCCAAAAAATATACTTTATGGATTTTATAAATTACGTCATAATAGAGCGTCATAAATTGCGTCTTATATACTTTTTGTCGACGAGGGCGGCTAGAAATTCCTTCAGAAATTGCAATAATGTCAGAAATCGCGATAATACTCGATATTTCGACCATTTCAATCTCTTAAAATGGTCTTAAAGTAGGTCCGAGGCTTCACTAAAGTTTGCGAATTCCTATTTGACGTTTCGAGCCTAAATAATTGTTAGCAAACGTTTATTCATATTAACGATTATGCTTAAAATGTTCTTAAAATAGGTTTATAACAGGCGCGCTATTTTTTGACAGCTGTCACCTTAAAAAGGCGTTAGAGCACTGTTAGAGAACCTTTATTCATATTAAATTTTACAACAGCCTTTTAAAGCTTTTAAAAACCCTCGCTAAGTTTTTATTCATACGACCGTTAGTGTTTTACTCTATTTTTAGTGTTTAAATATTTTGTAGTTAATTTATGTTCAGGAACCTAGGTAATTACTATTTTAAGCTGAAAAATAACTCAAACATGTTAAATATTTTCGTATGAAAAAATTATTTTGGTATTACGTATGTATGAGAATTTCGAGGGTACCCGGCCCCTTAAATAAAAAAATGGACCACTTTTGACAATACAGCAGCGGTTTTGCAGATTTTTGCAGATGTAATAGAAATTAAGTTTTGGGTTACATTGACGATTTTATATTTTATTATGACCTAAACAAAAATTGAAAATGTCTATTTAATCTCAGAACTGGTTCAATCATCTACAAAAAGCCTCCTTTGTTTAATGGTGTGTGGTTCTCTTAATAATATTTTAATATCATATTGTTATTTTTATTTTTAACAACCCGGATAAAATGAAGACTTTTTCTTATATTGAATACATTCACAGTTGGTAGCTGCGCTGCAGTTTTACACTTTTGTAGCTACCAATGTCTTATTGTGATTATTGTAGTTAGTTGAAGTTATATTGGTAGTCTATGTAATTTTGTAATGTAACTTTGTTTTGTGTAAATAAACCATTCAAACCATTCTACCATGTACACCCTCTGATGAAAAAAAAACACGAGGGCTTGGCTGACAGTTCCTTAAAGTCTGACCCACCTTTTCACAGGCGAACAGGACTGGCGCAGTAGCTAGCCCCAGTTTCAAGTCCGCGGCGGTGGGCTTGCCCATGGTCTGTGAGCTGGACACGAAGTCCAGCAGGTCGTCAACCAGCTGGAACGACAGTCCCAGGTTGCGGCCGTACTGGAACGCCAGCTCGCAGGTGTCGGAGTCCGCGCCGCTTAGCAGAGCCACCTGGAATGGATATTATTTTTAGGGAAATACATCCTTAATTGTACAGCGTGGAGGAAGGAAAGGAAGCATTATTTGTACTAAAGAACTTACGGCAAAAACCATTACTATCGTCATTTCGAAGACCATAAGCTCTCTCGCGACAGAGGATCTTGCGGCGATGTGGCATTAATAATTTTAATGTTGCGAGATTATGGGATTGGCGCGAGATAGCAGTCACATATAATATTGCAGTAGTCTCGCATACGGCATAGCTTAGGGTCTACACATACGACTGCACGCCGACTGCAACTGAACTGCAATCCGACTGCGCGTTTGGTTTGCAGTTCTATTGCAGTCGTATTGCAGTCGTGTCAACTGCATTCAAACTGCACTTGAACTGCAATTTGCAGTTGGATTGCAGTTGAAATGCGGTCCGTCTGTGTAGACCCTTAGGTTTGTTAATCTTAGACCTGGCTTCCTTTAACAATATATCCAAAATTGAAAACACCATAATACATTTGCAGAGGATTCTCCAAAACAAGCATTTAGGGTTGCGTGGTTCTTTGAGAGCTAATAATCTAATAAAAATCAAATAGTATTTAAAACTATTAATAAAACCATCACGATCTAGGCATATAATATTTACGGGCATCTTCCTTCATTTAAAACACATTATTGGTTCACAACAATATTAAAATGCGAGAAGGAACCAACACAAGCGCCTAGTAAATATGAATAAGCAACTAATATGGGATTCAAAGGATGTTATGAGCTATGTAAGCGCCAGTAATAGGTAATATACATACACTTATGTCATGTAACTAAAGCGAGACGTAAGTTGGACGCATATATGAATAGACAAATGATGAAACGGCAGAATTGGAAAATCCTGTTTTTAATTATATTATTGACTGTGTGACTTGAAACAAAATCCCATACTGTTTCCAATTATCAAGTATCTAATTTTTAGGTCAAGCGAAAATCTTACTTACTATTGAGGTGTTTAGCTAGTATTTTTAATTTCGTATGAACAAGTCCGCAAGGAAGATCAAAATGCATATTATTATCATAGTGCTGAGCGAAGCGCTTTTTCGGTAGGTCTTGATAAGGTAAGTAGGTACAATAAACGGATCGATACCGGTAGCTTTTTCTTGTAGCATTTCAAAATACCTTTCTAAGGCCGTGTTCACACCAAACCGACTGTGAGCCGCCGAATGTGAGCAGGCTTACTTTGAACCCCAGTGTGAACGTGAAAATATACGGTATCGAATGTCCGCGCCTACGCCTAGCGTAATAGCGTATTATCGGTTAGGTGTGAACGAAAAAGTGAATATGTATGGAAATACAATAAACTGCGTAACGTTCGCTCACATTCGGCGGCTTACAGTCGGTTTGGTGTGAACACGACCTAACAACCGCACTTACACATTTAATGACTACCTAACATTAATTAAATAAAGATTTTGACAGAAAATATATTGGGCTAGCAACTAGGCAATTGCGGATGTTAACTCATGGCTTCAGTTCAATTTTTAGGTTTGTTTGGTCGCGTTACGTCAAACCCAACCCACAGATCACAATTAACCAGGGCTTCAAATAACGTTATTTTTTCATAACGTTACTGCTTCAAGGGCATAGATAACGTTATGAAAATTTACCCGATATTAAAAATAACGTTAAAATTGATATTAATAACGGTTAATGTTATAACGTTATATAGGATTTATAACGGTAAATATATGTTCTTTGATAACGTTATAGTCCGTCAAGAAAGTCATAACAGGCGGGAAAATTTTCTAAACGTAATCACGCTTTTAAAGTGTATTTTTTTCTTTGTATTTTCACAGAGAACGCTTATTACATTTTAAATATTGTCACCTTGCACATTTTTATCTCCAATTAATAAAGTTCTCATATTTTTTATTTCATTTAAAAAATTTCCCGCCTGTCATGACTTTTTTGACAGACTATACTTTTTGTAAAATAAGTACTTAATTTAATCAGTCAGTTCAGTATGCAGTATGCACAAAATTAAACTAGAGTCTAGACGTGTCTAGACCAGTAGGTGTATATTATAGGAAAAATGACGTCTAATGAGAATGACACGGTCAGTAATTCAGTACTCAGGCCCGTATTAATAGTCAGTACTTAAGATGCGACCCGGTCTCAAGACGCGGTTCGGCTCTGTGATTGGTCCAAATTTTGACAGCCAACCAATCACAGAGCCTGAACCGTGTCTTGAGACCGAGATGCATCTTGAGTACTGACTATTTATACCGGCCTCAGTATCTTTGTTCAAATATTACTAATTTATGGTTTGTATAGTAATTTATTGTATTGCCAGCACGTGCGCCGTGCGCTGGCTGCCGGCCGCACTCTATTGTTTTGCAGCCGACGGGGCGCGGCGGGCTTTTTGTCCACGAAGGAATAAAGATCGCGTCTGCCCGTCGATGTCTACAGCTGCCCTCGCCGCGTAGGTACACAAAGCACACGACGGATGGAGGCAGTCAGTTCAGGACGTTCGTTCTAGTGGTGATAGACAGAATAGAGCTAGCTGCCGCCCCGCGCCGCCGCGCCGTCTGCGTTACTGCTCTTTTTTATGAAATAAGTGGGCAAACGAGCAAAAGGGTCACCTGATGGAAAGCAACTTCCATCGCCCATGGACACTCGCAGCATCAGAAGAGCTGCAAGTGCGTTGCCAACCTTTTAAGAGGGAATAGGGTAACAAGGGAGGGTAGGGAAGGAAATGGAATAGGGGAGGGTAGGGAAGGGAATAGGGTAGGGGATTGGGCATCCGGTAAACTCACTCACTCGGCGAAACACAGCGCAAGCGCTGTTTTACGCCGGTTTTCTTTGAGAACGTGGTATTTCTCCGGTCGATCCGGCCCATTTCGTGCCGAAGCATGGCTCCCACGTATATTATACGCATGTAAACTAGTTTGTGTGTGTGATCCACGGTGGGCAGCCGCGGACATGCCGCGCCCCCAGAGCCCGCTGGGGACCTGCGGCGCGGTCTTTTTGCCCGTTGGTGTGCGTTGGTAATACTAAGGCGCGCCGCAGACGTCACACTTTTTGTGTGATCGAGTCTGCGGCTTACATACAGTCCGCATGGCGCGCGTTAGTGTTTTACTCTATTTTTTAGTGTTTAAATATTTAGTAGTAAATTAAGTAAAAAAATGTATGCACAAAAAAAATTTTTTTAGTGTTTAAATATTTTGAACTTAATTTTTGTTTAGGAACCTAGGTAATTACTATTTTAAGCTGAAAAATAACTCAAACATGTTAAATATTTTCGTGTGACAAAATGATTTTGGTATTACGTATGTATGAGAATTTCGAGGGTAACCCGGGCTCTTAACACTCAATTGACATGATACGACCAAATGGCGTCGGTCTGTCAACTCTGTCAACTGCCTATTAATATCAATTTCCTCAATGTCACTTACTGCCTTAACAGAGTTGGCGATGAGCGAGGCGGTCTTGCGGTAGGTCTTGGTGAGGTATGTGCGAACCGCTCGTATGGCACTTACCGCCTTAACGGAGTTGGCGATGAGCGAGGCAGTCTTGCGGTAGGTCTTGGTGAGGTAGTGCGCGAACCGCTCGTTCTCCGTCTCCTTGCTGCCCAGCTGCATGAACTCGCCCTGCACCAGGTCCGTCACCACCTGCAAGTCCAAATAATACTATGAATACAAAAACAAGGCCTTTGCATCCATTGTAGATGATTTATACGATATTTTCAGAGCGAAGTAACCACTCTTCAAATACTGTAGTGCCTGGGACAAGATTTTTTTAAATGTCCGTATGATTGCTTAAGCACACACGGCATTCTCGCAACATAGTCGGCCTAATCCAAAGGAATGAGAAGGTCAATACGTCTGGGACCAACCATGTGCGGGTTTCCTCACGATGTTTTCCTTCACCGTACGAGCGTCATGTACTTGAGATCTGAAAATGTCTCTATGGTACACGCCTCCACTCGGGATCGAACCTGCACCCTCTCCAGTGCGAACCAATTAACGGTCTTCCCACTAGGCCACGAACGCTCTAATCGGATTAAACGTTCTCTAATCCAATACAAGGTAAACATAAATGAGTGAGAATACTTTATAATGCGAATGTGTCACTTGAAAAGAGTTTCCTGTGAAAGTAGCAGCGCTGAACGTCACACTTTTGTCACTGTGCAAATACGCATAATGCATGAAATACATAATTTTAATATGTTCAAACATAGTCGGCAAAATAAAGTGCTGAAACTGAAACTCAAATTTTTTTATTCGGAGTAATTTTTTCAAATCTTTTTTGAACGTTGACACTATTGGTGCTCATTAAGGTAAGTACATACTTTCGGATTTTTAACCGACTTCCAAAAAACGAGGAGGTTATATGTTCGGCTGTGGATATTTTTTTTTAAGATTTAAGATTTGTGTAATTTGTGTAATTTATCAAATAACACAAATCTTAAATCATAAAACTAATTGGCGTATCTTTGTTACTGTAGAACTGCAACGCACTTGACCGACATTTTTAAAACCCATATTTTTATTTAATGTGCATTTAAACACTAATAACACTGCGGTTTGAGTGCAAAGTGATTAGGTGTCATTATGGGTCTTAATGAAAACTTGTGTTTACAGCATTCCGGTCATGGCCGACCGACTAATACAAAAAATACGTAATTTCCTGCTTCTATACGTTATGTCATATTTTAAAATTTTCAAATTATTAGGTTTAACTGAGATAAATACCTGTATATAAAATAACCTGTATATCAAATGAAATGGCGTAGTGTACCTGTCGCCGGTTACACGGTCAAATTTTCATCAATCTGATCCATCAATCTGATTGACAGAATATACGGTTTAAAAAGTTCATATTAAAATACGACCAATCCATCAATCCGTGGCGTACACGATCAAATTTTCGTCAATCCGTACCGGATTGATGGATCAGATTGATGAAAAATTGGCCGTGTAACCGGCGACTAAGATAATTATATAATAAACGATGGCTTAGGAGCTTAATTATAAGCTAACTGATGCCCGGTTTGGGATTTTTTTTTTGACAAGAGTTTACTCGTATCTATGCAACGGCATAATTTTGACGTCAGCCAATCAAAAGCGTGATACAATTCTATCAAAACGTGTCATAAACTGTACGTACGATTCGCTTCACTCTTTCCGATTACACTGAAAAAGATGCAAGTCGCTTTAAACATCGAAGGTCATTAGCGACTACAAATTTACATTAGATTACAGAATAATATCCAGTTAACGTTAGAAATTTTACAGTATTCTCCCAATCTGATAGACAATATTTTAATGAACTTTGAAGATTTACACTACTTCTTTAGAATTTTCTTTATAAACCCCGATTTGAACTTTGAAACAAACCTTGAATTTAGGATATTAAGGCATATTTTAATGCACGAAGTCTTTAGCTGATGGCATCTTTTGGCCTCTTGATAGCATTATTTACCTTGACAATTAAAATAATTTCCAAATATCCAGACTACACGAGCGTTCAAAGTTCAAACTATACATTAGCAATGTTAATTAATGGGCTCAGAGTGAAACTCCTCGAGGTTACTCCGTGAAGGGTGTTGCTAGTGATTGCTACGAAGAAACGGAAATAAAGAGTTTCCTATGAATCAAGCCATATTATAAGTAATTTGTTTGCATTTTGCGTGTGGACTCGTTCACGCTAGCTCGTGCCTTTTGCGGCGATTTTTTTTTTACCTCGCATTTGGGCGTGCCTTGCAATTTATAATTGTGTATAACAATATTAACAACCGTAATGAAAATAACACAAAAATAAATAATAAATAATCCAACTGCATTAGCACTCATACTAGTCATTCTAAAATTATAAATGCGTAGATAATATGACTGATTCTCTGTTTTCACGCTTACACCGTAAACTGATTTCGATTAAATTTGATTACTTTGAGTCCTGTAAAAAGACACAAGATTATTCCAGTCATTTCCAAATCAAAACAAATCTAATACTTCTCAAGCTTGACTAACTCGCTGACGCTGATGATAATATCATCAGCGTCAGGAGTTAGTCGAAGGTGAATGGGCATTTTTTATGAGGTGTGTCGCAACCCTTGTAACAAGTCCCAACCCTTGTAACAAGTCATTAGTAGCTATAACATAAAATAACATGCAAATATTATTTTGTATTATAGCTAAAAGTGTTAGAGCTAAATATAACCTTAAGGGTCAGTTATTAATTATACTAGCGCAGAGTCGAAGCTCGTCGAAGCGAATTACCAAAAACTGAACATAACAAATTCAACCTTAACTCCAGAACGTAGCGTACACATTACTTCTGCGAGACCAATCAGCGTAGGTCGCACGTATTCGCGCGAATTCGCTAGAATGCGATCTCAAAAATTAACACTAACGCTTTACAGTTAAGGTTGAATTTGTTATGTTCGCTTCGATGCACTGCGCTAGTATAAATTGACCCTAAGACTATTTACTGTATTTACCACTTTTAGAACAAATCAACAAATTGAATTGACCCAGTCGGGTATTACATACCTGGCTGAGCACTAGCGTGACCTCGTCGCTCCGCAGGCGAGCTATCATCATCGACGCCACGGCGAGGATGAAGTCGCCGGCCATCGCCACCTGGAAATACAGAAGTAGCACGTTAAACATCATTATCAATATCAACATCTACAGAAGTAACACGATAAACATCATTATCAATATCAACATCAACAGAAGTAACACGATAAACATTATTATTAACATCAACAAAATCATTAACATCATAAACATTATATTATTCAACAACGACATGGTTAATCTTAGACCAAGAAAAGCGGAGACCAAAACAATCTGCAAACCATACCGGCCGATCTGAACTATGCTCTACGCTACGTTTATTAACATCATAAATTTAACAACATCAACATCCATAATCAACAACAATTTGATAAAACTAAGAAGTAAGGACAGATTTATGCTAATATCGGCCAATCTGAACTACGCTTCACCCCGCCGTGTAATCACAGTGTCGCGCACACATATGTAACGAAACTACGCTTTTATTAGACGAGTTGAGCGGTTATTTATGTGTGTACACAGAACACTAATACTCCTAGCGGAGGTCTGTGTGTGTGAAAAGTGTATTGCCCCTTGTGTGGAATTTTAACTTCCATTTTAATTCATATTTTTATTTCTAAACAAACTAAACACTATTTTTATAATGCAAGATTACGTCATTGCCAATTATAATCATACATAAAAACATTTAGCCAGAATTGTAGCGAAAGTGTAATTTTTAAACTGTGATTAATATAAAAGAAAGTTGGATTTTGCATTCAAAATGATCTTTCTTATAATATAAAATAATATATTGTATTTATGAGATTATGCAAAAACATATTGACTATCATTATGCTGACATATTATGCAATTTATCGATATTAATATTTGATGTTTAAGAAACGTAAATAGAGACAAAAGGGCTCAATTTTGTCTCTATTTACGTTACGTACGTAAAATGCCACCAATTTAAATATTGTACTATATTTATACTATACATATTAATAGACTAATTGAAATTGTTGCAACTCCGAACTTGACCTGGTATGGTAGAGTTCTTCGCATAGCTAGGAAGGGCGTATACTAACTGCATTTGAATCTTTTGTTAGTGTAGATTTAATGGCGAAACGTTTCTTAAAATATCATGCCTTCTCTTTCATTAGTTTCTATTTAAATTTAACCCACACTGACGCAACTGGGCCGTCGAATATTAGACAAGTCCACCTCGCTGCTGTCAGGTTTATGCGCATATTATGTCTCGTCTGTCGTAAACTGTGAGCAAATCCATCCATAATATTATAAACGCAAAAATGTGTCTGTCCATTTGTATGTTACCTCATCACGCTTAAAAAGATTCAACAGAAGTTGTTTTTAGTTTGTTGCTCCTTAAAATATAGAATACAGTTCACTAGGTAGAGATCAACTACGATAACATGGCGCGCCCCTCCAAATGACTGTTTCAATGTGTGCAGTCACATCCTTATGAAAGAGTTTGTATGTAGTAAATATTCAACCAATCACAGTACATGTAATATTTCACTTAATATCACTTATTACCAAGATTTGTTGGTCGACTAATCATAACTAGCCTACCGCGCAAGACAACGCACATCAAACGTTTTGACAACGCACTCCAAACGTTTGAATTTTGGAGGGGCGCGCCATGTTGTCGTAGTTGATCTCTACGTCTTGTGTTTAGAGATAGAAGAGCACTCTACGTAGTTTTCACTCATGTGTGCAAAAATGTTAAAAACAGATAAATCGTTTTATACAAACAAGTGTGATATAACTTTACGTATAAGAAAATTTGTGTCATAAAGGTGCCGGTTGGCAGCGGGCGACATGAAGCAACCGCAGACGACGAGTCGCAGCGACACTACTGGTTTGTATGTATTTCTATGAAATACCCTCCGCAGCTAGCGACACGAAGTTAGGGTCTATACAGACGGACCGCATTTCAACTGCAATCCAATCGCAAATTGCAGTTTGAATGCAGTTGACACGACTGCAATAGAACTGCAAACCAAACAGTTCACACGACTGCACGCCAACTGCAACTGAACTGCAATCCGACTGCGCGTTTGGTTTGCAGTTCTATTGCAGTCGTGTCAACTGCATTCAAATTGCACTTGAGCTGAAATTTGCGGTTGGATTGCAGTTGAAATGCGGTCCGTCTGTATAGACCATTATTCATAGAAATATATTGAAACCGGTAGTGTCGCGACGACACGTCATCTGCTGCCGCTTCATGAAGCCGGCTTCCAACTTGTACCTTAAGTCTTGTCACGTATTGTAATCATTCGAAAAGATCTAGAACTTTCTTATCCAAATCAAAATATATTCTAGTCTAGATAAGTGGACGTAAAAATGTTATGTGGGCCAATGACGACCGCCTCAAACATTCGGCTTGGCACACACAGGCACAGGCCGTCAATACTAATTAGGGGCCACTCACTGAAAAGTAATTCAACCTGTCAAATTCAACAAAATCTATACAACTATAATCCCACCAAAACATGAAATGTAAAAGGAGCCAAGCAAAATATTGCATAGCTATTCAATACTTCTGTCGTAAAAGTTTTCAGATCACATTCAAGCCAAGCCTTCAACTTATTTTGTAATTTAAATCAACATTCAGTAAATGTATCAATAGACTTCTTTATTTCATAATTATTATAGTGGCTTGGCAATGAGCACTAGAGAAATAATCAGAAACTAATTGGAATTATTGGGTACCATCAGCCACATGCGTCGTTACATAATAAAACACTTTCGCTTGCCGTCTGTGTAAGTATAAACTCCTCCCAATATGCAGTTTTATATTTGTTTCTATTGTGCTCATTGCCAAGCCACTATAATAATTATAAAATAAATAAATCTATTGATACATTTACTGAATGTTGATTTAAATTACAAAATAAGTTGAAGGCTTGGCTTGAATGTGATCTGAAAACTTTTTACGACAGAAGTATTGAATAGCTATCCAATATTTTGCTTGGCTCCTTTTACATTTCATGTTTTGGTGGGATTTCATTTCTTTTTTGAAGGTTTTTTTTCTTTTCTTTTCAGGTCACGTTATAACTTTTCTGTACTTAGCTTAGCACCCATTCCCTATCTCCTTTAATATATTTTTTCTTTGAGGCTTTGTTAGTTCTATAGGTGGACAACGTAACGTAAATACTACTGAGTTCTGAGTCGATTATTATGTTCATAATATATAATTGACTCTTAAGCTAATACTTGGAGGTGGTCATTTTTAGCATTACCGTTGAATACATAGCAGCACTGTTGTAAGCGTCTCGACGTTCTTCGCAGGAAAAGAGCACACCTTATTTCATGCGATAACTTAAAACTCCCTTATTATATCGAGCAAGTAAGGATTGTATATCTCAGCACTGATTGGTGATTAGTGATTGCATTTATAATATTTAAATCGAATTTAATTATTGTTTCATTATTAACGTTCTTAATATCATTTTTTATTTAATTAATACTATTTCATTGAGTTCATAACTAAGTTAAAGCCTTTTGTACGTCAAACAAATAATATGCAGTCGAAACTCATACTGTTCTTGCAAAGTTACAGACATAAAAATATTTTATTTTATTTAATACTTATATTATTATATTATTATTTTCAATTTCAGTTTTTAGGTTCCCAAAGGATGAAAACGGGGCCCTATTATTAATAAATCTTCGCTGTCTGTCCGTCGTACATCCGTATGTCATTAGGCTGGATCTCGAGAACCGCAATAGCTAGATAGTTGCGATTTTCACAAATTATGTATTTCTGGTGTCGTTATAAAAGATAATAGTATAATCAAAATAAAATAAATTATTAAAAGAGGGCCTCATACAACAAACACGATTTTTTCCCCCTATTTTTGCTCTATGTCCATAATGGTAAGACTAAGATTTTTGGAAATTTCAGGAAACGCTTAATTTTATGTTAACTTTAATAATTAATAATAAAAATTAAATAAACTTATTATTCCCATACAAATTTACGGTACGGAACCCTATTTACGTCAGTCCGACTCGCACTTGGCCGGTTTCATACTTTTTCTTTTCATTGTGAATAAAGACCTATCCGGGTACCAAATTTCAAGGTTCTAAGTCTGCTAGAAGTACCTTAGAATTTTGATGATCTGTCAGTCAGTGACAAAATGTAGTAACTTTGACCATCCGTAACTACTAAACTATTTATCGAAATTTCATGTTATTTGGAGGTTACGCTAGTTTTAACACTTGCTCGTAGTGACCGAAATTTTAAATCCCTAGCTTTGTTAACATCGAAGATAAAGGGGATGTGAAATAGCCGCGAACCGCTTCGAGAAAAGTATGGTACAGCCGTGCCTTTGCTAAAAAGCTTGGCTGGGGCACTGCCGTGCCCCCAGATTAATTTCGGTTGAATACAGAATGACAGGTATGAAAGTGAGACGAAGAAAATTGATTCAGCGGTCATTTAATTGATTCACCCGAATTACTTTTAAAATATAATATTTTACATAAACGAGATAGGCAAAAAATAATAGTTACAAAAGACTGTATTTTATATCAAATAAACTCACATTTTCGTGTTTTCGGCGTTGATATTATAAACTGATAATTATTGTGGAAATGATACAAAAATGCTATGATTTCAACCAATTTTTTTTTTCCAATCCGAAAAGTAGAGTTAGACAATGACAATAGTCGAGATAATTTTTCCCCAAACGACTTTCGAGTACTGTAATATAATTTTTCCCGGGCAAACAATTGAAATATACGCATTTCTCCGGCTGCCGACAAGAATGTGTAGAAAGTTGTGTAGAAATGTAGACGCATACTAATACTGGCGGGCGTTTCGCTCGCGGCTCGGCTGCGACTCACGAATCCGTATCCTATCCTTCTGTAGGTGCTATTTTAAGAACATCCATACTAATATTATAAATGCGAAAGTGTGTCTGTCTGTCTTTCTTCACGCTTAAAGCGCGGAACAGATTTTTGCTGAGGTATGGATGGTTTTAACAAAAAATTAAAACCGACTTCCAAGGTAAAACAATAATAACATCCTTATAATATGAACTAAAAAGTATTAAATAATTATTCCTATCTAATAGTGCCTTTTTTCCGAATTCGGCTAAAACTCAACTATTTCTGTACTCAATCTTCATCATTTTGAAGTTGGTACCAGATGAATCTTCTGTTCTCTGACAGAATATTTGAAACTTTTGGAACTGGCACCGACTTCAAAATTATGAAGATTGAGTACAGAAATAGTTGAGTTTTAGCCGAATTCGGAAAAAGGCACTATTAGATAGGAATAATTATTTAATACTTTTTAGTTCATATTATAAGGATGTTATTATTGTTTTACCTTGGAAGTCGGTTTTAATTTTTTGTTAAAAATAATAATTTCACTCTTTTTAGTTACCTAGTAAGCAAACGCGTACTATACGTAGAATAATACACGTGTATATTATTCTACGTATCTTATTACAGTCACACTTACAAAATATTATAATATCAGCTGCAGCCTGCAGATAATTTTAAACAATACATTTAAAAAAATCGAAGTGAACACGTGTGACGTGCTAAGTAGCCGGTCACCGGACTAGTTTCAATAGGCTGGCACTCGCTCGACTTGTCGCACGTGACACGCAGCGCACATAGTACCTCCGAGAGTAATTTATATTCTGTGCATAGTACCCGGCCCGCGCCCGCGCCGCTGCGCCGCTCGCTTGACAGCCCTGGCAGATATGCGATGCGATGCGTTATTGTACTATGAACGTTAAACGCAATGCAAAATGTTGAAATTAGGTTGTTTTCCAGAATATCTCGGCGAAGTGAAACAGAATGTTACATTATCGAAGCAACTTTAACTTCTCAGGAGTAATGTCAAATGTGTGCCTTATGCTCTGGAGATAAGGTTGAATTTGGTGACATTGGTGACTTGCTGACGTGGTAATGATGATGATGATGATGATGGTGATGATGATGAATGTAATTTGCATAGTAGCATATTCTTTCAGTTCTTAAAACAGCGCCTAAACTCCCAAACTTGTATCTATAAGGAATCCGGAGTTCTCTTAGTATCTTCGGAACTATAGTATACCTCGGTGAAAAATCTTGCGTTTTGGTAGCATATGCTTAGGATGCTTCTCATAAAACCAAAATCACCATATGTTTCCATATAAATTTCGAGGAGTTCCCTCGATTACTCATGGATCCCATCATCAGGTCACCACTTTTGTGAACATGGTACCAAATTGGAGTGAAACCTAATATAACAAAACAAAAATTTAGAAAATCGGTTCACAAACGGCGGAGTAATCGTTGAACATACAAAAATAAAATAAAATAAAAAATCCACAGCCGAACATATAACCTCCTCGTTTTTTGGAAGTCGGTTAAAAAGAGGGTTAAAGTTGTATGCAATAATAAAACTTTACTTTAATCTCTGTGGGTCGCGATGCTGCAAGAGTATGTGCCACTCCCCCTATTATAGTAGTAAATATAAAAAACACCTAGCCGTCATCAGAAATACAATAAAAATATCAAAATTCAAAATCTTGATAAAGCATAAAGATAATTATCAATTTTCTTACTTCTAAATAAAAGCTAATAAAAATCTTCACCGTATCTAATAAACTCTTGAACAACAATCAGCCTTTTACTTTCAATTATTAAAAACAAGTATGTCAGTATACGTATCATATAAAACGAGTCTGTTAAAAAGTAAAAGTCTACCAAAACAACACACAAATCGTGTATTTTGTCCATTTGTCTACAAAATTATCGCCATCATATTCGGTAACAACTTACACTCTCCGTATATAGAAACGAGGTTCATTCAAGGTTAGAAGAGTTAGTTTCAATACGCGAAACAAAAATTTCTTACGTAAATACAACGTAAATATAGTGTATATATAATATAATATTATGTGGAAAATCCTACTAATATATCCCAGTACAAATGATTATAAAAATCCCTTTATATAAATATTTGACTGAGAGAACTGAAATTTGCCAATCCTAAAATACAACTTTATGTCTTATTAGATGACGCCCGCAATAGGCTTGATGACTAAATTTTTTTCTTATTGGTAATTGAAAGACCCTTAAAAAATAGAAACATCGCTGAAAGAATGACTCTGATAGCTTAAAAATTCACCAAGATATGCCAATTCAAACATCTCATAAAATAGACCTGCCCAAAACGCTCCATACAAAGTGCTACGAAAGACTGACGTCACTCTTTCGTAGTTTGTACGGATTGGGAGAGAACTTTGTTCGATAGGTATATTAAATATTGCGTTTATGAGAGTGGTTTCATAACAAAAGTTGCTTTTAACGAATGGTATACAAATATTAAGAAAATTAATTGAAAAAAAAATCGACTTGATCACCCAACTTTGATGGCGCATAACAAAAAAAATACAAATGCTATCGAGCTGAAATTTTGGGAACACTTATTTTTTACCGTGATTTCTTTATTTTATTAACAAAATTCGCTAATCTTTGACCTTTTCATCATCCCTACGTCACGAATTTAGGCGCAACGGAATCGTTGCGCCTAAATTCGTTTATCGTGCGGAACCGTACATTTTTCCGGGATGAAAAGTATCCTATGTCCTTTCCCGGGACTCAAAGTATCTCCGGTTTAGCGGTTTGGGCGTGAAGAAGTAACAGACAGACAGACACACTTTCGCATTTATAATATTAGTATGGATTAATTGCGAAGTCAGCCAGCTTATTAAAAAGGTGAACGAATCAGTTGAAGGCTCTTTAACTATAATATTAACGATTATTTCAATTATTGTAAATAACTGTATTTAATACACAACTTTACCGACGACGTTTTGTTTTGTTTTGTTTTGACAAATTGTTTGCAATTTGTAATTATTAACTTCAGTTGTCCGAGATTATAAAGATATTGACGAGGTTAACCATAAAAAACAATACGCTATATTATAAAGGAAAAGGAAAGTATTATGGTGAGGCTTAATCTACTCTAACATTAATTATATAATCATTAATTACTATTATTGATAATAAAATCGCTTGATACTCTAAATCAGTGCTCTTAAACTGAATTTTTTGAACATTGATCGAGACAGACGATGAGAACCTTTAAACTTACATACAAACTTAATTAATTAATTATTAATTTAGAAAAGAAGACGCAAGTCATCAAGCGATGCAACCTGCCCTTGAACTACCGACCTATCAAATTTACAAAAGAAACCCGTTTGCTGTCGAAATTACGCTGCCGATTGCGTTTTAGATCTACAACTAGTGCGTTTGTGTTTATTATTGTAGTACACGACAAACAATGGACAAGGTTGTGCTCCTAAATGCAAGACAAACAGCAGATAAATCTGACAATATGGCTTGACCTTAAAGTCGTTTGCATACTCATACCATGAAACCACAACTGTAACTTGTAAGTGATATGAATTGTCCAATAACCCTTTACTACACGGTCAATGTAAATGACGTATGTACATGGAGATGATTGAATAATAGGAGAGCTGATAAGTAGTCAGAATCAATCAAAATGAGCCTGGTGTTGTCAGAGATAGATCAAAATGTGGCCAAAAAAGCAAAGATAATTTACTTATTAATATCATGGATATATTATAATTAATTAATCTAAACAAACGGTTGTAGGTCTAACAAGAAGGTATCTGAAAGTATTTGCTTCAAAATTAAAAATATATATTTTTATCTTTTAAAAATAATAACTCTTGTGGACTAATCTCTACAGCCACCATACACTAAGCCTTGAGGTGGTCAGTGCTAATGGGAGCAGCAACGGGACTAGGAGCACCGTTCGCGTCGCGGGCCGTTGCGTCAGGCGCACGCGTTAACACACTTTCTGTACACAGCCGGACCGAGACGCGCACATCCGTTACCATGTTCACCACATTTATCTTCAATTTAGAAGAATAATTGATCTTATCTTCGTTGGCTAAGCTAATAGCCTCCTTAAAACAAATACTTATTCTGCTTCTTTTATTTTCTATTTGCCATTGTTCATCTGTTATTGCTTAGCAAATCAATTCTTAAATTATTTTCTTCAAGCTCCAGTGTTGGAAGATCAAGCGTTACCGAAATTTGCTGCAGACAGATTTTTTTAACCATCGGCTAGATTACATTCAGGCGGCTCATTAAACTAGTATTTGTCTCGCAATTGGTGACCAATCTCTCGTCGACCTTGCGTTCGTCCTTGAGGATGTCAGACAGCGTGTCTAGTGGGACAATACACCCAAGAGATACGAACAAAGCTGGTTCCTTCTGTCCCATATTGACTCGCCGCTTGACTAATACTTTAACTATTTTATTACTCACCGGCTACACGAATCTAGGTTTCAACTATAAAAGATGACTGATTAGCGTGACTTTTGATTATTTGATCTTTAGTTTAGGTGCGATCGAGACATGTTAAGAGTGAAAGGCTTTCTCGAGAACGCGTCGAAAGTCCATCGTCAAGCCACATGAATAATTTACCAGAAAAATCTCCACGATTTCACGCCAACCGTATTCTGAACGCGTTCGAGTTTCTACTACACAACTCATTTACACTGTGTAGTTTGTAATGAACGGTGCTCGTATTGTTCCAACCTTTTTATCAATGAGTCTTGGCTTCCCTTTTTTTTTTTGCTTCTATGTACTGTATTTCTGCAATTTAAACAGTTGGATTGTTTGTTGGTTTTATTAGCATACAAATAATAAAGAAAATTGTAATTTCGCATATTTAATTTGAAATTAACGTAATTAAGAATGCAAATTTACAAATGCCAAACAAAATATTCGTGGCGCGTAAACGTTTGTATATTGAGCGTAAAAATGTTTGCAATTATTTTGAATGTGGGTTACGCCAGCCAAATCAGGTGTCGCAAGGCAGCCTTGACAGTGGTGGTGCGGTGAATGGTGGGATCCGGCCTTGATCCCCCACTCCCAGTGGTCGAATTTATCTCATTGCGCCACCGTGATCTTACTTTTTACGATATCGAGCCGATATTAAAGGTTACTGAAATGGACATATGGATACACGTCGAGATATTACTTCCAACATATATCATTTCAACGGTATCGCGTTTCGAGTTGTAAAATTTTATTTAACGGCGTGTAACGTATCTTAATTTCGCATTAACAGATAGTAACACTTCTCGACTGACATCGTGTGTTAGGAAATGCTTGAATGAAATTCGTTATCTTATCTATTCATAAACTGGTCATTTACGATTGATAAGATAGGAATACGAATGATTTATGGCTTAGAGACTACTCACGTTCATGCAATAAAAAATAAAAATACAATTTTTGTGACAAGCTCACTATAAAAGTAAGTATAAATTTAAACAGAGGTATTTGAAATAAAGTCAGGTATTTCGCACCGAAGGAGTGGTTCGTCCAGCGGTTGCGAAACTCGCAGGCATGTGGTGTTAGTGGCCACGAGTGGGCCATCGTTTCAACACACCTGACCAGATTTAGAGGTGACACGTGTACTACGACTTGAGATTTTTGCATCGTCTTGATTTCGAATGCAAGTAAGAGCTGCGAAAATTATTATTTTTAACAAAAAATTAAAACCGACTTCCAAGGTAAAAACAATAATAACATTAGTAGGAACTAAAAAGTATTAAATAATTTTTACTATATCTAATAGTGCCTTTTTCCGAATTCGGCTAAACCTCAACTATTTCTGTACTCAATCTTCATTATTTTGAAGTCAGTAACAGATAGCTGAATCTTCAGTTCTCTGACAGAATATTTGAAACTTTCGCAACTGGCACCGACTTCAAAATTATGAAGATTGAGTACAGAAATAGTTGAGGTTTAGCCGAATTCGGAAAAAGGCACTATTAGATTAATTAATACTTTTTAGTTCATATTAATGTTATAATTGTTTTTACCTTGGAAGTCGGTTTTAATTTTTTGTTAAAAATAATAATTTCACTCTTTTTAGTTACACTAACTAAATCATCGCGTATATTTTACGTATTAAATTACAATTTGCTAAGAGTCACAACTCACACTCACAAAATAATTTATATTATCAGTGAAGTGAACATATTGTGCTAGGTAATTTAACAATTTTAATGCTTCAAGCCCCAAGCGGTCACCGGCGATTGCGATAGGCTATTGTGTCTCGTTTTTCCACGATCGAAGGATCTATCAGATAAAAAATTGTATAAACTTGCATAGGATGTAGCGTAGCTACTCATAATATTTAATATTATCATAATTGACAGCTGTTCTTGTAATCAAGAAGTCAGATCGATACTTAGTGCGCCATCTACCGATAATAAGTGTAACTAATTAAAAAGACTAATTAATGACTTTGTTTTGTTTAAATGCTCGTTTTAAAATAACTTTATTTTAATTCTATTTGTCTATTTAAATTTTATAAAGTAGTTAGTAAAGTATTCGATCTGTCGTCTGCCGCCACGCGCCGCGCGGCGGCGACGCCGTCGCCTCTGCGGCGCCGACCGCCGTGTATAAACAAACAGGTGTTGTTATACAGTACATAATAATTATTATTATTATTGTATTCATACCTATGCCTTGTACTATTATCTATTCTGTGCCATGAGACATTGTTGACCTTAACACGACGTGGCAATGATGACGATGATGATGATGATGAATATGAATTGCATAGTAGCATATGCTTTCTGTTCTTAAAACAACGCCGAAACTCCCAACCGTGTATCTATAAGGAATCAGGAGTTCTCTCAGCATCTTCGAAACCATGGTATACCTTATTTTATACCTTATTAGACCCAATATTTGACTTTTTGGTAGCATATTCTTAGTACACTTCACATAAAACCAAAATCACCATATGTCTCCATATAAATTTCGAGGAGTTCCCTCGATTACTCATGGATCCCATCATCAGGTCACCACTTTTGTGAACATGGTACCAAATTGGAGCGAAACCTAATACAACAAAACAAAAATTTCGAAAATCGGTTCACAAACGGCGGAGAAATCGTTGAACATACAAAAATAAAAAAAAAATATCCACAGCCGAACATATAACCTCCTCGTTTTTTGGAAGTCGGTTAAACATAGAAACCTGCCGATTTAGAATGAAAGATCAAATAGATAAAACCAAAATCCGGCCAATGCGATTTAGATTCACCCACCGAAAGTTACACAAAAAAAGTTAAATATACAATAATTGTTGTATGAAGTCTTTCGAGTTTAGATAGAGAAGTCAATGACGACCAGTAGTGTATTGATAAATAAAGATGGCCGCTCTACCAATCAGGGCGAGGCTGGAAAAAGATGGCCGCTAGACGTGAGAGCTGTCGTCTACTTCTTCACTAGCCGCCGCCGGGAGTAGAGTGTTCAGTGATACAGTATTCTGTGTTTAATTTACTTCTTTAACGATAATGTACAAATTGTACACGACCCTCTAAATCTTTTATTATCTAAATCCAAATCAGCATGTAACAACTGCATTACAGACAAGCGATCTGTCAAAATCTAAATTTCATTTTAGGAGCAATCATTTCTTACGAATATTTGAGACGGGCGCATCCAGAAAACACCCTAGGTGGAGATGTCAATTAAGGAATGGAAAATGACTTTATTACTTGTTTGTACCAAGTTTCACCTGAGCATATTTGGTGTTTAAAACTTTTGACGTTGATTAATCTTCTTTTATGTTTACCAGTCTCTCAGTAAATTAATTTCTATAGTTAAATGCAGACTAGACAACATGTCGTCTAATTGATTAATTAAATATTATAATTAACTAAGATATTGTTAATACAAAAAGAGTCTAGATAATTATAATATGAGGTAAGATATGTACGTCATACAAATTGAAGAAAAAATATCTGAATCGGCAAGTTACTATTTATATTTCTGAAAACGAGTGCATAGACGTTAAATTTACTGGTAACTCAAACTTCAATTCTATACTAAAATTTGAGCCGTTGCATAATAGTAAATTTAGAGATGCAGTACCATCTCTAAATTTACTATTATTATATTTTAGAATGACAGTGATTTTAGACGATCTACACAAACAACAACAATGCAGAGATGCAGTCAACTTAGACGAACGTGGGTGTCCGTTCAAAAGAACTTCTGACCTTGACACGGACAATCTAAGCCGAACACTTGAATATTCAATAACTCTTACAACACACTGACCACCGGTCATACAAGCCAAATGTGTGTTCGATTAAGTGACGCCTGCTGTGACCTTGAAGCTTGCTTGTCGTGTGGATTACAGAGCCTATCATCAACAGTATAGCTGCTTTCGTTCTTCTGGTTTTGCCGATACATGCCTAGGATTCTTAGTGAATGTGTAAAACCTTTGAGAAAGAACTGACAATATAAGAAAAAGAAAAGCGAATACCGTACACACAAAGCATCATGTGGCTAACCCGTGTACAAGTGGCATTACACCGGTCGTTGGAAATCGTCAATTCGACCTACATGCGGCCAACGTGGATTCCGCGAAGTACTGTTATAAGACCAGTTTGGCTTTACTCTCCGGACGGAGGAAAGTGGACGAAATTTTGCTTTCAACCAGCCATTCAAGCCAATAGAAAGTAATAGTTTTCATTCATACATAGTAAACCACTTGCGCGTTTTTCAATTACGTTTAATTAACTAGTTAGGAATACAAAAGACGAATAATGAAACAGATAAGTTGTTGAATGCAAGTGCAAAAGAAACTATAATATGTATTTTGAATAGCTCTGATAGATGCAAATCTATATACATAAAAATGGATTTACAATTATGTTAGTAAAGCTATAACTCGATAACGGCTGAACCGATTCTGTTAATAATTGTAGTCTTAAAATAATCCTTGAAGTCCAGGGAAGGTTTTTAAGTGACACAAAGTTCACCGGGACAGCTAGTCAATTGTCAAACAATAAATATTTTTGAGGTTTGTTTCATTATCCACGCACGTGATGTCTCATCCGAATTTCACCGAAACGCAATGCAAGAGCGTAATTACTATATTACCCGCAGACAGCCAAATAAGAAGGTGTCGAACACAAAATTATCATGGTCTTATTAGCCAATATTGGAATCGTTTGGTTCTTTTTTGGACAACACAAAAAACCCGACCACGGTTTTGTGAAAAGTCAACATTGCAACATCGGAGGGCAATTTAATTTTAAAACTTCAGAACTACGAAATACGATGTTTAAATATCAGAGTGTTTAAATAAATGTCAATTGACAGAGTCAAGAGTTGATTAGCTTTGTGAAATCTGCTGGTCATGACATGGTTTTACGACGAGTGTGTACGTAGGGCGAAAATAGTTCAATGTCAATTCTTTTTAACTCCTTTAAAAAAGGTATAATAGAGGTTATGAATAGCCTTAGATCTTGTATTTAAGATGATCGATGATCTCACAATCTGGATAGACTGGTATAGTGTATATTCATGTTAAAAACATGAAACATAACACCCCTCTTTTTTGTCGGGGGTCAACAAAAAAGAATTTGACCACGCAATATTGAAACCAAATCTTATCAGATAAAAACTCTGCAAATATAACTAGACGGAGAGCATACTTCCTTTACATCGATAAATACGGAACTTACTATCCTTGAAATAGTTCAACGGATATCCTCTGAAAAATTTCCTGTGTATATCGTTTTGTGTAAAGCGGTTAAATATTTGTGTAGCCTTACATCGACGGCTGAATATAAATCAGTCAAAGATAAAGACGTCAAGACGTACAACTATTTTAACAGCAGCTATTAAATAATTCCAGACGCGTGCGGACCTGATTAAGCCCACAATTCCAGTTTCAAACACAATCGGTATCGCGACATATTCTGAACAATGGTTAGAGATACGATAGGAATAGCCAATACGTTCGTCCGTCGTCCATCTATTGTACGACGAAGACGCATATTTAAATCGGAACAAAAGCGAAAACCGAGTCAACGGCCGGTCGATACCGCGTTTTTCCGCGACGCCGTGTTTGTTGGGCAAATACCAGCGTTTGCACAATTCACATGGCAAAATAGCGCAAATTGAGTTGCGATCAAACAGGCACGCCCGAGTGACATAACTCTTTACATATATGGGACATCAAACAGCGATAAAGGATTCGCGCGAGACGAAGTGACATAACGCAAATATGGGTTATTGAGTCTGGCAGGTGCGAGCGACGAGCTAACATCCGCGACGACCGACGAGCGAGCGCGACAAACGCTAATCTCGTCTCGTAAAACCTATTTATGCTTATCAGGTAGTTGTACTTTGGAAGGAATTTAAGACATAGGTTACACGGTCAGTCTGGCATCAGTTCAGTCCATCAGTCTGCTCTAGACTGACGGGAGAATAGTCGAGTTACCGTTTGATTGACGGACTGATCATTTTTTTATTCAGTACTTTTCGGGCATCACTCTGACGTCAGTCTCAGACTGATGGACTGAACAGATGCCAGACTGACCGTGTAAGCGTACTGTAAGGGTATGGGATTGGAAACAATCGACTACCACTAAAGTCCTATGGGCTGAACTGTATTTATTACGATTACTTAAAGCTCATAATAATCATGCTGAACATAAACACGTCCTAAAATCTATTAGTCAAGACGGAAACTAGTTATTTGTTAATAACATTTTGAAATAATATGGTTGGAATGCCGCAGACCATAAACCAAATTACAAAATATAAACTGGTTCACAAAAAAAATTTAAGTTTAGGGTTGACTACTAATCGTTTTTAGTCAGTTAATTCCATTTCAAATGCTTAACTTGATTAACTTAAGACGTTTGTTAAAGTATGGTTATTTTAACCCACTTCCAAGATTCAAATTAAGTCATGCAGCGATGTATTAAGTTGCCTTTATCTCCACAGATAGAAAAACTTAACTTAACTTTAGTCAAGACGGCTTCTTAATTGCTTCTTCATAAAATCTCCTATCAAAATATACATGGAATTGACATAGCATAGGGAACGCAGGACACTGTCAGTCAGGTGCATTTAGCAAACCTCAGGGCGAATATGTCGGCTCGTAGGTTTGCTAAATGCACGGCAGAGGTCAAGGTTACATCGTTTCGTGTCTACTGTCAGGCTTTATATACGTGCAGTATATGGGTCAAACATATGCTAGCGGCTTATTGTGCTGCCGGTCTAATATAATAATGAGTTTCGGGCACTGATGGGGCTGCCGCGACTCTGTACCGCGTCAGGGATGTTCGCAGACGCCGGAGTGGACGGCTTTGCAGCAAAAATGCGAAAAATATCTGCATCCCTGATGAGAAGAGTACGTTTATTTTGTTATTTATATATTATTATTTTGTTTTGTTGTGCATTTGTTATGCAATTTTTATGTTATTATGTAATTTTCAATTTATAATAATATGGACTATACTTTGTCTGAAATAAAGGATTTGAATTGAATTGAATAAGTCGAATGTCGGCTTTTAATGTCAATTTCATACATTTTGATCATGAAGAAGCGATAAAGCAAACGTCTCGGCTAAAGGCTCTGGCATCAATAATTGTCAAATAGATTCTTCCAATCTGCCTTCCTCGACAATCGTATTGGCGAAGGACGACAGACATACGCGCTACGCCTACAAGTTGAGTATTACACTTTGTACATCAACGCTTTATTTGAATACTCTTTGTCCATTTTAGTGTTTTGGGCGATGATGTGTTCAGAATAATTGTTAGCCATATATATAATTCAGTTAAATACGGAATGACCTTGTGTCTCTGTTCCTAACTTATTATTGACACATTGTATTATGCACATCAGGTCGTCTTCTTTTTCAAGTGCCTTCCAATAAGGACGGTTTTCATATTCCATTTGCCATCAGGTGCCGCTGTGTAGCCTTAGGGTATATCGTGTCAAAAAGTATCTCTTTTGTACATTGTCACGTGTCACGATAAAAGGGATACTTTTTATTAATATTATAGATGTCGCTATATCGTGACATATGACAGCAGTTTGACACGATAGACCCTAATGTAAGCCATATAATACGCTACAGTCTACCGGAGAGATCACCTGTGTAGGCTGCGCAGGTGACACTCGAAAGAATTAATTTTCGATATAGCGCCGGTCGCCTGCGCAGGCCTAAAAAAACTGCACAGGTCCATTCCTACACACATTCCGGTCTATCTGCGCAGGCATACCTGCCCAGGTGCACATCTCCGATAGACCGTAGCATGTATGGCAGCCATAAGACTAAGGCTAAATAGAATATCAAGAACCCTCAGTGAAGTCAAATGTAGAAACTTTTGTCCAGAACGTTTTTGAATTTTCTACACATAATACAAGCTGGATGCATCATCAATAATGGAATTAAAAGTAATAAGACATGGATTCTAGTGATAGATGATGTCCAGAAGGGTTACGAAAAATGCTTTTGTTGTACGTATGAGACTTAAGACACGGCTTAACATTTGATTAATGACACTGTCATGAGAAACTTCGACCAGAGTGTCTTTAATACCATCGAAGAAATTGATTCATAGGCAGTTGACGGATGTACTTCATTTGGTCCGATTATGTCAGTTCAATGTTAATTGTGATCTGTCGGCTGGGTTTGGCAAAACGCGACCAAAAGGACGATTTTCGACTAGCCGGCCCGGCTAATCGAAAAACGGCCTTTTAATCAAAGATACGTCTTTGATTAAAAGGCCGTTTTTCGATGGACCTACGGGTCCAACTGCCTATAAATTAACTTCTCTCATATTACGTACACTTGGTGCCGCTTATGGAAAATCCTAGACGAGTACGAGTATGCTCCTTTACTCTTTCGTATTCGTTTGTCCATCGTGGGACAACGCCGACAGCATATTATTTACTACAATCTTTTTAAAACTGATCTATAAAATATCTAGAACACAGACTTCCAGCAGAACATATTCAGGAGTCTGGATTGTTTGATCTTTGATATAATGAAGACGTTGTGAAAATGATTACGAAAATAGCCTTGACTAAACTAATGACACATAATACGTTTGACAAACATATTCATTCAATGGAGTAATATTACACAATACTCACACTTCGGCTTGTTTGTCTGTCATTTATTTATTTATTTATTTTATGTTCAGAAGGCTTACAGACCAAGGGCCAACCCACACGTACCACAACCACACCACAACCACACCACGTGGTCGGGCGTATATTTCATATTGTAAATGAACTGGACCATTCACACGTATCACATTTTGCAGTCGTTGTTGACCACTTGTCAGATAACTTGTCAGACGCAACCACGGCCGACCACATCGCAACCACATCGCAACCACATCGCAACCACGTCGCAACCACATCGCAACCACAACGTTGCGTCGATGCTACGACAGTGCACGCACACCGCCCGCGCTCTTCCCCCCTCCGTTTCATTGACATACAGACAGACATACAGACAGACATACAGACAGACAGACAGACAGACAGACAGACAGACAGACAGACAGACAGACAGACAGACAGACAGACAGACAGACAGACAGACAGACAGACAGACAGACAGACAGACAGACAAAAAACTAACCACATTTTGGGCTTCTATAGCGATGTAGTGACACCCCTAACTTATTATTTTTTGAATATCTTTAATGTACAGAATTTTCATTTCTACAGTTTTATTATATGTAATAGATGTATATAGATATATAGCTAATACAATAAAAAGATAATAAAAGTCAGCAAACATGTGACGAACTATATCTACTTATTAATTTTGGAAAGATAAAGAGAAATAACGTAAGAGTAGAACAAATTCTAATATATATTATCACTATTAAATGAAGGTTATGAGCAAAACTAAAGATAGTAGGTATTATGTTCCTCAAACACAATAATACAATCTTAACCAAAGAATGCATTTGCCAATAGTCGTTTTACAACATTAGATTTAGTTTTAATACAAAATAGGTTAATATCCATGTCCTGCAATACTTAATTAAAAGCATGAGTGCTTCGTTAGAAAAATGCATTGTTTCTATTATTAGTTGTTGCTGGTACATCAAGTAGAGGCCGGTGACGAAATGCTTGTCTGTTGATTCGTAAATATTTACATATAAAGTGTATATTACTTTTATAAATTTACAAGGAATGTCGCGTGCCCGATTTGTATGTGACCTTCGGAAACTAGTTTGTAATCACTAAAATACTAAATATTAAATAGTAATCCGACTATAAAATGTGTACCTTTGAACCTTTTAAGGTCTACTTGAGGGCATTATTAAAGTTATTGAGTTGATGTAAGTTGATTCTCACAGAATCGTTAAAGCTTCGTGATTTAATACTTGTTTAAACCTAGAGAACTAAACTAAAATGTATGTTTAATTATGTTTAATTCATATTGCATAATATAGGTTTTGGATACTTTTAGCAGCCCTGTACTCTAATGAACGTAAGTCACCGGCTACACGATCAATTTTTCATCAATCTGATCCATCAATCCGGTACGGATTGACGAAAATTTGATCGTGTACGGCTCGGATTGATGGATTGATCGTATTTTTAATATGAACTTTTTATAACCATCAATATTCCGGCAATCAGATTGATGGATCAGATTGATGAGAATTTGGCCGTGTAGTCTGTGACTAATAAGTACCCATTCATACTAAATATAGGTCGTAACAAAAATCAATTTTTTGCTACGAAGAACGAACCTATAACAAAGTTTATTTTAAACTAGATGACGCCCGCAACTCCGTGGCGCCAACATTCGCTTACCCCGCGAAAGCCGTACATTTTTTGGGATAAAAAGTATCCTATGTTCTTTACCGGGACTCTAAGTATCCCCATATCAAATGTCAGCTAAATCGGTTCAGCGATTTGGGCGTGAAGAGGTAACACACAAACAGAAGGATAGACAGACAGATACACTTTCGCATTTATAATATTTGTATGGAAGTATGGATGTCGCATTAAGTATTTTTAGAAAATACACAAGCACCAAGTTAATTAACTTTCTTTTTTATAAATATGATTGGATATTATGATTGTCGTGGATTTGTGAAACGATATTCGGTCGATAAAGCCGATCAGGCCGAAGTCCACTTTCACCTAAGGTCGACAACATTCGACGCTGGCATCTTAACTAACCACCGCAATGCAGGGTTGGCACAAGGTCGAAATTACATTAAAAAATATTTAAAGTCGTTAAATTTTTAAATTCGTGGAGATTTCGTATACATATTTTAAAATCTTGTAAGAAGAAATTCTCTATGATGCTTGATGACACACAGACAATCGCTTATATCATACAGGTGTAGGAATGAGAAGAAGAACATAACCCTGATTTCTATAGAGCAATAGGCTACTTGACCTATATTCAATTTCATTGAACAAATGCATATTTCTAGCAGAACTTGGCCTAGGAAACCGTATTTCACCCTTATCATCAAATAAAAGCTTATGATTGATTAATAAAGTCGATTTGAAAATATGATTTTATGAAAATATGATTTGTACTGACGAAAACGCTTTTGCGGTACTTCCGATTTGGATGTGACGTCATCCTCACAGTAATTTAATATATTTTATTTATCGCGCTCGTTATATGTAAGTTTATCTGTACATAAATAATAAGAATAAGCCTATAAATATTTGTAAAATATATTTTCTTGAATAATTAGCTTAAAACATCAGTTTTATATATTATCTCTATTTATTGTAGACGGGAAATGAAATGGCCAAAACTTTTCTCCAAAAGTTTTCAACATTACAAACGATTTCTAATTTCTTATTTAATTCTTTTATAATTTTTGGGCACTTTTAGACTCGTACATTTAGCACATAAAAAATGTTCAATAAAGAGAGTTTAAAATACAAAAAATGACGTCACACTATGGCGGACAGTGTTTTCGGCGCCATTTAAAAGGCTGTTTTTCAATCAACATTTTTATGGGTTTCTACTGTGTAAAATATTAAAATATTAGTTTTTTTTTTGTGAAAATGAATGATTAAGAAGCGATTAGCAAGAAGAAAAAAAATAGGTCAAGTAGCCTATTATTGTTTCTGATATTTTATCATAAACAAAGTAATTCTGATAAAATTGAGAACAGAAGTAAAAATTAGGGAAAAAATTAACTGACCCAATGAAAATTTGGAATTGTATTTTAAGTCTCATTAAACATTATAATTTATATTTGAAATTATTTACTGTACTTTCGTTAAATTAGACACGAAAAATTCTGTTTATTACAAAAATGTCAACCGACACTATTTTAGCGGTTTTGCTAAAAATATCAATAGTAACTTGATCTATTAACACACGCTCGCGTCAACCCTACTCCAGCCATAGTAAATCATTGTTTTCGTAAAGCGTATAGCTGTCTCTGTCGCGCGCGGGAGAAAGGTCGCTCCGTCTCGGAACACTTCCCACAATTTGTATTATGTTAAGTGGCACAAGAACCTGAACGTGACTTAATGACCCAAATTGTGCGCGTCGTTTTCTTTTAACTTCTCTACGCGTGGTATTAGATGATCTATCTTAAAAGTGTTCTAATATTATAAAGAAGATGCGTGAGGACCATTCAAAGTATTTTTTTCGGGTCAAAACGTACGATTCCTGTAGGATTCTCTTTGCACCTACGAAATGTCAGGCAATATATTGTATCAATTGACTGGCGGACGCTTCAATATTACGAAGGAACAATACGGACACTTGCCGTTTCAAAAGAAAGAGTTTGAGCGCGTTGAAGTCTTTTATACCGAAGTCTCAGAAACTTCCTTATACGCAGCATTTTAAGTTAATCCTCTTTGTCTACATCATGTTTATACAAAGTACAATAATTTTGTACATAAAGTAAAAATCAAATCCATACTTCAATACTAATATCCATACTTCCATACGAGAAAAGTGTGTCTATCTGTCTGTCTGTTACCTCTTCACGCCCAAACCGCTGAAATGATTTTGCTGAAATTTGGCATGGATATACTTTAAGTCCCGGGAAAGGACATAGGAAACTTTCTATCCCAGAAAAAATGTAGAGTTTCCGCGCGATAAACGAATTTTGGCGCAACAGAGTTGCGGGCATCATCTACTACAAAATAACATCCTTTTTCCTGTTAATTTAGAGCACTACGCTTCTACACGGTAGGTACAATCAGATCGTGATACCAGCAGACCGACTTGAACCAAATATTAGCATCGCAAACGGATAGATTATGTGCCAATATGTAAACCATTAAACAAACATCACTCTCCGCTTAGCCAAATATTTGAGCTCACGAAATCGAAAGGAGTCGACGGGACACTGTTGCTATTTAATCAATAATCAACTAGAAGCGTCCTTCGACTTTGCTCGTGGCTATATTTGTATGTCTTGCACGTAAGGCAGTGTTTCTTGACAATACAATGCGAAAAATCATAGATTCTATAAACAGAATACTTTACATAATGTTACAAGGAAAACATTTGTTTTTTTGTATAATGCCGAGGGGGGAAGACCTTTACAACAGGGCAAATTGGTTAAGGCACCAGCCAGTAGCCACTTACATCTTAACTAGAAGACGCCTCCGACTCCGTAGCGCCAAAATGAGTTTCGCGCGGGAACCGCACATTTTTTCGGGATAAAAAGTATCCTATGTCCTTCATCGGGAAAGAAAGTATCTCCCTACCAAATTTTAGCAAAATCGGTTCAGCGGTTTGGACATGAAGAGTAACAGACAGACAGACAGAGAGACAGACACTTTCGTATTTATAATATACACTTATGATAATATTATTAGCACAGTGTAATAAATAGATACTGTGATATTAGTATGAAATATTAATTACTCTGTTACATCTCTTGTACTGTTTCATAAAATGCGCGAAATATATATTTTTAGGTTATAATATACGCACAAAAAGTATCAAGTGTGCATTATAAAATGGATACAATAAAGTATCCATTTTATAATGCACACTTGATACTTTTTGAAATGACTTTATTATAACACGTAACAATGAAGTTGTTTTAATTCTCACACACATTTAACCCATTAAACCAACCTTAACAAATATAAATATGAAGCAAATCTTTCCTATTACAATACAATGGAATGATTCTCAGTCGTTAACACCCATTCAAAAAACCACCTGGCAACAATATACCCATTCATACATACCAATAGCTGATCAATAATCATGTGATATTCCAGAATATGTCAAGTTTAGTGGTTATAAATGGTTATATCCCTACTAATATTATAATTAATGCGATTGTGTGTCTGTCTGTCTATTACCTCACCGATTTGGATGAAAATTGGTATGTGATGGAAATTTGAGTCCCGGGAAATGACAAAGAATACTTTTTATCCTGGAAATATTTACGGTTCCCGCGAGAAAAAAGAGTTTATTCGTAACGGAGTTGCGGGTAGCAACCAGTATTTTATATAGGACGCTACAATGTTTTCAGTGTAATGTTATTCATGTCATGAGCTACGGTTTATTATACTCCTGATTATAAGTGGCCTTGGGATAATTTGCATGCACTGGATGTAAAGCATATAATAATAAATAATAATAATAATTCATTGAATAACATTTAGATACATCTGTTACAATATTTTTACAGTTAAGTATATTATATTATTTTAAGATTACAGACGTTTTACTCCTGAGTTTCTTTGATGTCTGCACTAGGCTGAGCCTGTCCTGCAGATCACCAAAATAGTACTTATCTTAATTAACAATAAAAAAAACAATCTGATAAGTGAAATATTGAAAGTTACAAAAATGTTAAATATCGTTACCGCGCTCTGTGTGTGTGTGTGTGTGTGTGCTTATGTATGTGATTATTTCTATATATATCTCTCTCTTAATATTTGTTCTTTCTCGTCATAATCTAGAGCTTTTAGCCATCGTGTTACTATTTCTTTTACTTCTTTTAATATCAATTCATACAATAAAGCCTCTAAGTCTCCAATGTAGAGGCATAACATAGCTTGTCGGCTTGGTGACTGCTATACAAAGGCAACAAAGGACAATAACTTAATTCTTTCCCCTAGATTTGTTTGTGGTGAATGGTGATATTTAACAATTCAGAAAACAATCACACGATGGCAAGTGGTAACCGCCTCCCATTGGCACTCATAATAATTATGGAACTATGTACACGTACATAGTGTTACAACGTAAGAAGAAGGATAGAAGCAAAAGTGAGAAGATGTGTCAGTTGTCATACAACTACTGAGCTGACTTTTACACACGTTATGTCTTTTTGAGAACTTCGTCTATGAAGAGCCACGGGCTTATTCGCAGATTACAATTTCAATGTTTCAGCTGCTTTTTCATTCTTTCCGACACGGTAATCGGTCATCCACAATCATAATATATGTCAGTTCTGAGACGCCTATTGGAGGCAATGCTGACGAATAGAGGTACGACCAAATTCGCAAATTTTATTTTCAACTAGATGACGCCCGCTCTCCGTTGCGCCAAAATTCGTTAATCGGGAACCGTACATTTTTTCGGGATACAATGTATCCTATGTTTGGGCGTGAAGATAGACGGACAGACACACTTTCGCATTTATAATATTAGTATGGATGTTCCTGCGGCTTTTTCATTCTTCCTGACACGGTAATCGGTCATCCACAATCATAATATGTGTCAGTTCTGAGACACTTATTGGAGACAATGTTGACGAATAGAGGTACGACCAAATTTGCAAATTTTATTTTCAACTAGATGACGCCCGCAACTTCGTTGCGCCAAGTCGCGCGGGAACCGTACATTTTTTCGGGATAAAAAGTATACTATGTCTTTTCCCGGGACTCAAAGTATCTCCATGCCAAATTTTAACAAAATCGGTTCAGCAGTTTGGGCGTGAAGAAGTAACAGACAGACAGACAGACAGACAGACAGACAGACAGACAGACAGACAGACAGACACACTTTCGCATTTATAATATTAGTTTGGATTTGGAAGTATGGATGTTTCGGCGGCATATCATGCTTTCCGACACGATAATCGGTCATCCGCAATCAGACGACACAGGTTACGCAACCAGGTGCGCCCGCTTAGTCCGTGTCAGGCTGGCCAACTCGTCATTAATACGGAATTTCGAGGAGAAAGCGCAATTTCCTATCAGCGTCGTGATTTTCACGAGAAACATAATGCGCACCGCCGAGAATCGAATCTCCTTTCCCTGCAGTTTCGCCACACGGACCTTGGGAGTTTCATAAGAAATGATTTGAATCCGATATATTGACCTGAATCGCTATAAAATAGTTAATATCGGGTCGAATATCGTAAAATATCGTCTGTTAAGAATGTGACGTAAAAAGTCGTGTCGTAGACGCCTTACAAAATAGCAGTGGCGACATAAAGCAATTAACTAAAATTGCTAATTTAACGCAAAATTATGCGTCAAAATTTGTGATTATTGGCGCAACATTGTGTCGAACATAATCGATTGAGTTCCAAAATCAACAATTTAGTTTTGTTTAGAGTCCGTGTAATTTTGAGTTCATATTCTCAATCCGAAAAAATTAAAAAAAATATATAAATACAAGGCAATATAAATCTGTCACTCCATCTATATATTGCGTAATAACCCGAGAAAAAAGGTTCTTTTTTAATAACCTCTTTTTTTTAAGTCAGTTAACAAAGTCGGTTAAAAATACTAGGCAATGCTGAAGTATTGCCTAGTATTACTCCACCTTAGTAGTATGCTCCACCTTAGTATTAGATGACACCGCGTATTACGCCATTACAAAGGACATACCTTCTTGTGGTTCCAGAGCACGTTGACGGAGGGCTTGCCGCGGCGGAAGTCGCTCTGGTCGATGACGTCATCGTGGATGAGCGACGCCGAGTGGATCATCTCGCTGATCATAGATACTTGCCGCTGGGACTGGAGCAGCGCACTGTGGGGATAGACAATATACTAAATATAATATTATTATTGATTATATAATATAATCCATACTTCCATATTAATATAATAAAACTAATATAATAAATGCGAAAGTGTGTCCGTCTGTCTGTCAGTCCGTCTGTCTGTCTGTCTGTTACCTCTTCACGCCCAAATCGCTGAACCGATTTTGCTGAAATTTGATAAAGGGATACTTTACGTCGCGGGAAAGGACATAGGATACTTTTTGTCCCGGAAAACTGTACGGTTCCCGCGCGACAAACGAATTTTGGCGCAACGGAATATTATATGCTCACTTTAAAATAGTCGTGGTGATCGTGTCCGGAAATTTGCCTAAACGGGGAGTGGAGCACCATGGCGTTTTAGTGGTTAGATTCCACGGGGAGTCCCACATACCCCGACCAATATCCCCAATCCGCCGGGGATGGGAAAGTCCCCATGTTAAAACAAAGGCTATTATATCTAAGGTAGAGTAACGCAGACCAAAAATTGAGAAGGCGAGTCTGATAATCTTGGTAGAAGTTGGTCATGGATCAAACTAAATGAGTATTTAAAAAACCATAATAAGTTATTCATACAGTTTTTATTCAAATTCAAACAGTAATAGTAAACTAGTTTTTAGTAATTAAAGTATTTTGTCTGTCTGTCGTGTGTTATATAACAACTAACAAGATTGTGTCTTAATTTTCAAATTATTTAAGACCGACCTTTACCAACTTTACATTTTGTCCGAATTGACACCTCGTGAAATCAAATCTGCGAATTCTTTGTAAACCAACATTGGTCTCCTGACGCCTACTCTACAGACAATATTAGGCAGTTAAACACTTCTTTGTTGATATTCAATAAAGTTGATAAAACTTCTTGTAATTAGAAGGCGTTGTCAGAAAATTATAGCAGGATCTTCCGACTATAAGCAGAAGACTAACAAAACACTTTCAAGAATTGTACTTTCAGGCAAATCCTTTCAAACTTAACCCATATAACGAACACATTACACAAGTATACAAATCGATAGTTACAGCGATGATACATAATCGCAATACATAATCATGACGCTATGATTCCCCACTATGTATAATTTATATATCATTAATATACCACACGCGCCTACCGATATCGCATCCATGCCACGTTCGAGATAAAATATTCTACATCAGCTATACTCAACCTGAGGCCCGCCGCGCCGGGACTCTATCAGTAGCCGCGTGAAGTTAAACCATTTTAAAATTCACGCGCCCACCGCGGCACCTGTACAATAGTGCAAAATCCTATAGTGAACGTTAAATTTTTTTCGCTCTTAAATCGCTAATTTTGAAAACCGTTATTTTTATCCCAAAAATGTTGGTTGCTGCCCCCAACACCAAGAGAAAAACGTGTTTGTGGCCCGTTTACAAAAAGGTTGACTACCACTGTCTACATGATACATTCAGTAGAATCTGCGCGTGTAGACAATGCCAATCCCAGGGGATTCCAGAGACTTTAGGAGGAAAAAACGAGTGTTAATGGGTATAGCATGTAGACGAACCCGGTACCGCATCCATATTCAAGATGGGTACCAACAGACGTCATAATATAGTACGCCAGGCTATAAAGTTGTGTAGGCAAATGTGACTAAACTTGCTATTGAAGATCGAATAATTAATAGTTAAGAAAACTAAAAAACACGCTTTTAGCACGCACTAAGCCAATCCGCCATCTTGGATGTCCGCCATGTTAGCTGTAAGTCACGTGATTTTTGTCGTATTCCTGACAGGAAACCCTTTCATTTGATACCCATATCATGGGGGTGCATTTCAATTAATACCCTGTACACCATCTTGGGGTGGACGCCATATTGAATATTTAATTAATGACGTTTCTTGAAGGACCCATTTACTATCCTGCATTGCAGTCCGCCGTGCAGTCCTGGGCCTTTTAAGCTTGTCATGTATTGTCCATCAGAACTCAGAGCGTGTGCACATCCTAATCAAAGACCGGGAAGTGGGTTTAAAAATTAAGATTCCAAGATTTTCTTACATACATAGTTAGTTACATGTGAAGCTAATTTATAAGCACAAATTACTTTAAGCTCTTAATTTCTAGTAAGTTAAAAGGTCCTTATTCAGGGCATTGTTTTCGGGTTGCGGGAGTATATTATGATATACTCAGTATCATGACTATGGGACTAAGGCCATTGAGATTTTGCCATGTTAGTTTTACGCGTGACGATTTAACTCCATATTTAAGAGACAGATCTTTTTATAGGGAAATGACCTTCTAGTTCCGTTAGCATGCCCATAGGATGCGTCGTTCTAATTCAATTTGTACCAAATTTTTAGGACTATTATTTGTTTTGACACAATTATTTTAAGGTCATGTCTATAAGATCTTTAGAGTATTACATAACGTCTTCCACCTCTTATTTAACCGTAAAATTTACTACCGTACTTTATATATTTTAAATGCGCTCTCGCAATAGTTACAAAATATAAAAATTACATCAGAATCGTTTATTGAAGATTCGCTGTTGAATCTTTTATATGGGTCGATGTGTGTTTTATGTAATATTAAAAAAACAATTTATTCATATTTATTAGACAGGTTGTATAATAAAACTGAATAATCCTCAATCCGTTGCGCGCACTTTTCCTTAAGGCGAAGACAACTGCCAATTCGACATCTTTGTGCAGCTTTCTAGACGTATGTATTTAATTGATTGACACAAAAAAATATATATGTGATTTTTGATTATATTTGAAAAAGCTTATTTATTTTAAATAATAAAATAATGTACTCCTACTGGATAAAAAAAATACCAAAGTCACATCTTCCAGGAACTCAAAACAGTTCTAACTAAAATAATACTTATACTAAGCTATGCTTTAAAAATTTGTTTATTTGATAAATTGATACCTTTTACAAAAATCCAAAGATTTCCGGATTTAATTCTCGGATCTGACATCTAGATTTCCCATAATATTTATTTCTTCCTCTAACAAACGAAAAATGTATCCACGCTACCTAGTGAACATTTCACATCTCTGTCTCTCTCGCATGAAAATCGACAGTGGTGCGAGAGTGATGCGAGATATGCGAATTCTCAAGGTCATTGGCAGTTATCAGCGTCTTAATTATATATTTTTTTTATATTTTTAACAATATGTTTGTAGTTGAAGAAACAAAATGAAGGTAAAGCTTTACCTTACGTCAACTCCTATTTATTAAAAAACATTGCACCTTGCCTTAAACCTTCATGGCTCTACGACCAAGCTTAACTTTACCACGTCAAAATGAAACCCAGACAGACGTTTGGGACAAACTAACACATTTATCATTATTGACTTGTCACTTTGTCTAATCAAATGTAGAAAACTCTTTCAATGGTGATCTTAACAATGTAGGAAATAGACATGCATTGTTATGATAGCGTGTTAAAAAACACTTTTATTAGCTCGGTAGTTATGTAAAGTAATTTTTGAGCATGATTTTAACCTATCTTCAGTAGCCCTAGCACGGCGACAAGTAGAAATGCGAAAGTATAGACAAACTGTGGACATAAACTTAAGGTGCCGTTCTTATCTTTACCGCGGCTAATCGCGACCGACAAAAATTCAATTAAAATGCAACTTTATGACAGACTATATATATATATATGTCATAAAATACGATATTATTTGAATTTTTAGGACTATAGTCTGTCATAAGGTGGCATTATAATTGATTTTTTCGAAACGAAAAAAGGTCGAAACGGCGCCTTAAGTTTATCTCTACAGTTTGTGACTATAGTCTGTCATAAAGTGGCATTTTAATTGAATTTTTCGGAACGAAAAAAGATCGGAACGGCACCTTAGGTTTATCTCCACAGTTTGTCTATACTTAATACTCGCATTTCCACTGGTCGCCGTGCTAGGGCTACAGTAGTCTTAATAAATCGAAACTTTGTATATGTATTAAGAGCCAATGACTATGCAATAATTTGTTAAAATTTTTGAACAAAAAAAATTAAAAAATAAAAATATTGGTGGGAATGTGGGGTGGACCAAAGCCCGTATAAAAAAATTGATATGTAATCAATACTCACCTGTTTTCACCGTATACATGGTAGTTGACTGCTCTCGCCATGAGTATGGCAACCATCGGCCTGAGCGCCTTGCCCTGGCCGTCGAAGTAGTATGTAGCTATGGTGTTCAGTTCTGGTTGGTTTGTGTTGCGCCTCAGCTCCTGTTGGCCAAGAAGACTAAAATTGAGTTTGAATCTAATCGACAGGTGGCAGGCTTTAGCTACGCGCTGGGTAAAATACTATAAGGACTGACGCTTTACACCTAACGTTTTATCGTAACGATATTACTGTGTTAACCGAACTATCGTAACGATTATTATACAATATGATAGTTCCACTGACCCCTTAAATCGTTACAATAAAACGTTATTTGTAGTGGATATCGTTCGAAACTAATTTAATGACACTACCCACACAATATTATCGCATTACCGTATGATTTCATGTCAACATAGCACACAATTACCTACTTGTTACACTAGAAATTAAATTTAAGTTTAAAAATATCATCATTTAGCTAGGTTATTATAAAAGCTTAAATAGGCTAAAATAGCTAAGATAATAAAATTATAAGTTTTGACATTATACAGTTATTTTCGGTTCATTTTCTTGTGTCTCTAACCTAGTCTCTGTCTAAAACCAAGAGGGATATCTTCCCCCGAATACTGAGCATACCGCATCGATGAATCATAAATTAACAATCAGCTCACAAGATTCTTATATCAGATCATGTCAACGGAAAATGTCGTAAAGGTATCTCAAGGATAATATTCAGTGTTGCCAAGAATCGTAATATAAGGTACTCCTGATTTAAAGATCGCGATATCGTATGCATAACGTATGAGTAGGATTTTCTTAAAATAAACCGAGTATTTTTTTACATAAGTCGTTAAAATAAAGTCTGAGCCCTTACTCAAAATGTGTTCCCTAGTTTTAATAACGAAGTCAGACGTTAAAAATGTATGGGATTTGACATAAGGCATGACACTATTAGCGATGCGTTATGTCAAATCCCATACATTTTTGTTATCAACTTTGCTATAGATAGACGCGAATGGATTTTGACTAAGCACTCTGGTTTGAACTGTACAGTTAAATTGCTACGTGTGTAGACTTAGGCATATTAATTAATTAATAAATTATGCAATTAATGATTTATTTTCTTCACGTTAGTTAGCATTTGTAGGTGCTATCAATTTAACGCAGAACTATGTCGAATGCAAATGCGATCCGACATAAGTTAAGTAGTTCATATGTAAAGAATAACAATTAATCTTTTCATCATCAATACACTTGCATTGGGAATAAATCAGTTTGCACGATTGTGTCATCACGATATCTAGAACTCGTATTACCTATATTCGAATGAACTTTACTTTCCACGTGATATTAGTTTGGCAAAATGCAAAACCTACAATCCATACTAATATTATAAATGCGAAAGTATGTATGTCTGTCTGTCTGCCTGTTACCTCTTCACGCCCAAACCGCTGAACTGATGTTGCTGAATTTGGTATGGAGATACTTTGAGTTCGGGGAAAGGACATAGGATACTTTTATGCCGGAAAAATGTACGGTTCCCGCGCGATAAACGAATTTTGGCGCAACGTAGTTGCGGGCATCATCTAGTGTTCCATAAAATCAATAGGTAAGCCATAATATTATATTAGACCTATTTTTATACAAAAAAAAAATATTGGCAAGCTCAAAATTAAGAAATTATCTCACAAGTATCGGGACTCTTTGCTCGCTACAAAAAAATGAAATTTATTTTTTCCGAACAGAATACAAAAGTAGGCAAAACAGTTACTCGCGATGGCACTTATAGTAGCCCATAAGGGCTGTGGCCCTGTATAATAAATGAACCAATGTAAAAAAAACAAGTATGATATTATTTTCTCTGCATAAACGTCCATACTCAGAAGTCAGAATGTGATCCCAAATTAGTAATTACCTAAGTGCTCCTCAGTGCATAAGTTTAAAAATGCTAAAAATTCAAGTCTTATTCTTCCTTATTCCTAAACAAAAACAAATTATTCTCTTTCCCATCGACCTTTAACCTCATAAACCTTAAAAACATAATTTTACAACTCTGCGTTGTTAAATTCGATACGGCAAATAATGCATTTCAAAGCACGATAGACAACCTTTATGGGTTACGAAATGTCAATTATCCACTAATTTGTACCTTTTGGGTTCCTTATGATGACTTGCAGTCGTGGGTTATTCAATGTCGCGATGTGCTAACCGCGCTAAATGTTACACTCGCTTATGTGCTGAGAAGGCCACACAAATAGGTGAAGTCCCTTATAGGCTAGTTGTGATTCAGGGAAGGTTCTGTTCTGAGTCAACAGATAATGACTCCGGATAATTTTGTTTTGTCAATACACGTCATTTTGGGTTTGAAAATTTATATATAAGCGCATTTGTACGTTGAAAATTAAAAGAAGATACATACGGAATCCGAATCGATCCAGCCGTTTTAGAGAAGTCTGATATAATTATTTAACACCGAGACACGAAAATTTTGTATATAAGGTTTTTGTTATTGCAGAATTTAGTAACCACATGATATTTGGTTTATATACCTCCTCGCTATAAACATAAAATTAGTTTCTAGTGTTAATTGCTTTTGATCAGTTATAATTTACTAGCGACCCGCCCCGGCGTCGCACGGGTATTAAATACAGGGTGCAATTAAACCTTCCTGCCAAATTTTTTTCATGGCTTAGGTATCATTAGGAGAGACCATTCGCGCGGGGGCATGTCACGCGCGGCCGACGCATCGTGTCCATTAATTGTAGTGTTTTTTAGGATAACTTTCGGAAGCTATTTCTCAAAATTTTAGTACTGAGTGACTATAAAAGAAAAAATACGTGTATTTTTATTTTTAACAAGGATCAATATATCAAAATTTGGCAGGAAGGTTTAATTGCACCCTGTAGCCGGCAGGAAGGTTTAATTGCACCCTGTAGCCTTTGCCTATAGCCTTCCTCAATGAATGGGCTATCTAACACTGAAAGAATTTTTCAAATCGGACCAGTAGTTCCTGAGATTATCGCATTCAAGTTAGCCCTTTCAAATAATTTTCCCCGTTTTTTCCTCATTTTCCTCTATTTCTTCGCTCCTATTAGTCTTAGCGTGATAAAATATAGCCTATAACCTTCCTCGATAAATGGGCCACCTAACACTGAAAGAATCATCAAAATCCGTCCATCAAAAAAAAGGGAACAAAGGGACATGAGGGAAAAAAGCGACTTTGTTTTATAATAAGTATAGATATAGATTAAGGCTTGTGTAGAATAAGATTTATATTACCAGGTGTTCATACTTTTAATTTTAACTATATGAAGTATTTACTTGAGTCAATAAGCATAACTCTTTTCCCAAGCGGTCGCATGCGACCGCGAAAACAAAAGATTTCCAAGAATCCGCGATCGAGGTAATAATTTTATCTTTTATTCTATATAGTGCGCATTTTAAAAGAAAAGGTGTAGAGTTGATATTTTGTCACCCCCTCGAAAACTTTACCCTTTGTAGGTAATAAAGATAGGAATAAAATATACTCAATGATTCACGAGTAAGTTATAAACGACGAGTATAGCCCGATTATGCAATTTATATTAGCTTGGATTACATAAACTTACGCATCTCTTGACAATGCATTAATTATCAAAATCGGAGCAGCGGATTACGACAGCAAACATACCTACATTTTTTTTAACGGGCTTTGGCCCACCACACATTCCCACCACTGTATCTCCTGTGTCGCCAGGATCGACAGCGGTATCCAACCACGAAAACCCTTTGATATTATCTCAGGGAGCCCGAGGGAGATGCTACAACTGTCTTGGGACCCGCAACGAAATTAATCAGAAGAAAATAGGAGTAGGAAGATTCCAATTTCCCTCCCCATAAAAGCGGGAGACAGCACAAAGTTGCAATGACCGAAAGTCAAAGAACTTAAGGTGGGAGCACCACGGAAATAAGGTTAATAATTGTGACTCCTAAGCTAAAGCTAAGTTAATGTTGGAGTTCGTAGTATTGGAGTTTATTGTGTTTGACTGTTGCTAATAATAATTGTGACAAAAACGCTTGAAGGCACAGAAGTTCCTAGCGCTGTCCACGAGATCACCGTAGTATGCGACTCCAGATGTACAGAATAGGTTGTTTAGCATTGTGGTTCTTTCGTCCTGCCAGAGAACATGATGAGCGGTTTGTTCAAACATGTTGCCTTCGGTCGAGCACTCGCACATGGGTGATGCTACTAGCTTAAATCCGTAAAGTTTGGCCTTAAAATTTCCATGATCGGTCAGGAATTGAGAAACTCAGTGATCAATATCCATCCAATGTTTGGATGGATATTGATCACTGCGAAGCAAACATACATGCCTACTATTCCTATTTTCACATATTTATCACATCTAAGCGATTTTATTATCGCATACCAGTGTTAGTCTTAAGCCGCCATTCCACCGCAGCGCACGCTGTGCACGGCCACGCGGCGCACGTTTTTATAACTTTGACTACGTCAATTCGTGCGTAGCGTGTCCGTGGGTTGCAACTTGCAGTGGACACCCGACACACTCACATATATTTTCGTGCAAAACGAAGCTTGACGCACGTGCGTAATCTCTCCGTGCGCTGCGGTGGACTGGCGGCTTTAGTAGTAGTAGTTATATTTATGTTATATTTTGATTATGTACTATCAGAGAAGTTGATTTCTAGGCAGATGGGGATTGGGGGACCTACGTAGTTTGGTCGCTTTATGTCAAACCAAGCCACGATCACGACTTACATTGAATAGGGATGATGACAAGGTCAAAGATTATCGAATTTTGTGAATAAAATAGAGAAATCACGGTAAAAAATTAGTGTTCCCAAAATTTCAGCTCGATAACATTTATATTTTTTTTGTTATGCGCCTTCAAAGTTGGATAATCAAGTCGATTTTTTTTTTCAATTAAATTTCTTAATATTTTTATACCATTTGATAACTTATGCAATTAAAAACAACTTTTGTTATGAAACCATTTTCATAAACGCAATATTTAATATACCTATCGAACAAAGTTCTCTCCTGATCCGTATAAACTACGAAAGAGTGACGTCAGTCTTTCGTAGCTCCATACAAAAGCGTTTCGGGCAGGTCTATTTTATGAGATGTTTGAATTGTCATATCTTGGTGAATTTTTAAGCTATCAGAGTCATACTTTCGGCGATGTTTCTATTTTTAAGGGTCTTTTAATTACCTAAAAAAAAAATTGTCATCAAGCCTATTTACATGATCTAACCAAATGACGTAGGTTCGTCTTCTGCCTATGAATCAATTTCTTCGATGGTACAAAAATAGACTGCTAAAATTCTTCCTTTTCGCTTCGCCGTAATCAAATAATGAATAGAAAACTCCCTCATTACTGCTAATTAAACGTTGGACAATACTCCGTGGTCAGCGGGCTGGGAAGAAAGTGTAATAGCAAGGTCATCGCTCGGGTTTCGCGCGGTTTCACGACTTTCCTAACGCAAGATGTGACGGTACCGCGGTACTACCGTAGTCAAGGTCCGCGGATCACGGGTTCAACGTTCAATGCCACACAGTTTAATTATAAATATCATAAAATGTGCAATGCATTTTTATTATAAGATTACTAATTGTGCCCGACAGATGTTGTTATGTCCAGTTGCGGCGTTTGGGTAATAAAGTGATAGAAGTGCAAAAAATTGGTTTTGTTACATTTAAGTTAATAAATAAATAAAAATTGCTCGCTCGCTGAGTACTTTACAACATAGCAGTATGAAATATTCGTGAACAAACGCTTCGCGTTTTGCGATATAGCCAGGGATTAAATGTGTCGTCCAGGACGCTGGTTTTTAATTATGTAACTGTTAGAAAAACTATCATAAACGTCATCAACGACCAACGCACCTACTATTTGTCGATTTTATCGACCTGCAGAGAACAATGGATAAAGATATATAAGAATATCAATTTACAATAGGTATATAATATTATATATTGTGTTTAATAAAATTACAAATCAGATTTCAGCATAACATTTTATCAGTATGTTTACAAACAAAATACATTGTAATACCAATAAATTCTACAACGCGATTTGTAGAAGATTAATAGCCCTGGATCCCTGAAATTAAACCCATTAAATACCGCAACGTCCTGAACTCTAGCGATTTACAATCAGCCGCACATTAAGGAAATTATAAACCGCCAATTTCCAATTCTAATTACGCCTTAGATATTTTAATTGTAATATTATTCTTAACTGTACTTCGATCGTTTCGATGCTAGTTTTGCGCACGCGCTGTATTAGTATAATTTATCGCTGTTTTGGCCATTATTCGTTACTAATATAGGTGTTGGGCTATGATAGAAAACTTTTGTTTAGGCGCTGTCTATAGACACACACAATTGATATCGATCACAGGCAATTGTAGACGAATAGCACAGCTACACGTTCGTTATCGCTTGTGTTTGTGTTCATCATGATTCATGAGTCAACTTGGGGAATCAGCACTTAATAATGCTTAGACTCCAGGCCCACTCGCTCCTCCAAGTAGAAGAGTGTAAAGAAGAAATGTGATCCTACAATGTGAAAAGCAGGATTTTCTACAATCGGGGAGGTACTGAAAAGGGTATTAAAAATACGTGTGGTTTGGGGACTGCCAAGGTTAAGTCTAGTCGCACGCACACAAACTCCGTGCCGAAATTTGTCAACGCCGCACCGACCAGTACGGAGTGTTAGGTTTTTTCGTTACAGAATTTCTGTCGATCGATTCGGTCGCCGCGTTCAAAGCCCGGGATAAAAGCTATACAATAGCTTGAAAAGTTTACGAAGCTCTATACGATTCTACGAATCAAATCGGCAGACGGCAACTCAGTGCAGTGTTTGATAAGTGGCCATCGGGCCACGGTCGTTTACCTCGAAGTAGGCAAGTTATATGTAAACAAAACTCTACCTACATTTGTCAATACGAAAGTACTTTATATGGAGGTGTTGCGGCACCGCCGAGTCCGACATTTCGCGTAATTACATCGTATCACGTATGTAAATACGACACTTTGCTTGGACACTTCAATACAAAAAACAAACACAAATTACAATGAACAAATAATAACAGAGCACCTACGTAATCGTATCTTATCGAAATTTAATTATGCAGGCAAAGGACTGACATAAGTTTTTTACGCTTTATCTGCCCTTGTATTCTTAGCAGTCTAATAAATACTGTACCTCTAACCAAGAGATGATAGTAAAGAGTAGTAAGTCTTACGCATCTCTTGACAAGATAAGTCTTTTGGTACCACGAAACAAGTCATAAAATATCACGAATCAGGAATTCCCCCTGAGTAGTCAAGCGAAGCGCAAGGGCATTTTTCAGAAAGTCAAGACAGACAAAAATTGCAAAATGCAAATAATCTCATTGTCTAATCTTATAATTGTACGGTGAGCGATTGCATCTTGCAACAGTTGAGCAACGTCCGGAGACGGAATTTAACATCCTTTAGCTTTACCTTATATTCGCAATTGTTGACTAAAACTGTTTGTTAATTACTATGGTATTACTTAAAGGTGCTCCCTCACCGGGAGCATTCGCTTGTATATAACGTTACAGCTCAGTCGAGCATTACAATGCGCACCTTGTAATGATACAATGTGCAATATCTTGATACAACTTGTAACATCAATGCTACATGGCAGTGAAGTCAACTTGCTAAATGCAATGGAATGCTCAAATTCATTTCTATAGTCCACAGTTTTTGTAGTTAAACGCGTGGGCTAGTAATACACCGGTTTTACACAAACGTGCTTACGAGTATACAAAAAATGTCTAAACTATCATCGACTTTTTCAAACCCTTCAACTAAACGCCTATATTTTCTAACTACGTTCATGTACGGCAACTGGTCTGTTTCCTTTATAGTAAGGAAACGAGAATTTAGAAAATGTTAGATCCACAGGGCCTACACCGAGACGAGTTTACAGAAAGTGGGTGAACCAGTACTAGGGGAGATAAGATTGCTAATTGCTGTATAAATAGAAGTGAATATTAAAAGGTCGATTTTTTTAATTAAATCTTACAACAATAAAGTTTGGGTGACAATACTGCTTCATGGCTTTCTTTTATACTTCAATCTCATCAATATATTATTAAAGGACTTTGGTTCATGATGAAAATCCATGCCTGCAGCTATCTGTAGTATGCACAATTGCACAAGCGACGTTGATCAAAGACAACTAAAGATTACTAAAAAAGTCTACGGGTTCATAATCGCCAGTATTTGTGCATCGTTTGCAAGCGTGTAGAAGCTGCATAGCTTCAAATGGCTGCTTTATATTTCAAAGTATTCCAAAATTAGACACAAACATACAGAACATAAAGAAACAAAAGTAGCATTTAATTACAAATCACTTTGAACCTATCATAAGAGGTTAAATCCAACCGTATATATTATACTTCTCGAGTATCATTAGTCAATAGTCATTACAAATAGTGAGAAAAATCTCTAATATCGATAAATTACATCGATAATGAAAATTATAGTTCTAGTGTTCGTTGTCTATAAATTGTAACATATTTTACGCCACGTGATATCAGCTACATCAAAATATTTCTGAGAAACCACAGAACCGAACCATTCGTAAGTTGTAACATTGAAAGTGCAGATGTAGAATATAATTATTACAGGTGTTAATTTATTACAAAAAAGTCAAACGGCAACTAAATATTTAAAAAAATTGAGAGGTGTCAAGGGACACCCAGATGGAACGAAGTTATTTCTTATGTAAAAAACATGTATACACTCAAAAAAAAAAAAAAGAGAGAGAGAGAGAGAGACAGAGAGAGAAACACGCGCTACCGCACGGCTTACAACTATAGCGTTTTTGCTCTAGTTGTACACTTTTCGAAGACAAAAAGTAACCTATGTGGTTTCCCGGGAATCAAAGTACTCTTAAAAACAAATATTTAATTTCATAATAGATTTATGCAATATGCATAAAAGAAATAACAGATAGAAAGACAGACAGACAGACACACTTTCACATTCATAACATTAGTATACATTGTGCTCACTATCGATATGTTTCATCGACACTCGCCCGCGCCTAGCTCGCGTGCCGTCGCCTCATGACTTTGACACAGTTGCGGATCGACGCCTGAGCAGAATAACCCGAACTTTGGAACTCCGAGTAATTGTACGCTATAAATATCTATTAAAATGAACTACATTTTAAAACCGATATATTTGAAATATGTATATTGTAGAACATTATATTATGTATTCTGTAGGTAGGTACCAAACTTAAATTTAACTTAACTCAAGACACTTGTACCTAATAGATAAGTATCCCACCAGGAAACTCATAACGATCATACTAGGATAACACTAAAAGTAGTTTCTGAAATACCTGCATGCGTTTGAGTTTAGCGTCCAGCTTCGCATTAGTAAAATATAAAATATAATCAATCAATAAAAATACTTTAACCTTTTTCTACATTTAATCAAAGTTTAAGTTTAAAAATAGAATCAAGGTTTAACGACTTTAAAAACTTTCCACATAGTGTCCAAGACCTTTTCCATACTAAAGGTGTTATAAATCATATTGTTTTGACAAAATATGATCTTTGTAATTTACGAAATATTATTATAATAGGTATCTTCTTGATAATTAGCTTGTTACAAAATTATTTGTATAATAGAAACGATATTATGACTGTGTGAACTTAAATTCTAACAGCATACTGCCCAGTGTCAATTGACGAGATTTGATTAGCAGCTTAGACATCACAGTAGTAACATGGCAGTGGTTATACTGCTTAGAGTATAAGATCACACCTCAAATACCTAATGCATAATATTATAGCGTTGCATCGAAGACATCGCGCACAATATTCATAACATCGCTTTTGAAAGTGCCAGTAGCATGACGCATCTGGCACTCATTCGATAGGCAGATGTATGAAATAATCCTATAGGTAGGCGACATCACGTTACTGGACCTCTTTTAGACTGGCCATAGACGGACCGCAAGTTGCAGTCGGGACGGGAGCGGCGGTTGCATTGAACGACTGCTCCGACCGCTCAAGAACTGCTCGAGCAGTCCGTGTATTGCGGATATGAATAATTTAGTATGGAAACTGCAGATCGTAGTGCACCAACCACATTTTGCAGCCGGTCTCGACTACAAAATGCGGTCTGTCTATGGCCGATCTTAGAATTAAGTAAACATTGTAATGGACCAGAACTCCACGAGACAAACCCGTGATATACAAAAAAGTGACTCACCGATCGTATCTCCTCATATATTCCATTCAGGTCATCTTCGAGCAGACGGTAGGGGTCAACGATCTGCGTGCCGTAGTCCGGCAGGGATCCTGTGCTGGTGCTCTGCAGGTTGGACGCCAACCGCCTGATGTGGGCGGGTGTGGAGCCGGCTGAGCCGCAGACTGGGCCGCATGTGGTCACTCTCTGGAAGAAGAGGGGAGGGTGATCAAAGAGTAGAAAAAATGTAGGAGCATAATATAAAATTTTCCTTAAACGCTCACATGAATGTGAACTGTAGGTATTCGGTACGGGATCTCGATTTTGAGCCTCAAGGCTCCTCTCCATGTTGGGTAATAATGGATAACTGCATGATTTCAAAGCTGTCTACAGCACGTAAAGTCCACGTGGATAGTGATAGATGTTTATGCTCCTCAAATTTTACTAATCACTTGTATTGGTTTTTATTCAAACAAACAACCAAAAAAAAAAACCATTGCGAAAACTCTGCCATTCACAGATACGTTTATACACCGTAATAATACGGTCGCGATAAAGGGCCCAGAAATTCAATTATTATTGATTCCGATACCTCACACGCAACTGAAATTACCACATTAACGAAATGGATAATTTATATGCGATTGTTTCGTACTTTATGATCGTCTCAACGATAATATGGTCATATTGGACATTAAGAAGATTGCGGTTTTGTTGTCTCACATAATTTCTGCTTAAAAACTCTGATTGTAGATGTGAGTGTAACTTAAGACTCATGCAGCCTTTTAGTTATTCCATAATATGTGCCATAACACATTTTTGCAACTAAAAGAGTTTAAAGAAATAAAAAATACACTACATTACCTACTGTCTTATAGTCTTCAATAAAGTTATTGAAAACTATTATCTGATAAATAATGTAGCACTGTTGTTTTATTTATTTATTTTTGGTTACAATTATGTGTTACATATTATGGAATTAAGCCCAAGGCTGTACTCTTCTAGCAACACGGGCAGTGCTTCATCTCTATTAAATTAAAATGTGTCTACTGTCTGTCTGTCGGTCTGTCGGTCTGTTAAGGTATCAGTTACTCGTGGTTAAACTTTTAAACTAACTCGTTATTGGTATAGAGTTACTTTGAGTCTCAATAAATTCGATTATATAATTATATAGAAATACATATAAAATATTTTTTTACTATATTATATAACCTTGATTTTCCCACCGTTACCGAGTACGGTTTAATCCTAAACAAATCCCGGCCAATATCTAGAATAAAATACATTTAAGCCTTTTATATGAAGTCTCGAAACATAATCAAAGATGACGTCATAAAAACGTGTCAGCATTCATATTTTCGAAAAGGGCATATGGCGAGCAATTGCTACATTTAGATTATTGGCAGGGCCTGCCCTTAGTGACAGTGACCGAGATGTCGCAAGTTCATGCAACTGCACCTGATGGGTCTTGCGAAATGTACGTGGGGCATTGCATGCTGTATCCTAGCTGTCATATCATATCCTCTATGGTCCAACCTCATATTCAATATAACTCAACAGACATAACGCAAATGTAATGTTTAAAATCAATATCAATGCTTGACGTTCATTCTGCATTTTATCTTCACCGACGTTTCAACGTTGCGTCGACGCAGACATAGAAATAACCAAGATTTTCCCGTGGCACGCTGCGTCGCGTCGTCGCAACGCACACATGACGGACAGCAGCCCCCGAGACGAAGCGGGAGGGGGTGTTGACGTTAAGGCCGTGTTCACACCAAACCGACTGTGAGCCGTCGAATGTGAGCGAAAGTTACGCAGTTTATTGTATTTCCATACATATTTACTTTTTCGTTCACAACTAACCGACAATACGCTATTAGGCTAGGCGTAGGCGCGGACATTCGATACCGTATATTTTCACGTTTACACTGGGGCTCAGTGTTCACAGTGATCCTGCTCACATTCGGCGGCGTATACTGTACACTCGCTAAGACTAGAGCACTAAGTGCTTCCTTATACAAGCTTATTATTAATTATTACTAATAACGCTGCGATGGCGCAGCGCCTGTGTGGCCGGCTATGCGACAAAATCAAATATATTTTGATTTGACGCATAGCCGTTGCGACGACGCAACGCAACGCGCCGTGTGGACTGGCTCTGGTCGAGTTATTAATAAATGCATAATATTATAAACAATTTCATTTAAATAAACATCTGACATAAAGCCAGACAGAAAGTAAAAACAAAGTGACACGCATGCCAAAGGTTGTCGAGAATAAATTTTCGACAATAACAATTTGGTGTCGTTAATTTTTATCGACACCCATCGAATCTTTATAGCGCAGACATAACTTCGTCGGGCATGTTAAACGGTAGTTAAAAGGCCGCCGGTTCGAGTCCCGCCAAGGACAGATATTTACATGATAAATGAAAAAATGTATTGCCGATAATGAATTTTAACCTTTAATCGACAAGGGATTTATGGTCGAAAGCGGCACCTAATGAAACAATATAAAGATCAGAGCAATCAGAAGCGCGGTCTTTAAAATAATGTATAGGCAATATAAATTTTGCGGTGAGTTTAATCTTTCGCGCAACTTTGCCTTAAAAAGTAGTGAAGCACAATGGGGTTTTGGTGGGTAGACCCCGTGCCTGGGGAGCCCCACATATACCAACCTAAGTCCTCGTCATTGGACGAATTGCAGCATTGTATCATAATTGTCTAGAATCCAAAAAGTCCTAGATATATCAAGGCAATTAAAAGGCCGCCCTTTGCTTACAACCTTAAACTATTTGAAAGTATTTTTTAATTGTGTGCACGCAAACATGTTTCCTTCGTTACTTTCGAATGGTTGCTTCGTGTTTGTTGTAATTGGTAATCGAACCATTTTATTTGAGGAAAAAAAACGTTACATTGGTCATGTAGAGCGCATTTGCATAGTATCCATTCAACGAAATATTTTTTACGAAATTAGTTATAAATCAATAATGATAGTACTAAAGGTAGTCCTATTTTTAATTAAACACGTTTTAAATAGAGTTTAGATAAAATAGAGCAAATCCTGTTTGAAACATGGATGATGGAAAAGCTTTCCTGCAACATAATATGAAACGACAAAAAAACTAGCATTTGCTATTATATCCATCTTCGGCTCTACATGAATATGTAGAGCCGAAGTGAAGATCAACGAATCAGATTAAAATTAAATTAAGAAACAAATTAACTGATTGTGCGTATAAAAACGAGTAATTACTTGCCAGACATAGGCAAGCTTTCGAAAGCAATGCAAGGACACCGTTCCAACTAAAACTAAAATATAATACATAATTAGAAAGTGTTATTGTAATAAAATGTCTTTCAGTATTTATTTTTTTTAATTTCCCACATTTTTTTAAACTGTAAATGAAGCTTTGTAGTGTGAAGCAAATTAGACTCTGATTATTATTATTAGACTTATAAAATTTATGTAGCGGCTCTTTGAAGATATGGGAAAATCTACAAACTTGATACTTGGCTCGTCTGATTGATAAGTCTGCCGACCCCTGCAGTCTATTGCTGTATCCACACATGCCGCCGGCTTATATCGGCGGCACGGTCGGCGGCCCGGCCGCCGGCTAACCACACATGCCGCCGGCTTCGGTGGCAAGGCAGGCTGAAAGCCGGCGGTATAAGCCGGCGGCGTGTGTGGATGCGCCATATGGGATGACATGAAACAAGCACGCCTCGCGGGTGGCCGCGCCGCGCCGAACGCACGCTTACGCAGCGAACGCCCTTAGTGCTAAAAGTTAAAACTTTGATATTTTCGTCAAATAATGATTCATAGAATAGTTCGTGGCTTAAAATAACCTTTCACTTGATCAATAACACCTTACTGCACACAAAACAAAATACTCTTTAGTATAGTAGTAGTGTTCAGACGTGTGCGCGTGCTCGCGCGGGTTCAAATTGCTATAGCGTTTGGAAAACACGCGACTCGCGATAAATTCGCGCGAGTAGAAAACGCGTCTGAACGCAGAGATTAGCACACAGAGATTTTGTTAACTCGAGTTAAGTGCAACTGTTGCAATATTTTGACTGCAGCTCACGAAGGTGACGTCTATTCACATCGTGCACTCAATAGACAATTAACAAACCGTGACGGGCAATTTCAGGTGTTCTAAATTCATTATGCGCAGGAAACGTGGATAATCATAACAAGGATTGTATTGAAAATGGCTGGGTAACTGGGTCGAATCTCGGTCGAAGGTTCAATAAGAGTGGTGTCAATCAAAATAATTAGAATTTCAAACTTAATGACGCCCACAACTCCGCTGCATCAAAATATGTTTATCGCGTAGGAACCGTACATTTTTATACTTTCGTTATTTATACCTCGATCGTGGGAATCACAGACACAATAGATATTCAATTGTTATGCGCCACCCGGGTTCCGCTTGTGAGTTGATGGATTAATAAAAAGTATCGTATGTCATTTTCCGGCACACAGAGTATATAACATACCAAATTTCTGCAAAATCGGTTTGGGCGTGAAGAGGTAACAGATAGACAGACAGACAGAAATGTGTCGCCACTCGCCATGTAACGTTATTTCGGATATGACACATAGATGGTGGCCGATAGGTACGACCTACACGAAAAGAGTTTCGTTTAGTTGACCTGACCAGAGATGAGCCTTTATGCTTCATTTTAAACGCTTTTGCTGGTTGGTATAGTTTTAAATATTTCTTATTCAGGTCCAAGTGTTCCCTCTGTCATCCTAGGTTTCATTGTTTAGAACTTAGGGAAATACAATAAAGTTGTGTTGAGCAACCGTATTAGCCTGACTAGGGCACCGTGACTACTTTAAACTGAGTGCTAAGCATTGTCATTAACTTAATGACCACTAACCATTAAACAATGATCAACAACAGACCTCTATACTCTATGTACACTCTATAGTCGCAATAGGTTTTTATTTTAGTTTCTTAATTAGACTGCATAAAAAACTACGTAACTAATTTTAGATGAAAGGCATAGAAAAAGAGGCCAACATTTTTATTTTCTGTCGTGAGTAGTTAAGTTATTAAAATTTATTACATAATTATATTAGTCAGTAAATTAAAATAATAAAATATTATAATTAATATAAAAATCGGCATTAATTTGTAACATTTTAGTTCAACGTTATTTTTTAGAAGATAAAAATCAGAAACCGTTAAAAAGTAATATTTTAATTACTACTGCTGTCGTAACAATCTCAGGTCAAAAACAAGTGAAGGTCGCAAAACAATTGTTTATTTCAAATTTTATGAAATATAAAATAATATTTTTATCATTGTTCCAGACTAATATTTCGTATTTAAACATATTGTTATTTAAATCCTAAAAATTATTTTAACAACAAACCAAACTAATAAACAACAAACCAAACTAATATAATAGATGTGAATGTGAGCCTTTACCTTTTTATGATCTAATCGCCGACATTATATTTTGTATGGGTGTGGTTATAGAGTTTTTATTCCGACCAAATAATATAAAGATGAATGAATGAATTACTAAATTAATTAATATGCTTTATTGTGCTCAGAATGTACAAATAAAAAAGAAAATTCACAAAGATCCTGTGCAGTTAACGAATTTCAGGGCAACATCTAGTATTTCTATATTGAGAACTAGCTTTTCCGCGCGTAGAATTCTGAGGGCAACAAAACTAAAAAAAAAAAAAAACATCACCATAAAACTAATTAACCCGGCAAACGTTGTTTTGATATATAAATTATTTCTAGTAGGTATCAAATTATCAATACAAAAAATAGATAAAAACCTATTCTCAGGCCTAACGAATGTACAAACAAAATATCATTAAAATCGATCGAGCCGTTTTGGAGAAGTTCGCGCACAAACACTTTGACACGATAATTTTATATATATTAGATAATATAGCCTATGTCACTCAGAAACACACCAGTTTTCTATCGGTGTTATTACAATCGGACCAGTAGTTTCAGAGATTACTATAATATTATATATTATAGTAATTAATAGTAAGGGCCTATCCACACGACGTATTTTTGCGCACTGACGACACGCGTTTCTGATGCGCTCGTCTTTACATTTTCATCGCGTTTTTGACCGACTTCCAAAAAGGAGGAGGTAATACGTTCGGCTGTATGTTTTTTTTTTTGTATGTTCAACGATTACTCAGTCGTTTGTGGACCGATTTTCAAATTTCTTTTTGTGTTGTATAGGGTTTAACTCGAATTTGGTACCATGTTCACAAAAGTGGTGATCTGATGATGGAATCCTTGAGGAATCGAGGGGACTCCTTGAAATTTGTATGAAAACATGTGATTTTGATGTTTTCTGAAGCATTCGAGGTAAATGCTACCAACAAGTAAGACTTCGTACCAGGTTATACCCTGGATCCGAAGGTACTGAACAGAACTTTTAAATGCTTATAGGTACAGGTTCGGGGATTTCGGCGTTGTTGCAACACATCAATTTGATTGATCATGAATGAATGAATGAATGAATATACTTTATTGTGCACATCGCAGTAATTACAAACACACACATAAAATAAAAACATAATAAAATGATGAGAGTGCACAAAGGCATCATCATCATCACAACCATAATTATACCATGGGTCATTACACTATGACCCAATTATTGGTACTTTTCGTAATATTTTGCATCGAAGCAGATGTTTTTGATGATGATTTCGGTATTTGTGGACCGATTTTCAAAATTCTCATGTTTTGTATAGGATATAATCTTAATATTGTATAACAATTACGAAAGTGGTGAGCTGATGATGGGATCTATGAGCAATCCTTGAAATTTATCAAAACACTCATAGTGGTTAAAATGTTGTTTCTAGTAAATTAAACATATGTTACGAATAAGAAAAATTTAATACGAAGGTTTCTCTTGGGCCAAAGGCACTGGAACAGAACTCCTGAACCTTTAGAGATAAAAGTTTGGAAATTGCAGCATCGCTTAGATAATTGCAAACATTTACCACAATTTCGCTTACAGTAACATAATATGAATGTTAATATTCGTATTGGTTATTTACGCACAAAGCCTTATTTTGTACTGTATAACTAAAAAGAGTGAAATCATAATTTTTAACAAAAATTAAAACCGACTTCCAAGGTAAAAACAATAGTAATAATTGAACTAAAAAGTATTAAATAACTCTTACTCTTTATGAGTGCCTTTTTCAGAATTCGTCTAAATCTCAACTATTTCTTTACATACTACATACAGTCTTCATTACTTTGAAATCAGTACCAGTCCCAAAAGTTTCAGATATTCTGACATTACTGAACTCACGATTAAATTAGCTGGTACCGACTTCAAAATAATGAAGACTGTTAATTTTTTGTTAATTGCAGGTAATAAAGTTTAAAATGTGTCGGCTTCCGTCCGTTTGCTGAGCGTTCAACTTGCGTTTGTATCGATACAAACGAGTGTAAAAAACGTCGTGTGGAAGGGCCCTAATATAGTAATAGTAATATTATAGTAATAGTAATATTATAGCAATAGTAATATTATAGTAATAGTAATTATAGTAATAGTATAGAATAGACTAGAAGAAATACGGAAGACTAAAAACTCGTAAAGCCGAAAGCTAATTTACTGATAGATGAATTTTCGCACACGTGTTCCTGTCTTGTGGACATTAGGAAAGGATTTTCGTAAATTCTCTCTCACAAGGCGTTAACTGAGGAGCAAAGTTTATATGTCAGTAATACCATACAACTCACAAGCAAAACTGCCGGAAAAGTTAGTGATATTTTCAGTCCATGAATCATGAACTTGCATCACAGGTGGTCGACCTGTGTGATAACATCACAATACATTGTCACACACTTGGCAACGTCGGCCATTCATTCATACAAAATTATTTGACGGAATATAAATTACGCGCATTTGCGCAAACGGCTGGTTTGGGGTCTGTACACAGTACCACAGAATTGGAGTCCAAAGGAACGAAGTTCATCCGATACTCAAAATAACAGAAAAAATCACAGCACTGAAAATAATTATAATCAAAATTTTGGGCAGCTTCCTGGATCCCTATTTTGGATCTCAAAGTCCTAGTGATTTGTGATAGCACATTATTTCTGAGAAATATACCATTTTTATAGGTCGTATACATAATATGCATACTAGGCATAGGCATATGCCTAAATTCAATTTTCTTTATAAACAAAGCGAAAAATCTGCATAGTTTTTCTTTGGGGTGAATTTCAGTATTACCCGTTTCAACTCTCCGCTTGTATGAAGTAGCCCTTAATTTGAATGACGCGTGCGGGTAGAATGATAAACGCGATTTCACACACGTCAGTATAGGAACCAGGTTTCGGTGCGTCTACGCGGAATAACAATGGCGGATTTAAATTTTTAAATATAGAACGTCTATAAATCACGATGGATAGGTGGCGCCACTCTAACTAGATCCTAGTAGACCTTTGCCCAGTTTATAAGGTTTTTGATAGGAGTTTGTCACTAACGCTTTTGATTGGCTAAAGCCAAATCGTTAACCAATCAATAACGCCGATGATCATGAATGAATAAACACCAAAAAACCTCGGAAGCCGGGTACTCAGTCTTGTATTTTGGGTACGTCAGGGTTAAGGTAGTCCTTAACTCTGATGTGCCTAAAATTTTTGTAATATAATGTCGACACAGATATAAAATTCGTATTTTAAAGATGAATCTTACGCATGCGGCATGCCATAACTTCTATTAAATTTTTGCTATATTTGGTAAATAAAGTTTTGGAAAAGACACAAAAGTGCACACGCTCACATCTGCGGTTTTACACAGTCTTTGGGATGGGCCCTAAACAAGTTGATTTACGTTCAAAACAATTGCATTACGGTTGCACAACGTGAACGTAACGTATTACGTCCCGTCCCGACCACATTTCAGGAACGTGAAATGCTAATGACAACGTAACGCAGCCTTATACGACGTAGGGATGTCCAGACACACAACATAACTGTCACTGTCAAAGTCGACATAACATTCATAACTCATAACTGTCGAGCAAGATTGAAACTAAATGACTTGACGGACTTGAGCTCTCCGGCTCTCTGTAAAAATATACCTCTCTAAGTATGGTGCGCGGGATCTAGTACAAAATGTATAGAGAGTGCGCGGTCCGAATTTCTGATCGAAATAATTTCTGCCATCCAATCGTGATCTGAGACTCATCAGAAGCGGGCGTCCTAATTTTTCTAATCAGAAATTCTTATAATATGCGGCCAGGCTAAATCTATTACCAACATTAGACGATAATCGCCGATTGACTTAAACACACTGAAGTATAAGAGACGTGAGGAAATAATGACAAAGAAAGTCTGGAACTAACTTATTGATATAGATCCATGAATTCCATGATGATTACATCCAAACCAGAACAGAAAGATAGATATTTCTATCAGCTTTTTGTCATAATTACTCATTTTTAGTAAATTTTCCCAAACCTCAAAACATCAATTAAATTAAATGACGTCGTTCATGTCTGTAACAAATAGCAATTAGTGAAAACACTTCGGGATGCCCCATTGTACAATACTGGTTTAATTGTATGCAACTGACAGTCGTAATTTCGACCCTATCGTCTCTACCGTAAGATCGAATAATGATACACCGATGTACACCATTCGATAGTATGTAAAATGCGTGCAGCGACGACACATTAGCGCACGTACAATTGCATGCGCCCGCGCAGACGTAACAATTAAAACCCGATAGAAAGTGCTGCGCTTTGAACTACGTACTCTATATAGAGGTGGAACGATCGGCACGCAGGCGTTGCGTGGTCGCCACATTATTGATCCATTAAATAATATTAATGGTATAATTAAAAGGTTGGCGAGACAGGCTAGGGCTCTATTCATTGCGTAACAGCTTAAGAGGGGGGTTTATACAAAATGTGACAATACAATATGTTAAAGCTATTAAAAGCGTGACATAAGGGAGAGAAGTGAGAACAAAAAAAATGTGTGATGTACTGTATACTATAAAGTATAAATATTATGTTGATGGCCCCTAAGAACGTAGGGCAAGCTATACTCTATTATTAGAACCTTATACATTTGCAAATGTTAATTATGATTGCCAATAATTGGAATTTTTGTTATATGCTCATAAAGTTCCTATAATTGGATGTTATACCTTAATTTGAACTTCAACTATACATATAATTAACTAGATGACGCCCGCAACTCCGTTGCGCCAAAACTCGTTTATCGCGCGGGAACCGTACATTTTTCCAGGACAAAAAGTATCCTATGTCCTTTCCCGGGACTCAAAGTATCTTCATGCCTAATTTCAGCAAAATCGGTTCAGCGGTTTGAGCGTGGTAGAGGTAACAGACGACAGACAGACAGACGGACGGACAGACAGACACACTTTCGCATTTATAATATTAGTGTGGATAAAACAGATATACACTCTGCCCTTGTCTCCTTAATAGTCTTCTTATATTGTTACTTTAAAAGTGACTGTCATAAAACGTTCAATTAGTTCTCAATTAACCTTTAAGTCCAATAAAGCTTTAGGTACTCGTAAATAAGCAAATTGTACAATTATAGGCATTAATTAAACGATTATAAAATTATCTTAAACAAAGTTATCAGCTTATCACAATCATAAAAAATTATTATTAGTTACTACGCTCGGCGTAGAGGCGCGCGTAGAGGGTTACGAGATATGGCCGCGAATAAAAGACATCAACGCACACTCTTGTTTCACATAATATAGTTTAGTTTCATCATACGACTAATTTTTTGGTTATATGTCGACCTTTTTAAGAATATTAATAAAAGACTTCACTCTAAACTCTTAGTATGCAAATTAAAATCTTTAACGAAATTAATACGTTTTGTTTTCCCTATGAAAACAATGAAATTAGTAAAATCTGGTTCCAATTCTCCTACAAGAAAATAAATTGGACCAGAATACACTACAAAAAAGTTTACAAAATATTATATACTAGCATAATTATTACGCTTTTATACTACAGTCATTAGTCAATTGTCACACACTACAATATTATTGTAGTTACAAGTTTCAAGTAGTGACTAGTGAGTATCCATGACAAATGGATGTCGATGTTACCGCTAATAACGACGCTGGACGCACAATTAGTGAGCAGGCGCAAACCGAGTGGTGCGTGTCGCGCGATTTATTACCTACATTATACCTACTAATATAGCGTCAGGGTATCGAATAAATGATTAATTATGTATATTTAACTAAATTAAATGGTTTACAGCAGTTAGTGAGTTTTGTAAGAAGATTTTTTCTCATAAATGAGCGAGCTGATGATAATGATTGATGTCTTAGATAATTATGGTTAAAAACACTATTGATCATATTATTCTTATCATTTATGTAACAAAAAAAGATCAAAATCGGTCCACCCGTTTGGATGCTTCTATGCCACCCGTTTAGACGCAAACAATGAACAGATACACACATACATGCACACAAACAAACACACAGACAACAATAGTTCGAGGGATATTATTTCTTTACATTTCGGTCAGTTTTTTTTTTCAATTTCTCAGCAATTTTTTTTTGCAGGTAAATAAGGTGTCTAGCAGTAATAGATAACGTAACTTTACTTAAAAAATACTCGCAACGCGGATGGCCCTAGAGCCCTAGAGGCCTAGAATGACGTTGATTAATTCAGGTTGCAAAACCTAGACACACATGGGTGCACCAGCTACGCATTTCAACATTACCTACCGGTACGAATCTTGAGTGCTTCGATTTTGAAACTCACTGCTAAATCTGTCACTTTTACTGTCTGTCAACTGTTTACTTTCTGGTTATCATTGGTTTTTTAGCGTAAATTGAGATTTGAGATGTCGTTAAACTTGAAAGTGTGTGTGTGTGTATGTGTGTGTGGAACTATGATGATACATATGAGATTAAATATGAGTTGAGACTAATTTAACCATGTTGCTGTCGCTATTGTCATAATATGTTATATAAAATACTCGTGTCACAATGTTAATTACCGTACTCCTCCGAAACGGCTTCACTGGTTTTTACCAAATTTTATATTTATATTCAGTAGGTCTGAGAATCGGCTACTGGGTACTTTATATATTGATAAGTGCATTTGTTGAATAAATAATAGTAAATTATTACAACTCGAGACTGACGGCGTCCATTCTTTGTGCGAACTGCGACGGGATAGCGATGGACGTTGCCATGTTGCCATACTCATTTACTCACTTCAATAAAATAATCCATACTAATATTATAAATGCGAAAGTGTGTCTGTCTGTCTGCCTGTTACCTCTTCACGCCTAAACCACTGAATTGATTTTGTTGAAATTAGGTATACTTTGAGGGGGATACTTTTGAGTCCCGGGAAAGGACATAGGATACTTTTAATCCGGAAAAATGTACGGTTCCCGTGCGATAAACGAATTTTGGCGCAACGAAATTGCGGGCGTCATCTAGTTTAATATGTCCGAAATACTTAATATGGCAAAACGACATTTGCCGGGACAGCTAGTTATACATAATTTATAAATATAAGACCGAAAGCCACTCGACCGAATTATTTAAGAATTAGGTTTGTAGCTTTTATGGCAAACTACGCTAGGTTAAAGCCAATAGGTATATGAAACCATACATATTCATATTACATAATACACCATACGAAATAAACCATGTACTATCCATCGATCATAAATTAAAACAATCGAAGTTTACTCACTATGCATACTCAATTATATACAAAAAGTATGAATTTTTAGATTTGCGTGTTATCACAGTAAATAGGCAGGTGGCATGTCAAATATCATTAGCTAATGTACTGACGTGACTGTAATTACATACTAATAAATAATTCATAATCATCAAGCCTATACGTTGACTTGGGTTCGACATATTTTAGTGGTCAAGTCGGTGCGCAGTACACAAGGACACTCTCTGTTCTTTTTTCTAAAAGATACGATACGATTCTTCGTATGTCAGTGCGACGGATGATAGACACAAGAAGCGAGAGAGGCGCAGGCGCAGGTATGACTGTTTTTATGCCCAGCCATTGCATGGATGATCTATCTGATTCATCGAGATATCAGCCTGCACTGCCTTAAAAAACTTGGAAATAACTGTTTTTTTTGCTGTTTTTTTTTAATTTATTATGGCAACAAACAGTCATGTATACATAAAATTTACATTAAGTTAACAATAATTAAGATTAAAGACCTACTGCAGTGCCCAAGAATTATAGAAATATAATATTAGAGAAGAAGTTATTGTTACTCAAAGAAAACAAAATTCGATGTTAAGACATGAGATGAAATAAAGGTGAGGATTACTTAAACATAGGAAGATAACATAACTATAAGCTTATTCTTTATTGTTCTATCACTTAAAATCAAACTTTGGAATCAAACCAAGACGTCGAGAGCCAAGCTCATCTACTAGACCACGGAGTTTTTTACAAGCTAAACTGCAATAAGTTCCATAATCTGCCTACAAGAGATGAGACGGTATTCCATACTGCAATGGTAACATACTATATGGAAAAAAATTACTTCAATTCGTCATAAATAAATCATCTGAACCCGACGAGTTAATTCAGAGGCGAGACGGGCTTTACGCAATATTATCAAAGCTACCAGCAGCCTTGTATTGAAAAACCGCCGCCGTTCTCTCGCAAGGATATTAGTGCTATGTGGGTCAAAGACCTCACAGGGACCGATACGATTAGTAGTTTGATTAAACTGACGCAGTGTTTTTCAACCTGCGAGTCGCAACCCCTGGGGGTCACAAGGTTCTGTAGTCGCCAGAGGTTGAGTGTACTACTTTATATAATCTTTAACTTTAAAACTTACTGAATATAATCTTTTTTTACTATATCAGTAAAAAAAGATTATATTCAGTATAGGAGAATTTTAACAAAAGGATACAATTGTCTACCTCTGTGGCTCAATGGGTAGAGTGTGTGGCAGCTCAAGCCGGGGGTCGCGGGTTCGAATCCTGCCGAGTGCCGACGGAACAAAAAGTTTTTCAATGATCCTGGGTCATGGATGTGCATTAAATATGTGTATGATATAATAAAAATCTTGAATATATGTATAATATAAAAGTATTAAATATATTTCCGTTGTCTGGTACCTGTAACACAAGTCCTTCGGGTACTTAGCACGGGGCCAGATTGACGTGGTGTGAAGCGTCCATAGATATTATATTATTATTATATTATTATAATTATAATAATAAACATACGTACGTGACAAACGTGGGGGTCGCAAAATATTTCTTCATACGGAGGGTCGCATCATAAGAGGTTGAAAAACACTGAGCTAACGGATAGAGGAACAAAGATTGGAGTTGATATGCCCTTTGATACGCCGAGCGTTTCAAACGTATTTAAATTATAGAGTAGGCTAGGGTTTTTTGTTCATTTTACTTGAGTTGTTAAATGTTGACGAAGGTGACTGCCGCTGGCTCTCACTCCATAAATACCAATGTTGATAATAGATATTATTTCTTTGGACACTTCATAAGTTTTTTCTGCGTCGACTACCCAAAAAATTTACTGAAAAATTAAGTAAATCTCAAAAACATACAACCCACACTGCAAAAGTGTATGTCTGTCTGTTATCATTTCACACCTTAGCGATTTTAGGCTGGTTTTATCGTTAAGCGTATACCCTACCCCCCATATTCGAACGCGCGCGCTCCAACGGCGCTGCCGAAACGCTTATCGATAAAACCAGCGTCATGGGTACGAAAATACTATAAGAGCCGGAAAAATATTTTGTGATTCCAGCCACTTTTAGCCCAATTAACGAATTTAGGCGCAACGTAATCACGTAAAAATTTTGTAGAACATAAAAATATTATAATAAGTTATATGTTTTATGCAATAAATATAACGTTTACGATGTAATATATTTCATTAAGACTAGACCCTTACATATGCAGTGTTGCAAATAGCCTATTGCTACAGCGAGTGGTCACGCTCTCAAAAATTCTAATCGTTTCACCTTCAACTCGCAAACCTATCTTAAAGATGACCATAATAATTATATGTAACATTAGCGTACAGTCAGTTACTAAAGTATTTAAAATCGATTTTTTTTTAATTATTACTGCAATGTTTACACTAGACGGCAGTACCAGCATAGTAAGTAAGTAAACAATATTTTTTGACGTTTGACAACGTTTCTGGCAATATTCTGATATGGCGTGGGCAACATGTCGGATTATTTGTTGTATGTGCTGGTAACGCCCTCTGCTGTGGCAAAATTTAGGCGTCGGGATTCAGAACTTTGCTCTAAACTCAATTTTAACCACAATTAAAAAAAAGTTGTACGGGCAACGCCTAAGTTGGTCGATTATATTTTCATTACATAATTAAAAATTTAAAAATAATTTACATGCTTGCTAATAAAAGGTGCAAAAAATAATAAATTATTTTTTTTAAGCATTAAGATGCGTCAGTATTTCAAAGAAAAATTGCTCTAAGCGTAGACGCAAAATTAGAAAAAAATAAAACTCTGAACCACATTTTATTTCTTTTGTTGTCGACTGTACAAGATCATCAGACTGTGGTAAATTGCATTCATCACCTTCATCTACCGAATTGTGGTAAGAAATTAAACGGTTGCGTCGACAAGTATGTTAGTGCACTACCAACCGGGTTATGCTTTATAGCAATTATGTAGCTGCAATTAACTAGTCTACTTCTCAAATTGTCTTCGTCTTAATCACGCGACGATTATTATCAGATTCTTAGAACATTTTAGATTTTTAGAGTTTACTAAAATGTGCTCTTATTTATTAATTACTTCTATTTCTTCACATACATTTTTATAATTTCTGTTATTTCTTATTCTGTACTTGAATTATATCGAAACTTTACAAGCCTCTATTGTAAAGTGACACTGTCATATTGTAAAGTATCGTCTGAAAGATACTAACATTCACGTTGTCTTTCAAGAATAATTTGATATATTTTATTTATTTATTATGAGGTATAGCGACAGGCAGCAAAGTAAGTAACACATTTATAAAAAATATACATAAATGAAAATGAAAACAAACGAAAATGAAAACTAACGCTTCATTTTGTGTACCAGCAGCTATATTATATTGTCATTGGACAATAATATAATCCAATAGCCAAAAGGTCCTTGCAGGTATGTGTGCCCTAATTCACAATCTCATTCAAATAGAGTGACGAAGTTATCCTTATTGGAGAACCTACGTCAACATGAGTCACACCAGTCTAGTTCGAGTTGCAACTGATTGTCTACGACTACAACTACTATAGCCCAAGACGTAATACTTCAATTATTTTGCACGACTCATGCGAATATTGGGTCTCGATTCGGACATAGAGGGGCCCGTGCGTTGTAACTGCACACGTCCATACTAATATTATAATTTCGAAAATGTGACTTGTCTGTCTGTTACCTCTCTCACGATTAAGCCGCTGAACTGATTTGGTATGTGGATACTTTTGAGTCTAGTGAAAATACACAATATCGTTTTCATCGAGGAAAAAAATTCTGGACAGCTTGAATTACTAAAAAAATATAATATTATCCCTAGTTTGAAAGATCACGGAAAATCCACTGCAACTAAAGCAAATATTTCTTCCGAGTATAACAATTAATGAATCAATTCACTTGTAACTAAGAAGTGGGTTAACGTAATTGGGTACAGTTAAATGAAACAGTATTAGTCATTTTAATGTAAATGTAATGCAAAATGTACAATAATAAACGGTCAAATCGTGTTTTTTCCTGTTATTTTTTCCGAAACAATCAGTTTTAGGCCTTTGTTACATCATTTATTATTGTATATTAAGTATTAATATACCTACTGACGCTTTAGAACAGGGGTCACCAATTAGTTTCGCTCGGGGTCTGTTTTAAGACATAAAATGACCTTCGCGGGCCACACATTTTAGTAAAAAAAATATATTAGGTAAACAAAGATAATTACGGAAATTACAAAGGTATGTGTTTATTTAGATACTAATGAGATGAGATAAGAATGAATCTCTCTGAAGTTTGGAATGAAATATTGGTGCAAGCTATAGATTTTGACGTTAAATCCTGGAGATGTTGAAGTCCTAAGATGAATGAAGATCATCTTCGAACATGCTTGGTCCGCACACAATGGGTCGGCGGTCCGCCATTTGGTGACCCCTGCTTTAGAACGTTATAAGAGTAGTATTACTCGTGAGAGGTCTAAAATTATTTAAGTTAAAAAAACATTAAACAAAAGTGACCAAAACAAAGTCCGTGAGAAGTGTGAAACATTTTATGACTTATGTTGCGTTGGACTGTGATATAGTGACAGAATATCAATTTGAGAAAATACTGTTCACGATATTTTATTGAGCACTTACTAACCAGTTCACTGGCTAGACATTTTATGGGCATAGCAAAATGAATAAATTGAAGAATCTGCTGAGAATGGATGAAGCAAACGTCCCTTCTGTATTGAAGATATCGCTTCTATTTCTATCTATATCTATACTTATGATAAAACAAAGTCGCTTTTTTTCCCTCATGTCCCTTTGTTCCCTTTAATCTTTAAAACTAAGCAACGGATTTTGATGATTCCTTCAGTGTTAGATAGCCCATTTATCGAGGAAGATTATAGGCTATATTTTATCACGCTAAGACTAATAGGAGCGAAGAAATAGAGGAAAATGTGGAAAACACGGGGAAATTTATTTGAAAGGGCTAACTTGAACGCGCTAATCTCAGGAACTACTGGTCCGATTTGAAAAATTCTTTCAGTGTTAAATAGCCCATTTATTGAGGAAGGCTATAGGCTATATTTTATCACGCTAAGACTAGGAGAATGTGGAAAAAAACGGGGGAAATTATTTGAAAGGGCTTATCTCGCGAACTACTGGAGCAATTTTTATGTTATTTGGCACAGATAGGAAGTAGACCACGTGAAGGATCATAAGCTATCGATTTTAATCATTTTTTCAGTGGCTATATATTTTATACCCGTGCGACGCCGGGGCGGGTCGCTAGTTATTTAATAAATTATTTTCAAGCTGCAAGCGGCTGGATCTATTTCCATGATATGTTGGATTTGTAGGAATTAGGATCTGACATTATAAATGATGGGAAATATATTTTGTATTTGTTTCCACATCACGCAAAAATTACTCAAGCTATTTTTCACTCTTACAATACATATTTAAATTTAAGCTATTTTTATAATCGTTAAAGTTGTAAAATTAAAAAAAATGTTAAACTCCCACTAAAGTAGACAAGGGCCATTTAGTATTATATACCTATAATCTATATCCATTATCCATACTAATGTTATGAATGCTAAATTGTATCTGTATGTTAACCGCGATTTAAACCGCATTTGCGCCTTGCGGGCATCATCTAGTAAATTATACAGCTATGCGTAAGTTCTGCGTTAAGACGCTGTCTCAATTCCAAATCCAAGCAAGTGTCGCAAGTAAAAAATTTTCCTACAGCAAATCAATATGTGTAAAAGCTAAGGTTACAATGCAATTAATATTTAGGGGACAGTGGACACTGATGGGTACATTGTTTGCGCGTTGGGCAACCGCAAGGACGCCGGGTGACCTGTGTAGAAATCAATTGGCATGAACGGCTAGCTTGTTAACTTAACTATATATAGATTTTAGTCATTTCATTTTGTGGAATAGATAGTAAGATATTGACGCCCGTTGCGCCAAAGCGTACATTTTCCGGGATAAAAAATATCCTAAATATCCTTTCCCGGGACTCAAAGTATCTCTAGTGGCATAAGAGCGCGGCTCTTGACTCGGAGGTCGTGGGTTCGATTCCCGCGTTGGAAACATGTTATTTCCAAGTTTGGTTAAGACAATGCAGGCTGATCACCTGATTGTCTGACAAGATGATCCACGCGTCGGATGGGCATGTAAAAGTCGGTCCTGCGCCTGATCTCTCGCCAGTCGTGTCGGTCGTCCATCCCACTGGGTTATGACTTATGAGAGTAAAGGAATAGAGAGTGCTCTTGTGTACTGCGCACACACTTGGGCACTATAAAATTACTCCTGTGAAGCTGGCCTGGTTTCAATGAAACCGGCCACCGTCACCAAAACCGGTGTGGGAGCTATTATACCAAATTTCAGCGAAATCGGTTCTGCGGTTTGGGCGTGAAGAGGTAACAGATAGACGGACACACACACTTTTATAATATTAGTATGGATATACTTAGTGTTATTAGATTTAAGTGCAAAAGTGTATGTATGTATGTTTGTATCCAATTTGTGTTAAAAGGTGTGTAGAACATTGTGTTCCAGAGATATCACATGGAATATTTTTGTTGACAAAAATATGTACATGACATTATAATTTATATTATAGTATGTGATAAATAAAATTTCTGTTCTGCGCGACCTACATTTCAGACTAAACATTTTTTAAGTTATTCCATAGCTTTTATCGCGAGCGCGGCGACCTAATTGTCTATACTGTAACGAAAATAAACCTAACAACCCCCACTCCGACCGGCACAGCGGCGCGGCGTTGACGTGCATCATCTAACGTCGTTTAATTTAGGTCGGCAGACTTCGGCACGGTGTTTGTGTACGAGCGACTAGACGTATGCGAATTATAATTGCATAGGTAAGTTGGTAAAAAATGCTATGCAATAGCTTTACCGCGGCAGTCACCGGGTGCCATACGTATTTTTTACAATACGGTTATAAATTAATTGTCTAGCATAATATATTAATTGTCTAGAATAAAATAAAGTTAAATAATAAAGCCCTTGCGGGCATTATAAATATCCAATATGTCTGTCTGTCTGTTACCTCTTCACGCTCTAATCGCTGAACCGATTTTTCTGAAATTTGGCATGGATATACTTTGAGTCCCGAGAAAGGACATAGGATAGTTTTGATCCCGGAAAAATGTAAGTACGGTTCCCGTGCGATAAACGAATTTTGACGCAACGGAGTTGCGGGCGTCATCTAGTACGAAATAATAACGTGTAACAGAAAAGTAACTTGTTCTACATATTCTAATGTTATGAAATCACTGCATTATTGCTATGAATTATTATTTAAATCCGTTTTCAAGGAATTATGAAAGGCGTTGAGCGTTGCAACAAAAACTTAACAGATGAATTCATAAATAATCGTATTTTGTATCCATTGCAGCGTTATCATGAAAATACCTCTATAATATATACAAAAGTGTAAGAAGCTCTTGTTTAGTACCTTATCATTCTACAATTCCTACAACACTACATAGAGACAAATTATTAGAAAAATATTCTTTGACTTGGCTATTAGGTTTTACATATTATTATTAAATCGTAAATTAATAATAGTGAAATGCCTGATGCATTATATTATCAAAGTTCCTACTGGGACCTTCAAAATATAAAGTTACACGCGAGAAGACATCTGATACAGAATTCGTATAAACTGCAAATTGTACTATAAACTGTAGGGTTTTTATATTGTCAGCACGTTTAGGATAATGTGGAAAGTCGAGAATAAGATATGCTGGGTCGTGTGCGGTGCCGCAAACTATTATACAATGTCCACTGAACAAATAGCGGTGTGTTCCGCATTTCTAGTGAACATCACCTGCTTGACAGTTGCCGCCAAAACTTGGGACACCTGGCATGTTTTTTTTCTAAGACAAATGGCAATGAAAAGTTTTGCCAAATCCTTTTAATTTTGATACATTTTACGTTCAAAAGGCTTACTCATAACTTTCTGGTCAAACTTAAGATTATCACAATTTTTACGATAGTTGCTTATGAGGGCGATTAACGCAAAAAATCAAACTTCGTCCTTCTCTCTTCACACTCACGCCCGTCTTCCATATGCAAGTGAAAAAGGACGACGCGGAATCATCGCCAAGTTAGTTTTTTCTTAATAACTGGATAAATATACAACATTTTAAAAATCGGCTAGGTCAGTTTTTCAATGATAGAATTTCATACAATGTGTTAAAATATTAACTTAGTGTAATGCACGGCTATTGCAATATAATATGAAAAATTCGTGAAAATTAGATGCATCTTTGTGGTTTTTTTTTTTCTATCGAGAAAATTTTAAGATATCGTGTTTCCGCTAGGTCGGATCCTCGGAAATGTAACGTAGTACCTATGTTTAAAAAATAAAACAATTCGGGACTTATTTTTAAGTATAAAAATGAATTATAAAATCGACAATTTTGGGTTAGTCGCCCCCCTTTACTTGATAAAGGAAAGACTTAAAGATCAGCCAAATATGTTTTGGCTAGCTGTGACAATGAGCAGTGGAGTGGTATCGTATGTTTAGCCAAACGAAAAAATAGACTTTGATGTTGATTTTCTGTAAAAATTATCTGATAAAGATCTTTAACTGAGTTTAGCATGTTTAGCGTCATCGCTTACTTACTTCGACAAATTAATAATGGTACTCAAAATAATTGTTTTAATTGCTTCATTATCTTTATTTCTTTTTCTTTTTTCAACAGCGTCTTAACGTTGTATATTATGTCAACAAGGAGATACGAAGAAACGAAGCCATTAAAATTTTAACAAATTTCACAACTTTCACTATTAGTAACGAGCACGATGGGTGTTTCTTTATTTTCGTAATGATCGTGCAATTAACGGCCGTAAAATAATAATATTTGGACTATCAATGACTATAATTATAGGTAGATTAGCATGTTTCGTAGATTATCCCTTAAGTAGATTAGTAGTCTATCCATTTTAAGAGCCTATGCTGTCCCACTGCTAGGCAAAGTCTTCCAATCCTCTCGATCCAACGCATCCATTACATTAAGAGAAATATGGGTGTATTTTGATGACGATTTATATTACAACACATTCTTAATTTGGTTATCCTACATCAAAGATTATTTTCATAACATGAGGATTGCTGATGGTACTTAGAAGTTATAAGTAAATAACCTTTTGACTTTTAAGCCTTTGCTCCTAGCCTTTTTAGATTTTTTCAAATAAAAAGTCTAGAAGCAAATGGCACAAAAAAGTTAGGAGCAGAGAGTTTCCTGTTAGGAATACTAAAGATAAACACGGTTTAGACTCTAGAGTTCTAGACCGTCTAGTCATCGTTCCGAAAACTTTAAAACTCGCTGGTGTTGGAATGCTAAAAACAGATTTTACTTTCTCTGCAAACATTACTTTTTAGTGAAAGTCGCGGTCAAGTTCATCGTTATTTTGGTCGTTCACAATAAAATGTATTATACCGAGATTATTATAACACAGATTTCTCGTCTGACGATTTTTTAATCGTAAATTACTTACCTGATAATTATAGAAAACCCCGCGTTTTCCTCATGATTGTTACGAGTAATCCCGTTTAAAACGTACGCTAACGGGGAGCTCAATGAAATATTAATGCGATAAATAATTGTTGTTTAGAAAGTTTGGTGTGACTCGTCAAGATTTTACATTGCATGCTCGCACGAAGCGCGAGAAAGCACATCGCGGTACGGCTGGCAACAGCAAGACATCCTGCTATCGCCTCTCGATAAAAAATTATTGTTCTATTAACTTTAATCGATTCAATAAATAATGTCGAGTAACGCTCCTAGGCCCAATCGCTTTCCCCTTTTGCCTATGCGTTTTAGACGAAAAAAAAACAACATTCGAAATATGAATACGTTCTTAAATTAAATTCGTTTTTCAGAATAACAAACTACACATATAATCGTTGCGACCGTCGTCTTTTCTTTCCGTTCGATAGTGAAAACGAGCATCCGTATGCGACGAAAGTTATTAACCAGGCCAAAGAAACCTTTACCGTACGCCGACCTACTGTCCATAATGCAAATTTTATTTTACTCTAACATTTTTCTTTAACGTCTTCATAATATAATAATATAAGTGTTTCATAATTTTGCGAAATAATACGTAAATCGATACGCCTGTCTAATTATAATAGCATTTGATCAGCTGACTTAGGAGGTTAATGTCATGCTGTTATGTAAAAATGGAATTAAAAATTATGTCTGTCAAATTAGGTCACTATTATAAATTAAAATTGTAAATATAAAAAACATTTTTTACAATTTTAAATATAATAAAAATGTTTGTTTACATTGAAAAATTGTAAAGTAAAATAATTATCTAACCTGACATGTCTTTCCAAATATCCGCAAGGGAGCTGGTCCGGGAGGTTTAAGTTTCACAAATACAGTTTGGTTTCGAACTTTTTGTCCGAATTGACACATTAACTTATCTTGAACACGAACACAGAGCCTACTCGGACTTAAACACGCCATAGCTACAACTGCAACGAATCTCTTGAGGACATGAACTACAAAATACACCACAAGCGCTCAACCTTTCGCTCCCCTCTTTTACCAGCTGATTGTCAAACTGCTGTCAGAAAGTCCAATCAGAAATGTCAAAGTGACAGCGTTATTTCTTTTAGTACGCAAAGACCTTACCTTTATGTCTAAGGGTCTGAACACACTAGGCTGAATTACGCCGGCGTAATTTACGTGGCCGAAATTACGTTTAGGCTTTAGCCACTTGCGTCTGATGCGACACACTATAAAATACGCGAAGAGCCAAAATTTCGCAGCGTGATATCCGTTGCGGAACGCGCGCGTAAGTATATATTTAAAATTCTCAGATGTAATGTGTGCGTTAACACTCAGAAGTTAAGGTTGGATTTGCTATGTTTGGTTTTGATAATTCCGTCGCGTATAGTGTGTTGCTATACGAAACATTACCGCCGAATCGCTGCCGAACTTTACGCTCGAGTCGGCTCGACGGAAATTCGGCTCGCGACGGAATTTTAGCATAGTGTGTCGTCTGTCGCGTTCCGTCCGTATTTTGTATGCGTCAAAAAATATCCTTGATCATTGGATATTTTTTTATATTTTCATGTTTAACACACAGAATAAGCCGCTATAAGAAGAAAAAAGGATTAAAATGTTTTATTCCAATGAGGGATTTTCTTAACTTTTTAATTTGATTGTCAAATAGTTTCCATTTTAGTAACTAGATGGCATATGGGTAGACAACTATCGGTAATACCAGGGAACACCATCAATAATTGCTACAAAACTGGGCAAAAGAATGTAAAACTTGATACATTTCAATTTGAAAAAAACGCCATAATATTCCAATGACTAGGATAACGAAGTTATTACAACGATGTTTTAGTTAAAAATCACGGAAGAAATAGACCTATTTGCCGATATTCACACCAAATGTCACAGGAATTATACATTTTGGTTTTGACAACATCTTACCTGCACTTGTGCAAGATAACAGGTATTTCATGGCTAATATTTTACCAATAATGAACATCAAAGACCCAAATAACACAATTTGGGAAAAAATTATAAAAACCATACCAACAATAAAAAGTAGAAGAAGTTTGAAAGTGAAATGCCCATGACATGCCCGCCAAAACTCTTTTAGTTGTCAGTTTTCAGTTTGACAATTTGCGTGTTCCTAAACTGTTACCAGTATACTGGCCTAATCGCTTAGGCCAATGATCGCTTAGGTTTAAGATATTTTGATTTATGCCACACTTGATAGTACACTGATATTTTTTAGAAACTCAACCAATATTTAACCGTGATGCCAACCTGCAGATAATTTCAGATCGGTGGGGAACCAATAGAAAATCTAGAAGTGTCTATTGTCGCGCCGTCTGGTGGAGATTAAAAATAAGAAAACCTCTCATTACCCCGGTATTGCTAGAGTCAATTCATTTTCTCACTTTTTGCCATCAGATTCTGGTAGACGTAAAGGGCCCATTCACTATCCTGCATTGCAGTCCTGCTGCAGTCCGCCGTGCAGGCCTGCAACACCATTCACTATCCTGCGTGCAGTCCGCGGCTTATGCAGGATAGTGAATGGTGTTGCAGGCAGGGCTTCATAACGTTATCGAATAACAGAAAAAATATCGTTACGTACCGTTATTTTCATAATGGTAGCCAGATAACGTTATTTTTTTAACGATATCTAGTAAAATAACGTTATATTTACCGTTATTTTTATAACGTTATTTTTTCGTTATGGCATAACAAAAAATAACGTTATAATAATAACGGTAAATATAACGTTATTTTCTGGTATCAGGTATGCGATCGTGCACGGTGCACCAAATCTCACTCATATTTAAAATGTAATAAGCGTTCTCTGTGAAAATACAAAGAAAAAAATACACCTTAAAAGCGTGATTACGTTTAGAAAATTTTCCCGCCTGTCATGACTTTCTTGACGGACTATAACGGTATCAAATAACATATATTTACCGTTATAAATCCTATATAACGTTATAACATTTACCGTTATTAAATACATTTATAACGTTATTTCTAGTATCGGTTAAATTTCCATAACGTTATCTATGCCCTTGAAGCAATAACGTTATGAAAAAATAACGTTATTTGAAGCCCTGGTTGCAGGCCTGCACGGCGGACTCCAGCAGGACTGCAGTGCAGGATAGTGAATGGGCCGTTTTAGAGGTAAATCAACGCCTAACATTAAACATACTCACACCAGGGCTTCAAAAAACGTTATTTTTTCATAACGTTACTGCTTCAAGGGCATAGATAACGTTATGAAAATTTACCCGATATCAAAAATAACGTTAAAAATTGATATTAATAACGGTTAATGTTATAACGTTATATAGGATTTATAACGGTAAATATATGTTCTTTGATAACGTTATAGTCCGTCAAGAAAGTCATGACAGGCGGAAAAAATTTCTAAACGTAATCACGCTTATAAGGTGTATTTTTTCTTTGTATTTTCACACAAATCTCGCAAAAAAGTGGGCTGCGAGTGAGATTTAGTGCACCGTGCACGATTACATACCTGATACCAGAAAATAACGTTATATTTACCGTTATTATTATAACGATATATTTTTTTCGTTTATACATATCGAAAAAATATCGTTATAATAATAACGGTAAATATAACGTTATTTTACTAAATATCGTTATAAAAATAACGTTATCTGGCTACCATTATGAAAATAACGGTACGTAACGATATTTTTTCTGTTATTCGATAACGTTATGAAGCCCTGACTCACACAGAGATAAGCTGCTAGCATCTACACTTTTATTTTTTTCTGCTACCTGACATAAACTGACATTTGACATTTAGTCGAATGTCAAAAATCGCTTTTACATGCAATAGGCTTTTGGAATAAAATATTGTTTTTATTAAATTCACTAATTGCTCAGTTAAAAGTTAAAATTCTAAATTTTTTAAAGTATAATAATGATTTCACGCGTCACACATAATGTTTTGAATGTGGCCCGTGCAATGGAAAAAAACTTCTTTCAAATGCTTGGTTATCCACCTCGAGGTAGTATTTTGTGGCATAACCCCTCAATTTCTATCCGGAAACCGGGTTCCGGGCCATTTGTACTGCGACATAAGCTGTAAAAGCTAAAACTTGTGAATAACGAAATACACTGTTACAGAACTAGCCATGGCGTATGTGCACGAAAAGCCAGCCACGAAGCCTCAGAAGAAATTTACGATAAAAGATTTAATTGGCGACGGTTTGCTGCTAGCTGTACCAAAATTTAGAAGAACTATAGAAAGAAGATGGAAAAGAAAGTATGGTTCCCCAGAATATGTTTGGAAAATGTTAGTTCCAAAAAATAATATCAAAGTTTGCAGTGACTGTGGCCACTATCATGAAAGTGGACGCTTGTGCGGTAAGATTTTGTTTCATACATAAGATTCATTATGGTCAACTTGGGGAAGACCGGCATACTTTATTAATTGAAGTTGGCTTTGAGCTACCCCTGAGCGTTAAAGCCTCATTTAGTTTTTGTTGAGTAAAAAAAATTATTGGGGTAAGTTCGGCATGTGTTTGGGTTCAGGGCTGTCAATATTTTGCAGGTGATACTAACCAAACTAAAGCAATATTAACGAATTGAGCACCAATAATAAGTAAAAGGGTCACTAATTACTTACGTAATCCAAGAAACTCCAAATCCTTCGTATTGCCACTGTTTCTAATTTTTTTGGCAGAGACTTACACTCCGAATACATACAAAATGGGAAAAAATTTGCCGATCATTTTTCTGTAACAGGTAGCAACATGATGTCTGTTTCTTAGATCAAACTAACTCTGCAATACTGTTTTACCCACTGAGCCATAATATGAAACTAGTCATTTAAATATGGAAGTTATTGCCACTAGATGGACTTACCTCCCACCCTCCCTGGTGGTGGTCATAAGATCAACTTGGGAAAGTCCGTCGACTTTCCCAAGTTGATTTTATGACCACCACCAACCAGTCTGTTGTGGTAGTAAGCTATGGTACTTTTCAAGGGTGATATTTTACTAAAACACATTAATATGTTATCATAAAATCAAGAATAAAACTTTGCAATTAACCCATCAAGCCCCATATGGACACCGGTGACCGCAATAACAATAGAATAACAATAGATTTTCAAGAATCCGCGATCGAAGGATTAAATACCTTGATTGTGGGAATCACAGACACAATAGATATTCAATTGTTGAGGCACCCGGATACAGTTTGGGAGTTGATAGGTTAAAGCATGGGTTAAAGACTGTGTTGAATGACATTCTGGGGATAACATTTCAAAACAGTACCTTTTTTTTTAATGTTACCTAAACTGCAGTTATAGGACTTCCTTTAATCCCATTTTCTTTAATAACCACCGTTTATATTTTAGGCCATTGCTATAAAAAGGTGGAAGCAGAGACCAAAGAAATCCAAGCTAAAATACAAGAACAGCAGGGCAATAAGCCAATTGAAAATGATGTGATTGTACTGTACGAAGGAGACAACCTTCCGGAAAAAGTAAGTTAAGCTGTTATTAATTATTATTATTTGGTGTACTATAAAAAAATATTTTCTGTTTCTCTTTCATTTACAGTTAATGGAAAACATTAGAAAATTAAAGTACAAGATAATTAAACAGAGACAGAATTAAGATTTTAAAATGAATATAACATATTTTATTATTTTAATTTTACAGCCACAAGAATTCTGGAAAGGCAAAAGAATAATTGAAATGAAGAAGGAAAGACCAAAGTGGTTTAGCAAGAATCTTCTGGAAAAAACCACACAACAGCCTTCCTCATCCACAGATGTAAAACCAACAGACTTAGCTTAAAAATAAGAACAAAATAATTATAATTTAGATGTAAATAAACAGTATAGTAATAGAATTGTCTTTTATTATTTAAAAATATCAACAAAATAAGTTACTATGAAGAGTACCGTAATTTGTGGTGAATAGGGACAAAACTCAACTTTATAACGAGTTTGTGAATAATTTTGAAAGACAGTAGTACCGAAAAATGATTTCATTATTTGAGTCTTGTCAATACCTTTATTATTAAATATAAAATAATGGAATAAACATTGGAAATTATTCACGAAACACTAAAATATATGCAATCCCTATTCACCCACAATTTGGGGTCATTAGGGATGCGATAAAGGTCAATAGGGAAATATCCTAGGGCTGTCCCCTACGAATAATAAACGTTATTTATTATTCGTAGGCTTACTACTGTTTAGTCTATATTACACAAATCTACCCCTTCTAGGGAGTGTTGTAGTTCTACAAAATGATCGTCTATTATTTGCGGAGACACTGCTGCCCTATTTCTTTTGATATTTTGACTAAGGCGCTCAGAAACATCGTAGCTATGCCTCTTTAAAAACCCCTCAATGTAGGCCACGCCAGGTAAATTATTTTTAAATTTCTTTACTTCTATTCCCATTCGTGTCGAGAGGATAACCCCATTCAGAACATACGTTAATATATTTTACAATATATTGTTCCACCTCATGACATATTGCAGTTTGCCCGCCGTGATTTTACATTCGACGTGTCACATGTCTGTGCAAAACGGACTTGCTTATATTAAATTCCTTAGAAACGTCAACAATGGATTTGTAACCATTTTTATAGGCTGATATATGCCTGATATAGGCCTGATTCAATATTAGGGGATCATATTTCTTATAGAGTTTAAGAGATTTAGATTTGTACACGCGAGGCATATCTGAAACAAGAAAAATATATTAGGTGCACAAAATATATAATACCTAATGATTACATCACGTAATATTATTTATTATTATTATATTATTGATTATATCACGATTACATATCGTTACCTATTTGATAAATATTGTAACTATTTACATCATTTGGAAAAACCCAAAATTATTATACTAAATATTATACACACCATATCAATAATTATGATATAAAATATTATATGTATGTATTTAAACAATATTTTTATATAATAATTATTAATATGGTGTATATAATAAATTACATATGGCATTAAGTCCGTCAATTGTACTTTAATTTTTGCAATAAAGAATGAATAAATAAATATGAAAATAAGTCAGAAAAACATTTTAAATGATTAGTGCCAACCCTACAGAGCCGTTCCTATTCACCTCTACGGCGTCCCTATTCATCTATACGTCGTCCCTATTCTACTCGTTTTCATTCCCATTGACCCCTCTTTCATTGCTATTCACCCCAAAAACAATGAAAAATTTGTGAGTTTGGAATTCGCTAAATATCATTGCAAGAAATATATTAAATTACTTACCTTTAGTGTGTATCACAGCCCAAACACTTAACTAATACATTTGCGACAAAATAACACTCATACACTGAAGACTTTCAATAACAGAGCAAAGTTATTCTTCCTGTGCAAACTGGCGTTTCGAGGAGTTATTTTGAAAAGTGTTTTTTGACAACTTGTGGCTAATTTCACACATGTTTAGTGTTGCCATCAAAACTGCAAAGAATTCTACTGTTACCTTAAAAAAAACATTTAAAAAAGCAATGAAATGGCAACAAATTTTTTATGTTGAAAACGGTTCTTGGTTTTATCCCTATTCGTCCTTGGATCCCTATTCACCACAAATTACGGTACATTATGCCTAAGAATAATAAGTACATCAATGACAAATACATTACATTCATTATTAATTCAGTGAAGATTACAAAAAAATTACAGTGCATTTTTATACAACTATGAGTAATAGTGATTACTGTCCCACCAACCTCTATTATCGAGAAATTAAAAGAGGAACCGGCCTGAAAAATTGGAATTCAAAAGGAATGCATAATACATTATCACAATCATTGGAATAGTCCAAATCATAATGATGTAAATTTTATTATGAAATTTGATTAATAATTTATTACATTACTAAAATGTTGTATTATTAAAAATATTATAAAATGTTTACAAAAACGTAAAATTTTATTATGTTTCACAATTTAGTTGAGGCCCTTTTGTTTACAACTTCTTTCCAACTTAGGCAAGCGTTCATATTGCATTGCTAAAATTTTAACTTAAATTATCTTCTAAAGAATTAGGCAGTTTATCAAAGTTGTCTATGGAGTCTAAGACGGTGTCGCCAACAAAATGGCTCTCAACATGCGTTTGGAAGTCCGCAAATGCTGTGTCTTTGAGAAACAGCTCCCCACACATCGGGCAAATTTTATCACATACACTGCCATTTTGGGGATTGTTATTCTCGGAAATTTCTTTTTCATCTTCTATAGAATTTTGGGTGTTATAAGGATTTGTTTGGGTGGCTTCTCTTTGATCCCACATAAGACTATCGCTGGTTTCAGTTTCTTTATCTTCGTATGATACCTGTTGCTTGTTTTTTTCACATGATGGACATTTGTAAGAATCTGAAATTGAAATTTTATCTGATTTGAATAATTAATATCAATATTATATTAATAATATTATTATGAACACACAATTTTAGTATTTATTTCACACTATTCATGAGAAAACATTTTCAATTTTACTACTTGTGGAAAAATACTATTTAATCCTTTGATCCCATGATAAAAAAAAAACGAGACACAATAGCCTTTCTATTGTTATTGCAGTCGCATGCGATCGCTTGTGGCTCGAAAGATTAAATATTAATAACCATAATTTGTATTACTTTAAATGACATATTTGTGGAAGAACTAATAAATTTACCATTTTCCAGTCTGGATAGTACAATTTTCAAGGTTTTTTCCTGTTCATCCAATTCTTTTTTGAGCCCTAATAACTTTTCAGTTTGAATACGCATTTCTTTCAAGGAGTCAGTTGCGGGATCTTCCATATATGCAAAGCCAATTGAGTCAACATTCAACAAATCTCCGTCGGCCTCCTGTAACTGTGCCATTTGTTCATACTGTTCTATAAGCTGCGACTTCTCTAATATGTAGCTGTTGATTAATTTTAATGATATTTCTTCTAAACTTGAATCTGAGTATTTCTCTTGAAACTTAGAGTTGGACTTGGGAGTGCTATGTATGTAAGTGTTTGTTCGGACCAAAGGCTTTATTTCCTTACTGTTCTTATCGCTTCTTTTTATACTTGACAATTTGCTCCACAAGTTTTTGTTTTCACAGGACACCATGAAGACATGGTGCAATAGCTGGGATTTTTGTCTGCTTAGATCAGCAATTTTTTGGAGTAAATTGAACTTTTCATCCTCCGATAGAGGAACGTATGGAGATTTCTCAGTAGACTTTGTCATATCCAGTTTTAGTCGCATGTTATCTGACTCTAGCGTATTTATCCTTCGTTGCAATAATAAACAACGATCTCGCATTGCATGTAGAGCCAGTTCGTGTACACTAACATTGTTGAATTCGGGTTTAACAGTCATATCGTAAGTAGTATCGTTGTTAAAACTTACAATAGACGAGGACTCCATTACCTCACAGAATATTATTAAATTGAAAATTAATTCAATTTACAATAGAACCAAAATACAACAAAAACTTAATCTCAAATCTCAATGACAAAAACCTTATCTTTTTTTTTTTAAAGAGGGTCCAGGTGGACGAAATTCCCGAACAAAAAAAAATTTGGGTTCCAAATTTAAACGTAGCAACTGTACCCAATCAGATAATCTGTGCAAGGTCGACTGTGATTGGCTGATAAAAAAGACCATAGAGAATATAAACTACATGAGAAAAAAGACGAAGAAGGAGTTTAAAATTCAAAGTTCGATTTTCATTTTGTGAAAATTATTTTGTAGCAACTCATACAAAAATTGTAAATTAAGTGGATTAATTAATGAAAAACGAAAGGTAAGCCATTGTAAAATGTAAATGTAACCGTAAATTGATAAATTGAAGCAAAACATAACTATGTCATACCATGTTCTAATACAAAGTATGTCGCAGTATTATTTGCATATTTGTACAATAATTTACAACATAAACTATATTAATATGAAAAAGATAGATTATTATTTCATAGAAAATATTATAATGTATATCAGTATGCAGTTAATTTGGAAAATGTTAAAATGTATATATTGTTTTATTGTAATAATACATAAGGTTGATAAGTATACTTAATAGTTTATGTAAACTGTATGGAAATGTAGTAAATGAAAAATGTTTCATTAATTTCAGATTTTTAGGTCCCTATACTAGTTTGCAAGTCTGCAAGCAATAGCTGGAGAAGGAAGGTATGGGATTATGAGTGGTACGGCCACCAAGAAAAATCCTCTGATCAAGACGTGAGGTGGTATGCAGCTGGCCTGAGCCCACGCGATAGATTTCAGCTGTCGTATACAGGGTGTAACAAAACAAAGTAATGATACTTAAGTGTGTTACATGTATAAAGGTGCGCGTCTACTGGATCGGGATCGGAGCATACTGCGTAGGTATGCAGCGGACGGATTTGTTGCTTTGTATGTATGGTACTGACTACTGTGAACTGCACTAGAAGTACTGGAACGTCATTCTGCGCCTAACAAAATATATATGACGACACGACGCGCAGTCCGCACCGTACGCCCCGATTCTGACTTGGTGGACGCGCAGCTTTAATCCCCTCCCTATATAGAGTTTAATGTGTAAGCCAATCAAGTAGTTAGTAGAGTAGCATAGACAGCTATTCTATTATATTTATAGATAAAATACATAAAACTGTACTGTAATATTATAATATTGAGTAATAGAAATCAACAAAAGCTTGTGGATTAATCTTCTGTTTTATTCAATTTTAAAATTCTGTTTTATTGTTTAATTTACCTTATTAGCCTATTTATTTAGCTGTGTACAATAATTTTTATTGAAATAAAACATTTATTTGAGCTTATTTATTTTTTATTTTATTTTTTTTAATTTTTGGTATGTTTAGAGTGAAAGGTTTTGCACTTAAAAATTTTAACTTCAGTTTCAAATAAAAAAAATAACGGATGTTTATTTTTTTTCTTCTAAGTCCGACCTCTTGTTACGTAGTATACAGTTTACATCCTCTTTGGAGGGTCGGCAATCCTGAGCGCTTATTCCATTTGAGTTGATATTTTTAGAATCACATTCACAATCAATATGTATCCGTGATGCCAACCTGCAGATAATTTCAGACCGGTGGAGAACCAATAGAAAATCTAGAAGTGTCTATCGTCGCGCCGTCTGGTGGAGATTAAAAATAAGAAAATCTCTCATTTGACGTCTCGAAGTGCTGTCAGCTGTGCCGTGTCACTTGTGCGTCAAGTGTCAACCGTCAACCGTGTGTCAAACTGTCAACCAGACACCAGTGTCAACAGGATGTCAACTGTCAGGCGAACATGTGATAATTTTGATAAGAAAAATTCAAAATATTAATTTTCCTTTAAAAAAGTACTCTGTGATATTAATTATGTATGCAAAATTTTAACTCTACAATTTGCATTCAAGGAATATATGATAAAACACACAAAACTGGTTGCTATAAGATTTTTGTATATTATGCAGCTAGCATTTAACAAGATACTTCCTCGAATTCGAATCTACAATCAAGAATAGTTTAAAATGGCTCGCTCTATTATTTTGCTTAATTTTGTTGCGTTTTTTGTGAGTATATCTCTTTTAATTAAAATTACAGTCAGAGTCACATTATATTTTATGTTCTATAACGTGCCAATCCCATACCATGATACATAACTTTAAAATAAACTTAAACTTACTAAGTAGGTATAATATTATAAAGTTGTTTGTTACTTAGCAATTACATTATTTTAACATTAGATACTTTGTCGCGATGAAGCTTAGTCAATTAAGTATTTAAAATATGTTTAAAATCTAGAAGTTTTAAAAGTCACCTTTTTAATTTTATATTAAAATATAATGTGTGCAAAATCTATCATAAAATGTACCTAATATTATGACCATACTCTTAACATGTTTTAAATTTATTCAAGGACTTATTGGCGGTTGGTATTATAGTACCTCTAATTCCAAGCTACGCAAGACAACTAGGAGCTAATCATATTTCTATAGGTTTACTGGGATCAATCTATGCAGGATTTCAACTTATTTCTGGGCCAGTTATTGTAAGTTTTAAAATAAGCAACATAATTTTTTAATGTTTTAATCCATCAATCATGGATTTTTGGAAATCTATTGTTATTCTATTGTGCCTCACTCACTGCCTCACTGGTGAGCTTATGGGGCCCTATGGGTTAAAATGTATTTTACATAATGTTATATGTTACTGCTAACATGTTACATTTATTTTCTGTTATCACGCTTGTATGCTGTTTGTTTAGCAACAATAACCAATAATAAATTTTCACTTTTCAGGGCAGCCTAAGCGATTTGAAAGGTCGAAAAACTGTTCTAATATTAACCCTGATTGTGTGTGCTCTAACATATTTTGCTTTGGGATTTTCAAAATCAGTTATAATTCTTCTTCTATTGAGAGCAGTCTTAGGTAATTAACATTTTATCATTCCATGATAAGTTTTTTCCATATATACTTTATATTTTGTTTTAAGTATGAAGTAAAGATATAAAATGAAAAAAAAAATGTTTTTTATGTAATATGTAAATTGTAATTAATAATATCTTTTACATTTTATATAGGTTTCCTGTGTATTTATTAAAATTATTAAATTTAATCCTTTGATTGCCAATTCTTGGAAATCTATTGTTATTGCAGTCATATGGGCCTTATGGGGCTTGATGGGTTAATTGTCACTAGCTATATTATGACCGAGCTTGGCTCGGTATCGGGTATTCAAAAAATTAAAAAACACACATAAAATGACATTTTATGAAAATGATTCCTAGCTAGATCAATTTATCGCCCCGAAACCCCCAAAATTTCATGAAAATCATTGGAGCAGATTCCGAGATTCCATTTATATATATATATATATATATATATATATATATATATATATATATATATATATATATATATATATTTATTTATTTATTTATTTATTTATATATACAAGAATTGCTCGTTTAAAGTTATTTAAAGATAAATTTCATGTGTTAGTGTGTAATTATAATATTTTTGTTCAAAGATTAGGAATAAGTACACAAACCAGATAAACAAGGTTTAAATGGATGATGTGATTTTAAGATAGTTGATGTTACATAATATATTATTGTTGATAAGATTTGGATACAATTCATGATGTTACATGTTTCATGATGATGCAATAATTTAAATTTTAGGTGTCTTCAAGCACACACAACTCTTGACGAAGGCACTGGTGCCTGATTACGAGAGTGATGAAAAGAAACAATCTGTTATTTATGGCAAGATGGCTGCTATCTCTGGTGTGGGAATCACCCTGGGCCCGGTAATAGGTGGTCATATTGTAGAGGATTTCCCTACACATGGATTTACAATTATCGCTATGATAGTATGCTCATGTTTCCTAATAAACACAGGTAAAACTCTTACTTTTTGCACTATAATATTTATATTTTGCATTAGTAAAATTATAGGTCTACCAGAATCTGATGGCAAAAAGTTGGAAATAACAGTTTATTTTCTCACCTTTTGCCGTCAAATTCTGATATATCAGATTCAAATAGAGCCAATGCTCTAGTAATACCGGAGTAATTGGAATAAAATATTTTGATCCTTTTTTTTTCCTTATGACGGCTGATTCTGTGTGTGAAACATGCAAATAATATATAAATTTATCCAATGATCAAGGATATTTTTGAAAATCTGCTGTCAAAATTTGCCATCAGATTCTGGTAGACTAGTAGTAAGTAGTAGTCTAGATGTAATTAGTATTTTATAATTTTTAACTGTCCCATAAGTTATGTTTGTCTGTGCATATAATGTGTCAGTTTTTTTAAACATATTTTCCAGGTCTGATGTATCTTTTGCCTAAAACAGAGAATTCATCCAAGAAGACTAAAGAAAACAAAGGAAATCTTGTGGAACTAGTAGTTGGAAGCAGCAAACAAATAGTTGTTGAGTTATCCAAAGTACAATGGCACAAATATTGGAAAATATTCTTATTTCAAGCTCTAAATAGTTTTGCAATGGGTGTTTATTACTCCAACTATGCAATATATTTGAAAACACAGTTTCTACTGACTCCAAAACACGTTGGCTATGTTGTGTCAGTCCAGGGAGTTATCGGAGCTGTGTCTAGTTTTCTAATGGGTTATATTAACAGTTTTTACAAACACGATGGGGATTATAGCATAAGAAACTACCATGTCTTCCTAGCATTGAGTGTATCACTATTGGGTATAGCATTATCAAACTATGTTTTTCTATACATGGTATTTCTGGCTCCGCTAGCCATAGGTAATGCTGTGGGTAGGTTGGTAACATTAGAAATGTTGTTGAAGAAGAGTCACGGAGATCATAGAGGAACACTCATAGGAGCTTCAAACAGCGTTAGGTCTCTAACAGGTGTACTGTCTCCTATAGTTTCAGGTTCCATAGGTCAATTTTTTGGGGTTGAATTTGTTATTTATGCCTCATTATTTGCAACATTAGTTGGACTTGTTACGAGTTATTTGTATACTGCAAAAGAAGTTACCAAGGAGAAACAAAAGTAGTAAAGATAATAATTGTACAAAATAATATATTTTTACACTTGTTAATTTTTGTTTGTTTTTCTTACAATCATTCCGTGCCTCAATAAAACAACTATACTTAGTGATTTATCAACTATTTTAATATTATAAATGACACAATATTTACACACGAGCTACTTATTTATATAACATTATTAACATCAACTTAACCTAAACCATCCTAAACTGCCAAAAATATATCTGTTTAATCAGCTTCTAAGGATTGAAGTTGTTTCTTTCTCATATCTTGAATCAACTTGTTGATATCCTCACGATTTTGTTTATTTTCCGGAGGGAATATTTCCCTTTTTTTGTTTGTTACCCATTCTTCAAAGTATTTAGGTTGGTTGAAAACGAAAAATAGTCCCACTGGGAATATTGTATACATGGCCATCCTGGCAACCTCTAGTTTCCAATTACCCATTTTAAATGGTAATATAAATTTGTGCCTGATTTTATCCTCAAATTTCCACAATTTACATGGAAATAAATCGAAATTATTTTCGAATAAGTTTGATTTATGACAGTGACGTTGACAAATGACATTAATTTTTTAACTTTTATAAAAGTAGTAAAGCGTTAGCAACGCAGCTAAATAAACGACTGGGAATGTCAAATAAAGATGCGGGAAAACCATAAGCTTATAATATATATAACTGTCGTACGTTTATGGGGAAAACAAACACAAATCGTCATTTACTCCATTGAAATGTTACATTTGCTTTGCATTTATTAGAGGACGCAATTTTATTTTTGAAATATGTTATAGTTTGTTCGTTTTAAGATGATATGCGTGACACATTATAATTGACAGTAGTAGGGAAGTTACCTAAAAAAATTAATCGAATAATTTAAAAATATCGAATCACCTCGTAAAGGAATTGCAATCGAAATTATCGATTTCGTACTGATGTTTCAGAGTGAAGCCGGCGATTTAAGATGGCCGTCCTTTTTTATCGATTTGATTTCGATTCAACTGTGTCAATCTTTATTGACATAAGTTCCGTTTCATGCATCTGACATTTTTCAAATATTTTCGTAACAATAATTTTATACTTCTATTTCAGAGTTAATATTTATAATTTTATATCAATAAGTTAGCATTTAGCAACTTTTCATTTTTATTCATTTACAATTGCAGGAAACATTTATTTTTGTAGATAGAATATAATTTATTACATTCTGTTTTTTTTTTTGTTTTCTTGTAAAAAAAATCCGTAGCAAGGAATATGAGAACTGTCACCCATATCATCTTAGAACGAACAAACTATAGGTGGGTCAATAGAAGCTGAACCTCAAGTTTGTGGGGTCGCCACTCTTGTCCCCCGGCAGCCATCTTGAAATAAGGGGTGACAACACTATTTTCGTGATATCTCGGAAACTATACGTCTTACAAAAAATTTGTAAGAACATAATTTGTTGCAAATTATTTTGTCTACAAATATGCATCTATAACTTTTTACCCTAAATTAAAAATTTAAAAAGTAATAAGCAAAAAAGTGAGAAATTTTTTGAAAAGGTTTATTATCACTTTTTAACTTTGTTTAACACATTTTACAAAAAAAAAACCTTAGACCAACCTTGTAGATAATCTTTTGACAAAAAGATCCCCCGATCCCATGAAATTAATTTTCTGCAGATACAAAGGAAACTGTGGAACCATGTGTGGCTGCAGAAAAGCAGGCCTGAAATGCTTTATAGTATATTAGGCATGTGCAGACTAGTGAGTTGGCATACTATAATATAGTTTGCATATGTTTATGTAGTGTAGTAGGCATACTGTAGACTGTGGCTGCAGAAAAGCAGGCCTGAAAAGCGTTACAGAATAGTAGGCATACTGTAGAGCATTTTGGGTCTGCTTTTCTGCAGCCACACATGCTTTCACAGTTTCCTTTGCATCTGCAGAAAATTAACTTAATGAGATCGGGGGGATTGAGGGATCTTTTTCTCAATAGACCATTAACGAGGTTGTTCTAATGTATTTTTTTTTGTAAAATGAATTAAACAAAGTTAAAGAGCGATAATAAACCTTTAAAAAATATATTTATTTATTTATTTAATAATTTATGTACACTTATTTTTTTTTATTTTTTTTTATTTATTTAACTCTTTATTGTACACAAGAAACACAATATAAAGATACAATTAACACGGAAAGACGACACAAAGGGACTGCTTATTTCTAAAGAAATCTCTTACAGCAGCCCTACGAAGAGATACAGTGTAAAAGACAGCAGATAGGACGTGCACAATCAATAGTTGTTAACTAATTAAACTATATTAACTATATTATACAACAATACCGAAACTAATAATAATTTATACTATGACTTATAATATAAAACATATTATATATAAAATCAATAAATAATAATATGAATATAATAAATAAATACTATACGTATACATAATAATACAAATTACGGTGATTGAGATTTAAGATAATGCTCTTTCAATCGTCTTTTAAACACGAGCGATAGTTGGACTGTCACGAACAGTGTGCGGAAGCGAGTTCCATAATCTGACTGCGTGCACGGTAAAGGAATAGGAGTAGAAATTGGTACGATGGGATGGGAGGGAAAGGTTTTTCTCTGTTAACTTATCTAGTTAACAGAGAAAAACCTTAAAATAAGAGATACATTTTAGTACAAAGGTACTACTTATTCTAATTGGAATCTCTTCCAGTAGACCTATTACAGGAAAAATTAAAAAAGAGGTAACAATAAGTAGTGCACACGACAATTTAACAATAACGTAATTACATAATAACAAGTATAACATAAAATAAAATATAATATAAACGTAATGCTTAATAATATTATACAATACATAGGTACTTATATTATAAAATATATATAAAATAATAATAGTATACATACGTATATAATTAATAATACAATATAATATTAGGGTTTATTGAAATAGGTAACGTGGTCAGGATAGGCGTAAATAGTGCTCGTGTAGTCTTCTTTTAAAAAGTGCAAGTGTTCTACAATCACGTATAGGACTTGGCAAGGAGTTCCAGAGTTTAGCAGCATAAACAGTGAAGGAATATGCAAAGAAGTCAGTACGATGGGGAGGGATATCTAAGAGGGTGCGTCTAAAGGATCTACAGGATAAATTTTGCAAGTTGGGAAAGGAGAAGCGTTCTTTCAAATAGGAAGGGGTTGCAGGACTGAATAAAACATTAAAGAGGAAACAGAGTATTCGGTAATTTCTACGGAAGCGAATAGGGAGCCACCGTAACTGCTTTCTATATTCGGACACGTGGTCATATTTTTTTAGGCCAAAAATAAAACGTATGGACTGATTTTGAAGCCGTTCTAATTTGTTCAATAACTCTTCGTTAGCATCTAAGTAGCAAACGTCCGCATAGTCAATGATAGGTTGGATAAGGGTCTGCGCTAATAAAATTTTGGTAGGAGTAGGGAGAAACTTTTGGAGCAGTTTGAGGGAATGTAAGGTGTGGTATACTTTGCGACTGACATTGCTAACATTGGCATTCCACGACAGATGTTCGTCAAAAATAACTCCCAGGTTCTTAGCAGTTTCAGAGAAAGGTATTGTAGCGCCGTTTAACATGATTGGAGGAAGAGAGCCTTTGTCAAGTAACGCAAGCATGCGTTTACTGCCTATTAACAACGCTTTACTTTTAGAGGGATTGACAAGTAAACCAAAAGACTGAGCCCAATCACAAATACGTTTAAGGTCATCATTTAAGAGAGCTATGGCAGAAGCTGCATTGGGTATAGTGAAATGCTGGTATATTTGCAAATCATCTGCATAGAGATGATACTTAGACACTAATATTTGAACAATGAAGTTAATAAAGATAGAAAAAAGAAGAGGGGAAAGTACACCGCCTTGTGGGACACCCGCATCGAGATCAGACCAGTCAGAGTAATCATTATTGATCATCACTCGCTGTAGCCGTCCACGAAGATAGGAATTAAACCAGGACAAGACGGATGGGGACAAATTTAAAGACCGTAACATAGCTAGAAGAATATCAAAATCGATGGAATTGAAAGCACTACTAAAATCTAAAAGGATAAGGGCGGTAAGTGCTTTGTTTTCCATGGCCCACCGAATGTCATCTGTGATATTTAGTAGAGCAGAAACGGTGCTGTGTCCAGAACGGAATCCTGATTGCAGTGAGCTTATATGATTATTTTTTAATAGGAACGAAGAGAGCTGCTGGTGAACGATATTCTCCAAAACTTTAGATAGGAAAGACAGTATGGAAATGGGACGAAAAGAAAATAGGGAAGTAGGACTAGGAACTTTTGGTAGAGGAAGGACATTCGCCATTTTCCATTCCTGGGGGAAACAGCCGGAGAATAATGAAAAATTAAAAATATGAGTTAAAATAGGAAGCAAGGATGGGAGAATCATTTTAATCATCTTGGAAGATATTCTGTCACAGCCAGCAGCCTCTGAAGTAATTGATAAAACTGCGAGTCTGACCTTTGATTCAGTACAAGGAGTAAAACTAAAAGCCGGAGAAGTGATGGGTAAATTGGATAGAGATTTTAAAGTATTTAGTTTTATGCTATTGATTAAAGATATTGGAGGTTGAGAAAAATGTTTATTGAGGGCATTGAGATCGTAATCATTAGAGTCAGAAACAGGAGTCTTGCCAATACCAGCTGATCTAAGAAATTTCCAAGTGTCTGCTGTATTGCGGTTTTGTAAGGAGGAATAAAAGTAACGCCGTTTGGCATCGCGACATGTGTGATTGCAGCGATTACGCAACAGCTTAAACTTGGTATGGTTCACTTCGTTTGGACAAAGTTTAAATTTCCTTTTGGCCTTATCACGTGCCGCCATCAGCTCCTTGATAGAATCCGTGAGCCATGGTGCCGGATTGTGCCTTACTTTAATTTTCCTCAAAGGGGCATGTCGGTCATAAAGTTCCAATAAAATATTATTAAAATTAGCAATTTTGTCATCCAAGTTCGAGCTATTAAGCACAGATGCCCAATTTAATTTTTCGGAATCTAGCTCAAGCGCTTGTTTGTCAATATGATTGAAGCTACGCAAAAGTAAAGTTTGGGGTTTACGTTTAGGGGGTCTAATTTTGTAGGACAGGAAAACAAGGTCATGGTAGGAAAAAGGGGCAACGAGCTGTCCATTTGTAGCCACATTATTAGGAGATGATACAATAATGAGGTCTAATAGAGGGCGTACAATTAGGAAAATTATGGGTGGGATCGGAGGGAAGGACATGTAGGTTATAGGAAGTTAAAAGCGAGAGTAACTTACGTGAGCGATAGTTGTCTTTAAGAAGGCAGGTATTAAAATCTCCCATAATTATTACATGTTGGTAATTTAAACGCAAACTAGCAAGCAGGTTGTCAAGAGATTCAAAATAGTCGATACCAGAATTAGGGCTGTACAAAACAATCAGAAGTAATTTGGTATGATGAGTGACAATTTCAATGGCCAGATATTCCGCTTGCTCTGAGTAAGCTGAAGGAGACATATGCAAAATGAGCACGAGAAAAAACTGCTGTTGAGGTCATCCATATAAAACCCTTTTATAACTATATAATTATATAATATAAAATAATAACATATGATAATAAATAAAAATAAATATTAATAAATAACTATTAAAAAGTTAAATATGGCTAAAAAAACTACACTAAAAAATTACAATCAAACTGGTTAAGAACTCACTAGATACTCGAATTAAACGTATATCACTTTATTGCTTATAACTTTTTAAATTTTTAATTTAGGGTAAAAAGTTATATAAACATATTTGTAGGCAAAATAATTTGCAACAAATTATGTTCATACAAATTTTCTGTAAGACTTATTGTTTCCGAGATATCACAAAAATAGTATTGTCACTCCTTTTTTCAAGATGGCGGCCGGGGGACAAGAGTGGCGACCCCACAAACTTTAGGTTAAGCTTCTATTGACCCCCCCCAACATATTCCAAAAATAAAATTGCGTCCTCTAATAAATGAAATATTCGGTCCTAAAATTGTAACATTTCAATGGACTAATTGCGATGGACGCCGACTCATGACTGTTAGGGCCAATTCACACCGGAATAGCAGCGGCCGGCAGCGGCGCGAAGAGCACTTTTAGTGTGAAATAATTGTAAGCTTTATCTACATACTTATAACTACTAGTATCGCTTGAAAACTTCAAAAAGGGCTCGAGGCGCCGAGCGTCCGTCGGCGGAAACTGCTCGCGGCTGCCAGCGACCGCGCGCGTCAATGCGCGGCCGCCCGCGGCGCCTCGAGCCCTTTTTGAAGTTTTCAAGCGATACTAGTAGTTTAAGTATTACTTCTTCTTCGGCAATAAGTGCAATAATAACCAATTCCATCATGTTGCTACAAACACACGACACGAGTTTCCTTGCCGAAGGTAGAATCTAAACTGAAAAGCACGCGTGCTCTGGAGGTAGCGCGCGGCCGCCAGCGGCCACAAGCGGCCGCGAGCGTCCGCCCGCGGCGACGCGAGCCGCCTCTGCCGGCCTTTGCCATTCCGGTGTGAATCGGCCCTTATAGCCAACTAGTCAAATCAGTAGAGCTCGTAAAGTTTTTCAATTTCCGCAGAATATGATATAAATTTAACTTTTTGGGTGTTTGAGTTCCGTAGCCACATATTACATAGCAGAAAACGGGACCCTTACAAATTAATCATATCTGTCTGTCCGTAGGTATGCCGTACAGCCGCTTTTTTCTATTTCTATAAAACTGCTGCTGCTGAAACAGTAAGTCTTCTACTGCCAGACACTTTTCATACACAGATACCGGAAACTTCCGTAAAGTGACTTTAAAGTGGTCTGACGAGTGGTAGTGATAAATAACGATGATTAACAAAAAATTAAAACCGACTTCCAAGATAAAAACAATAGTAATATGAACTAAAAAGTATTAAATAGCTCTTACTCTTTAATAGTGGCTTTTTCAGAATTCGTCTAAATCTCAACTATTTCTGTATATATACTACAGTCTTCATTATTTTGAAGTCGGTACCAGCTAATTTATTCGTGAGTTCAGTAATGTCAGAACTTAGAATATCTGAAACTTTTGGGATTGGTACCGACTTCAAAGTAATGAAGACTGTATTATGTACAGAAATAGTTGAGATTTAGACGAATTCTGAAAAAGCCACTATTAAAGAGTAAGAGTTATTTAATACTTTTTTACATGTTCATATTACTATTGTTTTTACCTTGGAAGACGGTTTTAATTTTTTGTTAAAAATAATAATTTCACTCTTTTTAGTTATCTACAAAATAAGTATTTATGCGTAAATACGAATGTTAACTATTCACATTATGTTACTGTAAGCGAGTTATCTAAGCGATGCTGCAATTTCCAAAATTTTATCTCTAAAGGTTCAGGAGTTCTGTTCAGTGTCTTTGCACCAAGAGACACCTTCGTATGAAATTTCTCTTATTCGTAACGTATGTTTAACTTACTAGAAACAACATTTTAACCACTATGAGTGCTTTGATAAATTTCAAGGATTTCCCTCGATTGCTCATAGATCCCATCATCAGCTCACCACTTTCGTAATTGTTATACAAAATTAAGATTATATCCCATACAACAACACGAGAATTTTGAAAATCGGTCCGCAAACAGCGAAATCATCGTCAAAAAACAACTGCTTCGATGCAAAATATCGCGAAAAGTACCAATAATTGGGTCATAGTGTGATGACCCATGGTATAATTATGGTTGTGATGATGATGATCAATCAAATTGATGTGTTGGCTTATGCTTTCAGTTGTTTAAACAACGCCGAAATCCCCGAACCTGTACCTATAAGCATTCAAAAGTTCTGTTCGGTACCTTCGGATTCAGTGTATAACCTGGTGTAACCTGGTGCGAAGTCTTACTTCTTGGTAGCATTTACCTCGAATGATTCAGAAAAAATCAATATCACTATATGTTTCCATATAAATTTCAAGGAGTCCCCTCGATTACTCATGGATCCCATCATCAGATCACCACTTTTATGAACATGGTACCAAATTCGAATCAAACCCTATACAACACAAAAATAATTTTGAAAATCGGACCACAAACGGCTGAGTAATTGTTGAACATACATAAAAGAAATATACATACAGCCGAACGTATTACCTCCTCCTTTTTGGAAGTCGGTCAAAAAATGTCCGGCAGTGATTAGTGAAAGACGAGATTCCTATTATAACAGTCATCCCGAAGAAAATAGCCAGTAGGATACAATAAAACCGGCCAAGTGCGTGTCGGACCACGCGCAATATAGGGTTCCGTAGTACCGCTAGTTTTTAGGGTTCCGTAGTCAACAAAGAACCCTTAAATAGTTTCGGTCTGTCCGTCCGTCTGTCTGTCTGTCCGCGGTTTTGCTCAGAGACTAGGACCTGAGTGTAGGGAAGGTACCATAAATTTTTTTTAAGATTTCATGTAGGTACCATTTTGTCGTAATAATAATTAATATGCGTATTCATGCAGCTTTGTAGGTCCTATAGTCTCTGAGCAAAACCGCGGACAGACGGACGGTCAGACAGACAGACAGACGGATGGACGGACAGACCGAAACTATAAGGGTTCCTTGTTGACTACGGAACCCTAAAAAGTAAGTAATAACTAATAAGTAGAATGTCTGTTTATACTTAAACATAAGCTATCAGATAGGTTATCTTAGTCGTGGTCAATATAAAATTGCTCCTTTTTAGACCACCCAGCCTTTATTTAATCGTGCCTTTGTACCGGGCGAACTGGAACCGACGATTACAACTATTATCTTTCTTACAACTTTGGTTTATTTTGATTTATAATATAGTTTTTTACTTGAAGAGCCTCTTTGCTACCGTAAATGCTGGTCAGCAAAATAAGCAAAGCTTAATCCACATGCTTAGTAATAATTATTATTAGGTACATGGTGTTGTACAATCAGGGCCTCCGTAAGGGCTACAGCTGGCGCCTGTGCGCAAAAAAAAAGGATTTTGGCGCCCCTTAAGGCAAATTTTTTGGGTCCTTGATTTTGGCGCCCCTAAAGATGTCGATTTGGCGCCCCTAGAGGATGGCGCCCGTGTGCATTGCACACATTGCACATATGGTAGCGAGAGCCCTGTGTATAATAATGTTCTTACTAAAGTTCAGACTCCAGTCGAATCGGCACAAAACTTCATAATGTAGTAAACTTATAAAGTATCGAAAGTTTGAAATTATTAGGTATGTGCCTTATTATTTTGTATTTGATTACCTACAGTCATGGGCGCCGGCAGAAATAATTTCCAAGGGGTGCAGATTTTAGTTTTCTTTCTTTTCTTTTTACTTTTTACGAACAACGGTGACTGTCTATTTACGTCAACAAAATACATTGAGTGCCGAAACATTACGAACTATCTTTGCACGGCATGGTAATAGGGTTACAAAATGCTTTTTATTTCAATAATTCCTGTTGATACCGAGATTCCCAAGGGGTGTAAGTTCACCCCCTGGCACCCCCCTGCCGGCGCCCATGCCTACAGTTAATGATTACAGTAACAACAGTAACTTCTCGATCCAAAATTAGGCCCGTATTTTTGGTCAGTAATCAAGTCTCAAGATGCATCTCGGTCTCAAGACACGGTTTAGGCTCTGTGATTGGTTGGCTGTCAAAATTTGGACCAATCACAGAGCCGAACCGCGTCTTGAGATCGGGTCGCATCTGTACTGACCAAAAATACGGGCCTTAGATTTCTCTTGCACAGTTCTCTCAGACAGAATTTCGCAAGGCCTCTGTACCTAGCCTGTATTTATACCTGGCTTAAATAATATTATGCCGTATGCTCGATTAATATGCTGACAGATGTGTGACGCGACCGTTAGTAAGATATCCCTCGGTTAAATCCTAGGTGTGGAATTGATCACCGGTCTAGCGAGTTGCTACTTGCTGGGCCAGTAGCAGTAAATTGTCATATTACCTGGCGCTAGCCGACCTCTGCATAAAATATGAATATTTTATGCACGGGTCAGTAAACTTTTCGTAAAGCTGAAACAATAATCCCAATATTATAAATGCGAAAGTTTGTCTATCTGTCAGACTGTTACCTCTTCACGCCAAAGCCACTGAACTGATTTATAGGAAACTTTCTATCCTTAGTGTTTTATACCTATTTGAATGTACTTAACAAAATACTGTCTTATTACCATTATGGTACACATACAGAAAAAAAGAACATACCTTTAAACGGTCGAATTGAGTAACCTTCTCCTTTTTGGAAGTCGGTTAAAAAATAAAACAATTTCATTAATATGGTATTCATGTGGTCCTATTTGATTATGAAATGTTACAAACTTTTTGAAGCTAGAGCTGTAGAGAGGAGGGCCCAGTTATTATTAGAAAATCTTAGAGCTATGAATATGAAATGTTTCGTTTATACCAAGTCGACTGTCGAATCTAAAATATCATAATATCGAGCACAACATAGATCCACGATTTAGCCTGTCTTATGTCTACACCGGCAAGAATAAAAGTATAACGGCTCCTTTACACTTTATCTTTAATACAATAATAATCCATGCTAATATTATAGTAAACTTAAACTGTTCAACCGATTTGGAATAAAATTTGGTACAGAGAAAAGAATATATCGAATAATGCACGAATGAAATGTAAGTTGTGGACAACATCTTTTATATACCTACGTAGGAAAGAGTCACAAAATACTAAAGAGACGATCAAACGGTTTGACTCAAACCATTTTGATCGTTTACAAAGCTAGTTTGAACGGTTTGTCAAACATTTACGTGTTTGAAGCTCGTTTGATGAAATTTTGTTGTGTTTGACGCGCCGTTTGATCGTGTTCCGATGCGTTTGAACAAACTTTATACCATTCTTTGGAGTAGGTAAGTATATTATTTTTAACCGACTAAAAAAGAGGAGGTTATCAATTCGATGCGTATGTATGTAATATTTCCAGAACTGCCCAGTTTTCGTATATAATGTTAGTCTATAATCTATATCAGCATCTGAACACGTGTGCAAAATTTCAAAAGTGTATGTATGTTTTTATGTTTGTGTTCACATATCTCCGGAACTACAAGTCCGATTTAAATATTTTTTGTTGTATTATAATAGGTATTGTTTAACTTGGGAGACGTCTGCAAGTTTCATCAAAATAGGTTTAGTAGTTTTTGAGATAGGGAATTTAATTCTCAATTTCGTACAATTTTTGAGTCGGTTTTATCTTTTAAAAAATAATATTTATTCGTCACAAGACGTGTAGGTACTCTACAGCGAGTATTGAACCAAACTGCGCAGTTTCGTTTGACAAACCGTTCAAACCGACATCAAACGGTTGCATCAAACACGTAAGGTTTGAATCAAACCGTTTGATCGTCTCGGGGGGCCTTAACGCGTTTAAAAAATATTTACCAGTGAATAACACCTACATTACTGGGAATAACAACTACATAAAGATTTTCTTGTGTTCTGGCAAATTGGACAAAGCTTCTCGTTGGGTTTGTCTCAAACAGGTATAATTTCAGCGTTCAAAAAGAGAATTTTAGAATTCCAATTTCCGAATTGATTCGCCTATACAACTTACAAGTTCCCACATAACTCCTCAGTGGCGAGGGGTGAATATTTTGAGAAGGGAAGCCGAAGTAAAAAATCTACTTACCAATTTTGGTAATTTATAATTGAATGACATGCTTTTAATTTTCAAAACTAAGTTTGGAAAACAAAGTTTCCTTCGACAGCAAAATATAATCTGTCAGACAACAGTCTTTCTGAATTAATGCCATATTTTCCGAACTACACGATTACGTCGTACGACTCACAATTCACAAGTCACAATATAAATTAATTTAATTCACGACACTCTTCTAAGTTCTAACGCTAAAACAAAATTTAAATTCGACAAAACAAAACAAACGACATGTTGTTTACAAACACACTATCCGCCATATTAATATGTCAATCTAAAAACCAGCAAAATAAAAATGTATTACGCGCCTGTCATATTTAGTACCGCTAAAGGCATTCTTAATAAAGTCGTATTACAAAAAATCCTACCAAAATAAAATGTATTACGCGCCAGCAAAAGTATAATGTCGCTACATTCATTCTTAAATTCGAATCATAACAATTTTACTTCATGACTCATCTATCTCGCTTGCACTTGTGCGTTGCTAATTAACCTTTCTCCGTAATAACTCGTCGGGCATCGAGTTATTTCCAAGTATATATCGCGCGTGCTAGAACGAGACAGAACATGACGACCAGTTCACAGGAATGAAAAGGACAGATGCTTACTATGAACTGTCGTTGTATGGAGAAATAAGCCGCTAATCCTGCGGCTTATTTGATTCTCTGCGCCCGCACATTGCATTGCCTTTTAAAATTTGTAGGCGATAGTTATTAATTCAAACTATGTATTTCAAGTGAGAGAAAAATTTATTGCATATAACATTGTGAATTCAAAGTTTTTTAAGTAGGTATGTAAAATATTTATTAGATAAATATGTCGTTGGCCCATATATTCGATTTTTCTAAGCCCTAAGGGAAGCCGATGGGAATCGGGTTATATGGACGCTTCGCCACTGTAACTCCTAGAAGTGTGCAAACAGCTTAACCCGTTGAATGTAGAGGTCATAAAGATTTTCTTGTCTTTTTCTGGCAAGACAACAGCGTTCAAAAACAGAATTTTAGAATTCTAATTTCGAATTTCGAACTGATTATGATTTGCCTGATGCCAGATACAAGTTCCCGTAGAACTCCTAGAAGACGTGTAGGTAGCTTACTGCTTGAAACCCGTAGAATGCAGAGCCTGGCCATGAAGATTTTCTTGTCTTTTTCTGGCAAATTGGACGAAGACAGCGTTCAAAAAGAGAATTTTAGAATACTAATTTCCGAATTGATTTGCCTACACAAGTTCCCGTAGAACTCCTAGAAGTGTACAAACAGCTTAACCCGTAGAATGCAGAGGCCATAATCTGATGGTGCGGAGCGTGGTCGTGCTAATGTGGTCCCGGCACGATCCCGATGTCTATCGGCCACGGCCATTGAAAAACAGGTAAGGTACAAGTGCTTTTATGTTATTAACATTAAATTTAAATATCCGCTATTGTATTTGAATTTTTATGGCGGGTTTGTGTGATAACGGAAAAATGTCTGAAGCTTTCGTGCGATTTGCTAAAAGGCACGATGATAATATTATCATCGTGCCTATGAGCACTATGAGGCACTATAAGTGCCGTTAATGGTGCCGTACTTAGGTGATCTGTCTGCTTTATAAGTCTGAAAGCTGGAAGAGAGTGGCTGTCAAAAGTCTGAAAGTTGAAGGGTCACACACTCACACGGGTATTCCGTATTATGGCTGGTTTACACGTATTAAGTAGATAAGTAAGTAGTAACTAAATTTTAACTTAATTTGAAGTGCCTGCCCGAAATGTGTCAAGTGACAAGCCCCGGGCCCGCCTGCCAACTGTTAAGTTCAATAGTCAAAATTCTAATTTCCATGTTTAGTACTTAACTAAAATTTAACTTGCAACTGTAACAAATTGTGTGTTTACATGCAATTAGCAACTTAAAATTAAGTTAAAATTTAGTTAACTACTTATCTATTTAATACGTGTAAACCAGCCCTTAATGATAATCTATGTCACCGGCTACACGATCAATTTTTCATCAATCTGATCCATCAATCCGGTACGGATTGACGAAAATTTGATCGTGTACGACTCGGTCCTCGGATTGATGGATTGATCGTATTTTAATAAAAATACGATCAATGCTGCAACGTACTGCAACGTATACATTCTCGAAAGTACCCCTCACAGCTACACGGTCAAATCATAGTCCAATTCTCATCAATCTGATCCATCAATCTGATTGACGGAATATTGATGGTTATAAAAAGTTCATAATAATGAACGTATACGATGACTGCAACGTATACTTTCGAGAATGTATACGTTGCAGTAATCTGGATCAATCTGCGATTCGATTGAATGACTAGCGCATTCATTGAATGACATCATTTTTTCTTGCAATTTTGTTAAAAATAATTGCTTGTGCTTGCTTGTGTTATATTAACTATTATTTCAGTTTTCGTTGCTAGGTAGGTACAAGTCAATAGCTATTAGAGGCATTCGGGGTAAAACGCCGCATTGTGTAAAAAAAGTACGCAGTACCAATATCTCGGTAAGGGGATAGAGGGTGGGGGGGCTTTCTTGACAAAAACAACGACGCTTGAGCCGCCATATTGAGCAGTCATTTATTGCGCAGTGCGTGTTGTGGTTCGGAAAAATTAAAAAAAAAACACAAATCGGTAAGTTTTTCGAACGTTTTTTGTGCTAGGGAAAAGTGTGTCACATTATTATAAAGACAATAAATATAGAAGATAAGTGTTTTCGTTTCTTTTTAATGATTATTAGACAATTTGTTACGATGTTGCTTTATAAACTAACTTTATTGAGTACCAGGCATTTGAGTGTATTTTCTAAGTCGGTCTTTGGGGGTAAAAGGACGGGAGTAGTAGTACGCGCGTACTTATACCACTCTTACTATAATTTTGAACAAAGTTTAAGAAGTCACCTTTACAGTTAACTAGTTTCGTGATTGTTTTAAAGTGCGATTCAAGTGTAATGGTTCAAGTGTAATCTGATGACCAAAATAAAGAAATTTGAATTTGTTTTTTAAATGTTTATTATTAAAATAAGTTTTTTTATTAATGAATATCAATCAGATATAAGTATATATTTGTCTATGTTTAATTTTAATAAAAAGAGCTTTCAGATAAATCGTTTACAAATTATTTGATGCCACTTTATGCGTTTTTTTTATCCGCAACGCGTACTCGTACCCCAAAGAACTGCGTACGTTTACCCAAAAGTTGAGGTAAAAGTACGCAGAAGGAAAAAAATTGCTAATTATGGATTAACGGGAACCAAAATGGTCCCAAACTCTTCATTTACATAATATGGTGTAATACGTGTGCGGGTCATGGAATAGACCTACCTATATCAATTTTATAAGCTTTGGAAAAAAAATTGCGTGCTTTTGCCCCGAATGCCTCTAGCTACCAAAATAGAAGTATAGCCGAGGGCTGCAGTGAAAGCAAAAATGAGATGATACCGTCACAATATTTCCTTGCTTTCAATAGCTTCCCTGATTATTATTTTCCTTATAGGGAGCGTCTTTGCAATCTGATATTCAACGAAACAGTATCATCACGAAATATTGCTGCAACGGTCACTTTTTGATGGTTCTGACAAATCAACAAACTACTCGTAAGGACTTAGATATTTTATTTTACGCAGTCGGAAAAAATGGATTTAATATTTTCTCTCAGTAGAAGACACATCCAGGTCACTTGCCAATTCTAAATAATTCAGAGTAGAATAAGATGAGATATAGCATGTTAAAATATATTTTAAATCTAATTTCATTTTAGTGTAAACTAGCGCAACAACCATTAAAATATATCTTAGGTACAAGATTACCATGAACCATCTTACTGTCGGCTCATTCGTTAATATACTTGTTCGTTTATCACGCGCCATGCTATGTGAATTCATGAATTATTCAGCTTCGAATAATTATTCAAAATCGATGGCCAATGGGTCTATAAAGGTACAAATTCGTACTGACAAACCCCTGCTGTGATACTTTGCCGCCTCAAATAAAATTACTTAATATACATAACAAAAGACGTTAAGAGGTTTAAAAATTCGTGTGAACAATAGTACAAGCCTAAGCTCTCTTCGATCTTTGATACTCGTTTATGATAAGTTTAACAAGTTAAGAATTTTATTAGGTGTTATAAAAGTGTTTGTGAAGCTTACGAATAGCTTACAATTTACTACGTCGCGGTCGTCGTCGTTTTAACTTGCTGACTTTCGGTACAAATTTTTCACATCTAAGGTTGATCTAAGCCCTAAGGTATTTTAGTACCTATTCAAGCACTATTATTACCAGTATCTGTTGCCGAAATAGTTTTCGGCAACAGATACCAACTTACAGACTAGTGTCTGTAAGTTGGTTTAGTGTAGATTTTTTAACATTATAGAAAAATCTTTCTGTTTGCAAATTGTTAGTAATGAAGTTTATAATTTGGATGTAATTTATGAGGCTGGCATTGTCGGTTTCGACACAAGCCTAATAAATAAGAAAAAAAAAAAACTTTTAATAAAATAATAATATTATTATTACAAGTACAACAAGAATCGAGTTAGCTAATAAATTATAAACATTGATTTCCTGTGTTGGTTTCAAAAGCAAAATTTAAATTACAAACTTTCTTTGAGTATTGCTCATTATCACAAACAGTTCACCAATTACAGATGCAGACCTAAATCGTTATAAAATTATATTCTTAACAATCAATTTGAAATAGGGCTTAGGGACGCTTCCGTATGCCTGTGATCTCATCCTATAATTTATCAGGTCATAAGTCAACGAAGCAATTCATGCTATAACCGACTATAACGGCATCATTACATCTCACTTCGAATCAGTATGCGAATGGTTACGCATGTACAATAATTTAATTTTGCACGCCAACCACTAGGAAATGTGACTAACGTAATCTTTGAAGCCCAGAGCTAGATACGTAAATCATAAGTCGTTAGTTCGTAACTCGTAAGTTGTAACCCTATGAATGTAGTTCATAGTGGCTAGTGCAAAAGTAACATAATTATGGTTATATTATCGACTCTTCAGTGATCATCAACTCATCACTAGAGAGCTGTGACAGATTATACTTATAGTCGGGACATTTTAATAGGCCACATTTGACAGTTCATCAAAATTGTACCTGGTAACTTTATAGCGACGTACATAAAAAATAAATGTTTTCGTTTTGTTATAACTGCACAATTGATTAACTTTTTGCAATTACGATTACATATTTATTGTAAATATGACCGATACGAATTATTTAACGATTTGCTTTTACTGATAAACAATTCTAAACGTAATAAACAAATTTTGATCTTAATAATTGCACGTCGTTACAATGTTACGTCAGCCGACCTTTTTTCTTTTTAAACTCTAGGGAAGTTACCCTAAAAATCGAAAGCGAATAAATAGTATCGATGCATTGATTACTTGTAACGAAATATCCCCATAAATTAATAACCACGCTGTGAAAAGTAACACATATTTATGTGAAATGAATAATGATAATACTACATTCAACAGTTTTTATAATTCAAGCGAATAAATGCATTTTTTTTTGTAAATTATGTACTTTTATTATTTTGCTCCTTGAATTTGCAAAAGAAAAAGAAATAATGGGACAGGAGTTTGTTTCAAACGTATAAAATTATAAATATTCAAATATAAATATTCGTTTTGGTCGATGTTTTTACGCAGTTCACTTCACTATGGAGATTAATCTGACAGATGTCAAATGTGGCCTATTAAAATGCCCCGACTGTAGTTTATTGTTTAATATCCTAAGATCCGACCGTAAAATCCTGCATGAATCGTTTTTTTCGATCAAATAATTTATATTTTAAAATAATCTTTAAAACGTATATAGAATGGATTAATGTTGGGTTGCCTTATTAAAAGTAGCCGCAAGTACCTCTAATTGAGCAAAATGAAAGCCCGTAATACAAACTTGCTTGTATTCAATAGAAAAGTAAGAACTAAGAAGGAATGACAGGACACTTCACACCACGCATAAAAATAAAAACGCCTGTTAAATAAAAAATAGTAATCTTGCGGGTTCTCGACGTCCTCAAATCCTACCAGGCATAATAATTGTAGGCCAGGTATGTACAGTGCCACCAACTTATCTGTTCAGTAAATAAAATTGGAACTACAGCTGCCATTATGTGAAATGTAATTCATTATCAGGAAGCCAATTCTCAGGATGTGAGAAAAGTTCATCTTCGGAAAAATTACCCGATTATGAGATTTTTACGAACGTAACACAGTTTGTGTATTCTCAAAACTTCACATTCGAAATATTTCGTGCAAATATCGCTCGAGTCGAACGAGTGGGACCGGTTATAAATGTTCGGATTCGTACACCACATGTGGCCGCTTGGGAGTTGAAGCGGTCGAAACCGGTTTCCTGCACGATACAATTTGTTGCTAATAGTTTGTGTATTCTCAAAACTCCACACTCGAAATATTTCGTGTGAAGATCGCTCGAGACATACAAGTGCTAGGGACCGGTAGATGTCCGAATTCGTACACAAATTCACCCTCCTATTGGTGGATATGTAGCAAAGTAGTTGTCTAGTAAATAAAATATGATAAACAAATATTCGTGCTTGTGTTTCTTTTACGATATAATTACATACTTATGAGTTAAGTACTTATAAGTTATATACTTATAAGTTATATAATGTAGGTATAATTTCGTTAAATTAGAGTAGCTTGTACTAATGAGTATTCTGTGTAGTAGCTGAATTAGACTAATTTTATCAGAATTTTTGTTCTATTATATAGTATAAGTTTTTGGATAATTACGTTTATCATAATATTAATCCATACTAATATAATAAATGCGAAAGTGCGTCTGTCTGTTTGTCTGTCTGTCTGTTACCTCTTGACGCCCAAACCGCTGAACCGATTTTGCTGAAATTTGGCATGGAGATACCTTGAGTCCCAGGAAAGGACATAGGAATTAATAGGATACTTTTTATTCCAATAAAAGGTACGGTTCCCGCGCGATAAACGAGTTTTGGCGCAACGGAGTTGCGGGCGTAATCTAGTATTTAATATAACTAATAAGTACATATCTTCTTATCTTCATAAATTATTTAAAATTCTCGTGTCACAATGTTAGTTACCTTTCTCCTCCGAAACGGTTTTACTGATTAAGTATACTATTATTAATACTTCGATCATCGATGGTGGATTCTTGGAAATCTATTGTTATGGCCCGCGTGATGTAAAACCATTTTGAAATTCGCGCCCACCGACAAAATAATAATGTAGTCGTCGTGATAGTCGTGAATTTTTTTCCACTTTTAAATCGTTAATTTTGAAAAATGATATTTTTAACCCTAAAAATTTTTTGTTGCGGCCCGCGACACCAAGACCAAAACACGTTTGTGGCCCGCATGAAAAAGAGGTTGGGGACGACTGTAATCTATTGTGTCTCGCTCACCGGTGAGCTTATGGGAAGCAGTGGGTCGCGGTCTCGCTCGCGTCGCGGTCGTCGTGCGAGCCTCGCATCGCCTCGCAAGTCGCACTTGCACCGACAAGTCCCGACTCCCGAGTGTTCCCGAGAAATCCCGACGGAACGGCGTATGCACTATGCGCGCCTCGCGTCTCGCGAGTCGCGACTCGGGCAGTCTCGCGCCCGCTTCCGATTACGAAAGTTGCGAATTTTGATATTACTTAATACTATAGTGAATAGTGATATTATAAAATCAATTATTTTGTATGCTCTTACTAGAATACACATATTATAATATATTATCTATCAGTCACACGTTGCAAAATTTGTCCAAGCGTTTTTTTGCCGAATCGGAACACAAAATAATGTCTATGGCCGGAACACCTCGATAGTTCGATTGGTAATTATTGTTCTATTGGTCCCCAGAATACGGGTTTTATGGATCATTCGAACTTGTCAGTAGAAATGAATAGTTCATGAAATAATTCTGCGAGGATTTAGTTGTTAACTACAAATTATTATATTATATTTTACACTGTGATTATATTATGCATTGAGATATGAGTACTACGTAAATATATGGCAAAATAACCGCAAAACAACTTGCCGGGATAGCTAGTAATATTATAAAACCAATTAATTAGTAAGTGTTAGTAAGCTATATTTACTACAATGTACGTAAATATCCTCGCACGTTGCAAAATTTGTCCCAGCGTTTTTTTAACGCCGAAACAGAACGCAAAATAATGTCAATGGCAGTAACACTTCGATAGCTATCGGTCCCCAGAATACGAGTTTTAGGGATCATTCGAACTTGCCAGTAGAAGTGAATAGTTCATGAAATAATTTTACGAGCGAAAAAGTTCCCATCCTGAGAATTGGCTTCCTGTTTTTGAAATGCGAGTGAATACAGAATACAGATACAACCCAGTTACAGTGGATTCCCTACAGTTTTGGTAATCAAAAGCAACACTAAACGCGACATTACTGACCCCGGCTACTGAACAGATAAGTTGGTGGCACTGTACTATAGTGCGTTTCATCGAATAGTTCTTTTGCCGTCATGTTGGCATTCCTGTCTGTCAATAATGTAAACAAGGTTGACATGCTCTGCGAGTTTTCATAACTTTACTGTGATTTCGTGAGAAAATAATGCCGAAAACATTAAAGAGTGGTGAAAGAATGACGGTGTTAAGAGTGAAAGAGTTTTGTGAACGTGAAAAACATATCTAGGCCCCAATAATTCCATTAAACTCGGGTTGCCGCCATTATGGCTTAGTGAAATAGGGTTACCAGCATCAGTTTAATCACCCTTAAACACAGTAAAACTTATGAATACATGCAGAGCGTGTCTACCGTGTTTACGTTATTAACAGAGAATGCCAACATGATGGCAAAGTAACTATTTGATGAAACGCACTTCTAGTAACGAAAACTACATACATGTGAACAGTGGCGGATTTGCAGTCCTGGCTGCTATAGGCCCCAGGCCATGTGCCGCCCCCTTTCTCAGCACCCGTCCCATTTTCAATTTATTCCGAAAATTATTTAACAAAAAGTATTAGCTTATAAAGCTAGTTTAGAATATTTATAGACATTTAAATAAAACATTAAAAAACAGATAGACTGTAATTGAGTCCCGTACAAAATTGCGTGTACGAGAAAAGCAAGCTATTTATAGATGGCGCAATCATCGATTCCGGCTATATTTAAAAACATATTTAATACAACAAATTGAGCCAATGTAACCAAACGGAGTAATCTTAAAACGCAAAAGAACATTTTTCTGCATTTTATAACATCATACAGGGTGCAATTTAATTGCACTCTGTATAAACTCTCGTAGAATAATAATAATAATTTTCTATATTTTCTATTCTATTAATTTTAATTAAATTTAATTATGAATTATAACAGTATTGGAGTTTAAGAATCGATTTTCATATATAAGGCGCCCGGTATGAGAAAAATCCGAGGGGTAAAAGGTAAAACCTACTAACAAGGAACGAAAATGTGTCACGTTTTTGGTGCGTACCTTTAGTGCGCAACTTTCTAATTTGGCTGTGAGTGTATTAAGACCATAAAGGTAATATACCTATCGGAATATTATGTTATATTATTATATAATTATATACTATTATTTATATATATAGTTATATTATTATATAAGTATATAATTATATAATAATATAACATAATATTCCGATAGGTATATTACCTTTATGGTCTTAATACACTCACAGCCAAATTAGAAAGTTATATATACAGGATGTCCCAAAACTCAACGATAATCTGGGACCGGATGAATGGCCAAGTTATACCAGTTCCGTGAAAAATAAAATAAAAATTCCATATCACTCAGTTCAGCGATAATAGACAATTTTGTAAAAAAGTCGAAATTCGACACCCTTGGTCGCATTTTCAAGTCCTGTGATCACCAATGTCACAATTTCGCTGTGATTTTTTTAATTTCGAGATCTTCATTAACGATGCTATTGATCGCAACTACGAATTAATGCAAAAAACATTGTTAATTTAATAAAATAAGTTAAGTTTTAGTGAGTCATGGTTCACAAAAATATTGTTAGTTAACTTTGACACTTCATTTTGAAAAAAAATTGTACTACACTGCCCTTGGCAAGTTATTTAAAAAGTTGGCGCATTTAATCAAGATTTAAAAATGGTGCAACACTAGCCACTTTTCTTACCATTAAAAAATTTATTTCAATTTTTTTTCAAATTGAACTCATTTCTAAAATAATAATTGATACTTTTTTATATTAAAAGATCAGGGTATTGAGTGTGTGTAATGAACAAAAGTGATAGAATGAGATAGATAGTGACGCTGACAGTCTGTCTCACTCTAGAGCAAGACAGATCGACATTCGACTTTTAGAATGAGCGAGACGGATAGTGACGCTTGAGGGGTCGTCCGTTCACAACATTTAGTACGCATCGTTTCTTCGTCTACTGCGCATCTCTCGTATTCGTGTTACTATCGTACTAACGACTTTGGCTTGTATTACTTTGGACTTGATACCGCTTCCGTACTGACGACTTTGGCTTGTGTTACTTTGGACTTGATACTGCATTTGTACTGACGACATTGGCTTTGCTTTTCTGGACTTTGTGCTGTGAAAATAGTGTGTGAACAACATGCCGGATCTGTACACAGTACAAGAATATGCAAATATGCATCTTATCTACGGTGAATGCCGTTGTAATGCCTCTGCCGCAGCCAGATTGTATCGCGAGAGATACCCCAATGTGCAGCGTCACCCAGATTATCGCGTATTCCAAAATGTGCACGCGTCATACTCGGAAGGACGATTGCCCAGTGTTCGTACGTCCGGTGGAAGACCGCAAAGAGACTACGACGACGTAGTTTTGAATGAAATTCAAAATGACCCTAGCACTTCAGTACGTGCGATAGAACTAGCAACGGGAGTACCGAAAAGTAACGCTCATCGAATTTTAAAACGAAACGAATTTCATCCGTATCATGTGCAACGCGTCCAGAGTTTGCTCCCACGAGATTACGCACCTAGAATTAATTTCTGCAGAACAATGTTAACGAAAATTCGAGAAGATCCTGAATTCCTAAACAAAATTTTATGGACCGACGAATCTACATTTAAAAGAGACGGTTATTTGAACTTACACAACCTTCATGAATGGCACGTCGAAAATCCGCATTTAATGCGTGAAGACCGATCCCAATACCAATTCAAAGTAAACATGTGGACTGGAATTTTAAACGGACGAGTAATTGGACCATTTGAGCTAACTCAAAATTTAGATGGCGCCACCTATTTGCATTTTCTTCAAAACGATTTGCCAAATTTGTTAGAAGACGCACCGCTCAGTATTCGCAGAGAAATGTGGTTTCAGCAAGATGGTTGTCCGGCGCACTATGCTCGAGCTGTAAGGGATTATTTAAACGCTGATTATCCTGACAGATGGATCGGACGCGGTGGCTCAATTTTATAGCCTCCTCGTTCCCCCGATCTAAATCCAGTTGATTTTTTTTACTGGGGATGCATAAAAGAAAAAGTATATTCGAAAAAAATACAAAATCTATCAGAACTTCGCCAAAAAATTGCTGCAGCGTCAGAAGAAATAAATTCAAGAAATTTGGCACGACTGGTGCAAAGGTCTTTTGTAAGGCGTTGCAGAGCCTGTATTCGTGCCGGAGGCAAACAATTCGAACATTTATTGTAGTTTAAGGAGAATAATTTAATAAAAAGTTTTACGACGGTTCCTTCATTGTTTTATTAATTATTATTATGTTTTTTTACAGTAAGATTGGTTATTAACTGACTGAATTACCTCTTTACTAAAAATAATAATTTGATTTAAGACCAGAAACAAAAAATAACAAATTTTAGTAACAAAAATTCCTAATCTTGAGTTGTTCAAAATAAGCTCAATTTGGAAAAAATGAGAAATAAAAATTTTAGTAGCAAGAAAAGTGGCTAGTGTTGCATCATTTTTAAATCTTGATTAAATGCGCCATCTTTTGAAATAACTTGCCAAGGGTAGTGTAGTACATTTTTTTTTCAAAATGAAGTGTCAAAGTTAACTAACAATATTTTTGTGAACCACGACTCCCTAAAACTTAACTTATTTTATTAAATTAACAATGTTTTTTACATTAATTCGTAGTTGCGATTAATAGCATCGTTAATAAAGATCTCGAAATTAAAAAAATCACAGCGAAATTGTGACATTGGTGATCACAGGACTTGAAAATGCGACCAAGGGTGTCGAATTTCGACTTTTTTACAAAATTGTCTATTATCGCTGAACTGAGTGATATGGAATTTTTATTTTATTTTTCACGGAACTGGTATAACTTGGCCATTCATCCGGTCCCAGATTATCGTTGAGTTTCGGGACATCCTGTATATATATATATATATATATATATATATATATATATATATATATATATATATATATATATATATATATATATATATATATATAATTATATAATATTATATTCCGATAGGTATATTAACTTTATGATTAAGACGTACATATGGTATGCTGTATAGGCGACTATACCTATATACTATATGTTATTGGGCTTGTTTGTTTCTATCAGTGTCGATGTATTTATATTGCTATTTTTGTTATAAATATCAATAATTAATATTGTTATTGTGAAGTTATAATTTTTATCATTATACTGGCTAAAGTGAACTAAAAGTATTTTGAAATAACTATGGCAGAAAGGGGTGTAGATAATATTGCCGGAACATCTGATTTCGTAATATGATATTAATCTTTTTTCAGTTGAATAAACTCTTTTTGCGTATGGTTAGATACTCGTACTTAAGGAGTAAACTCCAGTCGTGCGTCGGAGCTGACACACTTTTTTTAAAAATATAGTTGAGTATTTTGTGAACATTTCAGGTACCTGCAGTTGTTTTGTATTTTGTTTTCAGTATATTTTGTTGTTATCCCATTAATTCCGAAGCGGCCGGATCCGGCCGCCACAGATTATACTGCAGCTATTCTGTCTACACCCAAGCGGCCGTATGTGGCCGCGCTCTTTCATTCGATCGAGTTACGTATTTCGTCGACTTAGAGACTACTTTTGTATGAAGAAGATTGGTTAGTTATAATCTATGGTACATTTGCCACATTCTGAATGCAAAATATTATACAATCTGTGGTCGACGAATATTTTTCAGTCATTAGAAAATCGTGAATTGTTTCGTGTGTGTTCTGTCATTTTGTGTGATTTGTGTGAAATAATAATTGGATTTATCGAATGTAAGTAGTAAAATCGTTTACTTTAATAGTAATAAGCAGTTTTAGATAACCATTTGCAAGAAATACATCGTAATAACTTGTGAAAGCTGAGAAAAAAGTTGTGTGTGTTATAAGTGTTTTGGACGGAATTTGCTTCATATAATTGTAAATTAATTACGTAAAAGGCTTATAGAAATGATTACACAACGTCTACATGACTATTTTATATCGATAGTATTTCTTATATTTCCAAAACAAAGAGTTAAAAGTCTACAGTTAACGGTCGTATTCTGCCGGCCGCAGCCATTTTGAACTTTATTTGTAAAGCCATAATGACGAAGTTTGCTTGTGGTAATACGAAACGCATTTTTTTCGAGTGATATTTATGACCTGTTTTTGTAAACATCTCAAGCTGTGACGATAAATTATATAAACAAGGGTCTATTCTTGGATTCTGTCGTGTAGATTATAACAAAATATTAATTTATTTCATGTGAAATAGTCAGAAAAATATATTTCAAAATATATACTTCTAAAAAGAATGTTAAATCAGACTAAATACTATATTATAATGGCTTGATTGATAGAAAATTTATTAGATATTATAAAATTCTTTACAAAAACATAAAATATGGTTTGGATGTAAAAATATTATATTATTTGTAAAAAGGGGGTAAGGCCGGGCGCCATTTTTTTTGCACATTCCATACACTACTCTTTTGCAAATATTTTTGCACATATAGAAGGGTTATAGTGGTAACAGAAATACATAATCTCAGCTCTCTAGCCATTACCGTTCTTGAGTAACAGCCTGGAGACAGACAGACAGACGGACAGACATCGAAGTCTTAGTAACAGGGTCCCGTTTTTATGGCACGGAACCCTAAAAAACTAACTTTGCAATGATTCTGCGTCGTCCTTTTTCACCCGGTATATGAAAGTCGGGCGTGAGTGTGAAGAGAGAAGGACTGTGTTTAATTTTTTAACTTTATTCGCCCTCTTAATCATATTATGAAAGATGAGGGTTGGAAGCTTTAATTAATATCTCACCAAAAACTGGCTGTACAAAAACCCGCGCAAAATTTTAATAACTGAGAAGCCACTACGCATCTTTACTGCACACAACTTTAATTCCCAAAATTTCGTTTGTTAAAAAACAAAAATATATTATAATATAATGAAACTTAATTCCAGTACGTTTTATTTATTTACGTAATATGGAGATTCAGATATTGAGAGCTATTATTCACTATCACAATATAGCGTTTGTACAGAGTTTCGCCTATTGCCACTAGCTTCACATGACTGCAGAAGCACTCATTACAATTTTTTTTGCACGATTTGCCGCCCTTTATATCTGGCCGCCCTAGGCCCGGGCCTACTGGGCCTTAGGGTATCCGCCACTGCATGCGAACGAAGGCGCGGGTAAAAACTAGTACAATAATATTATCAGGGCGAGCGAAGCGAGCCCTAGTACTTCTCACAACCTGTACATTTTGTGGTACACTTTACGGACAAACTATCACGCCTATTGATTTGTGCTTTTACATAGTATTTACATGTTTTTTTTATATTAAATAAGGGGGCAAATGAGCAAACGGGTCACCTGATGGTAAGCAACTACCGTCGCCCATGGACACTCGCAACATCAGAAGAGCTGCAGGTGCATTGCCGGCCTTTTAAGAGGGAATACGCTCTTTTCTTGGAGGTTTAGTTTAAATGTGTTATCATCAGTCAGTGTAGGTGTGATGACGCGAGCCCTCACAAAGCTCAGCTTTTAGCTAGTAAATGCGAAAGTGACTTTGCTGGTTACGCCTTCACACATAAAGTACTAAGCGGATCATCATAAAACTTTCATAGGTACACGTTGTCTGGAACTCTGAAGTATGGAGAAGGACATAGGGTACCTTTTATCCCGGGAAAAAGAACGGTCCCCGAAGGACGTTAACGTACGCAGAGCCGCGGGTGAAAGCTGTTAGAATTATGTACAATTTTCTTTAAGTGCATTTTGTGATAACATATTATCTCTCCTAATTTAAGGTAGCACAGTAAGAGTAATGTGGCAACATTAATTTGCATTAGTGCCAACATGACGGCAAAGGAACTATTTGATGAAACGCAATATACTTACATTTGTCATATACAAAAGTGATGGCAACCCCAGTTTGCGGCTATCGTGCAACTGGCAAAATGCATAAAACTTTAATTTTGTATAGGCTAGTTGACCTATATTCAATTTAATTGAACAAATGCATATTTCTAGTAGAACTTGGCCTAGGAAACCGTATTTCACCCTTATCATCAAATAAAAGCTTATGATTGATAAATAAAGTCGATTTGAAAATATGATTTTATGAAAATAGGATTTGTACTGACGAAAACGCATTTGCGGTACTTCCGATTTGGATGTGACGTCATTCTCATAGTTTATATGTAAGTTTATTTGTACATAAATATTAAGAATAAGCCTAGAAAGATTTGTAAAATATATTTTGTTAAATAATTCAAATAAAACATCAGTTTAACCTTTAACGTCACGGGCGGGGTCTACGCAGACCCCACGCGCTGTTTTTTGACGATATTTTTTTAAATTGGCAAGTTACGATCGCATGTTTTCGGCTAATCTCAATGCAACGCGAGGTTTTTCAGTGAGTAAAAGTCCGTTGCTCCTCTGATAAGAGAAGTTACATTTTTGCTTATGTGGGGATACCTGCAGACCCCACCCGTGATTTAACGTATGTACTTTTTTCACATTGGTTATGTGTTTATTTGTTTGTTTTTTTTTTTTTAATTGTCTATGTATAAATGGAAAATTTGTTGCCGACTAACAGAAAATCAAATTGCTCAAATCACATTATGCAATTTAATGTCTCTGAAAGTTTTTGGAAACATTTTGAAAGAGTTAGAGGTAGCTAGACCTAGTGCACCAAAAATGAGGCTAAGATGCTATTATTGTCCCAGAACTAATTATTATTGCCCGTAACCCTTATTATAAAACTATTTGCAAGTCTCATTCAGTAAAATTATTTATTACTTACCTAAATTATTTATTACTTACCTAGCTTACTCGAGGAATAATTTTAGTTTAGGGTCATACTTTTCAAGGATTGTCAATTATTTTTCTGTAAATTTTAGTGTTAATTTTTATTTTGATTATTTATTTCTAAGTCTTATTTTATGAGAAAAAAACAATGAGTTACTCAGAAGTAGACATTTTTGTTGAATTTTAGTACATTAAACATGTGCCCTACAAATTCTATACACGAGATTGGTTAGTTCATAAAAATGTTCTTTACTGTCTAAATAATGGTTACTTTATTATTAATAAATGCTTTTCATAAATAAAATAATATCTATTCTTATAATATAAAACGGGTTTTAAAAATTAATAAACCATTCTGAATTTATACGTTTATTTATATTGGGGTACCTCTAGACCCCACGCGTGACGGAACGTTACCCAAAACAACGCGTGTACTTAAAGGTTAAATATATTATCTCCATTTAATGTAGACGGGAAATGAAATAGCCAAAACTTTTCTCCAAATGTTTTCAACATTACAAATGATTTCTAATTTCTTATTTAAGGTGAACGCAGATTTGGCCGCACCGCACGCACCGCAGTCGCCGCATTTCGAATTCTTCATATAAATAATGTAGAAGTTGCGAAGACTGCGGCGCGGGTAGGTATGCGAGCTTGCCTATAACTTCATATAAAGAATTCGAAATGCGGCGACTGCGGTGCGTGCGGTGCGGCCAAATCTGCGTTCACCTTTAATTATTTTATAATTTTTGGGCACTTTCAGACTCGTACATTTAGCACATAAAAAATATTTCAATAAAGAGAGTTTAAAATACAAAACGTATGACGTCAAACTATGGCGGACACAAGGCGGACAGTGTTTTCGGCGCCATTTAAAAGGCATGTTTTTTAATCAACATTTTTATGGTTTTCTACTGTGTAAAATATTAAAATATTAGTTTTTTTTGTGAAAATGACTGATTAAAAAGCGATTGGCATGAAGAAAAAAAAAAAAAAAATAGGTCAAGTAGCCTAAAAATCGATGCTTCAATTTTGATGAAGAACTATGTCTGTTTACGGTCTGGCAACCCTAGGTTGCGGCCGACTTAGAGCTGGCAACCATTTATACCTTAGTTTGTCACGTCATTTTCTTTCAAATGATGTAAAATTTATTGACAAAAAATATATATGCAAAATTATGCATTTATCTCATGAACATGAAACTTAATTAGAGATAAATAAGATTGCGGCTACTTTTGACAAGGCAACCCAACATTAATCCATTCTATACGTTAGACTAAAGATTAATTTCAAATATATTTCATCGAAAAAAAAAACGATTCATGCAGAATTTTACGGTCGGATCCGATATTATAAAGTTTAAACATGGTTTTAAACTAAATCCTAGGCGCATAATCGCTGCCTAAACTGGAGGATCACGAGATTTACGGTCTTACGAACAAAGTAGGCGACATAGGCATAATATTGTGTCTATTAGGCCCACTTGCGCAGATCTGAGTTAAAGTTAACTCTGAGTTAAATTCATAAAGTTAATTTAATGGTTAAATTGGAGTTAAACATCATGTCATATCTGTCACTCTCCAAATGAGCGATAGAGATGACATGATGTTTAACCTAGACTTAACTTTAACTCAGATCTGCGCAAGTGCACCTTGTAGATATAATTCCTATCAGGATTTAGGTGGAAGATAAAGTCATTACCTGGATATTGGTCCATGGATGAGGTGGTCAGGTCATCTCTTAGTTCAAAATTATAGTATGTAAACGTTTGCGTTTAAACACCAACAAAGGTTAAGATCTTTACGCTTTATTTAGGGACATAAAAAAGTTGTAGCTGTCTCGTCCACGTCCCGTCAGTTTTTTGCTGTCAACAGTCAATGTCACTTTCTGATATCAAAAAAAAAAAAAGTTCAAAACATTGGTTTCGATTTTGTAAAAACAATTGGAAATATTTAAATTTTAATTACTTAATATTGAATTACTTGTAATAATGTAATAAAATTGTAATATACACCTACAATAGTTTATGTGCTATAAAAGTATGTCATATTTTAGCTTACTTTAAGACCATGGATAACCTCAATGATGTTTTGGTTGATAAAATAGCAAGAGATTGTATTTATTTATACAATTCCTTGCCAAAATCAGGGAAACCGAGTGACGGTGAATGGACAGTCCTATCTTGTGTGATCCAGTATGATAAAAGTACTCAAAAATGGAAAATTGTTTCACTGGGTACCGGATCGAAATGCATTGGGTCCACCAAGATGTCTCCTATGGGGAATGTACTAAATGATAGTCACGCTGAAGTTATTGCCCGGAGAGGATTCTTATTATATTTGTACGAAAATCTCCTCAATGCATATAGAAATAAAGAATCAATATTTGAAGTACAAAATGGAAAAGGTTCTTTAAAAAAAGGAATAAGTTTTATATTTTACTCTTCACAACTTCCTTGTGGAGATGCGAGTATAATACCTAAGAGTGATGAAGAGTGTTTTGGAGATGTATTAGCATCTAAAAAGCATAAACTTGATTGTGACGAAGAATCAAATAATCCAAAATGTCCAAAAATAGAAGATATTCATAGAACGGGTGCAAAATGCCTACCCGATCAAATACAAGATAGTAGGAGTGCAGGCAAAGAGTATCATGTTGTTGGTCAAGTAAGAACTAAGCCTGGGCGAGGGGAGAGAACTTTGTCTGTGTCTTGTAGCGATAAAATTGCTAGATGGATACATGTTGGTATACAGGGTGGCTTGCTCGGCCTACTCCTTGCAGAGCCAATATTCATAAGTCACTTTATATTTGGAGCTGGAGTCCCATATTCCAAGGATACCTTAGAAAGAGCATTCTTCTATAGAACAAATGAAAATAAAAATTATGTTAAACAAAGGCCAAGCTTGTGTCAATCATCAATAAGGTTCCAACATTTAAAATCGGATAAAAAATCTAAAGCGGCTTCTGGAAGTATAATATGTGTGAATACTTCATCTAGGTATGAAATTGACTGCTTAATTTGATTTTTATATTAGGTTATTACTTAAATATTTGTTAACTTATTAATTTTTTTATGATTTCAGAGTGATAGAAGTTACCGTCCAAGGAAAAAAGTTAGGAGTAACAAAAAAGAAAGAAAATAGTCCTAGCAGTTTTCTGAGTGTATGTAAGTATAGTTTATTTAAAAAGTTTCAAGAGGTGTTAAATGAAAATAAAGATTTAAAATCAGTGTTACTCGTAGACAAGAAAATTGAAGATATCAAATATAACGAAGTGAAAAATATGTCACAAAAGTACTTGGAGATTTGGAAATTGACAAAAGAAAGTCTTTTTAAAACATGGACTAAGAAACCAGACATGTGGAATTTCAGTATTAAAGAGTTTAAATAAACTTTATTATTTTATTATAGCCTTATATTGTATTAAACTAGCTGCTTTCTTCTCACTAGCTGCTGAGGCTTTGTAAATGGGCATTTTTTTTTTATTTTTTTTTTTATTAACCCGCCAGCACTCGCGCCCCTAAAAATTACACGAGCACTCGCGCGTAGAGCATTTTGCTCACGTTTATAAATGTCATTAAATATAGGTTTTACATAGTAAAATTTTTACTCTTTATCATTCTATTAAATAAAGTACACTTTATTTATTATAAAAAGTATATATTTAAAACTTTATCCACATTTATCTTTTAAATTCTCATTAAGATTCATGACAAGAATTTTTTCAGTCGCCTAAGGCGGTATGAAAGAAAAAAGTTTAAGTACAAATAAAATGCTCATAGCGTGAGTGCTTGCGGGTTAAATAAGGGGGCAAACGAGCAAACGGGTCTCCTGATGGTAAGCAGCTACCGTCGCCCATGGACACTCGCAACATCAGAAGAGCTGCAGGTGCGTTGCCGGCCTTTTAAGAGGGAATACGCTCTTTTCTTGAAGGTTTGCAGGCCGTATAGGTCTGGAAACACTGCTTTTCTGTGTCTTTATTACTGGACTGCTCCAAAAGGAGGGTTGTGTTTAAAACTTAGTATGTATGTATTTTTGTATAATTGTTTGGCACGCTCTACAGCCTTTAGGCTTGAGAGGTAAAGAACTTAAAATTCACTTTATAGAACAAATCTGCAGGGATATTATCAACTGATGGGAAGCGACTGCCGCTGACAAGCGTTATTTTACGCCCGTTTTTGTCAATCCAATTAGTGGAGCTGGCGCATTCGTTCATACGAAAGTCATTCACAAAGAATTTATTACATTGTCAACATTATCATTGTTGCCGCGCGGGCGCAACTTTCTACCGGAAGGCCATTTAAAAATGTTTGCATTTCTCCTGCAAATGTCAATGTCCTTTAATTGGCCGACTGATATTAATCAAGGACGAGTTTTATTTACACGACATGCCCTTTGGCACGGGTAAACGGAATTATTAATCGTCTGTCAGTCCGTCTGTATGTAACATCAAAACGACGATAAAAACCCTGATTAAAGTACTCACAATATTGAAGAAATTTCATTTCCATCGGGTTCCAAATTTTTTCTTTTGCACTAGGACGTGTATTTAAATATTTATACGACGCAACGTAGCAGTGACCGCATCGACTGCAGATGTGCAACCTACTTATTTTAGGTAACTGGGAAAGTGTGTCTGTCTGTCTGTTACCTCTTCACGCCCAAACCACTTAGGTAATCGATTTTGCTGAAAATTGATATGGAGATACTTTGAGTCCCGGAAAAGGACATTGAATACATTTTATCGCGGAAAAATGAACGGCTCCTGCGTGATAAACAAATTTTGGCTCAACGGAGTTGCGGGCGTCATCCTGGTTTACTATAATATATTTCTTAAACTATAGTTCATACTTATCCTTCGTAAGTATGACGTGTGCGTGCACATGATTTTACAGTGCTGTTAGAGTGGCAGATAATGTTGGAATAGACAATATTAGCTTATGAAGAGAGATATATTATATATATTATGTACTTATTTTATTTACTTTATCAGAAGGAACTCAGCACTTGACAAGAAGTAGCAATAATTTTCATTTTATTAACATTAATATCGACAATAGAGAGTATAAATTTTCCTTTATAATTTATGAAACTATGACAAGACAATGGAAGCTTCATACTATATCATAGTACATTACCCAGATATACCTAAATACTAAAATCCAGTCTATGGAAGGAAAGAGATTGTTCATAGTGTAACTTCAATTTATTGGTCACGACATAAACAATATTTCTCTGTTCTTGAAAGTTTTATCGGGAGTAAACCTGCAATAAACTTGGTACGATTATTACCTAATGACTGCGACTATGACTATGACTACTAGATGAATTGAACTCATAACTTCTGTTGGTCTGGTCAGGAGTAACGATGGCTCTTTGATTTTTGGGCCCATTCTCATATTTCCACAAGCAACTTCTACTAAGTCCTATTTATTATTGTATAGGCTACACAGAGGCTTTGTTAATCAACCGGCCAGCATTATTATGACAAATCTTATAGTATTTTCGTTTTCCAAATTCCAACTCTTGACGAAATTCGGCCGGACATGCAACGAAAAATCTTGACTATTCTGATATTATAATGGAGTACCGACTTGGTAGCGTGTGTCTAATATATAGAGAATGGACAAGAATTGTAGGTGCATATAATATTATGTCAAGTAAATACTAAATCACCAGATTGGATTTTAGACACTAGTAAGGACCATGCCACACGATGTGGTGCGACGGCGGTACGGCGCCTGACCGTGGCCTGGCCGGTGCCGCTCCGGTGTCCTACATAATATAATAAAAAACCGAACAAGTGCTTGTCGGGCCACGCGCAATATGGGGTTCCGTAATATCGCATGTTTTTTTTTTTTCGTGTGGTCAATGAATGTACATTTATAACGTGTTTTACACTACTAACAACATCATCTCAGTTACTTTCAAAATAATTAATTGAACGAAAAGTTCCTTTATACTTCGCCCAATACATATTTTTTTTAGTTGATCGACTATTACTCAATAACTTATGAAGTCTTCTTAGCTGTGATAGTTTTCCTTTGAAATTTAGAATTTTTCCTACTCCCGTGAATTTTTTCACGTTTCCAGAAGCAACCGTTTAGCTGGTAGAAGGGGGGGACACTGGATCTAACGATTTTTTCCACTTTAAAACTTAATATTTCACAAACGGATCCCTAAATCGGAAAATGATCTATGAATACTCATAATAATTTTAAAAAACCTATCCAACGACACCCCACTCGATGTGGTGGACGCGAAAAAAAAAAATTTCATCCCCGCTTGATGTGTATGGAAGGTGCCATAAAAAATATTTTTTTAAGATTTCATGTACCATTTTGTTGCCATCATTAATATGTGTATTCATGCCAAATAACAGCTTTGTAGGCCCTATATTCTCTGAGCAAAACCGCGGACAGACAGACGGACAGACAGACGGACAGACAGACGGACAGACAGACGGACAGACAGACGGACAGACAGACGGACAGGCAGACGGACAGACAGACGGACAGACAGACGGACAGACAGACGGACAGACAGACGGACGGACAGACCGAAACTATAAGGGTTCCTTGTTGACTACGGAACCCTAAACACGGATGGTATAGCACACGGCGCGTCCGGTGCCGCTCCGGCGCTGCACCGCACGCGCACCGGAATCGAGATGAGGCGGAGACGCGGGGAGCTCGAGTCCGTCGCTGCTACAGTACTGCTAAACGTTGCGGTGCCGCGCTCACCGTGTGGCCGGTAGTCCGGTGAGACGGAGTACCGGTGCGGTACCGCACCGCATCGTGTGGCATCGCCGTACCTAAGTTAGCCGAGCATTAGCTAGGCGTTCAAGTAGGAGCACAAAAACAAGGACTACATGTTTTGATTTGGGGCCACCGATTGGAAGCACCTCTATGACTCAAGTTTCCAATTAGACCTTAAGGTGTCAATTGTAGGTCACTTGGACTAGATGACATTGCCAAAATACCACCCAGTCCAAAAAACTGTTTATTGTATTGAAATCGGCACCTGTCATTTGCCTCACAATCTTCCGCTTAAAGGATATTGGCATGAAGGTCATACCGTTGTTGGTACTTTCAGGAGGCGTGGACTGTCACGATAGTTTACCTACAATTTATAAGCCCCAGTCTAGAAATAATAAATTAAGTTCATCAAGGTTTATGCGACCTAAGTAACCTAATCTTACTTTCGGACAATCTCAGTTTTCCCAATTCCCTCTAGTTATTATTCTATAATATAGGTAACTACTAACTAGCTGTGCTCCGCAGTGTTACGTAAGCGGTTTATTTGGAAAATTAATTTGTGATATTTTCCCTATCTATGTGTTAATCCAGGATATTAACTAGTTAGTAGCTCCATACCAATTAAAGACGATCTAGCCGTTTAGACGCGTGAAGAAGTAACATCCAAATTCCAAACTCAAAAACTTTCGCCTTTAAAAGGTGTTTCAAGTGAAACTTAACATAACTTTAGAGAAAATCCCATATGGAAAAATAGACGAGAAGAAAAACCTTGCTGTAAGAAAATAAAGATCCAGTTGGTTCCGATCCATGTTGAGCGAAAACAGTTAGGTTGTTACTTGCTGTGTGGTCTGTATAGTCCTTAATGTTCCAACAAATACGTTTCAGAGGTTAGCAACATTTTAATTAACATTCGCAAAAATAAAATGAAAATTATTCGAGCTTTTCAGAAAGAACATGAAGAGAGTAAATATTTAAAAATATGAAGATACTCCGCGGCTGTGATTTTTTCTTAGCGTTATATTCATAATTTAATTTAAGTCTGAATTAAAGAACTATTGACAGCAAAGAAGACTATTATTTGTAGAACAAGATTTGAATTAGACGTGAACAAAGATCACGTCCTTGGCTTATTGATACGACATTGACTTTTATTTTATGTCATAATATTTTATTATATTCTAATTTATAAACATGACATCACCATTCACCCCCCATCTTATAACTTCTCGATTAGATGCTTCTGAAATAGCATTGTATCTAACATAGAATGCAATTTATTAGATCTTTTATAAAATCATTGAACTTTTTCTCCAAACGTTTGCCATTTCTGGAAGTATTTTAACGGGTCCCAGGAAAATTGGTCAGCACTCAAATAAACGTATCGGATAGAGCGATTTCGTGCACCAAACGACGGTTTTGGGTCGACGGTATTTATTTTACTAACAGATTAATGGGCAGATAGCCCCTTTCGTTCGCCAAAAATGATAAACGACGCCATAAAAATGGCCCGTTTTCGCCAGCAGGAGTATAATCAGTGACAAATCAATAACCGTCTGATTGATTTAATCGAACCGTTTTATTGAAAATTATTAGTTTTTAAGTAATTTATATAATTGCACTTCTCTTTATACGGCAGAGTAAGTGTGATTTAAAGTAATTGTTGTGATATTTGCATATATTCTCGTAAAAAGGTTGAGGACACCTCGGTTCACCTAGTAAGTAATTGTTATTCCCTTGGTTGTCTTCTTTATGGTCATACCAAAGCTCACTTAATGAAGAATATAAATAACCAATGTTTCTAAACTAGAGGGTAGAAGAGAGCGAATATATTAAAATAAGAAAAGAGCGTATTCCCTCTTGAAGGCCGGCAACGCACCTGCAAGGCTGCAATTCTTCTGATGTTGCGAGTGCCCATAAGCGACGGTATAGTTGCCATCATGACGTAGCTGCAAGTTAGTGGCTGCCTGTTGATTTATGTAGAAGTTCAGCGACACCTTATTTCTAATGTTTTTCAGCAAACTAGTCAATGGCTAGCTAAAATATATTATTAAAGGGCATCTAAATGATCATCTAGATGCCCTTTAATAATATACTTGATTTTGTTGTCTAATAGTATGCATGTATTTATGGGCGACTTACATTCAAATTCCAAACGGATGTAGAGATCAACTACGATAACATGGCGCGCCCCTCCAAAATTCAAAACTTTTGAAGTGCGTTGTCAAAACGTTTGAAATGCGTTGTCTTGCGAGTTGCGCGGTAGGCTAGTTATGATTAGATGACCAACAAACAGGGCCGTGTTAAACTAAGCTGGGGCCCTGGGCACACAAGACTTGGGGGCCCTTTTTAACCGACTTCAAAAAAAGGAGGTTATCAATTCGACGCGTATGTATGTTATATTTCCAGAAGTGCTCAATTTTCGTGTATGTTAGTCTATATCAGCGTCTGAACAAATGTGCCAAATTTCAAAAGTGTATGTATGTATGTATGTTTTATGATTGTGTTCGTATATCTCTGGAACTACCATTCCGATTTCAGTTATTCTTTTTTTGTTGTACTAGGTATTGTTCAACTTAGAGAATAGTGCAAGTTTCATCAAAATCGGTTCAGTAGTTTTGGATATAGAGAGTTTTTCTCAATTACGTACAATGAAGTCGGTTTTATCTTTTTAAAATACAGTTATTATGGAAAATAAAAAACGCGAATTATAATATACATAGTTTATGTTCAATTTATGTTTTATTGTAGATAATCAAATACAGTATGATAACAATATCTTCACCAGAAGCTAAATAGCAGCATTAGAATATCATTAATGACATAATAATATTATATACGTCGTACCTTACATAATCTAATAAAAGCAGATTAAATGTATTAATGTTGACATTGTATATATATATATTACTGTAAAAGCTCAAACTGCAGTAAATCCTAAGATTTTCAAGTAAAACCTAAGATCTACCAATTCCTAATGGTAAATGTCCGAAAAGGTTTGCGATACGAACTTTTACCACCATATAGTTGGTAAATCTTAGGTTTTACGTTAATAGCACGGTATATGTTGAAAACAAAACGGCCAAGTGCGAGTCGGACTCACGCACTAAGGTTTCCGTACTGTTATAGAGCAAAAACAGGCCAGAAATTGTGTTTTTGGTATGGAAGGCCCCATAGGGAATTATTATAAATTATTAAAGTGGTATTGCCCAGCAGTGGGACACTGCAGGGAGTGCAGGCTGCTTATAACTAATAATAATAAAGTGGTATTAACCCTGGGAGAGCCATGCTTCGGCACGAATGGGTCGGCTCGACCGGAGAAATACCACGGGCTCACAGAAAACCGGAGTGAAACAGTTGCGCTGTGTTTCGCCGATCGAATAGCGATCACCGGTGCTCTTATGGGGTTTGAAGGATTAATTTTTAATTAAGTACTTACATCATTATTTGATTGCCTTTTTTACATTTTTAAAAATCAAATATAAGAAGAATAATGATAGAAGCTTAGCCGGTAAGCATTATGTTCCTATTTCGTTGTTAAATGTCAAATAGAGAAATACTGATTCAGTTAGATAGATATAATAGAGATTGAGATATTCAGAGATGTTGTATGTTATAATGTGTTGTGTGAAAATAATTTAAATAGGTTAGTATTACTTACTACTATCGTATATTATAATAACTAAGTATATTATGTACCTACCTGTTTTGTCACTTTTGTTCACTAAGGTAAATAATTAAGAATTACCAATTTTTTTATTCCTAAAAACAACATTTACCGTTGACAGTAGAAAAACTTAGCATATACCGAATTGTAATAGTAAATTTTCGAAAAGATTGTCGTATTTTTAGAAATACTTACACTTACCAACTCGTGTCGGTAAATCCTAAGATTTACACTCAAATATTAAGATTTACCGAAGTTCGTGCTTTTACAGTAACATATACACGAAAATACCTTCCAGCCTTATAAGTTTAGTAATTTGCGAAAAATTGTAATTTGTAATGCATCCGACAAAAATAAATGAGCTAGGGAAATTGAAGGTCTGAGATCGGGGGCCCTGGGCCCGGGCCCCGTGTGCCCCTAGTGTAAACACGGAACTGCCAACAAATCTTGGTAATAAGTGACATTAACTGAAATATGTGACGTTATCAGCGTGAAGGGACCTTATTGTCGGTGTTGAGTTATTAGTATCTCCATAATCTACATTTAATAGGCTATCGAACCATGTAAATAACATGCGTGTAGGTCTGGAAAATACCAATGGAAAACCAATCACAGTACACGTAATATTTCAGTTAATGTCACTTATTACCAAGATTTGTTGGTCAACTAATCATAACTAGCCTACCGCGCAAGACAACGCACTTCAAACGTTTTGACAACGCACTTCAAAAATTTTGAATTTAGGAGGGGCGCGCCATATTATCGTAGTTGATCTCTACATACAAACTCTTTCATAAGGATGTGACTACACACATTGAAACAGTCATTTGGAGGGGCGCGCCATGTTATCGTAGTTGATCTCTACGTAGTAGGTACGTACGTACATTTTAGTTGACGTTTTTTGGAGTGTAGACTGGCCAACAGCTACTAGCTGCTGTGTAACTATATACTTAGTAGGTATAGTGTTCTTTTATGTAGTTTCCCATTGTCATGATTTCATTAACATGAAGTTCCTCTGAGAGGTAAAACCCCAAACAGATTGTATTTTGAAACGCTACCAGTAATTTTCACAAGATCTTATCCGATCAAACAAATAAACTGTAAAGAATCGTTCGAGAATCGAGATATTTTGATAAGACGTTACAACCTAAATCGACTTTTATGTAACATGTGCCAATATTGAAACCAAATTCTTGATCATATCGTGGGTTTCAAAAGCGATCTTTAGTCCAAGGGCCGTTTCCAAATCCATACTTCCATATTATACTAATTTTATGAATGCAAAAGTGTTATGTGTCTGTCTGTCTCTGTTACCTCTTGACGCCAAAACTGTTGAACCGATTTTGCTAAAATTTAGTATGGAGCTACTTATACCATCCTGGAAAAAAATACGGTTACCCCGCGGTAAACGAATTTTGGCGCAACTTGCTATGAAGGTACTTTGAGTCCGGGGAAAGGACATCGGATACTTTTTATCCCGTAAATATGTACGGTTCCCGCGCGATCGCATTTTGACGCAACAGAGTTGCGGGCTACATCTAGTTCACACCATAGGGAGGAAAAGATTTGTTAGTGTTTGATACATTTGGTTCCGAGGTGTGAGTGTGCTCCAAATATTAATTATGCAAAATATTTAATTAAGTGTAATCTATAAACTGTTCTAAATACGAAGGCTTCTGCGGATAGCTTTGAATTCGACGAAAACATTTGAATATAATTCAGAACAAATAGTCAATTTACCTAATATCCTGCTAAATAACAACGAATAATAAAAACTTAATAATAAGCTTTAATATTATGTTGATGACATAAATAAGCTTTCTAGGTATGTATTCAGACCAAATTTAGACAATATGGACGTAGGTAATTACTTAAGGTTTGTAATAAAAAAAAACTCAAATACAGCATATAATATGAACAGCTTACTATTTTTGAAAACGTAGGCAACAAAAATTGCAGGTCCTTATCAGCTAAGTGACCAGAGTTTCTTCATTTTTAATCAATTTTAAGTTCCAATCACGTAATTTTTATCTTAATCTTGATCAGTTGATGTTGGGTAAAATAAATGGAATTTCGCAATTCTTAGAAATCTAAGTGTTCCAAATAAAATGAAGTAACAGTTTGCAGACTTCCCGGATCTGTCTTTGACCGCCAGTGGATAATAGCTTTTTTTAAATAAGGGAGAAAACGAGTAAACGGGTCACCTGATGGAAAGCGACTACCGTCGTGTCCATACAATCGCAACACTATATAAAGAGCTGGAGGTGAGTTGCCAGCCTTTTAAGAGGAAATACACTCTCTTCTTGAAGGTTTACAGGTCGTATTGGTCCTGATTTAAGTAGGTACTGCTGGTGACAGTTCGTTCCAGAGTTTTACAGTGCGCGGCAATGTTACGCAAAAAACGCACGGTGAAAGAATGCCACTCATCAAGGTGATGAGGAATGGTATATTTGGTGATTACTGATTGATATACAAGCTTAATCCTTCGATCGCGGATTCTTGGAAATCTACTGTTATTCTATTGTTGTCGCGGTCACCGGTGTCCTTATGGGGCTTGATGGCTTAAAGCCCAGCAACGCATTGAGACTCCTCTGGTGCTGCGGGTGTCTATGGGCGAGAGTTATCGTTTTTCACCAGGTTTTTCTTCTTTCTCCTCTTTTCTACTTCTCTTTGCCCTTCGTTACCAGGCTACGACAGAAGGGGCTATATTTTATGTGTGCATTTACTTTGTTCTAGAATATAGGGTCTTCTATGCAAAGAATTGAAGACGTGAGTGGAAGAATCGAACAAGTAACATTTCGTAACATTCGGAAAATAACGAATTTTTTCCCTAATTATTTTAATAAAACTTGCAACTTATCTGCTTCATAATCTAGCTAGTATATCTGGCTACACATATAATCTATAGTTTTTCTATTTCAAATAATTTTTCCGGCCCTAAAGTCTTCATTTAAGCAAAAAAGCGGGAAGTTTTTTCATGTTATATTTTATATCTTATTCTTCCACTCACGTCTTGAATTCTATTTAATAGAAATTAGAAGTCTTTGCATCTAAGGCCTAAACAGCTTTGCCAGATTTGTTTGAGATATCTTTGGATTTGCTCTAAGAGTGATAAAGATAATAAATTCTTTATACAGAGTGTAACAAAAATAAGTGATAATACTTTAGGGTGTGTACGTGTTCCTTGTAGAGAGTTCACTGTGAAAGTAGCAGCGCTGAAAGATCAACATTTTTTTCACTTTTGTATGGGGAAACTCGTGACGCTCGGGCCCTTGCCTATACAAAAGTGAAAAAAAATCGTCTTTCAGCGCTGCTTCTTTCACAGTGAACTCTCTACAAGGAACACGTACACACCCTAAAGTATTATCACTTATTTTTGTTACTATATACATAATAATAATAATAATATTATCATAACATTTTAAACTTTCGTGTTGCATCAACTTATAATTATTAAAACTTGTTAATCGGGTAGTAGCATTACTAATAGAATAAGTCGCGTTAAGTCAAGATTAATAAGTTTTAATTTTATTATCAGACTGCTTTGACCCAGATGTTGGGTACAACATTTATAAATGCTAGTGATAGTTCACATTTTAGAAGGTTGATTGCAAGATTTCCTCGTAATTAACGGAACTCTGAAGAAGCGTAAAACTCACACATAGCCTCAAAAGCACTCAGCTCCGTAATGTTCTGGCTTTCTGAGCTCTACGTTTCAACATTTTCTTAAATCATCGATAAAAGGTAGTGAGGTGGTCGTAAAAATATTTGGGTTACTCCACTACCCAATTCGGGTCAGACGATATATTGATATTTAAAGTAATATACGTGTAATGATCGTATGTTACACGGCATTAACTTGTGCTGGGAATTTATCACGTCAATACGGTAGAGTTATACCCAGTAAATTGGCTTGAATTGTATAGTGTTATGAATGTTCGAACGCTAAGTGTTGGCTAAACTAAATTGTAAAATGTTAAAGTATATTTTGTTCTTACCTTTTTCATTAAATTTTGGACCTTAACTAATCAAAAAATTGTACAACTTACAAAAATCTTATCATCTATTAACTTTAATATTTTGGCAAAATAAGCATAACGGTTGCATTCAAAGACATAATAATCATAATGATTGCTTAACTTTAGCTTAATGAAGAGCTGTAAGAGATTTCTTTAGAAATAAGCAGTCCCTTTGTGTCATCTTTCCGTGTTAATTGTATCTTTATATTGTGTTTCTTGTGTACAATAAAGAGTTAAATAAATAAAAATAAAAATTAAGATTTTACCATACTTTTTCTGTCTGACTCGTCGTCTCTGACTCTCTGAGCCGTGTCACAGCCGCAAAATTTGAGATGAATACATCAATTTAATTGAAAATATTCACATAAACAGGCATTAAAGGGACAATATAACAACGATAATAAATCAATTTACCAACGCCACATTTATCACGAGATGTGAGGAGATAGAGAGTAACAAGTGTTCGCTGTATTTGGCTAGACAGGAGTAGACTTGCAAAACAAAAGCCCCTTAAAAGGTTGGGAGATGGCTAGATATTGTTTAATGGGTGTGAATGTACGACCAATTCGGGATTAAACTACGTGTACCAGCACCCTTTTGGCAAATATATAAGGCATATAACCAAGGTAAAAAGACTCCGAATGGACCGAAGTCGAGTCTGACACGCGATAGTGTCGAAATGTACTCACGACTTAATAAATAGACGCTTATTAACATTGTTAGTGTTAAGCGAATGAAACATGTGACGTAACGAATATTGATTGCGAAAAACAATACAAATGTGTCCATTTATCTCGAGATGTCTTTACATAACGTAATTGCTTATTGTTATAACTTATATAAATATGCCACAAAAGACTCAATACTCACGCGTTTTTGACACGGTTTTTCGACAGCATAATTTGTACTCGCTTGTTGAAGAATGCAGGTTGGTCCTGCTTTGTTTCTTTAAGAATGACAAATCACTTATGATTTGGGATTTTTCGACATATTTTATAAAGACTTCAAATTAACAGCTGCAAGATTCTGGCTATAAAGTCCTATAGCTTTTGTGGTTTTAGGGTCAATTCATTTCTAAATTTGTACAGAATTGACAGATTTTGTAAGCGTGAGGGCATTGTCCAAAAAAAATCACATGTACTTTTTATATTTTTTTCGTTAAAATAGGGTATTTTAAGAATATAAATTAAATAATTTTGAAATTCATTGGCTAGTTTTTTCTCAATAAATTTTTAAAGTTTCGCCCTGACGTCATCATCGGCAGCCAATTATTGACATCTGCAGTATGTTTTAAATTTCCTTTCAATCATATTTATAATGGCTGGTTCGTCAAATGCAAGTTCTCATTATGTGAAAGCTGATACGAGAAGCTTACCAAAAGTTCGAAACGTAATGTTGGTCGAATTTATTGCTAATTTAACGCCATTGAAGGTCAAACTAAGGTTAAACATATTTGTTCAAAAATATAAGGTAACTAATGGGTATTTTTTCCTTTATATACAGAAAAACGATCACTGACCTTATTCCTCGAAATGTTTTTGTAATGAGCAAAATTAAAAAAAATGGACAATCCCCATTCAGTACAAATTTTGAAATGCATCTCCTCGTCTTTTTTAAGTGCGGTCTTAATTATAGTGGAAGAAATAAAATTAAAAATATAGACTGCCAAAGTCTGCATCTCTACTCAAATTTTGATTCAGCATAAAAAATAATAAATAACAGGTTTATCGTACCTTCATCTTTTCTCAATAGAGTAGAAATTACGTCAAGTAGGCAGTATGTGTATTTCTACCACATTTATACCAGCACATGAGTGTAGCGGACTGTATAATCTCTCCATACTCGGAAGGGCACAAAACATGCAATTTGCGCCAGAAGCCGCCATCTTTTTTCCAATTCAACTTTCCATAATGAGCAGAGAAAACGGCTATTCTATCTTCTATGCAAATATTTTCTTTATTCGAGTCCGTCTCGCTTCTTGTAGCTATAAATAATACTGGCGTCTGGACTTGGTTTTGATTAAATAGACACGAATGCATCAGGGATTTCTAATAAGTAAGCAATGTCTGTTTATTCCAGATACTATTATACTACTCTTATCATTATATTAGAGACTTAACATCAATGACTAAAACAACATTTAAAATTAACTAAAGTGAGACGTGGAGTTTATGGTTTATCAATTTAATTTTCTTCCTTTGTTTCTAATCGATAAGTGACTAAGTATAATATTATTACGTTCCAAATTAATTAAAAAACATTTTCTGATGTTGTGAGTGTCCATGGGAGGCTGTAGTTGCTTTCCATCAAGTGACCCGTTTCCTCGTCTGACCCCTTATTTTATATATAAAAAAAAGAATATAGAAGGGTTCTTTAGAATAATAATTCAAAGTTTATATAAGTATGTACTTGTTATATAACTACATGACGCCCACAATTCTGTTGTGCCAAAATTCATTTATGGCTCTGGAACCGAAAATTTTCCTAGAATAAAAGTATATTATATCTTTTCCTGGGACTCAAAGTATCTCCATACTAAATTTCAGCAAAAATAGTTTAGCGGTTTGGGCGTGAAGAGGTAGGAGACAGACAAATGCATTTCCATATATTTTATAATAATTTTAAGTAAAGCTTATCTTTTTCGTTTAAGTTTCATCTTAAACGAAAAAGATAAGCAAACATAGAGCTCTACAAAACTAACAATATTTATTGTACTTATGAAATTCATACGGCTTACTTTTTGTGACCACTTCATGCCACTTCTAAAGACTTGCAAATGATTTAGCATAGAATCCAAGACAGGAGTAATCACGTGCTTCTATAATTGACGTTAGGCGCCGTCGCTCTCGAGGACAGTACACGCCCTACAAATGTAGACCGGATGTCCAGGATAATCCTCGAATGTCCTAAATACTATCGCCATTACTCATTTAGTACTAGTTTCAGATAGTTTGCACAGTAAAACCCAAGGGAGTAACATAAAACCCAAGAAAAAGAAAAATGTAGAACAATAGAAAACGTACTTTAAAAATGTAGATATTTTTTTTGTAAATTTTGAATTTAAGCCATATTTTAATTAACCCGGCGAGCGCTGTTTGCTACATATTCCAACCTTACGCTCGCCGGGTTAAAACAAAAACCAAACTGAACGTTCATTTAAATTACCATACACATAATAATGTTGTTTGTATGTAATAAACATAAAGCGAAATGACAACCTTTTTCGTGCGTCGCGTCACATAAAAACCAAGGCGAGGTATTTAAAAAATGCAAGGAGCTTCATCAAATAATGATTCAGTATCGGAGATAATAATATATGAGATAATGATAGTCGCATTCCATATAGTGTGCGCATACGAAAATGGAACGGAGGTTGTATAGGAGGCTGCGTACGCGCACGCCGAGTGCAGACGCCGGCAGTCTCGCTTGCGGCTCCGTCGACAACGGACGCGTGAAGCGAACGCGCTACATCGAACTCTACATCGAAAATATTTACGATAACATTCGATTTTTAAATTGTGACGCGCTACACCGAACTCTACATTGGAAATATATACGACAATATTCGATTTTCAAAATTTAATTGTGCTTAGTGCTTCGATGTGACATTCGCGATGTCCGAATAATTTTTTTTTGAAGTGGAAAAAAAATAAAAATGAAGATGACTGTAAATCGCATAAGGGTGGTTGTACTCGGGAGCCCTCGTAGCGGAAAATCAGGTAAATTAACAATGCCTAAATTATTAAGCATGGAAAATTATGCTATATATTTTTTCGCGTCAAACACATTTAGAAAATTAAAATATGTCTGTACTCTACCAAAGTTTTTTCCAAATCTGCAAAAATATAGAGGTTAACAAGCTAATACCTAAAGCAAATATTTAAAAAAATTATTAAAGATTTAATAATAAAAATAATCTATTACATCATTTTAATAATGGCCCTGATTATAAATAAAGTTGCAAAAATAGAGCACCTAACATTGAACTTACTAGATTCCGAAAAACAAACTTTGTCAAAATGAATTGATTCCCTCTTATTAATAACTTACACGTTGTGTATTTTATATCAATAACAATATATTATGTACTGCTATTATTATCATATATAGGCAAAATTAACGATATTAATCTCGAGAATATTTTAAGGCTGAACTGGCGTTTACAGGAATTATTAAAAACCTTGGATGCCCAAAACTTTTATCTTGATCAATTATAAAAATTGCTTGTTCAAGTTTAACATGATTAATGTAGAGCTTATAAAATAAACAGTTTAAAAATCCAGGGTCTATAAATTTTCAGACTGTTAACTCTACAGACCATAACAGTATTTAAAAATCTACTATTATACTGTCCGATTATAAATATTACCAAAATTGCATTAGATCACTAGCGGTAACAACAATAATTATTTTTCAGTTGTAATAAGCTTTTAGAATTTTATAGATTCTGGACTATACTAAATCCTCTATTATAATTTATAATCTATCTCTATCAATAAAATTATTAAATGGCGGCATTATAACTCTTACCGCTATAGGTAACAGCAATGACAATCTTATATATAAAATTCTCGTGTCACAATGTTAGTCTACGAACTCCTCCGAAACGGATTTACTGATTTTTACCAAATTTTATATGCATATTCAGTAGGTCTGAGAATCGACTACTCGGTACTTTATATATTTATAAGTGCATTTGTTGAATAAATAATAGTAAATTATTACAACCTGAGACTGACGGCGACCATTGTTTGTGCGACGGGATTGCGATCGACGTTGCCATGGCGACATACTTATTTAGTCACTTCAATAAAATAATATAGGCGAAATACTTTATAATATTATTATGGCAAAGCAACGTTTGCCGGGACAGCTAGTAACATTATAGATATTACGTAGATCAAATGTCATAATATTTGTATAATGTGTTTATTAAATTTATTATTGTACGATTTGCGAGGAATGTCTATTGTCTGTGAGGCAAATATTGATCTTGCCTTATCACTGCATTCCTTTTGAGGACATGCCTGTGTCAGTTTATTGATAAATCTTCCTTCACTATCAGCATCAGCCAGATAAAATTTCTGTTTATTTTAGCTAGAAGGAATTATTAAAGCGCAGAAATCCTTGGCTTCTTCAGTATTGTTTTTATATTATAGAATTATTAGGTCATTTTATAAACAATTAATTTTTTATGACTTCATTTTATGTTCATAAAGGCTCTACAAACACTTTTGATAAACTTTGATAAGCGACGAAAAATTTGTGTCGTTTATGTTCTAAGCTACTTTATGAATTATGAGTATCTATTTAAACGTTTGGTGTACTTATTTGATAATTAGAAGTAATTTTATGTTTCAATTATATTATATGCTAAAACCTTTACATTTACAGTAAAGGCTAATAATAATAGTAATAATAACATATTATTTAGTATGTTATTATGTAGGAGTTGCCTGCAGCGTATCGGTAAAGTGGCGGTTAGTCTAGAGGTCGCCGGTTCATGTGCAGCCCGGGGCGAACTTAAGTGAATATTATTCTAATCATGCAACTAATAATAAACGCATCACATGCACACTCCTTGTCTGGAGATTTTATTTCTAGTAAGGCGTTTAAAATAGTTATAACCTCATCCTTTTTGGAAGTCTGTTAAAAATCTCCTTGTTATTTTTGTATTGTATTTTATGAAGTCACGCTGTATATTGTTTATATCTTTTGAAATACACAACGAATTTGATGCCGTTTTTAGAAATAGATAGAAATAGTTATTAATTGTATACGGCCCATAATTATTTGTTACACATTGTGTCCTAGCAAGATAGCTTGGAAGGTACTATTTAAAAAAAATGTTTTCTAGCTAAATATACGAATAAAATACAAAGAAGTCTATGTAAATGGCATGTAAACTCTATAATTAACCCTAGACCACCTACGCATTATTTCATAAAATAAAAATAAAAGTGCTCCTATGAACGACAGGCTAATAGAATATTTCAATTATAATAACAACACAAATACAAAGAAACGTTTGTAAACGCAGCGTAAACTCTATAATTTTCTCTGAAAACTAAAAAAACCTCACGACAGGCTAATAGAAAACTAATATGCAAAAAAGTAAAACATAGAGTAAAAAGCAAAAACGGGTAGAGACTGCATTTACCGCATGCGAATAAAGAGGTAGTATAGAGCGTCGACCTCGGTTGTGTAACGACAGGCGCCAGGCGTCGGGAAATCGCTGACCTACCGGCCGACTCGTCGTAATTGCAACGCCCTGATTGCCGTTGACGGGACCTCGACCGTCGCATAGATCCGACAAACACGGATGCTTCGTCGATCGATTTAACATTTTCGTAGGAGAATAGGTTTCGAAGGTCCACTTGCGCTAGGAAATGATTCTGAATCTATATATATATATATATATATATAAAACTCAAAGGTGACTGACTGACATGATGATCTATCAACGCACAGCCCAAACCGCTGGATGGATCGGGCTGAAATTTGGTATGCAGGTAGATGTTAGATGTTAGATGTTATAACGTAGGCATCTGCTAAGAAAGGATTTTGTTAAATTCCAACCCCAAGGGTTTAAAATAGGGGATGAAAGTTTGTATATAATAATACTTCTTAAGGCAAGCGATTAGCGAAGCCGCGGGCAAAAGTTCGTGATGTATAAATCTTTTGTTGTCTCTCTTGTTGTTAAAGGGAAGAAATATTATTATTTAAATTTTAACCATTCTAAAAAATACTCAAATTATTGTTACAATGGTTGTACTAACTACAAATACACATAAATAGGAGAATAGTATAGATACTATACCTTAAAGATACAAAATATTTGTAAAGCAATTAAAATAAAAATAGTAATAAAAAAATGTAGAGCTCTATATTTGATACAAAAATATAAAATTAAATAATCATAATAGTACGTATGGGTTAATGAAATAAATATGAACATTCATAATAATATAATGTATGGGCTATAAAAAATCGAATAAAAACAATCTGACTCTACATCCACTGCATAGATATAAATTACTTGCAAACATATTAATCTGCTTACTACAACTATCATACATGCGATTATTATTTAATACCTCTGCTCTATTTAATTCTATATTAATCTTAATGATCTTCGTAATGAAGATGACATTCCGGTGAGATGAGTAAAAAATGTGTGTCGCCGCATTCTTGTCTTGTCCCTTTCATTTATAAGAATGCATTTTTTTCTTTTCGTATATTTTACTTTTATTTTCGACTCATCTTTTTAGATTTTAAATTTATATAATATAACAGTTCATTTTGAATTCCGAACTCTACATTCCGATATAACTTTCTGTGTAAAATTAAAAGCTTAAAACTCTTTTAAATTATTGTGATTATGTTCCAATATTTAGTAGCTTTATTATAGAGGTAAAAAAAAGGATAACTAATCCTTATTGCTGTCTTTATCTTGACTGTATGGCGGTAAAACCAATTGAGAAATAATGACAGCTATATCAATTAGTAAGTTCTGTTTTTTTTCATAAGATTGAAGAAGGTTAAATCTTTTTATTTAGTTTTATTTTAAGCACTTTCCATCTGTTCAAGTTCTTCCGTCTTGAGTTTCGATTTCTTTTACGTTTAAACATTAAAAACAAAAGGACCAAAATTTACTTTTCCCAAGATTTTAGTCTTAATGTGTTTGCACCGAACTAACATGGAAGTGAATTTTAAATTTCATCAAAGCTCACTCTTTCCTTATTAACATAAACTGGTCTTGCCCTTGAAGAGCGAAAGTTATATGACGTAAACATATAAAATATTGATTGCAGACATTATAACATTGGCATATTAACAACGAAGGAACTTGAATTACTTTCATTCAGTTTTATTGAACCGCATATTTTAAGCAATGGGTTACTCGAGTAGTTTCTTTTTGAAGCTCGTTAACTGTGTTGGAATCGTTGCGTATTTATAAAATCTTTACCTAATATTATAAAGCGGAAGAGTTTGTTTGTTTGAACGCGCTAATCTCAGGAAGTACTGGACTGATTTGAAAAATTATTTTAGTGTTAGATAGCCCATTCATCGAGGAAGGCTATAAGCCATATTTTATCACGCTAAGACTAATAGGAGCGAAGAAATAGAGGAAAATGTGAAAAAAATAGGCTACTTTTGTGGAAAAATGTACGGTTTCCGTGAAATTCCTTAATTATGCGGGCGAAGCCGCGCAGAACATCTAGTAATACATAAATGTTTTTTGACGAAGCACGAGGCTTAAAACTAGTATAATTTATGAGTTTGTACATTTAATTTTTGCTATGGTACACATAATAATAAAATATCTTTGTTGTGGTGGTAGCTTAGACCATCTCCGATGCTGAATCATTATATCTTCAAGGGTATGGCAACATATTATACTTAGTAATATTTCTGAATAACTTTGATCTCATTTGCAGACGCTTTGAAAATAAAGACATGAATCTTCTCATTCAGATACGCATCCTAATCCCGGACGCCCACAGCCTATTTTTTAGATCTTTAGTACGGCCATATTGTAATACATATGTCCAGACAGTTCAGAATCCAGATAAAGCAAAATGAATCCACAACACATAAAAGTTAAATAGGAAATAAGTAGAAAATGAAAATATACGTTTGTTTTGCGATAAACAAATTCTAGCGCTACAAAGTTGCAAAAGTACTCTAGTTTAAAATATACTACAAACAAATTAAGACTCCATGTCAAGATTGTTCCAGCTGACCCAGGATCTTCAAAATTGACCCTATAAATAACTAGGCTGCGACCTCAAACCACCGTTATTTAAAATAGCCTCAACGGGGTTACTTGTAACATGGCTTATCCGTTAAAAATATGGCTGCCCTTGATTTGGGTCAACATATCACTTACGAAAATTGATACGTGCGGATCTTGATAACAATACGTTGATTAAGTGGCAGTTGTTGGACAAGTTTGGGTCAAGATGTCTGAGTTGCATTTTTAGCGCTACATGAGGTCAGTATTGTAGCGTACAGCTGAGAAAAGACGGCCTTGATAATCTTTTTTTTTTATTAAATTATATGTTGCGTTGTATTCGATAATTTGAGGTTAATATTTTATGTAACATTTTTAGCTACACAAACATTTTGGTAAATAAATACTTTTTCAGTTCAGGTTAGATGCTTCATGCTTGGATCAAAAACTTTTTCAATAATTTCTTCAGCTTGTCCTATAATATTTTATTGAGTAATTGCTCATTTAAAGATATAAGATTACCTATTTTATTGGTATACACTAGCTGCACTAGCATTCTCAGATACACCAATCTAATCTGAACAATTACTGAGAACTCATCGCACAAGTGCCTGTTATCTCGAACTATTGGGTTACAAAAGCCCCATCGGTTTCCTAATACCAAGATCGATCGCTGGTACTCTTAATTACCACGACACCTATTGTTTTTGGCCCATCATCAGTCAATACTTCATGTTGTTTGATGGACACCATACCTTTCTTGCGCTCCAATGAGTTCCATGCTGAGAAAAATTAATGGCCTTCTGATATGGTATTTTAGAACTTCGTTAGACTTTTCTTTTGGTTTTGTTTTGTTATTCTTCTTACATAGTTTAAACATAGTATTTATTGGGTTTCTCAAGATGTTAATCTTAAGTAAGTATTTTGTTTTTTTGTTCGTCGCTAATCGCTATCTATTTAATATTTTATTAGCTTCTTTTGATCGAAAAAGACTTTCAAAAATACTTTCCAAAATCCATTGTCTAAAAACACACCAGGGCATTTAGCCGAAACTTTTTCGTTTTCGCTTCGTTATAGAATCGCCGATCAAAATGTATGGAATTGACATAAGACGAGTCGAACGTCAACGTCATATTAACGAACGCTTATGTCAATTCCATACATTTTCATCGGCGATTCTATAACGAAGCGAAAACGAAAACATTTTGACACACCCCCCAGTTCATCGTAAAAGTAAAAATAAAATTAAAATATAATCCGATTGCGGAGAAAGTACTAAATTCCACATTGAAAGTACTAAATATCACATCGAAAGTACTAAATTCGCCAATCGAGTGCGATTTCATGTTAATTGAAAAGGCAAATCATGTATTAATTCCTGTACATGACGATTAACGAAACATACGCTTTTATTGGCGGTTGCTGTTGTTTATTACTTATTCAGTGTCAATTTCTCCATTCTTGAAGTTTTAAATACAAACGTATGTTGCCTCCCACTACGGTTTTGGTGGCCGGTTTCATTAGAGACTAGCTATGCAGGAGTCATTTTATTGCACAAGAATGTACCCAGTAAATATGAGACAATCTTTCAAAATACTCGACTAAAACCAATAGCTGAAACTTATTTTAGTGTCAGTATGAAAGCTTAATAATAATAAAAGCTCATTATTATAGCAAAGTAGCTTAGTTGTTATAGTAAAGTTTAAAAAAAAAATATGTTATTGTTTAACGGAATTATACAAAGTGTAGTCCCTAGCTAGTGTATTAAAGTGTAGTTTACTGTCAAAATACAGTAACGGTAAGTAGCAAAGCAGTTTGCGGTCACCTCAAGGAGAGAAAACCGAATATGTTAACCGCACCAAAGTGCACCTCATAAAAGGAATAGTTACTTCAAATAGTACTTACAACGTTACGTACTTTACAACAAAGCTTTTGATTCTTTCACTGTTTTTCAAAATTCTAAATAAACTTTGGATTTGAATGTGTAAGGGTAAGTCACTGAAACGTGACGAAACGAAGCGCTTTTTGGTGGTGCATTAGACTCAAATACACTTCGTCGCAAGCGCTTCGTTAGCATACGAAATTGAATAGTCAATAATCGTGATGCCACTTGACATTTTTTGTATCTCTATCAATCATTATTACCTCCAGTGACGAATTAATACTATTTTAAGCCATATCCGTATGTCAACTAGAATCGATCTTTGAACCTTCATACTTCTGGTGCCCCTTCAGACGTGATGTCCTAGGCAATTGCTTAATTTGATTAAGAATTAATCAGTCATTGACTGCATCCCGTCTCGTTTTGGAATAAACCGACCCTTAAGTTTACCTTTCCACTGCCTACTAAAAATTACAGTTTACCTTAATCGATTTTCAGCAACTTTTTTCTCGTATTCCGTCAGGCGTCAACAATCTTTTGATGCATGACGGCATAGATTTCGAGTGCGAAAAAAAGAAGTTTCTAGAAGTGCAAATATTATTTGCACTTACAATGTAGCTCAGGCGATGTATTGATGGCGCCAACTTGAATGCTCTATGCGTGTAAAGTGTAGAGCAGGGTTCGCCAACCTTTTCCAATTTTCTGTATTACATTTGTATGAACTTTTAATTTTGGTATAAAAGTTCCTTTCATATTGTTAAATAAAATGCGTATTATACTAGTATTATAATTATTTTATTTAAATTTTAATAGCAATATAAAATAAATGTAATATTTTATATTACGTTTAAACTGAGCGAAAAACGTTTTTGTTAGGTTAGGTTACCTGTTACCATAAACTGTATTTTATTTTATTTTATTTTATTGAATCACCAACAAAACAGCATTTGTGACATTTTAAAGTGCATAAAATTTGTTTATAGATAAAATGAGTTCTAATTACAGGTGAAGTTCAGCGTGCGTATGCGACAAGAATTAGATGAGATGAAATGTAGTGAATATGGTGATAAATGATAATGATAAAATATGTGTGTAACAAAAAAGATCTTATTTTAAACAAATAATAGTTTGAAAATAAAACTAATACATACTAATATCACAAAAATTTAAATTATAACTGTGACAGTACACCAAGTAATTAATTATATTATTATTAGGTACTTATAGTAGATTCAACTTTACTTGACCGTGGGATATTTATTAAAATAGTGTTTAAGATTTCTCTTGAAATAATTAAGCTTATCAGAGAATATACAGATGTCGGGATGGTCGGATATAGCGTTGTAAGATCTACACAATCTTCTGAGTGGTGCATAGTGACCCAGGTTTGTTTTGGCGAACTTTACGTGTAATGGTTTGTATTTATTTTTTCGGGGTAGTCTTGTGGGGATATTTATAGCTATTTTACTCAGCAATCTAGTATTGTCCGTAGCACCAGTCAGAAGTTTGTGTAGAAAAATTAGTTCTATGTATTTACGGCGATCTAAGAGTGAAGTTAGATGAAAATATTTTAACCTATCGATGTAATGAGGAAGTTTTCTGACTAAACCATGTTTGTGGGTGAGATATAACAGGAAACGTTTTTGGACCCTCTCAAGACGATCTGAGTAGATGGCATAGTGTGGGTTCCAAACCGGACTGCAGTATTCGAGCTTGCTCCGTACCAAGGCATTATAAAGTACCATATCGGTAAGCGGATTTTTGAAGGATGTGCAGTTTCGTTTAATAACGCTCGCTCACTTTCAGTGGCCTACAGTTTTGTGTGAACGCAGCCTTAGTAGCCCGCTAGTTGGCGACTCCTGCGATGTATTTCAAGTCCATTGTCATGCGACACCGCGGCGATTGCGCAACGAGCACGCTCATTTGTTATGAAACTGATTTGAACTCACGACTGCCAACCGACACCAGCCTAAATTAGCTATTATACAGTGGAACTTTTTAATACTTGGCTTCATTGTTGTACTTAGCTTCCAATACATTATGTAGCTGGCCTTTAACGTTGTTGGCCTTTAAGTTGCAATTTTAGTTACTTGACAGACTTATCTCAGCGTTAATATTAAAATATGAACAATAAGAAGTTCAGTTTAAGTTAATTTTAAAGCTTAAATAATATATATGGACGCATCACGACGATTCATGAAAATACATGTAGGTTTAGCTATTTGAATAATTCAGATTCTTAAGGGTAGTTAGCAAACCTACATAATTTAGCCAAGTTTCGTCAAGTCCAGCCCAATAATCTGTCCGACATCTACCTAGATACACAGATTTATATCTGATGGTGCTAAAATACAGGGCTATTCCACTTTTCTCCGTTGATAATCCCCGTCAACGACAATTTTTGCTTGTAATGGGGATTTATGAACTAAAAAAGTTCACTAATCCCCATTACTTTAAAAATAAAATACTAATGTCAGAATCAGGTAATGTAAGAAAAATTATTTAATACTTTTTAGTTCATATTAATGTTATTATTATTTTTACCTTGGAAGTCGGATTTAATTTTTTGTTAAAAATAATAATTTAATTAATAATGTAACAATATGTGATTTTATTATGCTAGGAATGCTATAATATTTTAATGTTTCCTTTTTAATTAATAATTGTAACAATCTGTGATTTTATTATGTTAGGAATGCTATATTTTAATGTTTTCTTTTTAATTAATAATTGTAACAAACTGTGATTTTATTATGTTAGGAATGCCTTATTTTAATATTTTCTTTTTAATTAATAATTGTAACAAACTGTGATTTTATTATGTTAGGAATGCCTTATTTTAATGTTTTCTTTTTAATTAATAATTGTAACAAACTGTGATTTTGTTACGTGTATTTAATAATTTAATTTTTAAGTATTGTAATCAGGCTTAAATTTAATTCAATTTGATTATAAAAATAACCAATAAGTGAGTTCTTATCCAATAATAAATAAAAGGTACCTGATTCTTACATTAGTATTTTATTTTTAAAGTAATGTGGATTAGTGAACTTTTTTAGTTCATAAATCCCCATTACAAGCATAAATTGTCGTTAACGGGGATTAGTGAACAAAAATAAACTTTTTGTTCACTAATCCCCGTGAACGGGGATTATCAACGGGGGAAAGTGGAATAACCCAAAATACAAACGAAACCCCACGTTGAACGTTCTTGAACCTCACTGGAAAATTCAATTCGAAAACGAAGTCATTAACGGCACAACAAAAGGCACATCAAAGCTACCAGGACTTGTCAGTACTCGGTAGCCCGACAATCTGCTACGTCATCTCCCTTGATTTACCTTCCATTCCATTCCAGAAGGCAAAAAGTCCAATCAACGTAGAAAGTTGGGAGGAACGACCGTCGATAAACATATAATTAATATTGCATGCGATTAACAGGCTACTATGTTATTTATAAGAAAGTGTAAATACAAGTTATATTGTAGGAAAGTTATTAAAAATTATGTTGAAGGTATTAGTAATGAGAGAAGTTGTTGTTGGACTCTCGTCTTTTCGTTGTCACTAAAAATGGTCTTGACCAAATGAATGTGGCAAAAATGATAATTATTATGCGTAATTTAATAAATATTTAAAAGTTTAATTTACTGAATGTATGTTTGTTTCAGCGGTCGTGGTGCGTTACCTGACGAAGCGCTACATTGGCGAGTACAGCTCTACCGGAGGTAAGATTTCTTACATATTCAAAAAAAGATGTGTAATAAATCAAAAACTTCTATATATACTTCTGTAACAAACTGAACTAAACATCAAAAGAAATCTTTTTCTTCCAAATTTTGTATAAACCAAGGAAAAGACATGACAAATGATAAGAAGCCATCTTCCAGTTGGGCACTAAGTAGTAAGCTTTTTAATATTCGATATTTATCCCAATCAGTCAAACCTCCAAGCATCAATCAACTTGTTAAGAGTAAAATGCAGCAAAATACCATAAAACATTCAATAAAACTCATTTAAACAAAATTATCACAGTTAATTGACCGGAAATTGCATGAAAGTGTTAATAATTATGACGTTTATTCAAAAAACGAATACGTCAAGTAACAGTAGCACTTCCTGCTTCTGCAGTACGCGTTTACGTCAATGATTAATTGATTATGATGATATTCATTAAGCTTACTGTGATATGCGGAAGATCATCCATCTTCAGAAAAGGATTATCGCCATTTTGTTTATCATCGTCAGTATTTAAGGCGAATGATATCAATTAAGATTTAATTGTTATTGAATATACCTATACTTTATTCCTTAGTATACTCCGTTTGATTCCGAATTTTCTTTGACCTATTAATAAATTATTAGTTCATTTATGGACGTATCTTTACCCAATTTATGTAAATATAATATAACTATTTTTATTATATATATATATATATATATATATATATATATATATATATAATATAAATATTTTTATTATATATATATATATATATATATATATATATATATATATATATATATAATAAAAATAGTTATATTATATTTACATAAATTGGGTAAAGATACGTCCATAAATGAACTAATAATTTATTAATAGGTCAAAGAAAATTCGGAATCAAACGGAGTATACTAAGGAATAAAGTATAGGTATATTCAATAACAATATATATATATAATATATATAATATATATATATAAATATATATATAATATATATATATATATAATAAAAATAGTTATATTATATTTACATAAATTGGGTAAAGAGACGTCCATAAATGAACTAATAATTTATTAATAGGTCAAAGAAAATTCGGAATCAAACGGAGTATACTAAGGAATAAAGTATAGGTATATTCAATAACAATTAAATCTTAATTGATATATATATATATATATATATATATATATATATATATATATATATATATATATATATATATATATATTACCACAATAATATTGGACGCCATTTGTTCACATTTAATACACAATTCATTAGATTGGGTGTATGTGCCTTACTATCCTTTGCTCACAGCTACTTAATCCGTAAATTGTAATAATTATAATATTAATAATTATGTTTTGTTACAGATTTTCTATATCAGCACCGGGTAGCGTTCGATGGAGCGGTGTCCGAGGTGGAGATATTAGACACATCTAATTGTGCCGTAAGTTTCAAACTTTTTCTGTAAATTTTTTTCCTAATTCGTTTTTAAGGTTCTAAAAATTTAGGAAGTTGTCTTGAATTGTGAGTACGATTCTCTGTGCAAGCCGCATATGAAGTCTGTAATTTATACATAATGCTGATGTAATTTTAACGATTAAAATCAAACGATTTTGACAATTAATCCAGAAAAATGTTGACGTATGGTTGGGACCAATACCGGTGCAGTAAACGCGAAGCTTGACTTTAGTCAGTCACAGACTACAATAATCATCCAAATCATAAGGTTAACATGTAAAACTATATGGGCCTGTTTCACCGCTTCCTGATAAGGCTATCCACCACTTAACTTGACAGATAGAGTATGGAGACTCTGTCAAATAAGCCTATATTGGCACCTTGTCAGGAAGCGGTGAAACAGGCCCTGAGCCTTTTCTAGGCAAAACCATGTCACGGTAGTGTTGATGACAAAGATAAATAAAGAGTATCAAATATGACAGCATTAAAATTTCAAGCCATAACAGTTGCTTCATTAGTTGCATCAAGTATTGCTCTATTAGGAAGCGAATTAAGAGATAGATGGTTAACGTTTAATTAACCAGCAAACAATGAAGATGGTTATCTGACAATCGGCCGCGGGCAACCCGTAACCAGCGTAACCATTTAATTACATACAGATTGTTACTATATTAGTATCAAAACAAATTGCCCGTTTCACAATTAAAGATATGTGTGGATAACGTGGGTAACTAGCAATTTGAAAATGTTAGTTTCTAGGGTTCCGTACCTAAAGGGTAAAAACGGGACCAGACGGGACGGGACAAGCACAGCTATAGCTAGACTTCTGAAATTTTCACAGATTGTGTATATCTGTTGCCGCCATAACAAATATTTAAAACAAAATAACAAAATATTTGGGGGGCTCCCATACAACAAACGTTATTTTTTTGGCCTTTTTTGCTCGTAAACAATAATGGCAACATCTAGGTAAGTACTTGAAATTTTCATATAAACCTTAGTTATATTGTGTCTACTTTAATAATTAATAATAAAATAAAAATTCAAGGAAGGCTTCCATACAAAATCACAATTTTTGGCCTATTTTTCGTCTATAACGGTAAGGAACCCTTCGTGCGCGAGTTCGATTCGCACTTGGCCGATTTCATTTGCATAAATGGAGGCTTTAGGACAGGAAAATTATTTGAAATAAAAAATATGGATTTTATGTATAGCTGATGAAACTAGATGATGAAAGGTAAGTTACAAGGTCTGTTCAAATTATAAGGGCAAAAATGAGTTTATAGAGTTGCTCTTATGTTGAAAAATATTAGTTACCCGGTTCATCCACTCATATCTTCAATCATATAGTCAACTCGTTTGAATTCCTCATCTTAATTAAACTTGTCATCATTAACTTTCTTCGTATTTGTCTTTGTATTAATTTGATTGTGAAATTCTGTGTTATTAGGATACCTTTATTTTTAAACGTTACTTTCTATTACTAAAATGATTTATCGAGTTAGAATTTAGTACGCGGTACCCGCCCGCTTGTCGCATCGGTTGTCTTAATTTTTATATGAAAGTTCAAACGACCATCTTCGGATTTTGGTAACAATCCATACCAAATGCGAAAGTGTCTCTGTCTACCCATACTTCCATACTAATATTATAAATGCGAAAGTGTGTCTGACTGTCTGTCCGTCTGTCTGTCTGTCTGTCTGTCTGTCTGTCTGCTAACTCTTCACGCTCAAACCGCTGAACCGATTTCGCTGAAATTTGGCAGGCATACTTTGTGTCCCGGGAAAGGACATAGGATATTTTTTATCCCGAAAAAATATACGGTTCCCGCGCGATAAACGAATTTTGGCGCAACGAAGTTGCGGGCGTCATCTAGTTTGTATACATCTGTCTCTTTATTTACGCTGGAACACTTTACCAATTTTATGAAATCTAGTTTGCAAATGTCTACTTTGGGAAAGTATCTACTTTGAATCTCGAGAAACACATACGATGGCTTTTTTCCGGAAATAATTACGAATATCGCGCAATAAACAAATTTCAGTGCAACAAACTGGCACCTAGTTTTTCTATATTGTTGTGACTTCGCGAATCTGGCAATGTCGGCGACTTGCCGCAATTTGCTAGTGACCTTTCATGGAAGCTGTTGTAAACGCTAAAGAATGCCGGCGCCGAAAATGCGCGTCCGATAGCCGCTAAACCGCCAACTGCATTCCATGCCCATATTACGTCACGTTTATGGAGAAGCCAGCCCTTGTTATTGGCTGGTCCTCACTGCAGTTTCGCAGATATATGACCGAGCACATATTTCCTTGCAGTAAATATATGATCAGAGATATTTTATAGTCTTACTACAGGCCTTTTACATTTAAATATATATTTTGTTCTGTTGAAGAATTGAGCCCTGTTCCATCCATATACTTTCTGACATAATACCTATAGGTCAAGATTTGACTTCTACACTTTTAGTTCTTTCGCAAAAACAAACCAGTATCATAGCTATTAACGCACCAGCTACTACACACCGTACTAGAACTCAAAAAAATATCAAGCTGATGAACACCAGTTAATCGAAGAAGTCAAACTCAAGGACACCTGATAATTGTATGCTCTTTTCAGTTACTTATCAGAAAAACATACTGTATCTTAAACTCGAATAACTCAAGAACAGCAACAAAAATATCCACAGCCGAACATTTAACCTCCTCCTTTTTGAAAGTGGCTTAAAAACCAGTCATCTCTGACCATACAAACATGCTTCCAGAATTCAAAAACATCTCAATCTCAAGAACACCAGCTAAAATCAACCATCTTTTCAGATACGTGGCTGCTTAGGCGAGCATATCCGATGGGGGGACGCGTTTGCGGTGGTGTACTCCGTCTGCGAGAGACGGTCGTTCCTGGCGGCCGCTGAGTTGCTGGCGCTGCTGGAGAGGACGAGGCTGCCGAGTTGCGCCGCTATCACACTGTTGGGCAACAAACGTGACCTCGAACACGCCAGGTATGGATGAGGAAGTTATGCCTAACTTATGCTTAACTGAGATGATCTTACGCTTAAGAGTGATGTATTTTTGTTCTTTTGAAGCGCTTAGAGAAGTAACAATTTAAGCCCATACCAGAAGTTTTAGATTCGTATAGGTTTGAAAGAATGTAACACCAGGCACTGTGGTGAACACCACGGTAATAAGCCTGAGTGGTATCCTTTTCTACAATGGACATAACAATACACTACTCGTACAGCTGACCCTTGCACTATGGGGATGTCGGGAATGTCCCCATACTTTACGTCCTTATGTTGTGCATACTGTCCCATGAATAATAATTCCTCCCTTTCGATTTCTTTTGTTTTATAATTTTGTGTCTTTTGCGTATGTGATGTTTTAATTTTCTTTAGATATTGTGTTGTAACGTGTTATTTATTATTGTAGTGTAATGTGGTGTCTTATTGTCGAATAAACATTATAAAAAAAAAAATAAAAAAAAAAAAAAAAAAAAAACAGACGTAATAGTGGTTGTTTCGCTGAGTTACCATTGTAACATTTTGATTTAGTTAAGGGAGCAATTTATGGGATATCATAGTATTTTCAGATAGGTTTTTATGTTTATTTTAAGAAAGGTTCTCTTATATCAGCTTCGCAAAACGGAAGCTAACGTCTCAAAACTCATTCAGAAAGTTCAGGCAAGAACCTCTAGTTCCTCCACTTTTCCAGACAGTCCAGGGTGTTTAAACATGTCGCTCTAGCCTCTTCTCTCTTCAGGGAGGTCCACGCGGAAGAAGGTCAGGAGCTGTCTCTCCGCTTCGGGTGCCAGTTTTACGAGGTGTCAGCGGCGGAGTCGTGCGCCGGCGCCGCGCTCGCCTTCCACGCGCTGCTGCGGGAGGCACGCGCGACCGCGTTACTGCTACCCACGCCACGACGGAAACTCGCCGCTTACTCGGTCTCCAAGGTAGGTTATTCATAAAGCTTGTTTATAAGCGGTGACTTCGAACGATAGACGGGACACTTATGCAGGAAGACCTGTTAAATATGTGTCAATTGGCTTATTTATAAACGGTGACCTCGAATGATAGACAGGACACTTATGCAGGAAGACCTGTTCAATATTTGTCAAGTGTATGTTAGCTCTAATTTAGTATTAGCGCTACGCAGCTTCTGAAGATAGTGTAATGCTAAGTACCGACATACGGTTTTGCTCGATAGTTTTACTCCAAATCGAGTAATAATTATTGTGTGAACCGCAAAACTGACAGCTCGAAGGCTCGCATCGAGCCAGCTTGATGGAATTAAATGTATCGATTTAGAGTAAAACTATCGAGCAATGCTGAATGTGTGGACGAAAGTCCGAGCCACGGGTTTTGCTTGACGTTATAGCTCAATCGAGCAAAACCGTATGTGAGTACTTAGCATAAAGATGTCTAACATTCCAGTTATGATAAATGATGATGTACTATAGTCTACTTTTACCAAACTGTGCAACGTATCACTAAGTTATCTTCGACCTGAAGTAACTCATACAAAATGTTTCATTTATAATTATAATCATTAATTATTAATTCTCTTAACGTCAGAAAATCTGTAGTCGTCGATCTATTACTATAAAAATATAGTAATGTTATGTTGAAGACAGTTTTTAGATGTCTACAGTGTATGTATTTGCAGTACATCGATATGAAATGAATAAACCATAACTTCGTAAACATGACGTATTACGCCTCTAATAGACATTCGCCATATTTACGATCCCGGCTTCCGTATACGTCGGAACGGTGTCGCCTCCTAGTAGAGAATTAACTAACTCTAAACTAAGCTCTCTTGATGTCGAACACTTTTTGTCGCCTCGTCGGGAATACGTTTTCTTAGAATGCATTCTTAGTATTTATTGTAGCTGTTTTTTAATTGCAGTATTTTCCTCCTTATAGCTATTTTTTTACTCCCGCAAAATATGCCACTTTAAAAAAACGTTTTCTAATATTTTGTTTCTTTTCAGGTAATCGGCACGATATTCGGTAAAAATAGCAAAAGTGTACGAAAGAAACGACCATCTCTTAGCATATAGATGTTTTATGTTATTCTCTACGTAGAGCACAATTATTGGTATGCTTATTGTGATTTTGTTAATTGTAAATACTGTCAAATTCTTACTCTATAAATTGTATAAAATTATTATAAATCTTTATTATTATACACTAGTGAAGTTAAAATCACTTTGCGATTTTACATCGAACGACATTTACAGTAATAAAATGATGCCGATAAAGATGCTAAATTATAGATTTAAAGATATTATGTTGTTAAAATACTTTTACTACGAACTCTATCGGCTTTATTTATTAATAAAAAATAAGACAAGACTTAGCTATGTTGTGTATGTTGCTGAATTATTGTATTAAAACGTAGTGATTGTATTCTCTTTGATCATAATATTTTGGAAAAATCGTTAGACAGATAAAGACCTAAGACAGTCACAGACCACAGTCCTGTCTTATTTTTTAATTAAGGTTTTACTCTCATAATATTATTGACGTGAGTTACCAAATGAGTAACTTATAGGAATACTAGCTGTCCCGGCAAACGTTTCTTTGCCATATAAAATAGGTATTTCGCCCGTATTATTTTATTGAAGTGACTAAATAAGTAAGTCGCCATGGCAAATCGATCGCTATCTCATCGCACAAACAATGGTTGCCGTCAGTCTCAGGTTGTAATAATTTACTCTTATTTATTCAACAAATGCACTTATCAATATATAAAGTACCCAGTTGCCGATTCTCAGACCTACTGAATATGCATATAAAATATGGTAAAAATCAGTAAAGCCATTTCGGAGGAGTTCGTGGACTAACATTGTGACACGAGAATTTTATATATAAGATATTATGTAGAGTAAAATGCTTTTTATAATTATTATTCTCGGCCATCTTTGTTTTTAGTAAGATAAAGATTTCCGATACTAGACGACATTTTATTTGGCGCCAAGAAATTTTATGCGTGGCATTCAATGTCATAGTGTAGTATCACGTAGAGTCGTAGAACAAGTTTTTTGATGAATCAACGAATATTAAACTCATTGATGCAAATGACAACAATGTGAAATTTTCGAATTTATTCGATGAATATATAATTATTAATAATCAATTTACGAACATGTTTTACATAAAATTATAATATAAAAGACATTTATTGATCTCTATTTATAAATCCAGTGAAATGAAGATTAGCTTTAAAATTGTGAAACAAAATGTAAATATTAATGTAAATAATAGTGTGAACCTCGCAATAAATTAATTAATTGTAACTAGAATGTATTGTAAATATTAAATTATGTTATTTTATACACGATTCGCCTTAAATAAACTTTTATACTTACCTCCTTGTTTCATTTTGTCTCCAAAATCACAGAATAAAATATATAGTACAACCAAAATCTAGCGTACTAAAGTTGTGGGAAATGGTTCTTTATTTGAGTGAACTTTACCAAATATAATTACCATAATACATAACAATGAACAAACTAAGTTGACACCAGTAATAAAATAAGGCCTATGAAACGGCAAATTTTATTTATGTTCGAAGGTTGTTGGAATAGAAAAAATTGCCTAGAAAGCTTAATATTTAGAAATAGGTAATCAGTAAATATATTTGTATGTCTAGAAATATGACCAGATTATTCTCTAAAAAATGTAGACACACGATTAGAAGTAGGTAATCACACTTTTTTACTAAACACCTATTTAAAGACACCTCGGTATTCAAAGCTAGCGATCCCATTAAAGCTAAAGAACTAGAATGGAACGTGATATGTCTTAACTAGCACATTCTCTGAAATAAACGTAGCAAAAGTGTTATTTGCCGCTGTGCCGCTGACCCGTGGCGCCCTGAGATTAGCCCTAAGCCCTAGATTGGACCTAATAGATCTTTCAGTTGGACACTAACAAGCTGCGAGACAATGCCGCTTGATAAACGAGTGTGTTTCGAGGTTTTGGCGTGTAGTATCACACTGTATTGTGTCTGTTTAGGGCAGTGACCACCATCGTCAGTGCTTTATAAATCAAATATATTATGTTTTGTTAATTAAAAACCATGAAATTCATGCTCAGCATAGTAAATTAAGACACAAGTGGTAATTACACTCCATGAGACGAGACTAACGAATCCGGGAGACAGTTTACCTAATTGATCACAAATACGAAACACTTCTTTAGCTTTAGCCACAGAATACATAATTAGTACCTTGCTTTAGCTTACAAATCGTAAAATATTAACTAACTTTTTTGCAAGAAGGAACTGCTGAAAATTAGCCAAATATACTACCATATTAATTGACACAGTCTACCTACAGACAGAAGTGATAAAGATTTTGTCTACAATTTTTTACCAAAAGGCTCAAATATTTGGAACTTACAAATACTACAAGTGGGCGGCATGATTGAAGTTTAACTGCAGAACAACTGCGTGTAATGGGCCTTTAACAAGACAGCAATAAACTTATAATCTAATTATTGTGTGCCGGAACCGACGTTATTGCCCGCTAGGTGTTATGAAATTGTATATTTTGTGGAGTTGACATGGTATTACCATTTGTGGTACACGATATTACATTTGAAGTACCACTTGAAATATAATTTAATGTGACACTCTGTGAAAAATACTAACTCTAATGTAACAATAAAGCGAAAAGGCCTAAAAGTAAATAAAACAAACAAAGCTTGTCATAATATTATTATTTTAAATTACTTTTTCGGTAAATTAGTACTTTCAACAAAATTACAACCTTATTATAATAAGATCACTCGCATTTCTGATTACTAGGTCTTATAAGAAATTAGAATTTACATATAAATCCGGGCCCAAATTATAACAAGCATCGACATTTATGAAGGAAATAGAAGAAAGGGACTTACATCCTCTCCTTTCTTCGTACTTTCGAACGGTATTGTTTGATATAGTGATATTATCCGGGGCGTGAAAGCTGACAGGTGGTTTCGATAAAAACGACAGCGAACGGATACTGTCGACCGCGGTACAAGTTCAAGAGCAGCGTGATATTGTTGCAGATTAAAAAATGCAAACCGCTTTGCTATAACATCCTACTAATATTAATCTGTCTGTCTGTTATCTATTCACGCCCAAACCATTAAATCGCTTTTGCTGAAATTTTGTATGGGGTATTTTGAGTCCCGGAAAAGGACATAGGATACTTTTTATCCCGGAAAAATACATTTCTCCTTATGCCCTTGACTGTGGTCTACTCTATATCTGTGGCAAATGTCCTAAAATCTTTTCAGTAGTTCGTGGGATTATCCAGATCATTTGTTTCCGTTTTTCACATTTTCCTCCGATTCTTCGCACCCATTGGTGATAATATAGGAACAACACCTAAAACACTTGATCCTCAAGCTCTTCGTACCTCGTAAGGATCTTTAGATATAAATAGCCCGTTGTTCGGTAGTAACAGGCACAGTACAACACACAGGTGTGCGAAGTCTGATACATTCCTAGCCAGGAACAAGTAAGTATAGTAACTGGCGCCAACGCAACTTCCCACGTTGCGGGAAAAATTTATAAGATCAACTAGCTGACCCGGCAAAAGTTATTTTGCCATATAAATTATTTCTAGTATCAATATAAAAAGTAGATAAAATCTATTCTCAAGCCACAATGTACATACAAAATTTCATTAAAATCGGTTGAGCCGTTTCGGAGGAGTTGGCGCACAAACACTGTGACACGAGAATTTTATATATTAGAAATCTACTTTTAATGCAGCTTCGTTGCTCATTTGATCCAGTCCGTTTTCTATGAAATTATAAAATGGTATTCTCATAAAAGGTCAAACGCAAACCAACGATCTTGAATTTGACGGAGTGGATTAAACAAGAAATGAAGTTACATTAAAATAATTAATTTCGGGTACCTCTGAACGCAAGTATTTGGGAATGGGAACCTTAAATTTTTAATCGTGAATTCAAAAAAATGGGACCTTTTAGTAAATTATTATTAACTATTTCTGAATGGAAATTTTAAAAAAATATAGAAATTATTACAGAAATAAATACAAAGCAACTTATTAATCCTTCGATCGTGGAAAAACGAGATACAATAATAGCCTTTCTATTGTTATCACGGTCGCATGCGACCGCTTAGGGCTCGAAGGATATAGCTAACATCAATGGTCCTAACTTTTTGCGAGGAACTTCATTATAACTAACAATGTTGTTACACAAGTCTGACACCTGTTTATAATTACAAATAATATACTCATCATCTCAAAATGTACAATCAGCGTGCCTTTTGTTAAAAAACACTTCTCACATACCAAGCCCAGTCTAGCAAGAACGTCTGCGTAATTAGAATTCCTATGAATGGAATTACTAGTTATATTTAGACACCTTTTTCTAGCTTCATTCATAGCTACATCAAATATTTCAAAGTTGGATGAACCACATAAGGGTAGGTTCACACCAAGATTAGCAAAGGTAGCTGGTAGACTGAACTCGCTGATTAAAAATTATGAGGGTTTAGAAAAAACTCCATTTCACAGACTTTTATATGAGCGTAATCAAATTATTTGAAATCTGTTTTATTATTTTTGGTACAAATTAAATGAGTAACATTGTAAGTTTTCTTAATAGTGCTAAATTTTGATCTACAAGGGTACAGCTTACTTTCGCCACTTAAAAATCAAACTTAAAAAGAAGGCCCACTCAGGCCCGTAAAATACCATCAAAAGAACATACAAAGAAATAAATGTTACCTCATAGAGCCCACCTGTTAAGTCGTTGAACAAAAAGAAAGCGATGATATCTGAAGTACAAGAGGTCAACTTAATGAACGTCTTACACATCAATTATAATAAGTATTGATTAGTGAGTGAAAGCATTTAATATAATCGGAGGATCTACAAAGTGTAGCCGCGGGCGCAGTTAATGATATATTGATTAGAAAACGAATATTGCAAAAAAATTAAAGTGTTTCGCCCGGGGCGTCGGTACTCCTTGAATTACTCTTTCTATTGATGAGAACAGCTTACTTAAGCTCTACAGCATATTAAAAAATAAATAGTATGATCATCAGTTCATCAGAAACATTTCTGGATAAGATCTGAAAGGATGCTTTCCTCACGATTCATTATTATACCAATAGGACGTTTGGTATTAGTTGGTTGGTTACTAGGTAATAGGTATTGTCAGAGATATTGATTCACATAGGAGATTGCGGATCACATCATTTGGTCGGGCTATGTCAAATTAAAGTCAGTCGTTATTTGACGATTGGGCTTAAATAAGTTAACCGTGATCTACCGAGTGGTGACTAGGATTAATATATTCATCTATCTACTACATGTAAATTAATTTATCTGATAACTATGTACATAATATTATACAAAAGTATTAAATCTACACCCTCTCGAGTATAAGTTAAAAGCTTCCCACACGGCACACCTGAATCTGTAGGTCCACTTATCTGGTTATCTTATTCTATAGTTCTGTTTCTTTGAAAATGAAAGTAAAAATTTAATTTGATTGCTCTATCGTAGATATAAGATCTCAGATTTCAGTAATAAGTTTAATTAAGATTATCTGATTGTATAAAATATTTTTGTAGAAAACGAAATTAATGGTTTATTTGATTGATATATTCCGTCTTATTACTTATTACTAGTAATTGCTTCTAGGACACCAGTTTATCTCCAAACCAACTAGCAACATACTAGTTATAGCCACGATTAAACTACCATGGTCTTAACCAGACCAGTAGCTTAGACCCTTTCGAAAAAAAAAAAAAAAAAACACCAGCAATTATTACAAAACTCGACATGTTTTTACACACATAGTGGTTTACTCACTGAGGCAGACTATACATTTATACAAGTCGATCAAATGACGTACGATTTACCTATTCATCAATTAATTATTTACATAAAGGTTTAAAATTTAACAAAAGGTTAGGAGGCTGTTTGTTGCGATATACACCTTCAAAACAGAAAAAAATGAAAGGTCCTCTTAATATCAAATAAGCAGTTGACACTTGACAGGCTTTTTAGAATCTCACAGCAGGGATCGAACTCACGACCTTCCGCTGGACTGCATCGAAAAAACAGTTGACAGTCGAGTCGTGCAATAGTGGCCTTAGTTATTTTACCAACGAGGCCTTTACGTCAAGGCAATAAGGCTCAATGTAACAAATAAAGAGGTAAAATAGCCCCGAATGGAACACTATATCTGCTACTTTCATCAGTGATGCTGCGATAAAGTGTCTCCTAATTGCCGTCCGGATACTTCACGCATGGCTCCCGATATTTGGTAATCGTAAAAGTGTAAGTTGATTAGATACCCATTGTCCAGCCTTGATGATGTTATGCAATGTAACAATGAGTAAAAAGTGTGGCTGTCATAGACAATGTTGATAAAATCAATAGCGACAAGTCATTAAGTACCAAAAAGCCTATTGATAGGCGAATTTATTCTAGACCGACCTGTCGACAGAACTTGTTTTGTGTATATTTGTTCGTAGCTAAAGCTCAAGTTTTGTCACTTTTACGGCCGTTGAATCAATAGATGAAATGAGTGACTCTTCAAATTTACTGTTAAAGATTTTTTTGATTCGCAGGGAAAACGCTCTATGCGTGGTCGGGGAAGTGCCTCAGTGCTGACTGCTGAAGCACCACGGGCATAAATAGAACTGGCTGACGAGAAGCGCAGCAGATCCAATGTGGCTTGTCATCAGCTGTTGAACGGAGAGTGTTCCGGATCTGTCTAACACAGGACACGCTCCACGACCGGCTGGTCTGTCTCATAATGGTCTAGGGACTGCACATCCACCAAAAACTGTTTAAGGTAACTTAACTAATGTCAATCTAAGAAAACGCAACAATGTAGAGACAAGTTCTCCCGCATAACACATGTTATTAATAAACTGTAACACAATATACATCTAAAATAGATCGCGAAGGGCATAGGGACCACTACTGACTTGTGGTAAGTGTGAGTAACCGCAGTATGCCCTTACAAGCACCTTATACATGATATACGCGATATCAATAACAGTTATATAAGCATAATATCTAGTTCCATCAGAAGAGATTAAGCGCCAGTATTTTCCGGAGAAATATCTTGTATGTTCCAGTTTTCTAGTTGTATGACTACAGTTCTTAGTGACCTAATTTAGAAGCCATTAGATAATAATATATCCTGTATGTAATTACCTTTTCACGCTTCAATTGCTAAACCGATTACGATGAAAGAAAATACGCACCCAGGAAAAGGACGTACAATAGTTTTCATCCCAGATGACGAAATGTCAATTTTCGCGTGAGAAACAAATATCGGTGCAAAAAAATTGCTAGCCAAATCGGATCAGTTGTTCTTGAAATTTAGTGAGACTAATAATTTTTTTCATATCAATTTTAAACTTATTATTAAAAGCAGAATTTTCGACAACTCTAAAACAAATCTAAAATAAAAAAATAAAATAAAAAAACCATTGAAAAAAATTATACAGAAACAACTGCATCATCGCAAGCTGCCAGTGTTACTCAACCACCGGGACGTATATTTGTGTCACAGATTTTGGACATTCCAATGGCACAAGAAGCATGGACGGGTATAAGTATAAATGGATAAACATAATCACTGATCACCTGTCTGATGCTTGACGGATGAAAAGTCGCAATGGATGGAGGCGCATCGGAGAAAGTGAGATTATTACTGAATAAGATCCACTAGATACGCACATAGTAATTATTAATCCTTCAGGCCCCGCGCGAGCACCGGTGATCGCGACAACAATAGAATACAATAGCAATTCCTGGAAATTCCGACTGAAGTATTAATAATTCAAGAAGTGAGTGGAAGAATAAGGTAAGTAACATGAAAAAAAAACTTCCAGTTTTTTTTGCCTAGATGGAGGCTTTAGGGCTGGAAAAATTGTTTGAAATAGAAAAATTTGGATTATATGTGTATTAGCAGCAGATGTATTAGCTAGGTTATGAAGTAGATAAGTTACAAATTTTATTAAAATAATTAGGAAAAAATTAGTTACTGTTCGTATGTTACTAAATGTTACTTGTTCGATTCTTCCACTTACGTCTTTATTATTATATTCTGTGTAATATTTTGACTATGATAGCGAATCGCTTAGCGATATATATTGAGAGTCAGCGGGTTTTATGATGGTTTTATTGGCTATTTAAAATGTTACCAAGAAGATTCAATGAAAATAACATCATATTTGAATACGTAATTCAGATTTGATTTTAATTTCATCGTCAAATAAGAAATTTAAATGCAATAAATATGTAAAAAATCATCTATGTATAAGTAGGAAAAGTAGGAAAAGTATAAGTAGGAAAAGTAGTTGTCTACCAGCTAACGATTTTCACGATAGTGATGCTTTGAGCTCCGGGAAAAGACATAGAATAGTTTTTATTCCTTGAAAATAATGAATAGAAATTTCTCTAATTATTCGTAATTATTTACGAATTTATGGACTAACAATATTGACTAAAGAAATCGCAAAATTTATGGAATAACAATATTTTTAATAAAAACTGGTAAAATGATTAATTTAAACTAAAAAAAACATTTGACCATGAGTTACTGCTGACGTGATAACATTCCAAACAAACATTTACTTACGTTAAACCGAAACAAAGGAACCACAAGGCTATCATCGATAATAATCCATGCCATATCCAGCACCACATAAGGTAATATTAATAGCGTACGTCTATCGTATAATGCCGTTTCAGATAACACTAAATGCTTGGTAAATGGCTAATTTGTTTGCGTTGTGTAACACGTCATGTTAAGTAATGCGCTACTGTAAGGATACCTTTAATGGGCCCGTCGGAGATAACCATCTCAATATCAATTAGTAATTAATCAATATACTTGTTTGATATATTCGACTTGTTAGCTTCTTGTTTTGTTTGGTTGACTTCTGTTAATAAGCTTTTGAGTTTGCAGAGAAGAATCGAACAAGTAACATTTTGTAACATACGAACAATACCTCCTTTCTTCCCTAATTATTTTAATAAAACTTGTAACTTATCTACTTCATAACCCAGCGAATATAATTATCTGGCTACACATATAATTCATAGTTTTTCTATTTAAAATATTTTTCCGGCCCTAATGCCGCCATATAAGCAAAAATACGGGAAGTATTTTCATGTTACTTACCTTATTCTTCCACTCACGTCTTGAATTATAGCTTTCTCTAGATACATAATATTATATTGTTATTTAGGTAATTTGTCTCTTGTCCACATCTAACTGATGTCTGGTTTTCAGAGTTTTTTGAGCGGGCTTTATGTATTCACTAGCATTTTGATTGGCTGTTGTCAAAATATATTATGAGACTAATCATAAACAGTATTGAAAAGATAAACTCCTGTTAAGAAAACATCAGAAACTAGTCATAAGGACATAGTATAGACTCTGACAAAGATGAATAGAAAGTAGAAATAAATATAGGTACATAATATCAACAATTGCGATTACATACTTTTTTGACTATATCCGGCTGATAATAATTTAGCTAAGGTATACATTTTTGTGTGGTTACGGGATCAAAACTTACTTTTTAATCCATCATATGAGAATAATTACCGTCCCTGGTTTTAAGTCTACTTTGAATAAGTATTAAATTAAAATGAGCTGGATCTAAATAAAATGTTAATATAAACCGTGGCACTCGCTATCTCCGTATATCGCGATGTGGATAGCTCGTATTCTTTTTGCCTGTCTCACGTCTAGACGTTATCTACACAACTGTTTTTGCATCACTTTTAGCTCAGCATTTCAGAAATAGCTAAAGGAAGTGTGTATATTATGTTTATATGTATACATGTTTGCAGATGTTCCTGAAATAAAAATAATTGTATTGTAACAATAATTATTAAAATATATTATACTAGCTCCCCCGGCAAACATAGTTTTGCCATATAAAGTATTTAGCCCATATTATTTTATTGAAGTGACTAAATAAGTATGGCACCATGGCAACGTCCATCGCTATCCCGTCGCACAAACAATGGTCGCCGTCAGTCTCGAGTTGCAATAATTTACTATTATTTATTCAACAAATGCACTTATCAATATAAAAAGTGCCAGTAGTCGATTCTCAGACCTACTGCATATGCATATAAAATTTGGTAAAAATCAGTAAAGCCGTTTCGGAGGAGTACGGTAACTAACATTGTGACACGAGAATTTTATATATAAGACAAGGATGCATATTCGCTTCATTTGAATGATGTACCATAATACGTTTATTAACACTAATGAAGCCACAATGATCGATAAATTGTCTTACAATGATTAGTTGCTGTTAGATTACGCTTAAATGGCGCCACAGTGTCACCACTTTGTCTTCATTCGCAGAGTATTCCCCCGTCGTAATCGATTTATGTGACAGCTCTAATTATATTAATGGTTCGAGTGTTTCCTGCTGTATGTTCAGCATCTTCTACTAGATATTTAATATGGTGTTGGTTATTCTTTACTAACATCGGAATAGTGTATTTTGGTATCAAACAGGAATTTGACTTGTTAGCGCAACGTATGTAAAACCTATCCCACTAAAAACATACCTGTTAAAAGGGCCTAGTTTATATAGGCCTGAAAAGAGTTGAAATCCAATCCAATGCCAAGTTCAGATGCACTTCATCGATCGTATCATTCATCAACAGCCTGATCCATAATACTTCTAATTTGAACTTGGCAGGTTATTAAATTCTATAAATAATATTATCTAATTGTGTAATTAATAAAGTGTTACGTATAGCACAAAAACCGGATTTTATCTTCATAATTTGATATGATTCTGTAGCTGGTTGCTAGGCCCTTTATGAACACTTCGTATGCTTCAATAGTGCTAGATAACTTATCCTTGAAAATCAACAAGTGTCGAGTCACCTCTAAATGAACCTGAAATAATCTTCTTTTTGGTAGCATCAAATTATTTGGTTACTTGTATAGTTGCTGTCACGTTAAAAATACTTATCACTTGTCCTGTACCGTTGCATCCTTATACGGTCTTTACATCAATTCAGTGACACCATTAACCTTAATTTCTAACCTCATCGTAATGCACTTGCGATGTTTTGAGGGTATTTTTAGCAATAACGGTGCACCTGATTACGAGGTTCACTTTATATTCTGTTATCATCTGAGCGATGGATCCATCACGACTGTATCATCTTAATGTCCCAAGTTCCAAGCAAAAAAGTTACTCTAAGTTTTCTGCATTGACATAATTTGACAACATGGGAATATTTTTTGGCGAGAAGTAATACGACGTATTATTTCTGCTGATGTCATCTTCATTAAATTAATACATCTCATAAACGAGTCAAACTTGCATATTTTTATTTAATTCATTAATTGCACGGCAACAGGTGTATGTATGATATATTTTTCAAACATTATTATATATATTTTATGGTAAGCCACGTACTTAGTTTTTTGATTTTCATTCGATAAAAAAAGTTGAACCACCGATTGTTAAGCAAGCGCAGTTTTTGGTGGATGATTGCTAAAACAAAACACTGTCAATAATTATTATTATGATGCTATAATATACATACCCAGAAATACACGCCAAATTAATAACTCTCTTCTATTTGATTCCCAAGTTAAATAGTTTTGCATCATCACGGTCGTGTAATGATAAATTCAACCAGAACAGAGCTGTTGAAACTCAGTTTCGCTTTTGATATGATGACAGTAAGCTTTCATTATTTCCTACTTCAACAATAAATTAAGTGCCAAAGGCGTGATTATAGAAACCAGGCCGATACCCCCGGGAAGGGAAAACCAATCCCAGACCTCACTTCTTCTCCGTCAATTATTTCGCTCAGTCCTACAAGTGACAAGGGTTTAGCAATCCAAAGGTTAATAGTAATTTCTAGAATATTTCGAAAGGTAGAGCACTGAAGATTACGAGCTAAAACGTAGGAAATGAAATGGAAACTTTTGTTTCATCATTCATGTCACATGTGTAAACACATATCTTATGCCCGGGACACACGAGGCTAGTTTTTCAAGCCAGGATAGCAAGCTAGTTTTTTACCAAACTGTCCTGGCTTGCTGACCTAGCTTGGAGCATGCTACAAATGAAGATAGATTTGTCCACACGAAGCCAGAAGCACTAGCTTGCTAGCTTACTAACACTAGCTTGCTATCCTAGCTTTAAAAACTAGCCTCGTGTGTCCCAGGCATTACTGCTGGTATCAGAGACGAGGTATTAATTACTTAGCTGAATTAAATAAAGATTTGAAACAAGCACAATACATTATCTGTCAAACTGTTCATTAAATTGAAGTTTAATTATCGTTAAATGTCTCTGAGTGCGGCCCATAAGAGCCCGGGTTACCCTCGAAATTCATACATACGTAATACCAAAATCATTTTGTCATACGAAAATATTTAACATGTTTGAGTTATTTTTCAGCTTAAAATAGTAATTACCTAGGTTCCTGAACAAAAATCAACTTCAAAATATTTAAACACTAAAAAAAAATTTTTTTGTGTATAATTTTTTTTTACAAAATTTACTACTAAATATTTAAACACTAAAAAATAGAGTAAAACACTAAAAAATATATAAATAAATAGTAAATTTACTACAAAATATTTAAATAAATACTATAAAATATTTTTTAGAGTTGAAATATTTTGTAGTAAATTTAATATTTATGTATATATTTTTTAGTGTTTTACTCTATTTTTTAGTGCTTAAATATTTAGTAGTAAATTTATGAAAAAAAAATTACACACAAAATTTTTTTTTTGTGTTTAAATATTTTGAAGTTGATTTTTGTTCAGGAACCTAGGTAATTACTATTTTAAGCTGAAAAATAACTCAAACATGTTAAATATTTTCGTATGACAAAATGATTTTGGTTGGTTTCGAATTAATTTTTATGTAGGTAATAGACATCAAGAATTTTCGACTCTTTTCACCTTACACCAGATGAAGTATGAGGACCTGCTAGCAATAGATACGATATTGAACAAAAGTTGGGCACATCGATGACGGGTGAGAATCTGCCATCCATCCTGGGGGGGGGAAAAAGCGGGACATCTTCCTAATGGGAAAGGAAGGGAAGATCGTGGGTGTAGTTTATAAGAGAAATAGGAATATTAATATAATCTGTGATACTAATTAGGTTCTATTGATAGGTTAACAGCTGTGATATTAGGATAGTTGTTGTATTGTGCCGCTGTTTTATTGAGTTTTTTGTACTATTGACATTGTATTTAATTTTAGAAATTTTATTTGTAATTGTTAATTTGAATATTGTAATATTATTTGGCTATTTTAAATTATTCATAGATGCATATTATGAACAGGAAATTTGGAAAAAATTGTATTAGACTAATCATGTGAAAAACCAAAAAAATAAAATTGTGAATTAACAAGCCCTGATAATGTTACGAGGAGGATAAATAAAATAATAAAAAAAGTATGAGGACCTTTGTTAGAGATTTGTCGTGTTATCCTCTCCATGAACATTTTTTTAATAATACTAATTTAGTCCGTCTATTAGCTTATCGCTCGACAGATCCTTTTTTGTCTCTACTGTATTTTTTACCAATTAGGGTATTTTTTCAACATAATTTTTTTAATTATTTAACTATGCTACTCTATGCCATGAACATTTTGTATATTATTGTGTTTTTATACTAGCAATTATTTACGATATACAAGGCCAGCTTGTGAAATTCGAAGCAGACTAAATCAATAACAACACTGCAACAAAAGTTCTTCTAAAAATAGCCTGAATTTTTAACAGACCTAAAAAGGAGCAGATTAAAATACATTCGACTCATTTATGCAAGCAGTTTACATCCTAGTGTAGCAAAACAAAGGCATTTTATTGTGTATTTGTTTAACAAAGAAAGAAAACTCATTTCGCTTAACCTTGGGTTAAAAATATGCGACGGTGTTTATTTGCCTTTAGACCTGTTGTCCACTATCACCGTATTTTTTGGTGACGTCCCGCGTCTCCAAAAAATACTACTTTATGATCTAGGATATATGTTTCATTTTCTACTGACATTGCTCTAGCGGCCCATGCCGCAGCTACTTTGTAGTGGCGTAAGGGTCAATCAGACCGCAACGCGACGCGTAGATACATTCCTAAATGTGTATGGATTTGAGAGATTTGCAAGACGTCTCACGCAATTAAAATCTATCAATTCAATACTTTGGAAAATAGAAATGCATTCAGATCGTGCCAGCCGCATAATTTACTTAGTGTCCATGATTCATTTATTTAAAGGGAAATTCGGACAAAAACTAATTACTTACCTAATTTTATTGCATAATTATAATGAGAATCGAGTACAGAGTACTCTCCTTAAGTATTGAACATGTCTCACCAATCATGTTGTATATAGCGTAGGTCATATTAAAGTGGCATTTTCTACGAATAATATAAGGGCATTTTATTTGAATTTTTGTCGGTGACGTGCCGGTGACGGCGGCGGTGGACAACGCATATTTGAGGTCTTAATGCATTAACATGCTCAGAATGAGTGCAACTTAAATGCTTATTTTAATCTCTCTCGTTTGTCTCATTTTAATGTTATTAGTACAGACCACTTAGAGTTTTACCTTGGATTTTCTAGAAATTGATCCTTAAGTAAATAACGTAAAGGTTATGTGGGAAGTAAAATTATTGTAAACGATATTAATATGCAAGTGAGGCTACGGATAAATTGTACAGGATGTTTTAATGTAACAGTAAATAAATTATCGTGTCTCAAACTTATTATTAACCGACTTCCAAAAAACGAGGAGGTTATAATATATGTTCGGCTGTGGATATATTTTTTAATTTTATTTAAATAGCAAATTTATATTAAATTAGCAAACTTCCAAAAAATAAGGATGTTCTATGTTCACCTGTGTATAATATATTTTTAAATCTTATGAGACTCGAGAGATACTTTCATATAACCACCACCAGTTGGTTGGATGAACCAGAGGCGTGATTAAAGTTATGGTTATAGTTAAGGCTTTGCTTAAACCTTAACTTTGACCACAGAATTTGACAGATGTCTTTTGCGTTTATTTTTTATTAAAGCTACAGGTAATGGGATTTAGTCCATTGAAATGTTACAATTTTAGGACCGAATATTGCATTTATTAGAGGACGCAATTTTATTTTTGGGATATGTTGGAGGGGTCAATAGAAGCTTAACCTCAAGTTTGTGGGGTCGCCACTCTTGTCTCCCGGCCGCCATCTTGAAAAAAGGGGTGACAACAGTATTTTCGTGATATCTCGGAAACTATAAGTCTTACAAAAATTTGTAAGAACATAATTTGTTGCAAATTATTTTGCCTACAAATTCGTTTCTATAACTTTTTACCCTAAATTAAAAATTTTAAAAGTTATAAGCAATAAAGTGATAAAAAAATTTAAAAGGTTTATTATAGTTCTTTAACTTTGTTTAATACATTTTACAAAAAAAATGCCTCAGACCAACCTTGTAGATGATCTTTTAAGAAAAAAATCCCCCAATCCCCCCGGATCTCATGAAATTAATTTAGGATAAAAAATTATAGGAACATATTTGCAGGCGAAATAATTTGAAACAAATTATGTTCTTACAAATTTTTTGTAAGACTTATAGTTTCAGAGATATCATGTAAATAGTGTTGTCACCTCTTTTTTCAAGATGGCGGCCGGGGGACAAGAGCGGCGACCCCACAAACTTGAGGATAAGCTTCTATTGACCCCTCCAACATGTCCCAAAAATAAAATTGCGTCCTCTAATAAATGCAAACCAAACCAAACCATTTCAATGGACTAATTGAGAGTATAAAAAATTGAATTATCCGTAAAAATCGACAGGAAAAATATTTCTTATAACAACGCAGTAAATTTTCACGAGAAATTTTCGATATTAAGTAGGTATGAGCGGTTATAACATTTTGCACTGTAGTTATAGTTAAAGTTATATTTAAAGTTACAGTTATAGTTAAAGTAAGTTGGTGCAACCCACCCTAAAAGTTCTAGCGATTATCATAATATTCAGTCATTTGTATTTACGTAAAAGCTTCTCCCATAATTGCTACTTACTAGCATATAGCACAGGTAGGACTTATACTGATTTTGCATAAATATGCTTTAAGCTACTTAGCACGATATTGATATGCGATATTTAAAACGGTCTAGCGATAATACAAAAAGGGCATTATGTCTAAAGTATCAAATGAAAATTAGACGTCAGCTAATAAGTATAATCAGAAACAGGCTGTTGACGCCTAGACTGGAGATCTTATCCCGCGCTGGCGGCTAGCGACTGGCGCCAACTTCTATTACCTATATTTATTACAACTTTACTGAAGAAGATGTAATACCTTTATGCGGATACGGACAATTTTGTACTTTATGACTGGCGCGGGGTAGAGAAATTGCAACTCTACTTGGTGGTTGCAAGGTTCAATGCGCAGCGCGCTTTTTTGCACATATTTCGCAATAACTTTAAATTACAAAATTTTCGTTCGTCTCATTACAGAATGTTTCACATTTTATCTTTCGCGTATAAATTATTTTATACTAAACCACTGCTTCATTATTATTTAAGTAGAGTCGGTCTGTTTAAATTTCTCGTTTGAACCGTTGGACCGATGAAGATGAAAAAAATATCTCCATACTGAGATATTGAGTCCCGGAAAAGTCAAGAAAGACGGAGAATAATCGTCAACTTTTAACACCATCTAAATAAATAAATAAAATATATCAAAAAAATTTCAAAACTTAGGACTTGCTTCACCACTTCCTGATAAGTGCCGCCGAATAGTAGAAAAGGGCCTGTCCCTTAAGGGGGCGACTTAAACACAAAATTTCGATTTTATAATTCATTTTTATACTTGACAATAAGCCCCGAATTGTTTCATTTTCTAAAATTAGATACAACATTATATTTCCAAGATAATATTATATCATAGCCAAGAATCCAATCTGAGAAAAACACGATATCTTAAATTTTTCTCGATAGAAAAAAACACAAAGATGCACCTAATTTTAATGAATTTTTCACTTATTGACATAACCGTGCATTGAACTAAGTTAATATTTTAACACATTGTATAAAATTCTATCATTGAGAAACCAACCTAGGTGATTTTTAAAATGTTGTATATTTATCGAGCTATTGAGAAAAAACTAATTTGGCGATGTATCCGCGTCGTTCTTTTTCACCTGGCATATGAAAGACGTGTGTGTGCAAGAGTCCGCGCCTTTAGGCATATCACCGCTAAATAAAACTAAAATGTCTAGTTAATAATGATAAAACCATCTTAAACTGTTATTATCAGTGCTAGATTAGATTAAATATCTCTAATTGCACATTTGACCCAAATTTGACTGTAAATTGCAAAATGATAACTTTCTTTTTTGTTAATAAAAAACGATGTAAAATTGGATGGAGATTCTAGAAGGGCAGTAAAACTTATCTCAAAAATAAAAAATAATCTTAGAAGGCAATACAAAAGTTGGCCGTAATCTGTTGGCTGGACTTGACGTAGCCCGACCAAATAACCTAGGTCACAGTATAGCAATATGACGTGCCTAGGTCCACCATCTGCCTATAATAATATCTCTGATGGTACATAATATGACTAAATAGGAACTCTGCATCGTTAACGTGTATAGCAGGTCTAACAAACTTGTTCGGAACTATAACTCATAAACAGCCAAACATATTGCATCATGCAATACAAACGTTATAACTCAAAGTAATTAGATATATTTACAAGCCCTATAACTTATGAATCCGTACTGGCTATTAAAAGGTCGTTTGTTCATTTGTATAATTATGTTTCAAATACAATGTAAAAGTTATGTTATGTAATTGTAAACACTTGTTAGCTAGTCGGGAGAACTATAAAAGGCTTTCGAATTGCCGAATTTTCAATGAGGCAATGCACTTAAGGTACAATCAAAATAAGTAGGCACATAATTTTACACTTTAGACACTTTATATCTAAGGGACCTAATACCTATCAGACAGAGAGCAGTTACGCGGTCAAGCGTTCAAGCGGTTAGTTTTGCGTTCTTTGTTGATTAGTGTCTAAAACACTACGCCGAATTTCCGCGGCGAAAGTTCGGCTTGATTCCGCCTGCAATGTCTTTAAATTACCGATGACACACTGTGCTGAAATTCTGTCGCGTTATATTGTATGCGTTTGTCATTTCTGACGTAATCATGCTAAACACACTATGCCGAATTACCGCCGCGGAAATTCGGCATAGTGTGTTTAGACACTAAAATATTTGATGAATATTTTGTTTGTTGTTAGTCAGTCTAAAAGGCTTTAAAAGGATTCAACATGGAAACATTTTGATGCAAATGTACAAGAAATTTAAACTCGACCAAAACGTGAATTTTCTTTAATGTGTGGTTGATACTTTTGAGTCATAATTTATTGATAGCAATATTAACTAAACTAGCTTTTTTCATTTAAACTCAATTTTAACATTTTTGATATTATACGACGATTACGTCACAACTAAATCGTGAGTAATCTTCTAAAATATGAAAACCAGATACCATAGAGATAAAAATAATTAAACGAATATGTAAAAGATAATAAAGGATAACGATTTAACTATTAGAAATAGAGAAGTGCAGAGCATTGAAGGTGAGTACACAATAGGCGACGAAATGGAAAGAGAAGAATATCTTCTAATATATAAATCTCGTGTCACAATGTTTGTCCTCAATGGACTCCTAAACCACTTAACCGATTATAATAAAATTCGCACACCATGTGCAGTTCGATCCAACTTGAGAGATAGGATAGTTTAAATCTCAAATTATAGTCGCAATTTTAATTTATTGCTAATTATTTGTCTGTAAAGAGCGACCATTGTTTATGCGACGCGGGTCACGGGATAGCGATGGACGTTGCCATGGTGATATACTTATATTTTAGTCACTAATTCAATAAAATAATACGGGCGATATACTTAATGTAATATGGCGAAGAAACGTTTGCCGGGACAGCTAGTATATTATAAGTATTACAAAAATTATACATATCCACACACCATAGTCGAACATAGAGCCTTCTTTTTTTATGGAAGTTGGTACAATCAATTTATGAAGTACCTACCTAGTTCTCGTAGGCTTTCCCGGAACACAGCAATGCAAAGTGCATTAAATTATTTATTAGTGCTAATAATAATTAAGATAACAAGCTAAGGCTAGAGAATTCACATACTGCTCACACGTCGATTTTCCCTTAAGATAACTCTTTTCTCCTAATACTTCATCAACGAAGGCCAACAATGCATCTGCAGCTCTTCTAATGTTGTGAGTGTCCATGGGCGACGGTAGATGCTTTCCATCAGGTGACCTGTTTGCTCGTTTTATTAAAAAAATGCCATTCTCGCTCTTCTCACGTCGATTTTTCCATTTTTTCTTATCTCCTCTAATCGATCATCAATATTCTGTACAATGCATTACTTCTCAGCTTTTTTCAGCCCACCCTTTTTACACTCGCTTCCTTCAGCCTACCTTCTTCACACTGCATCGTTCCTCAGCCTACCTTCTTCATCGCGTAATGGATAGTTTGTACGCTCCTAACTATATCCCCGCAGCACGGAAAACGAGTTTTCTCCGACCTAGCTTCTTCATAATATTATAATATTATAGCTTCTTTCACATGCCTGTTTGATACTACATCGCTACCTAGCTTTCTTTAACCTCCCTTCTTCACACTACCTCCTTCAACGCGTAGTGAGTACGCTCCTAACGATATCCCCGCGGCACGGGCGCGATCAGATAACGGGAGCGGGCCGTAAATCCCGGATCCGATAGTCGGCCATCCGATATGGTCATTATGCATTTCCTTTAAGGATATTGTGCAGGCGGCTTTGTCTATTCATTTTTTACCGGGACGTTACTTTTATTGTCATCTTTTAAATTTATGTTAAAGGATATGTGATTATAACTAACGGTTTAACAAGGAACTGTCACGTTATATCCTTTATAATTTATATTAATCATTAAATAATAATAACTGCTGTGTGTTATTTTTTTGTTACTATGGTGTCCTTAGTATACTATTAAAAAATTTGTTTTAGACAAAAATGCTAAAGCAATCGTGGTTTGGTAAAAACAGGTGACGAAATTAAAAAAATAATAATCTCACGCTATATTTATATAATGAACTGAAGTATTACACTAGTATCCTATTTTATACACCTGTCTCATACACTTTACTACTTTTTGTCCTGACGGCATACAAATGCCGGCCAAGTATAATATCTGTACTACACCAAATATTTGCCATGTCACTCCTATTACGCGCAGTAATTCGTATGCAAATTGGTAAATGTCTACGTCAGTTTTGTAACATAAAGCGAAAAGCTCACTTCGAGTCGTGATTCCTTTAGAAAGCTTATCTCAGTCGGCCAAGGTCTCTCTCAAAACCCGAGTAGAACTTAGACCTCTCACCCTTCAAGGTAAGATTGATAGAAAGATGAGAAGTGTTTAATAAAGGTTCAAATTGATTGATACTATCTTAAACGTTGCATATTGAGCACAAACAAACTTAATTATGTTTTGAAATTTGTTTCTTAACAAGAATTTGCTTAGCTTGTCAAACTTACTCAATGCTTCGACAATAGGGTAGATACAGTGTACCATGTTGTTCCTTACATTATATGGTAATGTTTTGGCTAATGGAAGTGATAAAACACTTCTAATAAATAGTTTCATAATAATTATCATAAGAATTAAATAAAGAAAATTTTATTGGTTTATAGTTCTTTTTCAATAAATACTAAATAGTCGATAACTTATTACTGTATTTCCGGAAAGATAAACCTTCTTAAGTAAGTACCTACATAAAATTTTTACATAGGTGATTGGGGCCAAGCAAAATACGTTTTTAAATAAATACTAACATCTTATTCCTAATGTCTAGACATAACAATAAAAGGTCTAGATTGTTATGTCTTTGTATTAGACAGGTGTTTAAAGATCGAACATCAAATGTTCGACAACAGATCGTGTGGGACTGTCATAACAGGTGATGATGATGAGTCATATGACATGACAGGTGATGATGATGACATGAGTCATAGTGTCGTGTAATGTGTTGGTAATACAAGCACTTGTCTTACATCTACATCGCTATGAATAGAAACCGCTCAATCATCTGTTGCGACACGCACAGCCATTTCTTTCTGCACCATAGAGTCAATATAGACATTCCTTGTGAAATAAAGTGTTTAAATACTGCAAGGAGTCTACAAAATACTCCAGGTATTTGGAGGGAGAGGGGGACCAACCAAACCTTACCGAATCTCATTTCGTAGGGAGATTCTTTGATCATCTGAAGCAGGCCATTTAGCCGAAACTTTTTCGTTTTCGCTTCGTTATAGAATCGCCGATCAAAATGTGTGGAATTGACATAAGATGAGTCGAACGTCAACGTCATATTATTAACGAACGCTTACGTCAATTTCATACATTTTCATCGGCGATTCTATAACGAAGCAAAAACGAAAACATTTTCATTTTCGCTGGTGTTGAAACTTTTGAGATTCTTTGAAGCTCAAAAAATCCTAAAAAAACCTCTTATGCAGAAACGTTTCTTTAAAACTATTTCGCTACAGTCCTCGTTTTCCTTAGGAAATGCTAGATCACAAAAATGATTTTTTTAAAGCCCAAACTGTAAAAGCTTAAGATTGAAAGTTTATTTTCTCGATAATAAAGCTTGAAAGCTAAATATCATCCAATAATAAAAACAAGTAAAGGTGTGTAAAAATAGTTGCGAAAACATTTTGATAAATAATCTTAGTTTTTTGCTTAGAGACACATCTATCTATATTTCTAGTCTATAGCTACGGGCCTTGTCACAATTAAATATTTTTATTAAATTAATATTAAAACAATTAATTTTATTGTCAATAAAATTATCTCTATTATTATTAAATTGGTTTGTTTATAACTTTATCTATTAATTATGCATTAAGAAATCAATTTAAAATGTTAATTTATTTAATTCTATATTTCTTGAGTATGTAACATATACAAGTAGATATATAAATATTAAATATGTACTCTTGGGCCCTACGTTTCTTATATTATTAACCTGTCTGCGAGACACAAACAACCCTGGTAGAGTTGCGGTGGGTTGATCGTGCCTGGAACTATGACTAGGCGGGGAGTTGATCACCAGTGGATTTTAGTGGGTAGATCCTACGGGGAGTCCGACATACCTAAAAAAAAGTCGGGTAGGTAGGAAGGTATTAATCCACAAAAACATTTCTTAGTAGCACCACGATCCATCTTAAACACGAACTATGGTGCTACTTTAAATCTTTCCCATGGAGGCTTACACAAGTAAAAGTTACATACTCAAAATTCCATCGTAAAAAGTTTTCCGATTGCGTCATTGTTTCTACGAAAGTAATGAGCGGTGAATAGCGTTTGATTATTGTGCAATGATCATTACGTTATTGATTTCGCCGGGTCCGTCAGACCCCTGTGGCGTCTAGCGGCGTTGGCACATTGTTCGGAAAATCGCGAACAAAGACGCAGCATGTGCATTCTTTCGGGCCTAAATGATCGTTTATTACTTACAGCTGTCGATAAAGTGTTTCATGAGATGTCATTAGGTTTAATGTTATAGAGTTAAAGTGTTAACAGTGTGAAAAACCGAAAAGTCATGAAAAATTGTACATTTAAATTCAAATGTTGTGTAATAGACTACGAATAATATTATAACCTAAGGAAACGTAACTCCCATACTAATACAGTTTTAAATTTGGTTCCATTCGAACTGCCATGTAACGTCAGCCTTTATACCGCTCAAGGTCACCTAAATATTGCAAATGTGTGAAAAGTGAACCTAAGGTACACTTTTTGACAAGTATTTTGGAGCATGTTTTTTGACGGAGTTACTCTTCCTTAGTTTTCATTATTCGTAGGTCATAGATTTATTTTAGAATTTAAGGATAGGCTTCATACAAGAAATAGCTCAATTTACGTCAAAACAAAACGTAAAAGTTAAAATAGCCCCAAAACAAAATCACAGTGGAGTATTTTAAGTAACTTGTTTTTTTATATCTATTTAAAAAGTATAATAGGCCTAAGGATATCGGATGTATCGTCAATCCAGGCCGCAACGCGACGAGGCGAGGCGGGGCGCGGCGCGGCTAAAGTATGGATTTGACAGATTTCAATTGCGTGAGACGTCTTGCGAATCTGTCAAACCCATATAAATTTAAAAATGCATCTACGTGTCGCGTTGTGGTCTGAATTGACCCTAACATTACAGCAAAACGAAGCACTCTCAGTGCAGCTAATTTTCCGGTCAGCCTTTATGGATCCATAACATAATTTATAATTAATTACTAATTACATTACATTTTATAATGACTCATCTATTACTAACATAATTATTAATTTTATATCTTTTCTATGTTGTCCATTAAATACTTTATACCCCATTAAGGCCCAGTAGTCCCTAAAATTAGCAGGTCGATGTCTGTCAGTACGAATATCGACGTAAAGCACATTAAAATAACATTCATATCAGCGCGCCTTGTACAGTGGCGTTTACGCGCTCGCCGCGTGCCTTGATAATAGAAAATAGGAGAAAAACCCTTTTGTTTTTAGTATTACACAAATCAAATATATCAAATCGTTTAGGTTAGGTCATGATAAGTGTGCTACATCTTTTGTTTTTTCTAGAAAGTGTGTAGTTTAGCCATAAAATGATTAAATTATGAAAAACAGCGTTATAAGAGTCATCTTTGAGATTTTTTTCTATCGAGCAGAATTTTTCAAATTGTGTACTGATATACCTTTGCGTATAGGAAATTTTCTCAATTTTAAAACTGTACTTTTTTATACTTAAATAATGACATTTCCTTTACAAAAAACATAATTTAAAAAACCCATTTTACGTAGTTGCAACAACCACTGCACCTTAAATGTTTACTATAATTATAATACTATAATTATTCCCGATTTGAACTACAAAGTTAATCGTTAATCAGAAATCGTGCTTCTCGTTTCTCGTATGAATAAAAGGCATGATTTTTTATCAAATATACAAAGACGTGGTGAAAAATGGAATTAAAATTATTATTACTTTAGTCATTTAGTCAAATTGCAGTGTAAAGCCCGTCACAGACTTAGCTATAATATATATTTATAGATAGTCATATTAATATATATTTTTTCTATACTAAATCCACATGTCACAGAAATATATATTATAGCTGAGTGTGCGTTCACGCGAAAATTAGTATAGAAAATATATAGTAATATGCCTAGCTGTAAAAATATTAATATATATTATAGCTAAGTCTGTGACGGCGATGCTAGAAATAAAAATGTATGGCATTTAAACGCGCTTCATGCTTGCAATGCGTAGTGACATATTCCGACAAAATATGTTCATTAGAATCTCATTATCTATACAAGTCTGTGATAAGAGTATTAATAACATAAACAATTCAGCCAAAGGCTCAAAATACTCTCTATGGGTACTAAATTGAAACTTGAATTGAAAAGATTGACAAACAAAGATTGACGAGATTTTTAATAACCTTAGCAGGAAGTGGTTGATAAAACATGGCGGCGTGTGCGCATAAAAATAATTTTCTAATAAATTTTCTGTTTGTTTAAAGGTGGAATTTATGATTTTCTTTTACGCAATATCAGCAATGCTCTGACGTCACTTTGATTTGTTTATACAGTAATTTTTTCATGTTTCCCACTACGCAAAATGATTTTATTAACATAAAATGATGCGGTACTTAATTACAATAACAGTAATGCATATAAGTCATGCTGATCAGTGATCAGTCACAGATTTGACACGCAGTGACCCACATAAGTCATTTTCATATGACCCTACTAATTGTGTCATAGGATTGACCGTCGCTAATCTGACATGCCATGTCAACTAATTGACTTTGTGTGAGTTCCTAAATTGAACCCGGTACACCAGGCTGGGGCTTATGACGTCTTAAATGTGACTTTAATATTAGATACTGGAAATGCGGCCTAAGTGATAATACTTTGGAGTTTAGGGTGTGTATGAGTATAATAGTTTGCTGTGAAAGCCGCAGCTCTAAAATATTAACTTTTTTCTACTTTGTATGGAAGTAAGAGGGTGGGCGCTCGCCCCTACAAATTACAAAAAAATTGCTCTTTCAACGCTGCTATTTTCACAGTAAACTCTATATAGGGAACACATACACATTACACACCCTAAAGTATTATCACTTATTTTTGTTACAATCTGTATACGTTGACGCACTGGCGTTTATTTCGAAACGAATCAACGGTATGACATGGATTCTAGAAGTCATGAGCAGAGCCAGTATACTGGCATATATTTCGGAACTTGCCCTATGTCATTCTCACGGTAGAGCACGAGGGAAGTAGGTAATTTCGATAATTCGTCATATCCTACTTTTTCCCGCCTATTATCAATTAAAATTACTATGTCCGTAGTTTCACACTGTTAATTCTGATAGAAAAAGATACGGAGCTATTTCCGCTGCAAGTTTTAGATTTCTTTAATTAAATAATAAAAGTTAGCCTTATTCTATGGTTCGAGATAAAAAATAACTCGTGTATTATTTGCTTTCGTAAATACTAAATACTTAGTATTAGTATAATTCACGACGTGTTCATAAAAGTTAAAAATAATAATTTCAACCCGTAAACCTAAAAAAATAATAATATGTAGCTATTAGGTTAGTGAATTTAGCACAAAAGCTTGTAAAATGGTTCTCCGTACTCGCGATAAAATACTTCATGCCGTAGGCGACGTGTTGAAATTAAATCTTCTTCAATCTAAGATGAGATAAAAATAATGTCATAATAAATTTCGCAAGGCATTGTGGGAAAGGTGAAGGACAGCTGATACCAGAGATCCAGGGACTTTGATTCTGCTATCTTAATGCAGCTTCAATGTAGCTTCATTTCTTGTTCGACCTAGTCTGTTTTCTATTATTTATTTTACAGTGAAATACAATTTTTATATAATATTATATACGTCTAAGTTTTAATTGAGTTTTGACCAATCAATATTATTGTACCTTGATGGGAAAGGATCTAAGGGAAAGGATTTTTCCCATAATTATTATAATCTCAGACAGTCATCTGACTTTTGGAGAAGATCAATCAAAATTTTTCATTGGTTTGTCATTTTATGGGAATGGTTTGTTGAGATAGTGTCAAACTAGGAACGAAGCTGCATTTACATTGCAATACATGGTAGAATCAGGGTCCTACAACTAAATCGCTTGTCATCCGCATTCATTCCATTTTCTCTGACCTTTAGGGAAAATAAAAATAGAAATTGCATATAAAGTACCTTTGTTATAGCCGACATGTTTATGATGCTGCTTTTAAGGAGTTTATAAAATCAACAAGTTTTTTAAGCGGAGTGCTTTAAATTATTTTATAAACACGTGGAATTTTTGTATCAAGAAATAAAGGACAAAGCACGATGCGCCGAAGAAGGAAATGAAAGGACATCTTTAAGACGGCTCATTTTTCGCTAGATTTGTAAAAAGAAAGAAAGAAGTTTTTGTTTGCTATAGGGCTGGTATGGCAAACAAAAGTTTCTTACAGGTTAAATTGGTTCAATACGCCCTCTACTTTTGAATTTGTTTCAATTTATGCCATAACTAGCTGACCCGGCAAATGTTGTTTTGCCATATAAATTATTTCTAGTATTAATATAAAAAGTAGATAAAACCTATTCTCAGGCCAAACGAATGTACTATCAGGGAAGTTGCTTCCTATGCAGATGGCGGACCTAAGTCATGTGGTCGGCTTATGTCAATTCAATGTTAACTTAGTGATCGGTCGGCTGGGTTTGATGTAACGCGACCAAATTACTTAGGTCCGCCATCTGCATAAGAAATAGGAATCAACTTTTCTGATAGTACTATCAGAGAAGTTGACTTAGGTCCGCCATCTGCACGGAGACCACATGACTTAGGTCCGCCACCTGCATAGGAATCAACTTCCCTGATACATACAAAATTTCACTAAAATCGGTTGAGCCGTTTTGGAGGAGTTCGTACACAAACACTGTGACACGAAAATTTTATATAAAAGACTAGCTGTCCCGGCTAACCCGGCTTTGCCATAATAATATAAAGTATTTCGAGCATATTATTATTTTATTGAAGTGACTAAATAAGTATGTTACCATGGTAACGTCCCGTCCCGTCCCGTCGCACAAACAATGGTCGCCGTCAGTCTGGAGTTGTAATAATTTACTATTATTTATTCAACAAATGCACTTATCAATATAAAAAGTACCCAGTAGCCGATTCTCAGACCCACTGAATATGCATATAAAGTTTGTTCAAAATCAGTAAAGCCGTTTCGGAGGAGTACGCGGCCTAACATTGTGACACGAGAATTTTATATAAAAGATATCATACTATGTTAGTGCGGTCTACCTATTATATAATATTAAATTAAGTAAAAAAAAAACTCGCAAAAAACAAACAGTCAAATTTTTTGCTGCATGAATTGAAACTGCATGACTGAAACTTCCAGGTGATATTGAGTAGATTTTGACGAAGCACAATGCTACTTGTGTCCAGTGACGGATTAAGACTACTTGATGCCCTAAGCAATCCACGCCTATGTCGTCGTCGTTGTCGTCCCCCCCCCCCCCCCCCCCATATCCATATGTCAACTAGAATCGGTCTTCTCCACCTAAAAACATTAGTTTTTTCCCAGAAACTTTTTTGGTGTGGTTTTTGGTGACGTGAGAGTGAGACGTGATGCCCTAAGGACAGATGTTTTTTTTTCCTTCTTCTGGTGCCCCCTCAGACGTGATGCCCTAGGCAATTGCTTAATCCGTAACTGCTTGTGTCGCGGTTCTCGTGCGATTTGTTTTGCGTAAAAAATAGTATATATTATAATAGTCTAAAATATTTACACAATAAAGAGGCAAATTTGTTTTAAAGTTATTGACCGTACGAATCCAATAAGGCTAGGTTAGGTTAGGTTAGATTTTTTCTTTCGATTTCTTTCGATTCGGTTAGGTTACATTCTTTCGATTATCTAAAGTTATACTTCTACATTAACTATATTATACGATATAAGAATATTATACTTCTACATTAGTGATGTAGAAGTATACTGTAAAGACCCGCTTTCAAGTCCCGCTTAACTAATGGTAGCATACATTGTAACGAAATTGCATCAATTACTCAAGCACTTCGGAAGTTACATGTACACAGACAGACACCGTCTTGTGTCACACTGTCACACACACCACAGTAGTTATCAGCTATGTGACAGAGTGACAGACGAGGACTAATAATGATAGACTGAGCGTGCAACAATACCTGTTCTATCTTAACAATGTGACGGGTTTTGGCTACCACTATTATGTGGGATATAAGTAGGATTAATATTTTAGATAACGCCCGCAACTCGTTCGAAAATTCGTTTATCGCGCGGGAATCGTACATTTTTCCGGAATGAAAATTGAAAAGTATCCTGTGTCCTTTCCCGGGACTCAAAGTATCTCCATACTTATATTTCAGGAAATTCAGTTCAGCAGCTTAGGTGTAAAAAGGTAACAGAGGAGAGAGATAGACACACTTTCGCATTTATAATGTTAGTATGTATTATTCCTCCGTTCCCTACATACAAAATTATTTTACCTGTGTTTCAATGCATTGATCCTTTTGCCGTCGGCATAAGTCTTTTACACAGGAAAAATAGCTCCGAACACTAGAATTTGACATTTGTGGGTATGTTCTGAAATATAATCCAGGATAACGGCCAGTGCCCGTGACGTCCAGAATGACGTTAGATTTTTTCCGAATTAAGGTGATCGCACAATTATCAGCACGCACGCGCCGAACGCACCGTATTTTTCCTTTTTACCTACCTACCTACAACAATTCATAATTTTCTCATTCTCTATGAATTAGAGTGGAATTGGTGAATTCATTCGAATTTCGACGTACGGAAATGATTGTTCAAGGCTTGAACTTCAAGCAAATCAACTCAAAGACTTTGGTTGCACTATATTTGGCAACTTTTTTAGAATCTCTAGAGGGGCCAGCTGCCCCTCCCTGCCAGCTGCCCTGCCTGTTACAGTGGCACACTATATTATATGGCGTCGAAAACATGACATGAGCACTGGCCAGTATACTGGGTTTTATTTCAGAACATACGGTGTATCGTAATGGAGCATCATGATGGATGGTTTCTGCAAATGATACTATTATGTGAGAAGTAGGAAGCGCTGCACATAGGAACATTTATTACTCTGACGCGATACGTGAAAGATAAAGGACAATAGATAAACTTATTTTAATGCCCATGTATGGTATCATTATTTATAGCACTCGGCAGTTTGCCAAGTTGTTGACGACAAACATCACTTTTTTTTATAAAGTAAGGTGGAAAATGAGCAAACGGGGCACCTGATGGAAGACAACTACCGTCGCACATGGACACTCGCAACATTAGAAGAGCTGCAGGTGCGTGCAGGGAATAGGGGTTCCTGAGCATGGACATTGGATTGGAGAGGGATTCTCCAACGCAGTTGCAACCCGCCTGGGGTAACAAATTGGTTTTCAACTGCGGCATTTCTAGGGGGAAGGGGTCATTGTCGACTGTCAATAAACTGGGGCCGTCGACAAACTGTCACAATTACAACGGCGTAACGTGGGCAACGAAAACAAAAATGTATGGAATTTGATAAAATCATGGTTCCTGAGGCAATTGGATTACATTGAGAAAGTGAAAAATTAATTAGTGGCGTTGTGCGTGTTATGGGGTCGGTAAAATGTTAAACTCGCGCTTGGACACGTCACCCGAATGAAAATTTGCATGACGAGGGGATTACTCGCAGCATTCAGCGCAGCGAATGGGAAGAAATCATCCTCATTTCTAATTCAAAAATGTATGTAAGGTTTTATAGATTTGTTTTTACCTCTGTTGTCACCCCCGAAGAGCCGACATTCTTATTTCGGGCATATGCATTATGCAATGATACTTATCGTTTTCAAAACACTACCCGTGATGCAGATGGGGCCAACGAATAGTATATAAGATGTTAGTGTAAACACCGTTATCCTTGAAACCATCAAATGAGCCCGTCAAAAACAAACAACTTTTTCTATGAGAACAGTGCTGGGAACTCAAAAAAATCCGTCTTCATACCCATACAAATTGCCGATCCGGGCATCCGTATGGGTATGAAGACGCGGCATTTTTTTGAGTTCCCAACATTGTTCTCATAGAAAATTTGTTCATTTTGACAGTCTCTTTTGATGGTTTCAAGGATAACGGTGTTTACACTAACACACTGTATATTAGAATCAACATAACCTATATTATTAAGGTCGCTTGGAGCACTGGAGAAACTACGGGTTCGGGCGCTACCGTCGAGAAAATTGCCCAGTGAAAGTAGATGATAGGTTTCGGGAATGTTTGATTTAGATATTGTTATCAGTCTTCTGTAGAAGTAGATACAAAAGTACTTTTATAACTTACCTAAACCTAACTTACTATGGGTACTATAGCACTTTACCGCACGCGTACTAGGTATGATAGTCTTGGGAATTTTTTATACATTTGACAAGAATGACTGGAGATGAATTAGAATTTAAAACTTGATGTTGTCCGCAACAATTTTCCGAGCTGACACAATCCTATCTCCATTTCATAGACTTACAGTAGAAGCGGCTAATGCTATTTATAAATGGAGTGACAGACAAACTTTTGCATTTATAAATATATAAATAACATGTAACAGTATTTATAAATATCGCAAAAAATTATGTCACTTAAACTCGCGCTAAAAATCTAAAAAATAACTGGGTTGACGAAACCCGGTAACATTTTTAAAGCAGCACAAGTTATCAACACTACTATTGTAATCTACATAACCATTTCTTTGTCAATCGCTCGCTTATTCAAAATTTTAAGGCTAAATTAGCCTTATTAGTCTGTGACGTGCATTCTTAAAATAAAATCGCGTTTATTTCTTAATTTTTATCTTATTTTTAACCAGCTACGTCATCACATAAAGAATATAGTTTATTCGTCGTTGACTAAGAACGTTCAACGTGGGCTTACATATATAAAAATAGTAATGTAGAGTTGTAAATCTGTAACTTTATCGCTTCCTTCGACTGCACTCGTTTACGTTTGCTAATTTATTTGAGTTTATCGACGTACAGTATTATATACGAGAAAAATATGCGCGGATTATTTTCCTATGTGAAAATTTTAATTCCTATGATTGCAGAATGCTTAATTTATTTGTCATTCTAACAGTCTTGAGATTAAAAAGGATCCAAGAATATTAGAGAATCTTATTATTGCGGCTCCCCACGATGGGCCAGCGTAGTGGCCCATCACGATGGGCCAGCGTGGGGAGGACGTAGTGGCGTAGGATGGCCGATGGCGCCAGCGATGGCCGTGGAATGGCGGCGGTGTCGGTTTTTCCGCCGCACATCAAAGGATGATGGCCCAGCGATGGCGGTACGCCTCTACACGATGGCGATACGACAGTCGACGCCTGACCGCAGTCGAGTGAGAACGTCGTGATTCGTTCGAATTTTATTCAAAATGACCAGTACTTGGTCTTATAATTAATGAATTATATATTATAAATATGATAAAGGCGAAAGTTTGTATGGATATATGGATGTTTGTTACTTTTGTTATGTCTTTTACTCAATTTATTATATTTATTATATCTTTTACTCAAAAACTACTGAACGGATTTTAATGAAATTTTACAATAATTATTATAGCTTTTACATTATAATATAGGTTCGGCGTTGTTTTAAGAACGGAGAGCATATTATGCATAGCTTATTACTATTATTACATTCATCATTATCATCATCATCACTACCATAAACCATTAATATAATTTTAGTCTCGAAATAATTATTCGTAGAATTCAAGAGATGGTTCATATTAGGAGGGAGGTGATACGAAGTTCACCGGGTCATCTGGTGAAGTCATAAATAATTAAAAAGGCACGTTTTGCATTGCCGCAATGGCTAATGCTTACACGTTCATCTTGAACGACGTTTAGATCACAACTGAACACGGCCATCGTGTAGAGGCGTTGCGACCATTGCATGGCCATCGCATGCGCCATTCGATCGCCCAGCGCTGGCCACTGTTGTAGAGGGGCCATTAGATACACAGATAGAGTATCTTATTAGGTAAATCGTGAGAATAAATTAAGCATTTCTTGTTGTTCTTTTTGTACCTATTAATAATAATGAATAGTTGTATGTATTAGCTAATAATATAAAATAATTATAAAAAGTTAATTGCGCCTGGTATTTACAGTATCCCAGAACCCAGAGTGACGTACCTTATCGGCATAAAAAGTACAAAACATGCCAAATTTGATCAAAAACTATTCAATAGTTTAACAATAAGTTTATAACTTCCTATTCACAAACTTCTTTTACATAGTGTGATACATTCTACTGCTGCACGCGTAGGCAATAATAATGCTCGGATTATTCGATGTAATTTAACAAAAATCGTTATAAATCATCAGTATTAAATATAAGTTGTAGTTAGTAGGTAACTCTATAGGATTAAGTAATTGTTGCTTCATTTGTATGACAGATCGACCTGCACGGGCGCCGCACAAAAGCACAGAATATACGAAAGTACATTTTGAGACCGTGTTTACAAATCACCTATAATCATCTGCTTAGTGCTCGTTTAACCGGTACAAGTATAATTTATTGTACACTTTTGTGTGACTTCTGTTGTGTTTGGAAATGGCGCCCACGCGCACCGTGCATGGTTCCGATTTGTCAAGTTCACGCTTAGAGTCCTTTTATGGTTACTACGCGTCATAACTGTTTTAAAGGTAGTTTATTTTCTGACTTTAATTTTTCATGGCCGTTTGATTATCCATGTTATGTGTGTGCATGGTCATATTATAATCTTAAAATGTTTAATGCTATTTTTTTAATTTCTCACATGGATGATGATTAGTTTTCAGTTGACAGTAATTTACTTCGTCTAAAAATATTTATTTAGTCGAAAAAGTATTTCGATAAGTATATTATTGTAACTATACTATTAGGAATTATTAGTTAATTCAGACATTTTAGTATTTGAATTTTGAAAGTTCTATTCTTGGTCCCCATTGTAGATTTATACGGAACTTACTTACCTTAGCTCTACCTTGGCCACATAATGGGAGCAAAGCGTATGTTTATCCGACAATAAACAAAAGATTTATATTGCTTTCTCCTGACATGACGTACCGAGTTAATTTTTTAAATCATAAATGAAAGAAACATGAAAGAGTGCATCGCGTTATTGCTTTATAAGTGCGTGTGCGCTTGTGTGATGGATGTTATAGATATTTAGGGTTCGGACTGAATGTTGGAAGCGACACAAACGGCGACCGATTCACGCGACTACTTAGGTTAGGTTAGGCTTTCATGGCATTAAAATATAAAATCAAGAGTGATAAAAGAATCGTTAGCCAACATTGCCTATGAATGCAATAACGACGGTTCGCCGTTGAAAACGATATGGATTTGATCAAAGGAATAGATAAAAGTGTCACGTCAGTTTCGAATTGCAAGTTCGCGACATTTATTTTTTTACTAAAAAAATACTGCTTATTTGGAGATAACAATTTTCTTCAAGGCGATAGAATACTGATAGTGAGCAGCAGTCGTAAGAAACAAAATATAACAAAACATCTTAAGAAGAATTGATGAATTGTTCTAACCTTACTGTTAATTTCCTGTGCTAGATGGCCTAAAGACACAACAATTAAAATTTAATGGCTATTTCTAATTTGCTAGATCGCGGGTCGCCGATTGCAGTCGCCTTCGCGGTCGCAGTCGCTTAACAATGATTGCTACCTTATGAATTATGAAGTTTCGGCCCTTTGTCATATAGTTAATGTTGTAATGTAAGTCGTAAGTAACCTTGTCATAGAAGATTAGTTCGGTGATGTATGGTTGACTGTGTTAAACTAGATATATCATAATGTAATACAATAACTGCTTTTGTCTCATGCTTTACTAAATGCCATTCTGGCGGGTTCAAAGCATTTGTGAAGACGTAAAAAAAACAAACTCACAGTCGGACAAAGAATCGTCTTAATTTTTAAACGTATTCAAAAAAGTCTTTTACAAAATGTCGAGTTTATCGCGCGGAAATCGTTCATTTTTCCGGGATAAAAACTATCCTATGTCCTTTCTCGAGACTCAAAGTATCTCCATGCCAAATTTCAGCAAAATTGATTCAGTGGTTTAAGCGTGAAGAGGTAACAGACAGACAGACAGACAGACAGACAAACAGAAAGACAACTTTCGTATTTATAATATTAGTACGGATACGGATACCATAACAGAAACTTTATATTAAACAGTTAATAACTAATACAAAGAACTCTATGACTCACGATTGTTAAACATTTTCACACTTAAAATTCCATTACACATAACAATACAATAATATAATCTTTCGCAACAATTTGCGAGATGACACCCGAAAGTGCTAGAAAGTCGCCCATTAATTTTATCTTAATAAAACTTTTCATTGGATCTAGATGATTCAATTACGACCACAATGGATAAGGGAAATGTCGTCGCGAAGTAATTACAAAACGAGTTAGCAAAGTCTTTCAAAGTACTTTAGACCGAAGAACTTAGCTTTCTTAGAAAGGCACAATTGGCTTTATTGAAAGCATGATCGTATCTCCCTCTAGTTATTAGCCAGTGATTTAGTATTCTCGTTCCAGTCGCTGGACCACCCCTATTAGAAGTAGATCGGCGCCAGACTCATGTTTACTTACTAAAGTTGTTTGTGATGCTATATGATTATCTACAGTGTTATGCGATGTACAAAATTATTTACCAGTTACGTTAACCGCCTCAAGAAAAATCTGGTTTTTAATAGAAAAGTCTATTTTGTTGTAGTTAAAATAGCTGTAATACAATTTACATTAAATTCTTCCTGCCGCGCTAATTTATTAAACCATAAGGTCCCGTTGTTCAGGTCACAGCCAAATTTTGAAATAATACAACACATTTACTTCTTTGTTCTACAACTACCTAAATTATCTTGGTTGTACTTGAGGTAAGACTAGATGACGCCCGCAACTCCGCTATGCCAAAATTCGTATATCACACGACAATCGTACATATTTCCAGTATAAAGTACTTCCATGCCAAATTTCAGCAAAATCGGTTCAGCGGTTGGTGCGTAAAGAGATAATAAACAGACAGACAGCACACTTTCGCATTTATTATCTTAGTATAGATATAAACACTTAACACAAAATTGAAGTAACTTAAACTCTAGTTATTTCTGTGACACGACGTACCTACTCAGAATTGCAATTCGCAATGTAGCCTATCAACACGTTATCATAGGACACAGCTCGGCGGACAGGTGACGTGGTGACGTGGTGACGTGGTGACATGGTGACACGGTGACATGTAATATCAACATTACATAACACGTGCTCCAATGTTATGCTCCAATTATATCGATGACCGGTTGGATTTTTTTGGTCGATTTCGTCAAAGCGTTTGACAGGGTTTAGTAATATCGAAAGGCGACGGACAGTTTGTGGTTTGAGCAATTGCTGCCTCTTAGAGTGAAGACTATAGAATAGAGACCGTGCTAAAAGGCCATAATATGTGCTCATACAATATTATGTATACAGGTTGTAAAATAAAAGTAAGTCGAATAGTACTCTGTATAATATGTTATATGAAGGACATACCCTTATACATATTAGAGGTACAGAGTTCACTGTAAAAGTAGCTCTATAGAACTTTCGCTTATTGCATTTTTAAAAGTTACGTGTTTAAGGCGACGCCTTGATAATTTGGCTGTAGCGATGCCGATTTTTCTCAGCAATGACTAAAGCTAAGAAACTAAAGTTCATTGTCAGTATTCATCATGTCTTTGTATTTGAATTGCCCATAGCATAACACGATTGGACAACTTTTATAACACAGAATTATCAATCGAAAAGACCTCTGTAAAAAAAGGGATTCCTATTTTTCCAACAGAGGAGAGTGATATAAGGTTCCAAAATTTGTACATAAATTGGTTGAAGTATACACTTTAATATGTGCATAGCTTATATGAAATGTATTTATGGTTGGCCAAAAACCATTTTGTCGCTTACGCCCTTTCCATTTTTTGCTGTTCCATTGCTTGTTTTCTATGAGAGGCCGGCCCGGCCTCTCATAGAAAACAAGCAATCTAAAACATATCCAACACGGTTTCTTACTTTAACACGGCGTCACCTTAAGTAGGAAATAACAGTAATTTTTATGCGGTTTGTTACCTTTGGGTGGCATATACTGTTTTTGGTCAATTTTGTGTCTAACAATAAGGTTACATGCTAGGTGGAATACCAATTAGTGTAATAATCCTATAATAATAATCGGCATATAATCAAAGATTGTTTGATATGCAGATTATTGCATCTCGATATCATTGCCGCTCGTAATCCATAATTAACAGCACCAAGTGTGGAGTGTAAGCTGTCTATTAATGCAACAAATGAATTGTTAGACAGTGTTTATGGGTTCAGCGCGGGTTCATAGGGAGCCATCCATAAAGTATGTCACATCTAAAGCTGCTCCCTCACCGGGAGCATTCACGTGTAATGTAACATTCAAGATTCGTTTTTGAGCATAACATTCCAAAAATACCTCCCTGGCCGACGAGCATTCACGTGTAATGTGCCGACTTTGAGCACTACATAGCTAGTTGATGATTACAAGTTGTATCAAGATATTACACACTGTATGGCTCTCCTTCCCCACTGATTTAATGCTCGACTCTGTAACGTTACACTACAAACGAATGCTCCCGTTAGGGAGGGAGGGGTTAAGCAATTGCTGGTCACCCTTGTACCTGCAATGTGACCATTATAATATTATGTGATAAGGGAGAGGGGGTCTAAAATCATGAAAATGGTGTGACGGACTTTATGGATGGTCCCTAGCGGGTTCACCGCTCGGTGACGTAATAGGAAGCCGACAGGTCACGTGCTCATAAACCTTACACAATTCCGCGTTCGTTTATTACTTTTTTGCTCGAAGCTTCTGTATTCTGAACGGAGATTTCCAAGAGGTGAGCATTAGTTTCTGTAGACAGCTGTAGACAGCTAAGTAGCTACAGAAGCTAATGCCCACTGTCTCTGCTCTATGTCTACAGAAATTCATTTCATGTTCAATTTCAAATGTATGGGAGCTGGCAAAATTATCACAAAAATATTTTTCAATAAGTTTGGTACATGTCAAGTGATGCCAACTGCCAAACAGTCCCAAAATGGGCCATTTAATTTAACCACGTTTTTAGCTTCAACTTTTTTTTTTGCTCCACCAAGAAACAGACTAACCAATGGCCAATTTAAAATCTTAAAATAATGATTCGCTGAACCGCTTAAGCAGATCATTAATTATGGTAATGACTAATTAGTTAGTAAAAAGAATGAAACACGATGAAACGATAATGACAGTTAAGCGTACAGTGTGGAATGAAGTACAATTACGACTTAGATCTGTACCCCTATTTTGATACTTTAATCTAAGAAAGATACATCTTCGATGCAATCTCGATATGATAAAGGGTCAATTCAGACCGCAATGCGACGAGTAGATATTATGCATTTCTTTGGTGGGTGAATTTCCCAACCGCTTTTTTTTCGCGGCTACTGTGAAATTGGGGGTGTAATGGCTTTTTAGGGTTAAATAAAATTTCATCGTATAGTTTGTGTGATTATCCATATGAGGCAACAGATACGTTTTTAATTCGATAACTAGAACATAAAAATAAAAAATTCTAAAGGTGGAAATTAGGCCCCTCGGTGACTGTCCCAACGACCTTTTTAGTCCTAATTTCGTCAACCGAGGAAAAAATATTAGTGGTACAAACAAACGGATTCTTTTATTGGATTCTTAAAGAATGGAGGTATAATCAATACAAATTTCATAATCTCAATCGTTATACTTTCAAAATAGCGGGAGAAATAAAACTGTCCCAACATTTTGTCTTGATTCGGTGAATAAAAAAGAAACACGAATTGTCGAGACCAGAAGTACTTTTCAACGTAATGCCCCTTCTTGAACTCAAGCGCCAGTCATGCTTGTGCCTTCGGAGCTAGAGGTGGTTTGCTGCGTCGCTGCGTGTTCCCGCTAAAAACGTAAGTATATCGTCTCGGTGACACCCGACACTTTTCTCTACATTTCCGTGATTCAATTTATCATGTTAATAGAACCAGCTAGAAGTATTAATTTATTTTCTTACAAACACTTTTAATAATATGTATCAGTATGTAGTATAGATATCGGCATAGTTATTATAGATGTCAAAATGTCGCAAATTTTCATATCAGTGATTCCGTTTCGGTGAATTCGGTGGCCTATTTGGTCACTATGGTGCTTCTTAATGTTTCACTTTTTTGAGCTATTGTATAGCTTTGATCGCGTTTATCAAGAAATTCCGTAACGAAAAACACCTAACATTCGTCTAACGTCGTTTCAGTCAATATTTGTAATTTTTTTTAACTTTTAATATTTATAAGGACACAACATTTACCTTTAATTTTATGAATAAGAAACTCAGAACTGATATTTTGACCTCATGTAGTTTATTAGGATTACCTAAAATATTGACTTTTGTTAATTTTGTTTATTAGTGTTTTGTTGATTAACAAAAACAGTAGGAGATAATATAATATGATTATTTAATATTACAATTTAATGAATCCTATCAAAAAGTAGTTTTGGCTATAATAATGTTAGAATAATAGTTACTCAATTTTTACTTTAACTGTTTAACATAAGTATATTTTTATAACGAAAAATTTTAACTTAGCACTAGAAGATACCTTTTCGTGAAGTTGGCGCGTGGTAATTTTTATTCAAAGCAAATGTGTCAATTATTTCCCAGTATTAATATATTTTGTTATTTGTAATTAAAATCGTTTGTAACATGATTTTTTTAAAATAAAATACATTGTTCTATCCACAGACATAGATCAAGATAGATACCGCATGTGTATGTACTTCGCGTGAAATATCGCGTTCCCAAACGACGAGCAATGCTCGTCTTTCGAAAGTCTGTTCTTTAGTCTGCTATCGGAATCTTACGTAAATCGGAATTTTAAAAATGCCTCAATGTCTAAAATGGCCATATTGATCTGTAGAAATTCAAATAGAAACATTGGCCTTGATAATGGACACGTTTCTTATCATCGGTACGTCACGGAGGCAAAAGAGTTGTGCAATTAAAGCTGATTTCGTGATGGATTTTTTGTGATGAATATAGCTATGTTTTATTCTGAAAAATATTAGAGATAATTTCGAAAATTGCAAAAGTGTAACCCAAAGTGTCAAAATTTTTCCATAAAAATACTTTATTTCGCTTGTTTTACAATCACGCTGTATACTATTTCGGTGAATTTACATTTCGGTGAATTTTGTTTTCATCTCGGTGACTGACTTTTTCATCTCGGTGACAGCTAAAATATAAACGTGTGTGCTACGTTTGTTTATTATTTAATTTTTATGTCATTAGTTTCGTAGTCATAAAACATTAAAATTGAGAGGAAACTTCGGTAAAATTTCAAAAAAACATAGAAACAAAAAAGTTCACCGAAATAAAAAAAAAAATATGGACATGTTGAAATTCACCCTGGTATCTATCTGACATACTTCAATTGCGTGAGACGTCATGCAAGTCTGTCAATTCAATAGAGATCAACTACGATAACATGCGCGCCCCTCCAAAATTCAAAACGTTTGAAGTTCGTTGTCAAAACGCTTGAAATGCGTTGTCTTGCGCGGTAGGCTAGTTATGATTAGTTGACCAACAAATCTTGGTAATAAGTGACATTAACTGAAATATTACGTGTACTGTGATTGGTTGAATACTTACTACATACAAAATCTTTCATAAGGATGTGACTACACACATTGAAACAGTCATTTGGAGGGGCGCGCCATGTTATCGTAGTTGATCTCTACAAATTTAGAAATGCATATCTACGCGTCGCATCGCGGTCTGAATTGACCCTAACGTCAAATGCTGTGAAATCGTTGAAAACTCCAAAAATCTATTGCTTAAATGTGAATGAAAATACCGTTTAGATATATTATGACGATTTATCGATTGATCGGAGTCTTATTAATATTAGATTAAAATAGAATCGAAGAAAACGATTATACAGCTGAGATAAGAATTGATACTTGACGTTGGATATGTCTTGATACTTGATAGCGACAAGGATGAGCAGAAAGAAGCAAGAAGGAATTGACATAGAACTTGTACCTGTCTGTATTCTTAAGAGAGTTGCTCATGTATCTGTCGCTATTCTAAATAATGTTTTAATTAATAAGAAAGGATGAAGATCCTAAGCCTGATAGAACCTTCAAAGGGCTGGTTAATGTCGAGTCTCCTCATCATCCATATCCAATATCCATACTAATTTTTTTTTAAACGGGCTTTGGCCCACCACACATTCACAGGATCGACAGCGGTATCCAACCACGAAAACCCTTTGATATGATCTCAGGGAGCCCGAGGGACATGCTAAAGCTATCTTGGGACCCGCAACGAATTTAATCAGAAGAAGATAGGAGGAGTAGGAAGTGTACAGTTTCCCTCCCCATAAATAGCGGGAGACAGCACAAAGTTGCAATGACCGAAAGTCAAAGAACTAAAGGGAAAGCACCACGGGAATAATTAATATTAATTATGACTACTTAGCTAGATCTAAGTTAATGTTGGGATTTGTTGTGTTACACTGTTTCCAGTAATAATTATGACAAAAACGCTTAAAGGCACGGAAGTTCCTTGCGTTGTCCACGAGATCATCGTAATATGGGACTCCAGATTTGCAAAGTATGTTTTTAAGCATTATAGAACTTCGTTTTGCCAGAGGTTACACTCCCAGAGAACATGATGGGCGGTTTGTTCGAACATGTTGCCTTCGGTCGAGCACTCGCACATGGGTGATACTACTAATTTAAATCCATAGAGTTTGGCTTTAAAATTACCATGACCGGTCAGGAATTGAGATACGCAATGATCAATATCCATCCAGTGTTTGGATAGCCGTTGACATATATCTGGAAAAAAGTTATAAAGGTGGCGACCTTTTGTGGAGTTATCCCAACGAGTTTGCCATTCGGACATTAGGTAACGTACTGAATCATCTAAGGGTTCAAACAATCTAGCTATTTTTGGTTTATCACGAGCGTTTAAAAAGTCCGGGCTAGTAATGTTTTTGTTGTGGTAGTACATAGTCGCACGACGCTGTATTTCAAGGTCTACCCCTTTTTACCTCTCTAAGGGAGCCCCGTAGCATAAAGTACCTAGGAATGTCGCTGAGTAAATTAGTTTGAGAGTTTTAAATGAGAGACCCCATGTTGAAGTGGAAATTTTGGTAAATGAATAAAAGTTACGTTTAGCTTTTTCACCGGTCTGAATTATATGATCTAAAAACGAAAATTTATTTTCTAAGTAAAACCCGAGATAACAGAGCGACTGCTTGCGTTTAACGTTAACATTATTAAGTTTAATGCTGGATGTCGACAAGAGGGATCGCTTCAAAAGTATTTGGTAGGTTTTATGCGCGGCAAAATTTAAGCGGTTGCGGTGGCCCCAGTCCGAAATTAAGTTTAAACTTTGGTTTGCTTTTGTTTTAATTTCGGAACGTGAGTTAGCCTGAATAATGAGAAAACCATCATCGGCATAGCCAACTAGTATGTAAAGCGGTGGGAGGGGGAAGCATAGCAGTTCGTCGAAGCCTACGTTTCACAATTTAGGCGAGAGTACGGAACCCTGTGGACAGCTGCACGTCAGGGTTTTAGCGTGAATGCAGTGACCAAGTTGAAGCTTAGTTAAACTGTTATAAAAGTAAGAACGTATCAAATAGTAAATGTTTGAGTAGCACCCTCTATTTTTTAATTTTAATAGCAGCATGGGCCACTACGCATTATCAAAAGCACCCGATATATCTAATGAGATGGCAACAACGTATTTTGTTTCTGATAGATTAACTAATTTTCTGACTTCTAGGGCCGCATCTACAGTCGATTTCCCGGCGGTGAAACCATACTGCTGACTATGAAATTTAGGGCCACCGGGAAGCAGGCGCGGTACGATAAGGCGTTCTAACAGTTTACCTAAACACAGTAGAAGCGTGATCGGACGGTAGGATTTTGGATCGTCTGAAGGTTTATTACCGGCTTTGGGAATCAATTTTATACTACCGATACGCCAGACCTTTGGAAAAATACCTCCCGCGATACATTTATTATAAACGAGTAAAATTGAAGAGTTCGCCGCTATACAGGCTTGTTTTATCATTAGGTTTAAAATTTTACCCTCGCCCGCAGATTTTTTAATAGGCAAAAGATTTACTATTTTAATAAACTCATCGGATGAAGGCAAGTCGGAAGGCGGTGTATTGATGGGGTCTAAAATTGTACTTCTAATGGCGCGATGGTATTCGTCGTCTAAAGTGGGCTCGTCGTCTGGAATCAAGATGTTCAGATATGATTTAACCGTATCCTCTAGGCTAGAAGTAAGTGTTGTTTATTTTAATGTTTGAAATAAAATTAGACGCAGAGCTATTATTGGGTTTAAGTTCGTGGTACAAAGAGGATCAGGGCCTTATCCAGTCTATTCGCGGCATTTTTTAACATATTATTTTTCGCTAGAGTAACGGCGGCGCGGTATCGTGACCTTGAAATACGAAGGTTATTTAAACTTAATATATAAGTGTCATCCGAATGGTTGATTCCCGATTTAAGAAGGTTATTAATTTTACGTCTAGCTTTCCTAAACTCTCGCCGAAGGTTTGAAAGATTATTGTTCCACCATTTACAATTTTGATCTTTTTTTCAGGGGCCTACGACCCAAGGCAACATCCGGCACAGTAAATAAAGGTGTTTGTCATAATTTCGGCGCACTCATTGGCGTTCAGTTCCGGGCGAGTGAAATCTCCGGCATGAGCGGTCATAAGGGAACGGAATAATTTCCAATCACCACTTTTAACATTATATTTATAGTCGTTAGAATTAATTACGGAATCACTCGGGACCGCACGAGAAAACTCGTACGCCAGTAAGCGGTGATCACTACATGACGCATCGGGAAGGACACGCCAATGCCTAATCTGGACGTACGCGCTAGATAGCGTGACGTCAATTGACGATTCGCCCGTTGGGCTACCATAGGTAGGTGGTACATCGGGGGTGTTGTGAATTTGGAGGTTAAACTCCGCAATAAAGTCTTCAACGGCGCAACGTCGGTCGCGATCTGTGTACCTTAGCTGGCCGTGCCATAAGGGCGAGGATGCATTAACGTCGGCGCCAATAATAATTTTATTACCCGCGAGAGATTGTAATACGCGGTGAAGTTGGTGTAAATGGGGTCCTACGGGATCCGCGTACTGAAAGTAGCAGCTTACAACGTATAGTCTAAACTGAGGACACGATACCTCGGCTACTGCACAGTGCAACGTCGAAAGGTTAGTTAAGGCCGTGACTGAAAATCTAGACTGATGTGTGTATATACCTGCGCGAGCTAATTATTAATTTGTATCACTTTCGACCGCAACGACTAAGTACTAAGTCTAAATTGTAATCAGAAACTAACTTTTCTAATTCTAAAGTCGCGTGTTTGTTATTATGGAGGTTTAACTGTCCTATGCTTAAACTATCCATATCTAGTAGATAAAATAAGTTGCTCCATTTTGCTTTTATATGTTGGACAGTCTGGGGAACCTGTGGAGTGGTCGGAGGGTTTTTTGTAACGTTGGCAACTACCACAAACCGATTTAAAATTGTCTTTATCTTTATTGGGGCACGATAACGAACTATGGTTTTCAGCACAGTGATAGCAGCAACGATTAGGATCGCGACAGAATTTAGCGACGTGCACGTACTGTTGGCAGTTGCCGCAGCGGACGAGCTCAACGTCATCCACGAACCGGCACATCGCCCAATCGATGAACAGTTTTTCTTTTAAATCGATCAGGTGTTTACGCACTACAGGGTCTAATTCAATGCCTATCCATTTCCTATTGTTATAATCTTTATTTAAGATACGACACCTTACTATTTTTGTTGTGCGAAAAAATTGTTCTTGTGACATATTAATTTCGCCGTTTATATTTTGGTTGTATAGTGCGAGTAAGAAATTATCGTCCGTCATATGTTGCGGTACATCTTTTACTAGAATACGCGGATTACGTCCTTTAGGAGACTCGAGTCGCAGACCGGCCGATTTGAGCGCTTCCACCGATTTTATTTTATTGACTTGCGACTCGCTAGTTAGTCGCAGTATTACACCCGAATTGGCGGTTTTTTTGACGCCGTGAAATTGGAAACCGTCGGCCGGGTTGATGACTTTCATCAGAGCTTGTTTAGTCTCCGATGACGATTTTAATTCCGCTGATTTTTCTTGTGTCAGATAAGCAATAGTAACGATAACAATAACGCAAGGTAGTGGTTTTCGCGTCTCGACTGGCGGCACTGACTTCGCTAGTTTAAGTTTAAGCGCGTCCGAGTATGAGGCAGAAGGCGCGGCGGAGACTGGATGTGCGACAGGATTAGTTTTAGCGGCTAGCAATTCGCGTTCCATATTGGCTACCTTGGTTTCCAAGGACGAGTTCTTAAGGGCTCGGGTGACGCGCTCGAAAAAATGAAATTCGATACCGCGCCAGTACAAGTTTTATATGTTGCTGTCTCGCTATTGCGCGCGGGGTACGGGGTACCCCCGCGCCCCGCGCGCCTCCGGCCGCGGCAGCGTATTATATGTGTGCGTGCGTCGTCATTCATTATTTTACTCTGATCAAGTTATTCAAGCCGTGCGTTTGTTGCGATTTGCGAAGTATTATATTTTATTGTTTCATGAATCATTAACAATATTGTTTTTGTGGTTGTTTTATATATTGGAATAGTAGGAATACGGGCGCGGGCGTAGTGTCGTCGATCTTGTCACTGAACTGAACAGAATACAGATTCTACATAATATATTAAAATAATATACTTACTATAATATCTACATTGGACTCTTCACAAATCACACCACGTCAGCCTGGCCCCGTGCTAAGTACACTAAGGACTTGTGTTACAACTTACAAGTACCAGACATATAATACCGAATATATTATAATTTATACTAGCGACCCGCCCCGGCGTCGCACGGGTATAAAATATATAGCCACTGAAAAAATGATTAAAATCAATGATCTATCCTATGATCTACTTCTTAGCCTATGATCTACTTCTTATCTGTGCCAAATAACATAAAAATTGCTCAGTAATTCGCGAGATAATTTTCCCCCGTTTCAAATAATTTCCAACGTTTTATCCACATACTCCTATTAGTCTTAGCGTGATAAAATATAGCCTATACTCTATAGCCTTCCTCAATAAATAGGAACTAACACTGAAAGAATTTTTCAAATCAGACCAGTGTTCCTGAGATTAGCGCGTTCAAGTTAGCCCTTTCAAATAATTTCCCCCGTTTTTTTCCACATTTTCCTCTATTTCTTCGCTCCTATTAGTCTTAGCGTGATAAAATATAGCCTATAGCCTTCCTCGATAAATGGGCTATCTAACACTGAAAGAATCATCAAAATCCGTTGCGTAGTTTTAAAGATTAAAGGGAACAAAGGGACATGAGGGAAAAAAGGGACTTTGTTTTATAATAAGTACCTATAATATTACTTCAGTCGGAATTTCCAGGAATTGCTATTGTATTCTATTGTTGTCGCGATCACCGGTGCTCGCGCGGGGCCTGAAGGATTATTTAGATATAGATTTCCTTTTTATTATACTCAACTTATTTAAGATCCATACTTCCATACTAATTGTAAAAAATTAATAAAAAACTGTGTCTGTTTGTCTGTCTGTTAATAGCTTATTACGTCTTCACGCCCAAACCGCTGAACCGATTTTGCTGAAATTTGGCATGGAGATACTTTGAGGCGGTCCCGAGTCTTTGTCCTTTGACATATAATACTTTTTATCCCGAAAAAATGCACGGTTTCCGCGCGATAAACTAGTTTTGGCGCAACAGAGTTGCGGGCGTCATCTAGTTTTTACAATATTATTATACACATATTTAATACACATACATGAGTCATGACTCATGAGTCATGAGTCATGACCCAGGAAAACGTTTTGTTCCGTCGGTGGGATTCGAATTTCGAACCAGCGACCCCCGGCTTGAGCTACCATGCGCTCAACCACTGCGCCACAGAGGTCGACGCTTTTATTTAAAAATTATTAAAAGACAGTACGTAACAATAAAGTTTCAAAAACAGAAAAAAGGCTACTCCAAATATTCCTCACATTGTTATCATTCAAAATAATAAAATCGGACAAGTGCGAGTTGGACTCGCCCATAAATGGTTCCGCAATCCGCAGCAACAATAAGGTTTATTTTTATGAAATTATAAGGTTTTTTTTTTATAGTTTCGGAGAAAAGTGGCTGTGACATACGGACAGACAGACACACAGACATGACGAATCTATTAGGGTTCTGTTTTTTGCCATTTGGCTACGGAAGCCTAAAAATCAAAAGAGTATTATTAATTACTAGCTGTTGCTGTTCAGTGTTAGATAGCCCATTTATCGAGGAAGGCTATAGGCTATATTTTATAACGCTAAAATTAATTGGAGTGAAGAAATAGAGAAAAATGTGGAAAAACGGGGGAAGTTATATGAAATTGCTTATTATCTTAAGATCTACTGGAGCAATTTTTATGTTATTTGGCAAACATAAAGAATAGACCACCTGAAGGGACATAGGCTATTTTTTGCGGAAAAATGTACGGTTGCGTGAAATTACTAAATTACGCAAGCGAAGCCGAATAATAAAATCGTAGGAAAGTCAATTCTGTACATTGAATATTTTTGTACAAAAAATAATACTTGGGATGTGATCTAAGTACTATGATAATGCGAACGAAGTCGCGGGCAACAGCTATATTATAATAAAGTCATAGGAAAGTCAATTCTGTACATTGAATATTTTTGTACAATAAATATTAATACCTACTTGGGATGTGAACTACTATGCTAACGCGGACGAAGTCGCGGGCAACAGCTAGTATGGAATATCTATTTCTTCGCTTCTATTAATCGTAGCGTGATAAAATATAGCCTGTAGCCTTTCTCGATAAATGGACTAACACTGAAATAATTTTTCAAATCGGACCAGTAGTTCCTGAGATTAGCGCGTTCAAACAAACAAACAAACTCTTCCGCTTTATAATAATATTATCTAATTATTAAAGTATTTATATTATTTAATTGAATAAAACTGACATCAGGAAATAATTACTAAAAATACAAACTAAAATAAAATATACAAACATAGGTATACAAACTTAGAATACAAGTTCACTTTTATATTTTATTTTATTTCAAGACAGAAATTAGCAAGTCTGTTCAGGAGTTCTCGAGTTTTAGCGAGACTAACGAAATTAATTATACATAATATCAATGTATATTGTATAATCATATTATAATATTATGACTATCGCTAATATTCCTAAACGCTATTTACAAAATACAGTATATAAGAAAATAATAATATTATGATTTATGATATTCATAATTATTATTTATTTTAAACTACTGTGTGATACATCATACATCCCACCTTTCGGTATCCATTATTAATTATTATCAAAAGTTTAAGCAATAAAAGCAAGTTGTTCAAGCAATTGTCTTCAAGTATCACATAAAAATTTTCAAAATCAACATTCAACAACAATAACATTCTCTCGATCGCGGATTCTTGGAAATCTACTGTTATCGCGCGCGCGGTTGCATGCGACCGCTTGGAGCTTGAGGGAACTTGAATAATGAATGCCTTGAATGAATTATTGTCACGTGCACCGGTTACAACACTCCGCCACCCTGAACGCGCCTCCCGCCCGTTGCCGCGCTCTGTCGTGTGAGCGGATCGGCACGATACCATGTTGGAAATTATAGAGAAATTTCGTTGCGTTTACGAATACCAAAAATGATGAATGAAAATTTATTATATTGCCATTCTTTTGAAGACATTCTGTAACTACACAATATAAGCTGTGTTCCCAGGAAAAATACATTACGATTCGATGAGTTTTTAATATAAAACAAGTGTGCGAAAAGTATGTCGACAATGGCGTAAAAATTTATGAAATGTAATCGCTTATATTTTTTAGTGTGTAAATATTTTGAAGTTAATTTTTGTTCAGGAACCTAGGTAATTACTATTTTAAGCTGAAAAATAACTCAAACATGTTAAATATTTTCGTATGACAAAATGATTTTGGTATTACGTTTGTATGAGAATTTCGAGGGTAACCCGGCCCCTTAATAGCGAGGAGTGAGACGATTGTAGTTATTTTTTGCGTCATACTCATAATTTCTGACTTATTGGCAAAATTATTGCGACAAGATACGGTATCGTTTGCGAACTCATTAATCTTTGCTAAGTATGAGCTGGCTTCGCGGACAAGCTCGTAATAATTGCAAGCATCGTCGGATGCGCGGCTTGTATCTAATAACGAGGTTACGGGGGACAGCTGCGACTCTTCCCTAGTGGGTTGGTGACGCTTCTCCACAGGTGACAAGGAGGAAGGAGATAATTCCGACAACAAACGTTTACCGGACGAGAATGTCGGAGAACGAGGAGTTTTGTCGCTACTAGTAAACGGGTTTGTATCTTTATCCGGCGGTATATTATTATGACTCGACATTGTGACTTAATTATAAAATCGGGTGCCGCAAATAACGCTATACGTAATTGAAATTAGATACCTAATATAATAAAAGTTAAACTGAAAGTCACAGTCAGCTGATCGCAAGGCCGACCGGCGCCGCGCGAGCGGTACCGACACACACAATATTTTACCTACCTACAATTCCCTACTGATAAAAGTGAACAAAGAAATTACTTACCGAGTTAAATCCAATAAAATACGGGCAAATGTGTTTAAAAAACTTACAGTAGTTTACACCGTTACCTAGCTATTTACACACACTCAGCACGAATTTATCGATTTTAAACCACAGTAAATAATTTTTATTCCCGGAACGCACGTCAGACGATGTTAACCGTACGGAGGCCGCGGGGGGAGGGAGGGAGATATCCATACTAATATTATAAATGCAAAAGTGTGTCTGTCTGTCTGTTACCTCTTCAGTCCTTAACCGCTGAACCGATTTTACTCAAAATTTGGAGATCCCGGGAAAGGATATAGGATATTTAATTACAGAAAAATGTAAGGTTCACGCGGGATAAATGAATTTTGGCGCAACCGAGTTGCAGTCATCTTGTTCCCTATAAACTCTGTAGTTTTGTAATTGTCCAGTATACAAGTTAATTTAGAAGTCGTGATAGCCATACAGTGGGCAAATGAGCTCGCCTACCGAGTAACTTGATACCAGCAGAACCCGGAAGCACAGCTATGTGGCCAGGAGTTAACCACTGTTGGTGAAGAGATTAAAGCAATTTTATTTTTTATGACAAATAAAATTGCTTTATTCTCTTCACCAACAACAATTTCTGCGTAAGAGGGTTTCGGGCATTATCTAGCATATTTGATAGATAACGCCCGAAACCCCATTACGCCAAAATTCGTTAAACGCGCGGAAACCGTACATTTTCCGGCATGAAAAATATCCTGTGTCCTTCCTTCCTTTCAAAGTATCTCCATATCAAATTTTGGAATCGCTTTAGTGGTTTGGGCGTCAAGAAGTAACAGATAGACAGATAGTTTCAGTAGTATATTGTATTAGTATGGATAAGAGAGAAAAGCAAATCTAGGAACAATGTAAATTATGAGTGAAATAATGTTAGCAACGGTAGACCTAGCTGATAGTACAATTGTTACACAAAAAAGAATCTGAGATTTAGCTGTTTTGTACGTACTTTGACACCACCAGTGCCAATTCGTCTAGGTCTCCAAATAATGGCATTATATTTTTGTAATAATAAAATACGTAAAAATATAAGTATATATTTTCACTTTAGAATTCAGACACAAGTATCATACAATGTAGATTCATAAACTCAGACACTTTTTCTGAAATAGAAAAACTTAAAAGATATTTTTATAAAAAATTATATAAAAAAAAACCATAGACCTGTGACGGTACCCACAATTCGCCTTACATTCCTGCATCGCGCTATCGAAGTTTTCTGAGCGCGTCGGTATATATACGACAGCTGAAATGTATCACTTGGGCTTCGGACTGACCGAGCATAACACCTCGCTCGGTCGGAAGGTCTTCCTTTGGCTTCCACACAGTTATCCCACAGACCTAAAAGGTTTCATACTTCTGTCTTGCTTAAACAAATTAGTACTGTCGCAAACTAGTTTTAAAACAATTTAGCGTAACTTATTCGCACATTTGTCTGTTGTTTTATGATTGTTTAAGACACTTACAACCAGTGCAGGAACAGTTAGGTATTCATTTAGTACAAAACGTATACTTAGCTTAATTGTATGTTTCAATTCATAACCAACTTTATTGTTTACGAGGAAAAAGGGCCATCCGCCTAGCAAACGGCCTTGACCATACATTTGACGCGTTACCGAGATCGCACAAAAAGCCTATTTTAAAACAGGGAATATGTTGTTAATGAAATTGTCTATCTATTGTCGTGTGTTTCAAATAAACGTAATTTGTAAATACTAGGGAGAGTATGCTTCAATAATTTTAATAAATTGGTATTACTTTGGAAGCTAATAATTATCATGAGTATATTAAACAAAAATAGAAAATTTAAAACGGGGAAAGGAATGTTGATATACTGAAGATTATTGCTGTATTTTTACTATAACTTTGTAGCTTTCAAATCACTTTGTAAGTCTCTAAATACGGTAAATTACGGAATCTCCGTAGGGGAAGGGCCTTAACACGAAAACCTAGTTTTTGAAAAATATATTCAGTAGTTTTATAACCTAACCAATAATTTACAAACAGTTTTGATTTCGTAATACGAAATAGTAAAGTAATTCTTTCTGTACCAACTAATTTAATTTTGTAATGCATATACTATATTAAATAATATTATGCAGGTATATTATATTTTAACCCACAGAATATTTCGGTAGTATAACATTGTATACATATTTCAATACGAACAAAGTTTTGCGTAGAAGCATACTTTTTAGTAGCATTATTTGCTAAAAAGATTAAAATTACTTATTGAATTATGCAACTCAATAAAAGCGTATTGAAATAATTATAAATATTGAGAATAGTGTTCTTAATAGCGGCGACAGTTTACACCTAGAATTACCAGAACAATCTAGATTCTAGAACGACAGGATTATAAGCATTTATTGTTAGTGCTTTTCTTATTTAGGTATATAGCCTTTTACATGAAACTAGGGTTTAACTGCGATTTCGCCTGCGCAGCATTTCATATGCCGCGTTTTTGTAGCTGCATATAATGACATTTTTAATTCTTGTTACATTGTAAGTTACATCTCATACTAATCTGCCCCTGTTGTCCAATGGATTCGATTAGACTTTTGACAATTTTGGGTTCGATTTCTACGTTGGAGCAAAAAATTGCTTCCAAATCTGGTTACGACAGAGCAAATTGATCAACTTTTTGTTTGTCTGGTAAAAGAAGATTGAGTGTGCTGCGGTACACATACAGAAGCACCATAAATATTACTTTAATATCGCTATACTCTACTTGGCGAAACATGGCGGTAGCGGTCATTGTCTCCCTGTCAAAAACTTGTCATTTTCCATATTATAAAACCGCGATTGACAACATCTGACTCATCATAATTGTCAATCGCGGTTTATATGTATAGAAAATGACAAGTTTTTGACAGGGAGTCAATGACCGCTACCGCCATGTTTCGCCGAGTACAGTATACCAGCAGTATTTCCGGACCTATACGACCTGCAAACCTTCAAGAAAAGAGCGTATTCCCTCTTAAAAGGCTGGCAACGCACCTGCAGCTCTTCTGATGTTGCGAGTGTCCATGGGCGACGGTAGTTGCTTACCATCAGGCGACCCGTTTGCTCGTTTGTCCCCTTAATTAAAAAAAAAAAAAAGGATTTAATAAAATTACAATTATCCGAGTGATGAACCCGAAAATGTGAAATTAATCACAGTTAATCTGGACGCACCCTAATATGACGAAATTTAGACATTTTTGTGTAACAAACATACGCCACTTTCACCTTTACAATATAGGAAGGATGGATTAATATTATTCGAGTTGTGATCATATTGGATATAGAACTTTCCATTTCGTTCCGCCCAGATCATAAAAAGCGATTAGATTGCCAATTTCATTCAAATTTATGATAAATATCTGTTATGTTGTCTAAAAGCCTTTTATATCATATTATACTATTCCTCGCTAGTGGTTTTATGAGTTTAGAGGTTTTAAATACTTTTACTATGATTCAATACTATGTTGAATAATTTTGGAAGTAGTCTATGATTGCTATTGCGATCGACGTGTGATACTGTAGGAGAGAAGCGTATTATGCCCTAAGGTAGAATTGCCTTTTTTACTTTCAAGAAAGTATGGGAGGTTTTATTAATGTTTGCCCCTATGGTCCGGAGCTCCGAATAGGCAATACGGCATAACATACTAGCTACGCCCCTGGTGTCGGTAGCTGTGTACCTAATCGTGGTTTTAATCATGTCCCTTGATTGTCCACCTTGGCCCAACACACCTAAACTTTAATATGAGCAGAACATAAATTAGTTCTTTTGTTGCAAAGTGGTACAAAAGACTTTGTTATGAACTACAACTGTCAGAGTGAGTTCAAAGTTTATGAGTGAGGCGTTGGAATGAGTTTACATAACTTGACATTTACAGGGCTTTGTTGAGGCTCGTTAGCACTAGTATGAAAGAACAACAAAATGTGTAACAAATGCAAAAACAACAATCTCGTTACAACAATCGAAGAATAATTGCCACTGGAATATTACCTTTTTCGCCAAAAGGTTTTTGGCATTTTTCAAATATAAATATAAGATTATATTATAAATTTACAGCGAAAATGAAATCAAGTTTCAAAAGTGAACATACATTAATAACAAGCTAATCTGAGATAGTAAAATAAAAATATGGGGGAAAAAAAACTAAGTTGTACTGCATAAAGCGATTCAAAAATTCTTATGATTTTCTCCTTGAGCTTTTAAGATGACTTCTAATTTAAAAAACCCGACTGTGATGTTTTCTTGTCATCGTGATAAATCATAATTCTTAAGATAGATCTTAATTCTTGAAGCTCAAATTCAATGAGCTATTTATGCTTAAAAACACAACCCTTCTTCTGACTCTGTACTGTAGGTTAAAAATAAATCAGTACAAGTGTAATTTGTGTAGCTTGCAACATTGTTGAGCCTGCGTGCCTTTGATATTATATTTCTAGCTACTAAATACCTCGGCGTCGGGCTTTAAATAAGATAATGTTGCTATCTTAACAATTTGATCTGAAAACTTGAAAGAATTCGTACTATGCGGGTACATAATGTAATGAAATAAAGATTTAATAAAAATCTCTTACTTGTTTGCCTTGGTAGGTTAGCCAAGTTTAAGGCTACATGCATAATTTGATGTGCAGGACATAAAAACAGCGAGAGATTTCAAAGGCAGATACTCCGACTTGTGCTGGTGTATATAATTATTAAATAAATATATTAAGTAAGTAATAATTTTTCGTAGCAGGTCGAAATTAAAAATAATCATTTTTCCGGTATAATTTCAGTTAGATTACTGCCTGGTGAATTTCGTAAAAAAAAATTGACAGATTTTCAAGTTGTTCAGTAAATCTGAAGACTCAAAATCAACCATGTTACAAACCAAACCAAAGCCTTTTGTAGCACCCAACTATGATATAATAAAATAGCGATCAAAATCCGCTGTTTAAATTTCTAAAATCGAATAATATCAACAATCTACATACCCCAGCAAATTTTGCAGGTGTGAAAAAGAAATTACCGCAACTCAAAACATATATTTTTCTGTAAAACACACTGCATCTTTGATTGACAGCCGCACACTGCAATTTAACACATTATGATCGGGGTGAATGACACCCACCGATTGTACACTCACCGTCAAAACCGATGTACCACTTTTGAAACTTATTACAAGGGAATAAGGTCGAATAGTAATAAGCTGGCTCATCGATGGCAGTACATTCTACGAGTGGACGTTTACGGAAGACCTGTATATTTAAGGCAACACCAAAATTTCAATTTGGCTTCATTAAAGTTTTTGTTATGCTCGTGCAGTCATGCTGAGGAATGTCAGGGACAAAATTGAGGTTGACTCATTAAAATCACTTGAAGAAATGCATTCTTTTTCGTGAGAAAATCTGTTGAATTATTGAGTCAAAATTCTAAAAAGAATCATATCGCTCGATATGATTCTTTTTAGAATTTTGACCAAGGCTGTCCTATATTATTAATCATGTAAATTTTAAGACTATTAAGCATACCAATTATTATAACACACATTACACACTTTATTATACATAATTATAATAAGCGAAATACATAACCCCACTTTTTCACTCGAGCAAAAACTCATCTTTAGCCGTGAGAACTAATCCGTGCTCGATACATAAGTTCCTGCAGGTACCTACCGAGAACCCTTTACAATGCGGCAGCATCGAACCAGTTAGCTATTTATAAAACCGTCTAAAAACCCCCCTGAGTCATGGGAGTTATATAACCGCTTACGCTACCTTTTTCGTCGGAGATTTTAAGAGCCCGGGTAACCCTCGAAATTCTCATACATACGTAATACCAAAATAATTTTGTCATACGAAAATATTTAACATGTTTGAGTTATTTTTCAGCATAAAATAGTAATTACCTAGGTTCCTGAACAAAAATTAACTTCAAAATATTTAAGCACTAAAAAAAATTTTTTTGTGTATAAATTTTTTTTACTAAATTTACTACTAAATATTTAAATACTAAAAAATAGAGTAAAACACTAAAAAATTTATAAATAATTAGTAAATTTACTACAAAATATTTTAATACTAAAAAATATTTTTTCGATTTGAAATATTTTGTAGTAAATTTACTATTTTTTTATATATTTTTTAGTGTTTTACTCTATTTTTTAGTGTTTAAATATTTAGTAGTGAATTTAGTAAAAAAAAATTTTACATTAAAAAAATTTTTTTAGTGTTTAAATATTTTGAAGTTAAGTTTTGTTCAGGAACCTAGGTAATTACTATTTTATGCTGAAAAATAACTCAAACATGTTAAATATTTTCGTATGACAAAATTATTTTGGTATTACGTATGTATGAGAATTTCGAGGGTTACCCGGGCTCTTAAGGTTCCGCAATGAAAGGTTGTAAGGTACTACTGCAGTGACTTTGCTTTATGTCGATAAGTCTGTTACCCATCTATCACTATTAACTCTTAAATGTAGACATTTTTTTCATCAATAATGTATTTGTTACTACTATCAGGACTAAATCCTTTACCTATCAAAACCAAAAGATTTGAAGACGTGAGTGGAAGAATCGAACAAGTAACATTGCGTAACATGCGGAAAATAACTCATTTTTTCCCTAATTACTTTAATAAAACTTGTAAGTTATTTACTTCATAACCTAGCTAATATATTTGTCTACACATATAATCCATAGTTTTTCCATTTCAAATAATTTTTCCGGCCCTAAAGCCTCCATTTAAGCAAAAAAACGGAAAGTTTTTTCATGTTACTTACCTTATTATTCCACTCACGTCTTGATTTCAGAACTCTACCTTCACCTTTTGAGAGGTGACGACGTTTATTATGGTAGGAAAATCTTTTTCAACTTGAAATAAATATTTCTTCTATATGTATTTTAAGTTTGTAAAGTCGAAATAAGCCCTTAAGAATACAAAAGGTGGAAAGGTCTTTTAGGTGGTTCACGCTTTTCTTCGACGAACATACGAACAGTTTGATGTTTTACCCATTTTGTACGGAACCTTGCGTATACTCAAACTCGCACTTGACATATTTTTCTTGACCGCTCACGTACTGCGCGTACGCATACCGTGCTCGTAATTACTAATATAAATCACCGCCATATTTTATTCCGCATGTTCGCTTAACCGAAACTTTACAAGTAATTGATTCCATGTATACGTGACTTTTCGGTTGTAGTGTCATGACTCATGAGATTTACAAATTAATAATAATATTGACAAATCCATACTAATATTATATCCATACTAATTTTATAAATGCGACAGTGTGTCTTTGTGTCTGTCTGCCTGTCTGTTACCTCTTCACGCAAAAACCGCTGAACCGATTTTGCTAAAATTTGGCATGGAGATACTTAGTGTCCCAAGAAAGGACATAGGAATTTTTGATCTCGAGGAAATGTACAGTTCCCCACGCGACAACCTTTTTTTGGCGCAAAAGAGTTGCGGGCGTCATCTAGTAATAATGATAAATTCCCAAACTTGTACACGTTTCCTAAGAAAAAAAGTTGTATTTTTTTACTATAAACAACGAGTAACGAACTAGTTCATTTATATTCTCAATAAAATAATTCCACTCAATCCATTTACTACGTGTCACTAATGAGGATAAAATTATTATTATGGCTTCACAATTAATATTCAATAATTCGATTATTATAAATAATAACGGCGCATGTTTATGTGATACTAAATACTCAATCCATTAAATTACGCGGTGTATAACGCCATTAATTTGTCTAAGTTAGAGGCAATAAAAATCATGTAAATGAGTGTAGCGCGTTGATGTCTATTACTTGACGGCGTGGTACGGTGAGCAAAATGGCTTTTCTTTAAGTATATTATTATGTTTTAAACATTTTTTATTCTTGTTTGTTAATTACTGAACTGGTGCTAGGTATCACGTCGATGGCCAGAAAATATTTAGTTCAATTTGAATCATTCTTAAACACAATTTTTTTTTATTCATTATAATCTTCATTTACTTGAATCTTGTAATATATTCTGTTGATTTTTTTTCGTAAAACACCTTATAAATAAAATTAAAAGATTGAGTACTGTATTGGTAAAACTTAGATCTTTTTTTTATAAAATAAGGGGGCAAACGGGTCACCTGATGGAAATCAACTACCGTCGCCCATGGACACTCGCAACATTAGAAGAGCTGCAGGTTGCCGGTCTATCTATTATAATTATAGATAGGAGTCAACGTACAAGAGTTGGACAAGCACTTACAAAAGAACATTTCTCATCTTTTACAAGTCGCTATTATGGTGCGACTAAACTTAAATTTACGATTTATAATTCCTTTTTATACTTGAAAATAAGCCCTGAATTGTTTCATTTTCTAAACATAGATACTTACTTACTGCGGCGCAGCGGCCCAAATTGAGTCTTGGACTTTGACACAAGCACACGTCATTTCTTCCGATCCTGTGCGACATCTTGCCATGATTCGGCTCGTAACGCCTTCAGGTCCTTTTCTACCTCATCCCTCCAGCGGTATCTGGGACGGCCTACCGGTCGTTTGCCTGAACATAGATACTACATTATATTTCCGAAGATCTGATCTAGCGAAAACACGATATCTTGAAATTTTCTCCATAGAAAAAAATCACAAAGATGCGTCTAATTTTCACGAATTTTTACGTGTATTAAACTAAATTATATTTTAGCTCATTGCGTATTCCCTCTTAAAAGGCCGGCAACGCACCTGCAGCTCTTCTGATGTTGCGAGTGTCCATGGGCGACGGTAGTTGCTTACCATCAGGTGACCCATTTGCTCGTTTGTCCCCTTATTTAATAAAAAAAATGTATAAAATTCTATCATTGAGAAACTGACCTAGCGAATTTTAAAATGTTGTATATTTACCAAGTTATTGAGAAAAAAACTAATTTGGCGATGAATCCACGTCGTCCTTTTTCACCTGGCATATGAATGACAGGCTGAATGTGAAGAGAGAAGGACGATGTTTAATTTTTTGCGTTAGTCGCCCTCTTAAGCTAACGGCTTACACTTTCGAAGAAAGTATCAAAATACGTTTTAAACATATTTCTGGCTTTCGCAAATGATTTTGCACTATATTGCAATGGTTAATTAATTTAAATTATAACTGTAATTTTAGTATTATTATAAAAAAGAAAATCCTCTTTTTTTTCAATGTAAAAATAATATTATTCGAGTCGATTCATAAAATTTTAACACTTTTTACTTATATTTTAGTTTCTTTCATTAATATTTAATATTTATTTAATGTTTCAGTATATAATAGACCAAAGAAAGTGGAGATGGGCCGGACACATGCTAAGAGACAAACAAAATGGAGCACAGCCATCACTCACTGGTACCCGAGAGATGGCAAACGGAGTAGAGGTCGCCAACAAACCAGATAGGGAGATGATCTAGCATTAACAGCTGGACGCCACTGGAGAAGAGTAGCACTAGACAGAACTGAGTGGAAAAGGCTGGAGGAGGCCTATGCCGAGAGGCACACTGACCTTCGAGACATCCTTTAGCTTGAAGGCAGAATAAGAGGCTTAATAATAATAATAATAATAATAATAATAATAATAATAATAATAATAATAATAATAATAATAATAATAATAATAATAATAATAATAATAATAATAATAATAATAATAATAATAATAATATTTCAGTATTTGAATTTCAAATTGATATTCTCTTCAAATATGCACAAAAATCTTCCTCAAAGATGAAAAGAAAATGATTGACTAAGAGCAAACAATTTGGGGTTTTTTTGTCTGTCACCACAAAAAGATTGCGTATGTAAAGTCTCCTCCATTTCCGTTTCTTGAGGAAAAACGAAACAAATTGCGACATTATTTAAGCAGAACTTAAGAGCCCGTCCTCTCTTTTCTACTACTCTCTTCACACTCACGTCTTTCATATGCCAGGTGAAAAAGGACGATCGCCAAGTTAGCGGGCAGATAGAGGTTTTCTGTTTTTAAAGGGTTTTTTATATTGAAGTGGTAAAAAGTAATTCCAACATTGTATAGACGACTTTCTCAACAGTACATTGTATTTTTTTCATACCGTTAAGACGTCAATACAATCCATAAAAAAGTGATATTCTAAACCTTTTACAGCAAAAATCACAAAACTGTCGCGGGTTTGAGTTGGATTATTTAAAGATACTTAAAAAAAATAAAAAATCTAGCTCCAACACTATATTATAATTGATATGATCTTACATGTTGTGCATTAAAACTTATAGAAATACTTTATTTTAAATGTTAAATCACGTCTGTTAAATGAGCGAAATCGGCAAAATTTCGTATACGGACTCTTAAAAGGATAATATTATCGTGAATGAGATGACCCTGACGTACATACGTTAAGTGCTTTTGAGCGTTGTTTTTAGTATTTGTATGATTAATGGGTGGACAATTTGGCTGACCCATATTGGTGGTTCCTTGTTTTGGAACTTTGCAAAAGTGATTAGAAATTTTGTTATATTGACCAAAGCGTATATTTTTTTGTCGAGTTGTCTGTTACCTTTTTATAGTGCTATTCTGCTGTTTAAATACTAAAAATATGGAGATTCTTATATTCCCTGTTCTATCACTTTTCAGAAAATGTGTATTGTCTGTTATGTTTGTAAGCAATTTCGAAGAAAGAAAGTCAAATATTTCTCAGAATTTAGAAACAGTTAAACCATAATTGGTATAACATTTTAGCAGAATCTATAAACATAAGCAATTTATATAGGTATATGTTTATAGGTATTACTACAAGTATGTAATAATACCTATAAACATAAGTAGGTCAGTTAATTAGTACACAACATTGATATAAAAGTAAATCAAAAACCCAGTCATCGAAAACATAACCGTACCCATCCCAGCTCCAATAACTCATTGGCCATCTAAAAATAAGTATTACGCCATAAATAAAAGCGTATGTTATTACATAAAAGTATCGCATGTCGGAGTTGCCCCCTGCCGCGCGCGCCGGACGGCTTCTGTTTGGATGTTCCGTTAATTCGCATGACTCATACGTGAAGGTCGATTTTTCACAGACGAAAGATACTTTGTCTAAGGGGGCAGTCCCCTTAGACAAAGCATCTTTCGTTAAAAACGATGACGAAATTCGTTATCAAAATGTATGCGGTTTGACATAAGTCATCGCTAAATGACATTTCGCTTTCGAATACTAATGTCAAATCCCATATATTTTGATAACGAATTTCGTCATCGTTTTTAACGAAAGGGACTTTGGCTACGGCCTCTGGGGCCGGATTCTCAAGCCTAGGATTGTGTTTCGATAGTAGGCTCTTAGACATGCTGTTCTACACGGGTGTGAAAGAGCATGTTATCGAAGGGACACTCGAGGTCCATACAAGAATCCATTTTTTATATGTTTAAGTACCAGTAATTTCCGTTTTTTAATATGAGCAGTAAAACCGGGGCCCAGTATTTATTATCGAGCAAACTGATCACCTGATCGAAAGAGATTATCTTTGCCACCAACTTTTTTTTTCGGGCTTTGGCCAAACACACATTCCCACCACAGAATCTCCTGTGTCGCCAGGGTCGACAGCGGTAACCAACCACAAAAACCCTTCGATACGATCTGTGGGAGCCCGAGGGACATGCTTATAAGCTGTCTTGGACTCACAACGAAATTAATCAGAAGAAAATAGGAGAAGTCGGAAGAGCGTTGCGAGATGCACGAACATTTGGAAACTTTATCCATACTAATATTATAAATGCGAAAGTGTGTCTGTCTGTCTGTTACCTCTTCACGCCCAGACCGCTGAACCGATTTTGCTGAAATTTGGTATGGAGATACTTTGAGTCCCGGGAAAGGACGTATGATACGTTTTATCCCGGAAAAATGTACGGTTCCCACGCGATAAACGATTTTTGTTGCAACGGAGTTGCGGGCGTCATCTAGTTGTAAATACATAACAAGAACTACTTTCCCATTCCTGTAATTTACATGTCTGTTACATAGTTAACATAATACGACTACAATAGCCGATAGAATTCGAGCGGACATTGGTAGAATATCAGGCGCTATTGTCTACTGGCGTCTAGATCTAAATTGTTATCTTATGGACTCTATTTCTCTACTGCTATTTAAAACGGAATAAGTACCTCTCTGTTGGGAGGTAATATTTCTTGCTATTCGTTTCATTGCATTTAGACATATTAGACACAAACATTTTTAGCCCAAGGAGGACTTTTGAGGATTTCTTTACATGATGTATCTAACGTCTCTACCAATTTTAAGTTTTATGTGAATGGGCCGGTTCGACCGGAGAAATACCACGTCCTCACAGAAAACTGGCGTGAAACAGCGCTTGCGCTGTGTTTCGTCGAGTGAGTTTACCGGAGGCCCAATCCCCTACCCTTTTCACTTCCCTACCCTTCCCTATTTCCTTCCCTACCCTCCCCTATTACCCCTTAAAAGCCCGGCAACGCACCTGCAGCTCTTCTGATGCTGCGAGTGTCCATGGGCGACGGAAGTTGCTTTCCATCAGGTGACCCGTTTGCTCGTTTGCCCCCTTATTGCATAAAAAAAAGGTTGTTAATTTTAACCGAAGGTTTATAGCTCAGACCGAGTGAAACCAAAAAGGATCGCTATTTTGTGATTCTGCTGATTTGCCAATAGCGTGACATCTATTAGAATGAATACCATGCGCATACACTCGACCTGCTGACACAAAGAGACCTAGGCTGGTATAAATAGTCAGTACCTACTCAAGATGCATCTCGGTCTCAAGACGTGGTTCAGGCTCTGTGATTGGTTGGCTGTCAACATTTGGACCAATTACAGAGCCGAACCGCATCTTGAGACCGGATCGCATCTCAAGTACTGACTATTTATACCAGCCCTAAAAATTAATCATCACGCCTTTCGATTTTTTTTTCATTTAATTTCCTTATGAACGGTCTGGAGGCTTGATATGCAGCGAAGCGAACTCGCATTTTGGTCGCAACACCGCGATATCTCAAGCAATTGTAAATGAATGACCGCGCAACCGCGCCGCTATTTAAATAAATAGTTACATGTACTACCAGAGAAGTTGATTCCTAGACAGATGGAGGACCTAAGTAATTTGGTCGCGTTACGTCACACCCAGCCGACCGATCACAGCTAACATTGAATTGACATAAACCGACCACATGACTTAGGTCCGTCAACTGCCTATTCATCAATTTATTCGATGGTTCATGGTACATTTGTTTGTGATCTGGCGCTGTAGCCGCCAAACCGCGCGGACGCATATTATAATTCCAGCCTCAAAGTTGTGCGCAGATACCGAAACTTCCCACACTCTACACACGTTCCCATCTTGTTTTGTCACCATCGTAGGAGTCCGCTAATTTCTCCGACATATTGTAATATATGAATACAATCAGAAGTTGTACATCCGATAGCATGTCCGCTTCCGCCGTTCGCCCACTGCTGCATTAGCATATGTTTCGATATACACGACGATATTCAATGATATTATGAATGAAGTTTTTGGGCTGTTTATTAAATATTTCTGTTTTAATAATATTAATAAGTAATACATTCGCGATATATGACATTATTATTTACAGTTAGATCTAAATTTTTTTTGCATTTCAAGTTCTTGTCCCTTTTACTCTCCCTGTACAGAATTTCAAACATTTGACATTCGTTACAATGTGGTAAGTAAAAGACTTTCAGAATGAAAACGCTAGCCGCGGCGTTGTACACTTTTTTGGGATAAATACTTTATTTTGAGCAGACTGGCGCCAAACACGTGAAGAGATCAAGAAAATATTAATCAAATGGAGGCGGAAGTACTAATATATATTTTGAATCTACCAGCCGGCGAAAATCTACGCCGGCTTCTGCTGTTGTTTTGCTTAAACTTCTGCCGACATTACGGTAGTGCTGGTTGTTTTTTCGGTCTGTCTCAAACTCCCACTTAAATTAGTACTTATTGCCTTTCATGTTTCCCCGTTTCTATGAGCTGTGGGTATAAATTTTTAAATTAATGGCCGCCGATACCGATCGGATCGTGCTTCTGGGGAAAGTTCCGCGAATTGATTGGGCCGTCAGAGCTACACGCGAGTTAATTACGCAAAAGTTTTTTGTTTTTTATTTTACAGTTTCTTTAACTGGGGTAGTTGTTACTTGCTGTTGGCTTTAACCTATTTTTTTCAAAATTGATGATGACTTATTTATTCATAGCTAGATATTGCCCGAAACTTTGTCGTGTGAAAAATATATAATTTGCCGCGATAAAACATACCTGTTCTATATTATTTGGGATATTAAGGGCCTTTTCACCACTTTTTATCTGTCAGATAAGTTATAGATAGCCTATACGACACTTATCAGTAAGTGGTGAAACAACCCCCAAGCGTCTTGATACCCATTGAAATCAGTTCTGCAGTTTAAGCGTATACGTAATATTAGTTAACAAATCTTATCTTGCTTATCAAGAAAGATTTGAAAACTAATGAACTGGGCAATTCTGATACCTTTAGAGTATAAAGAAAAATAAACAAACGATATTCTCTAAGCCCGAACGAAAATGAATGGGCAATGTTTACTAGATTATTTGGCAAGCACCACCGATGTTCGGCCTTTGACTTTGTAAATCATTAGCCCAATTTCTAACGAAAACAAATATCATAACAGTGGTTCGGGAGCACTGAACACATACACAATAGAGCAGAAATGTCATGAGTTCTGCGTGAAAAGTAATTCTGCTAAAATTTTGAACCACTAACTATGACAACTACTCCGAAATTATTATTTTGATCAATGATGTTTTAGTCGATTTTGATGCAATGAATATTATACAGTATCTATCAAACTACAAATTGTATTCTCAAAAATCTATTCAATGAAACAAATATAGTAAATTGTGAAAAAAAAATGCAGCCGAACGTATTACCTCCTCCTTTTTGGAAGTCGGTCAAAAAAAATAGGGCAAACTACCCGTCGGTGGCAGTCAGCCTTTAATGGGCACATAAGATTTTTTTGAAAATGGAATGACAATATTTTTTTTTGTAGTGAGAACTCTTATGCCGTATGTCTTGTATTTCACCTCTATTATTACTGCTCGATGGCATCGACCTAGTTCAGGTGATTTGGCTGGATCGCAAATATGCGTCAGCAATAATCCAGCCCTGTCTAGGCATGGATATTATATTCATTGGATCGATATTTCATTCGAATAAAACAAAATTTGATATTCAATTTTATTCGTTAGTTTGAGGGTTAAATAAGCTAAACAAACTATGAACCCAAAGGAGGAATGCGCCTGAATTGTATTTGGAATATTATGTACTAGAATCTAGTACATAATATTCCAAATATAATTTAGGTTATCTAGTAACTAGATAATGCCCGCAACTCTGTTGCTCCAAAAATCATTTATCGCATCTCTGTTGCTCCAAAAATCATTTATCCTATGTCCTTACTCGGGGCTCTAAGTATCTCCATACCAAACCTCAGCAAAATTTAGTAGTTTAGCGGTTTAGACGTGAAGAGGTAACAGACAGATAGACAGACACTTTCGCATTTATAATATTACTAGCTGTCCCGGCAAACGTTTCTTTGCCATATTATATTAAGTATATCGCCCGTATTATTTTATTGAATTAGTGACTAAAATATAAGTATATCACCATGGCAACGTCCATCGCTATCCCGTGACCCGCGTCGCATAAGCAATGGTCGCTCTTTACAGACAAATAATTAGCAATAAATTAAAATTGCGACTATAATTTGAGATTTAAACTATCCTATCTCTCAAGTTGGATCGAACTGCACATGGTGTGCGAATTTTATTATAATCGGTTAAGTGGTTTAGGAGTCCATTGAGGACAAACATTGTGACACGAGATTTATATATATTAAGATTATTAAGTAGATATGGATTCGATTAATCGAGTTCAGCGATAAATCGACTAAACGCTAAATCGATTCGCCATGCCTAGCCGTGATGTAACCGTGCCAATGTATTGCCGGCCTTCAGACGGTAATGTGTACATAATTTGTCTTTTTCATATTAACATCGGGCCCTTATGAATCTTACGACACGTGGCACGGTGTATCATATTATGTAGGGTATCCATATCTCATGTTTTAAACGGACAGTCCTGATAAATCAGAAAGTCCTTCTTAAAAATATGTTTTAACCTATCAACTCACAAGCGGTCGAATTCGACCGCGTAACAATAGATTTCCAAGAATCCGCGATCGAAGGATTAAACCGAGAGACCGAGATCGGTAGGCTTGTAGTTAAATCTTGCCCCCATACAAACATATTATTTTATGTATTAAACAAGAAACAGAAATTAATATAGAGAAATCAATTGGCTTCGAAATTTTAACATTTAGTCCCACTTTACAAAACTGCTTTGTTTGTTTACGATATTGCATACGCCAAAATCAAGATTTGATCTCTAGATAAGCGTCGATGGTTAAACCGCGGCTAACTAATAACCGAGGTTAAGTGATTGACACAAACAAGCGCGATAGTGATGCTTTTAGTAAAATTAATGTAAGTTAAGAATATTAAAAGAAATGAATTCTTGGAAAACTCTTAGAATAAATTAATTCTATAGATTTAGTTGGCTATGTCTAGAAACTAGTTTGTGTTATTTGTTTACGAATTACGATGTTGCATACGCGAAAATCAAGATTTGATCTCTAGATAAAAACTGTTAAATCGCGGCTAACTAATAACCGAGGTTAAGTGATTGACACGAACATGCTAGTGATGCGCATGTAGCGTGCACTTGTCGGGTTTAGGGCCGTGTTGTAACGGTTACGTGGATGAGCAATCGCTGAGCTTTATCATGTGCAGTATCATCATCAGCAATACTTGCTCAGCGGCATATAAATACATACTCTAGAGCAGTGTTTTCCAACCTGTAGTCCGCCGACCCCAGGGGGTCCGCGAGTATATAATGTACGGCCGAGTACGCGGTGTCATCTGTCTGGACCATGATACATGATCCGATTTTTTTACTGTTGCTGCTCTAGAGCAGTGTTTTCCAACCTTTTTCAGCCATGGACCCCTATGAATTAGGAACTCAAGCACACGGACCCCCTTAATTATCGTTGGGAAACACTGCTCTAGAGCCTAAATAGTTCGTCTATTAATTATTCTTATGAGGAAAAAAGGTGTCCTTAAAAATCTATAACAATCTGTGTAATTAAAAATGCATTTCAAATTTTGTTAGTCTCGCTAAAACTCGAGAACGGCAGATGTGGTTAATTTTAATCTTGAAATATTCGTGGAAGTCCAGGGAAGTATACTATTAATATGAGGAGGGAAGTGTCACGAAATTCACCGGGTCATCTGTAATACTCATGCAATAATTCCAGATTTGTTTTTTGGAAGATTTTCTAATGAAAATCCGCCAAAAAAAACAAATAATTGAATAACAATTGAAACAAATAATATGAATAATTTCATAAAAAGTAAATTAGATTATTAATAAGCAAACTAAATTCTAAAGTTGAAAAGCTATTATTAATTATTATCTTTAATGTTTAATAGACTATAAAAAATATGGACCTCGCGTTCATCACCAATTAAACTATTAACCAAAGTTTCTACATAATAGAACTGCAATTTACTCCCATATTAGAAAATCGAAATGCAAGATGTGAAAATAAACAGCTACACAACAAAGAAATACGTACGTTGCATAATAATATAATTCAAACACGTATTTACAAAATACCAAAATTGGCGGTTATCGTCTTTATGCACTTATTTGGGCTTAATAGATTCATCTTTGTGAAACTCGAGAGAAAACCATAAGATGTCATAATTGGTTATATTTATGTAGATTGATATGATGTTAGTATCATTTTACATCATATTTACTGTCGTTTTGCCTTAAATAGCTAGGTTGAATTTAGAATACGTAGGCTTGAAAAATGCAGTTCAAATAAAGTAAGTAGTCTCACTCGACATTTTTTACACAATTTGGCGTTTAATATTTAAAAGTTTTGTGGCTCTGTCGGGATTTGTACTATCCATATCCATACTAATATGATCTGATGTGTCTGTATGTTACGCCTTCACACCCAAATCGCTAAACCGTTTTTTTATTAAATTGAAGCTACTTTATTTCCCGGAACAGCTGGGCATAGGGTTTTAGGATGCGTGACTGTCAGAGTTTGACAGTTCAATTTTTTTAGCTACCTACATTATAATTTTATCTAAGGGTTATAAAATTATCTACAAGGCCATTTTTAAAAAGAAGAAGAAGAAGAAGGTTATAAAATTATTTGTCTGTCTAAAAGCCTTCTTTACTTTGTGGTTGATTTTTCATAGTATCCAGGTAGGTCTGCGTAAAATCAGCTTAATTTAAAGGCCTATCTCTCAAGACAGATTTATTGTCACAGAAACAGACAAAACAAGCCCTAACATTTATTAGCTGAAATATTTATCATAGTCTTGATTTATATCAGCAAGGCATTCCAGCTGTAAAATTACATGAACTATAAATCAGAACATAAAAGTGTAGCCATCGCTCATAGGGCATTTTTAATTAACCTGCAGACCCCGGTTCTAGCTTGGCATCTGACTTATTAGATTATCTCGAGGCTCATCTTGGCATCTCTCGTAGATAATCGCAATCTACACAAATATGAGGAGTTTTGTTTGTTTGTTCGCTACAAAATCAACAAAATATCGATTTTTTAAATAGGTTTCGAATGTTTTCAGATTTTGATCTTTGCCAAAATAATGGCCTTAAAAAAGAGTCTAAAATAATTTTGCTATCGGAAAATTTTACAACATTGGATATTCTGTTAGACGCGCAAAGTTGCGGGCAGCACCATAGTGACTAGTCCATACTAGGATTATGCCTGTCTATCTCTCTGACTGTTACCTCCTCATGCCCAAACCGCTGAACCGATGTTGCTGAAATTTGATACGAAGATACTTTGAGTCCTGGAAAAGGACATAGGCTACTTTTAATCTCGGCAAAGCTTACGCCCCCTCGCGATAAACCATTTTTTGCGCAACGGAGTTGCGGGCGGCGCCTAGTTTATTTTATACATTGCATCAGTAGCAGACGAGGCATTTGCTCCAGATGTCTTTATGAGTTGTGCTTGACCGATTATTTACATCTTATGAGCTATAAATATCGAGTTATTTTTAGTTGCATGAGTATTGCAGATGTCAAGTTTGTTATTATTGATGTGGTACAGCAGATACTTGATATAGATCGTTCGGAATATTTATTTGAAAATTGGTATCTTGTAATTATTTATTGCTAGATGACACCGTTGCGCAAAAATTCGTTTATGCATTTTTCCGGAATAAAAAGTATTATTCTATTTTCTTTTTCTTCTTCTCGGGACTTAAAGTATCTTCATACCAAATTTCAGAAAAATCGGTTCAGTGGTTTGGGCATGAAGAGGTAACAGATAATGTAACAGACAGACAGACAGAAAGATAGAGGACACACTTTCGCATTTATAATATTAATATGTATCTCTTCCAATTATTTATTTATTTCTGTTTTTTATATTTGCATTAAAAAGTACCTAGTACTAGTACCTTCGGTGTTAGATAGACTAGCATATTATTACAACAATCTATCTATATATATAAAACTCAAAGGTGACTGACTGACATGGTGATCTATCAACGCACAGCCCAAACCACTGGACGGATCGGGCTGAAAATTTGCATGCATATAGATGTTATGAGGAAGGCAGTCGCTAAGAAAGGATTTTGATAAATTCCAACCCCTCGGGGTTAAAATAGGGAATGAAAATTTGTATATAATACTACTTCTTAACGCGAGCGCAGCCGCAGGCAAAAGTTTGTATATTATTTTGTAGTGCTTAATTATCTACTGAATAATAACAATAATTATCTTGGAATTGTTGCTTAAACTAAACTACGTTCTTATTCATAAGCAAATGTCGTTGTCAAATGGGGTTTCCAACATAACAAAAAAAAATCTTAGATTATTTCTTAATATTCTTAGATTAATTACTAAAAGTAACATTAATAATTCCTTTGGATAATTCAGTCCTGTCTTGTTTCGTTTATATAGCCGCTAATGTTCAGGCGTTTAGTTTATAGGGCTACCGTATTACGCAATCGTAGTTTTACAAACGAAAGTAAAGAGGCAATTTGTCCCTTATTTCCATACGGCCTGGCATTTATCCGTTCAGTGTTTTCGCTAATTACCATCTCGTTTGCAATTTAAAATCGACAAGTTCTAGGGAAAGTGAGGGTGTCCGGATAATTGGAGGGTGTGCCCCCATATGCCAGCTTACCGCCTTATGTAAACTAGTATATTATTTACCATACGTAACAAAGCTTGCAACTTCGTGCGCTTAAAATTGTCCATTAGGGCTATTTTATTACAGGCACTTGGCGGCTCAGCCAGTTTCTACTTCCAAAAAAATGCACCTATACAGCTCTATAATTGATTCTCTCTAAGTCTCTATAGAGCTCTAAAGATCTCATTTTTTCCCATTTGGCGCTACAACCAAGTCAACTGAATGTTACTGCTCGCTAGTCGCGCCAATAATCCGCCATTAATTACTATACTCTGTTGAAAATGTCCGGTTTCCGCGCCATGAATGCTCCACAACAAAGTTGCAGGCAACATCTAGTAAAAATAATGCAGATCAGTCTCAGCATATCGGTGTAATGTAAAATGCATCACTCACGGGCGAGGTCAGCCTTTGATGACTTCGCTTTGTCAGTGGCAGCGCTCGATGAAGTCAGATTATTCTGTCAGCTCGCACGTTTGTTACGGCTCTCAGGATAGATCTATAACTGTAATGTCATCCTAGTGTACATTTCTTGTCACCTATAATCATCTACTATAGTAATATTGGTTGAAAATTGTAAAGACATACACTGGAACGAACTGTCACTAGCAAGTATTTCCGGACCTATACGACCTGTAAACCTTCAAGAAGAGAGCGTATTCTTAAAAGGCCGGCAACGCACCTGCAGCTCTTCTGATGTTGCGAGTGTCCATGGGCGACGGTAATTGCTTTCCATCAGGTGACCCGCTTGCTCGTTTGCCCCCTTGTTTCATAAAATTATTTTTTAACAAAAAATTAAAACCGACTTCCAAGATAAAAACAAAAGTAATACTTATTCTTAATCTAAAAAGAATCAAATAATTCTTATTCCTTATTATAGTGGCGTCTTCAGACTTCGCCTAAACCTCAACTATTTCTGCACTCAATCTTCGTACTTTTGAAGTCGGTACGGTACCAGCCCGGAAAAGTTCTGAGATCCTTGACATAGCAATAATTACGCTAAGGTAAGCTGGTACCGACTTCAAAAGCATGAAGATTGAGTACAGAAATAGTTGAGGTTTAGGCGAAGTCTGAAGACGCCACTATAATAAGGAATAAGAATTATTTGATTCTTTTTAGATTAAGAATAAGTATTACTTTTGTTTTTATCTTGGAAGTCGGTTTTAATGTTTTGTTAAAAAATAATAATTTTACCCTTTTTAGTTAGGTACATAATATGAGACGACAAGGCTATAATATTATAGCTTGTTGTCTTAGAGTTGTACATATTACTAGCCGTCGCCTGCGGCTCTGCCACGCGGGATGTCGGTTACGGCTGCAAAAAGCCTACCAAGGAAAGACTCGGTCAGCAAAATGATTCCCAGGTCAATTCACAGACTCCGACACTGACATCGACGACGCGGACGCAGTCATTATCCGAAGGGTGTATAACAGTGCACACTGCACAGATTGTCTTCCTCCCGCAAGCGCATCCCGCTTGGTGACGCCCACTATCGTAATATTTTAATTTCGCCATAATTTCAAAACCAAACGTCCAATTTTAATCATTCAAAGACCAAATTTTATCTACATAAACTGTACTTAGTGATGAAATAATTTATTTTGAAAAGGATAAATGGCATGAGTAAAATAAACGCATTTAATAGTTGTCCAAAAAAATTCAAGATTTTTAAATAAAAAAATGGTTATTGTGCCTCACTCGACATAGATAAGTATAGTGTGTTGCGGACTTTTTTGTAGATATTTATAAGATCTACAATACTTAGAATATTTTATGGTTCTATCTTTTATAGTTTCGGCAGCGTACGCAAAATAAGTAACTTTTCTGGTTGATTTTTTCAGCTGGCGTCCGAAAAACCCAAATACGAAACCCTATTTTTTCCAAAATACAATTTAGCCTATGTTCAGCACAAATAATGTAGGATTTGCTTGGAGTAGTTTAAATAAAGCCAAAATCCTCAAACTTGTATCTATAAGGATTCAAAAGTTCTGTTGGGTACCTTCAGAACCAGGGTATATCCTGATGCAAAATCTTACTTTTTGGTAGTATATGCCCGAAATACTTCAGAAAAAATCGAAATCACCATATGTTCCCATATAAATTTCAAGGAGTCCCCTCGATTCCTCATAGATCCCATTATCAGATAACCACTTTTGTAAACATGGTACCAACCTCGGATTCAACCCTGTACAACAACAAAAGAATCATGACAATCGGTCCATAAACGGCGAAGTAATGGTTAAACATACAAAAAAAAAAAAAACAGACGAACGTATAACCTCCTCCTTTTTGGAAGTCGTTTATAAAGAACAAGGCACCGCAAGCACCATGTAACAACGCGTTATTTCCAATTTCATACAGACTTCAAACTTCGCTATCGACATTATCGATGGCGTGCTAGTATAGTAAAGTTAATGAAGGCAACAAAAAATCAATTTCGATTAGCTCGATGAAAATTATTAGTATGAATTAAAGTAAACTATTTTGCAAGAATTCCGTTACGACTGTATTTCTTTGCTATGTTTTGAATATCCGTTGTTTCGTTTTTTCTCCTCAAATTCCTCAAACCTACAGCCCATTATTTTATGTCATTTTTTATGAACATTGTTTTCGTACTCCTCTCTCCTCAAATTGCTTTTATGTCTAGTCTCCAGAGGTCTAACAGTCTATCAGCATGTGGGTCTGCTCTCAGCCCTGACAATGTCGACGCGATGAATAGCTTGTTAGGTCCTGTCGTAGGTGACAGTTCTTCAATTGATGATATACTGCTATTTTTCTCCTCTTATTTTGTATCGCCAGCGAATTCATCGTCCTTAGTCGAGGCATTTTTATTGTGTGCAACAATTGATGTAATCAGTATTATGTATCTGGTTCTCATCAAAAACCGTTTTATAATACCTAGCTTTCAAGTGATTGCATATTGGCATTGGCCATTTTATGATGAACGGGACATATTGTGTTCAGCTGTTCGCAATTTTGATGTGTTTGATAATCATCAGTGGCACAGGATTTTTTAAATCCATTCCAATATTTGATCATTTTGGAGATCATCATCAAAGTCTCTATCTATTTATAAAGGCTCACCTTCGCAACTGTAACTTAGCTATCTGGTTTCAGACTACGCTATAATATAATAGCATAATATAGTATATATAATAGCCCATAGCACAAGAGTATCAAGCACCAGACATAGCGTATAGCAAGTCAATAATATGCGGTACAGTACAGTGTGAACGTGTCCATAACAAAGTATGGTGTGCGATATTCTTGTTTTATGAGCTATATTATGCTATTATATTATAGCGTAGTTTAAAACCAGCTTAAAGAGATAAATCATAGTAAGGATTTGTCTATTTGAGAGAGATTTGTCTGCGATAAAAATTTGACATACACGTGGAGGAGTGTCTGCAAATTAATTTATCAGACGACTGATATATTTTGTTTCTTAGAAAGTTTTTTAAATAATGAAAATGTAATTGTAAGATTACATGGATAAAGAATAGCGTCAAAATTTTGTAGAACAAATAATAGTAAGAGAGGTGGTGTCAGTATCTTTGTAAAAAATGGCATGACATATAAATTCTTACCTTTTATTAAAACCAAGTATGCTGATTGCTGAGGACAAACATTTTGAATGCTGTGGGATTGAGCTTATTCCATGTGGTATACCGTATAATTGTCATTTGCTTATACATAATTCTTAAATCTGATGTGAACTTATTCCTACGCAAATTAGATTCTATGTTATTTGAACTGCTAAAATGTACAAAAAAAAGAATAATATTAGATGGGAGACTTAAATATTGACACATTAAAACAAAGTAGAGCCACATGCGATTTGAAATCTCTTTTACTAAACTACAACCTCTCGCTTAACATTAATAAACCAACGAGGCATCAATCGTGCATTGATCATATAATAAGCAACGTCAATGACGCTTCAAGTTCATTGTTAGAACTAGCTCTTTCAGATCATAATACAGCTCAAATGTTACACATACCTGTAAATAATGTGCCTTACACTCCAACAACATACTATATCTATAAAAATGACTGCAGTCAAGAAAACATAGAGAAGTTCCGTTATTATCTCAGTCAGCTATCGTTTAGCGATGTTTTTACTAAAACGGACATAAATAATGCGATGAATGCCTTTTACGGTGATTTTTTACTTTTTTACAAATTTTGTTTTACGTTAAAAAAAAATCAAAATGACGAATAGATTTAAAAAATTGAAATGGATAACGAAAGGAATAAAAACGAGCTATAGAATAAAAAGATCACTTCGCTACATGTTTTATAAACACAAAACTAATAACAATAAAAATAAATACATAAAATATTCGAAAATATTACGCAAATGTTTGTATGTCTCACAAAGAATATTTAATGACAACTATCTACGTACTGCTAAAAATAAATGTAAAGCATCTTGGAAATTAATAAATAATGAAAAAAATGACAAAAATAATTATGATATCATAAAGGACATAAATTAACAAAAAATTAAAACCGACTTCCAAGGTAAAAACAATATTAATAGCATCCTTATAATATGAACTAAAAAGTATTAAATATATTTTTTTTATGTAATATGTAGTGCCTTTTCCCGAATTCGGCTAAACCTCAACTATTTCTGTACTCAATCTTCATCGTTTTGAAGTCGGTACCAGATATAGCTGAATCTTTATTTCTTTGACAGGTTTCTGGCACCGACTTCAAAATTATGAAGATTGAGTACAGAAATAGTTGAGGTTTAGCCGAATTCGGGAAAAGGCACTACATGTTAGATAGGAAAAATTATTTAATACTTTTTAGTTCATATTATAAGGATGCTATTAATATTGTTTTTACCTTGGAAGTCGGCTTTAATTTTTTGTTAAAAATAATAATTTCACTCTTTTTAGTTACCTAGTAGGTAAACTGTTAGTGCCAATTCAAATTGTATAAAAATAGTTTCATATTGTCTTCACTAGATGTCACTGAGACGCTCCTGTGTCGCGCTATCGCTTGTACGTAGAAGTTTTATATAGGTAGTTGTAACATGTAACAGATTTCTGTCGTGTTGTTGAAAGTTTGTAAGCAACTGACAACTCAACAGTGAGCTTGCCGCTTAGTGTGAGCAGTGAGCATTGAATTGACAATATAAATCATAATATTGAGTGGTAATTGATCTCGTATGATTGTTATTAAGTTGGCCTCCGTCATAGTCCGTGAATTTATAAGTGGTCGTCGGTGGTACTGCGTATATTCTACGTATCTTATTACAATTTGTTAAGACTGTTAAGAGTCATACGGCATACCCCAAGGCCCAAATATAAGGTAGATAGATACATTTAAACAATACATAAAAAAATCTAAGTTAACACGTGCTGAAAAATGCTCGCAGCGCGGCATGCCGCATGCCCTGACATTCCGGTTAGAACTTGAATACGATGTTTAAGCTCGCGCCGCGCGGCGCGCGGCGACGCCGTTGCCTCTGCGGCGCCGATCGCCGTGTATATTAAAAAGCCTATAATTGGTGTTGTTATGTATATAATTATTATTATTGTATCCATTCCTATGCCTTGTACTATTCATCTATTTTGTGCCATGAGACATTGGTGACCTTAATACGACGTGGTAATAATGATGATAACGATGATAATGATGATGAAATTGCATGGTAGCATATGCTTTCTGTTCTTAAAACAACGCCGAAACTCCCAAACGTGTATCTATAAAGAGTCAGGAGTTCTCTCAGCATCTTCGAAACCATGGTATACCTTGACCCAATATTTTATTTTTTGGTAGCATATTCTTAGTACACTTCACATAAAACCAAAATCACCATATGTTTCCATATAAATTTCGAGGAGTCCCCTCGATCACTCCTGGATCCCATTATCAGGTCACCGCTTTTGTGAACATGGTACCAAATTGGAATGAAACCTAATACAACAAAACAAAAATTTCGAAAATCGGTTCACAAACGGCGGAGTAATCGTTGAACATACAAAAAAAAAATCCACAGCCGAATATATAACCTCCTCTTTTGTTGGAAGTCGGTTAAAAATGAATTAAATGGTACTATAATGACTAATTCAACTGACATAGCTAACGAATTTAATAACTGTCTAACTAATCTAACTAATAATAATAATAACGTGATACTAACAAACACTAATAGTGAACGTATCTTCAGCTCAATTTTTTTATTCCCATGTAGTTTAACTAAAATTTATAGTGTAATTCGTTCATTAAAAAATACTAATGCTGAAGGCTATGATGGTGTATCCACGAAAATCATTAAGTATTGCAAAAAAGAGTTAGCCCCAATTATTTTACATCTTATCAACTTATCATTTGAAACTGGCAGTTTTCCAGAATTATTAAAAATATCTATTTTAAAACCGTTGTACAAAAAAGGAGATAAATCAAAAGTTGAGAATTATCGTTCAATAACTCTTATAACAATATTTGCAAAAATATTTGAAAAAGTTGTGTACAAGTGACTAATGACTTTCATAAAAAAGATGAATATAATTAAACACAACCAGTTTGGATTTCAGAATGGCAAGGGAACGGTATTAGCAGCGTCAACTTTAGTGCATACCGTAGTTTCTGATCTAAATAAAAATAAATCGGTTGTAGGTATCTTCTTTGATATGAGCAGGACATTCGATTTTGTATCTCACATTATCCTAATAAATAAATTAGAAGACTAGGGTATACGAACGAGGCCCAGCTCTAAACTGGATAAAATCCTACCTATATAGAAGACAGTATGTGGAAATAAAATCTATAAATGAGAAAAATATGCTAAAATCATATAAATCACAATATAAAGTCAACGACATAGGGGTTCCACAAGGCAGTGTACTTGGTCCACTGTTATTTTTATTATATATAAATGATCTACCAGACATTACAAATTATGAAATTATATAATATTTGTAGATGACATATCGATAATAATAAATAGTAAACAAAATATTGACATTGAAACTAATAATACAATTAATAAAGTAGTAGAATGGCTAGATAAAAATAACTTAAATATAAACTTGACTAAGACAAATTATATACAATTTCATAACTATGGTACTAAACTAAAAGATCTGAATATTAATTACAAAGACGAATGCATTCAAAAGGTGCACAGCACTAAGTTCTTAGGTATTCATATTGACGAAAATCTTAACTGGAAGGCTCACATAGAGTATGTATGTAAGAAATTAAATAGTTACGTATATGTCCTACATAGACTGAGGCAAATATCAACCTTACCAACTGTACTTTCGGCATACCATGGATATGTGGCCTCAGTACTCAGATACGGACTATTACTTTGGGGGAACTCAACTGACATTAACAAAGCATTTATAGTGCAAAAGAAATGTGTACGGGCCATATGTGGTAAGCCCTCATTTGAGTCATGTAAGCCTCTTTTAAAAAAATTAAGTATTATGACGCTTCATAGCCTTTATATATACGAACTAGTAAACTTTGTAAAAATTCACTATAGTCAGTTTACAGAGGCTTGGGAGATTTACCCGAAAACAAAAAGGAAACCCAAACGTCTAGTATTAGATATAATTCCCAGAACGAATTTATACCAAAAAGAATATTATGCCATATGTTAAAGGCGTATAATGCTACCCCAACAGCCATAAAATCTCTACCTTATAATAAATTTAAGAAAGAAATGACTAAATGCCTAAAGCTAAAAAATTATTATTCCGTTATAGAGTTCCTAAATGAGAAATAACATTTTCCTATTATACTGTTGACAATTATTAAATTACTATGAAAATATCTATTATAATTATACTATAAATTGACATTAATTATTGTTTTGAAATCAATTGAAATGTAATATTAGCTCGTAAGATTTTTATTTTGAATGTTGTAGTCTATTGAAATGTTTATTATATCGAATTATTTATAATATAAAAGGTAATTAAATAAAAATTAATGTATTAGGATAAGTACTTGACAATTTGCATGCTATATTATTAGTGAAAAGTGAAAATCTATGAAAAACTACTAACTGTAACACCAAAATGTACCACTTTTGAAGCAAATAAAGAAATATGAATATGAATATGAACAAGTAAAAAGTCGATCCCGCGTCTGACCTCTAGCAAGACATGATATCGTGACGGTCCTCCATCAAGCTCAAATAAGAGAATAAAGGAAAATAATGAACTTCTAGGTTCACTGAAACTGGCCACCGTCATCGGAACCGGTGTAACAGACATATTTACTTGGACTTTTATATGTCCAAGAAATGTCCCGAGGCTTCCACAATAATTATACACAATACATACCATAAACGAACAGTTATTCTATGATTTAATGGTCTCGGATCCCGCGAGGACAGGGGGAGGCATGGCTTATTAATAACCAGCCATAGGAATGCTATCGCATTATTGTAATAGTAACCTGCCTCAAGATCATCTCTCGACAAGTACTAAGCCAGAGTTTCCCAACTATCATTTACTAAGTCCCCTCGTATGAACCCTCATTCCTTCAATATTAAGATGTTGTTATTCTAAATTATCTGAGTTTGCGAAAATTGTGCGCAATACTGCGGACAGTGCTGGGACCTGTGAACTACACTATAATTATTGTTTTTATTATAATTGTTTCACACAGTAAAAAAATAGATACTTATTTTTTAACAATATAATATTATGTTAATTCAGTTTGCAACTATAAAACCCTACTAAACCTTATGGCTAAAAAAACTAGTACAAACCATTCGAATGCAGTGAACAAGGTCTCTTAGTCAAAAGCTAATTTTCCTGACTACTTTTAACAAAAATAAAGTTACTAATGTTTTCTTTAACGTACCTTGCGGCCCCTTAGGGCACTGCGACCCCCGGTTGGGAACTCCTGCGCTAAGCTCTCGTGCCGATATTTACGAGGAATGTAATTCGATAATTCTCTTGTAATTCCCCGTTTGATGGATGATGCTTAGAAGATTGTAAATCGTCGTGATTTTTATGATTATTGGGTTTTAATATGTGTAGAACGTTATATTGGCACGTGAAATAATGGGTTTGAATTATAACACCTGCTTTATTGGATCGTTAGGGAGGTTTATGCTTGTACACGGCTCCATCGCCTTTATTTTCTTTTTGTCTTTTCTCTTGTAGAAGAAACGAGAAATTAAACTAATGCTTAATTCATAAAAAAATTAAATCTCTATTTACAAAAGATAATATTGATTGAATCAATAGAAAATCATAAAAAAATTATATGTAAAATAAATATGTTAAGTGTGTAAGTATGATCTTTGGAAATTAAAGACAGTTCAGCGATAAAAATAGTAAATTAAATAAATTCCAAAGCGCTTGACCTAATCTTCTCCATTCAATAAATAAATGACAGGCCTTAAACACCATTCAATAAACTAATTCGTACAATACAGATGCATGTGCAATATGTCTGTTTTGCGAACGGTACTTAACATTATGTGTGTCAAGTGAGAGCGGAGCCACATTGTTCCGTTGCGTTACGGCGCGTCGTTGCAACGGCGTAGCGTATCGCTCTGACTTATGGTAATATACCACATTGCATCGACGGACGGACGGGCGGACCATAGGACGGAAAAAAGTGGAAGGCTGAAAAACGTATTGCTCTTTAATCGTATAGTATTTTGTTAATATGCGATGTCACACTAAATTTATAATAAAGCGTATATGCCTTTCATAACTTTAAGGTTAAGTAGCAAAATTAGGAAGAGCAGTCAGAATAGCGCCTTCTCTTTCCATTTTCACTGAGCTTCACACTTTCGGCTACAATGCGCTATTCCGTTCCGTCGACGCAACGCACCACAGCAGTGTGGCTTCGTTGTAATGTCCTGGATGAATAAATTTATTACATAAGAATCGGGCCCGGTTATTCACACGAAAATAAAGGTCAGTTTAGTGGAGGTCGTGATTTTTACGTCATTCAAAGTCGACAGCGGGGAACAGGAAAATATAGTGATGATGAAGATGATGTAGTGAAAGTGGTACAATTATCACAATTAAAATTGGTTGTTATTACGCAGTTATAAATTATAATAGATGTTTCCTGCGAATTCGATGAGAAAGGCACTGCATTAGTCTTAATTTGTACAAAATTACATAAAATCTATCGAGTAGTGACGGAGTCTACATTCTATGCAAAGAAGAAAACCATTGTCTTCCCTAATATTTAAATACATTTTTGAATAATTTATTTTAAGTCTTGATAGTATACAGCAAATGTTTTCCTTATTTTTTAATTAAAGAAAGTAAACACAATCTTGTGAAATATTTTAATCGCTTGAATTGTCAATACTGATAATTAAATGTTAGTCATTAATTAAATGGAGTTCCATTCACAGTAGCAGCCATCGAATTGAGCGCAAGTTTTCGAGATTCAGGAATTTTAATTGATATACTCCTTAATTACTTCATTAAACATAAAACGGATTGGAAATATGTAAAAGTTGATCACACTGCATTTTAACACGAAAAAATGCTACGAATTTGACTCATGATAATATTATTTTACAGAATCGTGGTAATAAAATATGGGTTAATAAAAACGAGCATTAAATTACCTTCAGTGTTTATTGATATACTCATTACTCATATACAAGACTCGAAAGTATCTAAATACTATGACTGTCTATGACAATGCTTATACCTACTATTTTCTAAGTAAATTTCGATAACTTAAAGACTATCGGATCAGAATAAAATAAGAAATTATTGTATCAGAATAAAATAATCAATGATCCAAAATGATCCATAACTGCTCCAGAAAAAAATTTCTTTCCTCTATCTCATGACGACGTTAGAAAACTTTTGACGTCAACACTCAACAGCCTATAATGCCTCTAAATTGAAATAACTATGATCTGTATTTGGCAGCCTGCTAAAGATTACACTATCTATCATGAATTCAGCCAGTAATTATAAACAATGTTAGCCTTTGTCACACGTGGATGTAATTATCGATTAATACACTTCCATTATTCATTATGTCATTTAAACACAGGAGGAAATTTTTATTTGATTATTCTAGCTTAGATCTAAAATATGTCAGACATATTTACGTAATAATCAATAAACAAAACCCATATTAATATTATAATATGGCTCAAATTTGGTATGGAGTAACTTTGAGACCCAGGAAAGGACATATGATACTTTTTATCCAGGAAAGTATTTATGGTTCTAGTGTGTAATATTCTCAGGTAAATGAAAGTTTGGCAACGTTTTATATTGCCAGAATATTGCGATTCCAATAATGCGTTATGCGATGGTCAAGCAACTTGTGACAGTAGAGTATATGTATGTTTTTATTGTTATTTATCTGTCATAGATAATGAGATGTTATGATGTGGGTTATATTGTGTGGGCCCCGATTGCAGTATGTTAATTGTGTAACGGCTTCTAAATTTTCTCGTCGGACCACCTAATGAGAACTTCCTACGCTGCTTTTTCCGGTTCGATCTATTTCGATAACTATTTTCGATTTATTTATCTTTGATCATGGGAATCAGTCAAAAATAATTGAGGAACTAATGGATATTTAACGCGGAGGCGATAAGCGATTTAAAATTATCAGAATATTAACCGAAAATGTAGTCAATGATGGTGGTCATAGTTTCAGTAGTCTTGATGGTTATGGAAATAACAAAAATAATATCCATGGACGCTTCACAGCACGTCAGTCTGGACCCGTGGTAAGAACCTGAAGGACTTGTGTTACGGGTACCAGACAACGGAAATATATTTAATACTTTTATACTACACTTATATTTAAGATTTTTATTATATTATGATATACATTCCTACTTAATACACATCCATGACCCAGGAACTTTGAAAACTTTTTGTTCCGTCGGCGGGACCTACAACTTACAACCCCCGGCTTGAGCTACCAACAGCCCACCAACTGAGCCACAGAGGCCGTCGAAATGGTAATCGTCGTTGATGCTATCATTATTTGGGACGTTATAATGCACAATCATTACGATGCAATGACCATAATGTCGATACCTAGCCATGATTATAGTAATGATACTAGTGATGATATCGTCGATAATACGAACAATTCAAATGAATTGGCATGTAATATTCAATGTTGGATGCCATGATGGATGTTTATGGTGAATATTCGCATTATTTACAGTGCAACGCAACGCACGGAAGGTCAGCGGGGATTTATGGCACACGAACTGTTTGTGGCACCGACTTCGACACTCAACTAACGGCTTTCCAGGGGGTGGGCCAAGATCTTTTCTGTATCGCTTCTTTATGGAATCGTCGATCAAAATGTATGGAATTAAGACGAGTCGAACGTCAACGTCATATAAACGAGCGCTTATGTCAATTCTATACATTTTCATCGGCGATTCTATAACTAAGCGAAAACGAAAAAGTCTTGGCTAAACTGCCAGGGAGTATTGACGTTTGCCTAACGTATACCTGACGGTATCCTCGTGTGTTCTTTCTGTGTTATTCGATACTTCATTCATCAGTTTGAAATACGTCGTGACTTGCGATGTCTTAACTTAAACTATATTTTATAGGCAATTTGCTTTGATATGAACATAACAATTTATTTTACTGTCCTTCCACATAGCGTTTGTGGCATGCTTATTATTTATTTAAAGAGAGATATTTTGGTCTCTAAAGCTATCTTCCGTTCAACCTCCAAAGGTGGGACGAAGATCTCCGTTTAGTTGCGGGTCCATGTTGGATGCGAGTAGCAGGAGATCGGTCATCTTGGCGTACATTGAGAGAGGTCTATGTCCAGCAGTTGACGAATATAGGCTGATATGATGATGAAAGCTATATTTAATGTACAGCCTTCAATTTAGTAGCGTAAATACTGAAATATATTATGAATTAGATAGCAATAAGCAGACAAGTAATAGTGCGTGTATGCAAACATACTTTCTATGGATATGAAATAAAATAAGATATTAGAAATCGAGAGAAATCCTAGCGAGTATAATGAATTGTATCCACACGTTAGTAAGCCCACAAAAACTAAAATTAAGCACAATATCGCGTACTAGACGTTCCGCACAGTTTCGTCCGCTTAAATTAGGAATTTCACAAATTAGCTTACAATAAATAGATGATCCTTCACGTGGTCTACTATTATTTGTGCTACATAACATAAAAATTGCGCCAGTAATTCATAAGATAAGCCCTTTCAAATAGTTTTCCCCGTTTTTCCACATTTTCCGCTGTTTCTTCGCTCCTATTAGTCTTAGTGATAAAATATAGCCTATAGCCCGGTATCGGTATAATGAATCGGACCGGAAGTTCTTGAGATTAATCTCAAGAACTACCGGTCCGATTTGAAAAAGTCTTTCAGAGTAGATAGCTCATTTATCGAAAAAGGCTATAGGCTATATTTTATCACTAAGACTAATAGGAGCGAAGAAACAGAAGAAAATGTGGAAAAACGGGGAAAACTATTTGAAAGGGCTTATCTCACGAAATTAGCGCGTTCAAACAAACAAACAAACGCTTCAGCTTAATATTAGTATAGATAGTTTCAGCTGGAACATGCAAACGGCCGTTCAGGTAAAACAGTTCTCGTGTTAGGTAACGGAGCATCGGCTAATTTCTAACATTACACCGATTTTATTATACCAAGTGGCTGATTTAGATTATCGTCGAGAATGTGTGAGGTCCGTTATGTTTGCCACATTTACACACGCTAGTTGTAAAGTATCTAACAACATAACATATACTCGAAGAAAATATAAGAGGCATTATTTACATATTAATACAAAGCTTACTATGTAAAATCATATAAATAACAATACATGTAATTTTATAAAAGAATCACGTTCTAATAGCACTACGAACATCGCAAAAGAAACAAAGAAAAAGCATTAAAACGTACTGCAAAAGCGATTCAGACATAATCTCCTCACAATTGTCAAGATTAGCTTTATACCGCAACGTTAAGAGGTATCTCAGGGCTCATTGTTAAGTAAAGTTATTCTAGACCACAGAGTGCTCGCCCTTCAACTTTGATAGGATAATGTACTTGGAATGATACTGCGAAACATTCTCGGTATCAACTGCATTCATCACAGACTTATATTTTAGCAGACGCATCCCGAGAAACAAATAAAAATACCAGTCAGTGGGTAGATGATAGTGAAAATAGAAGCTGGCAAGAATGTCTATACTCACATACATACTAATCCATACTTAATATTATAAATGCGAAGTGTGTCTGTCCACTTCCACTTCACGCCCAAACCGCTGAATCAATTTTGCTGAAATTTGGTATGGACTTTGAGCCCCGGGAAAGGACATAATATGATACTTTTTATCCCGAAAAAATGTACGGTTCTCGCGCGATAAACGATTTTTGGCGCAACGGAGTTGCGGGCGTCATCTAGTAATATAAATGTTAAAGTGTGTCTGTCGGTCTGTCTGTCTGTTACGGGTCTGTCCACATCTCCACGTCACGTATTCCACTTTTGCTATTGTTAAAAACGGATAAAGAGAAGAAAATAGAATACATTTACACGTCACGTTAACGTACCGTGCGACGTAACCGCACCGTTCGACGTTGACGACGTCGTGACGTGGAAATGGGGACAGGCCCTCCCTCGTCACCAAATCGAAATCAAAATCTTTTTTGCTGACAGTAGTAAGTTCTTGCATCTAGTCTCCAACAACATTTTCTATAGAGAATAATCGAAAAAGAAGTATTAATTAATATTTTAATTATAAAATTGAACATATTGAAATCAAAATCTTCTTTTTTGTCGACATTATTAAGTTCCATCTCCATCAACATTGTCTGTGGCTGGCGGAGGACGCCGGGCAATAATGGCTGATGACTGGACAATTTGAAATCTTAGCCGTCATGTTATCCGCGACAACATTATTTTCTTTGTTCGTTACTGAGAAATGAACTCTCGGAGCTATAAAGTCGCCTGCACATGTCGCACACAACAATTTTCATACATTAAAACGTGTTTTGCATCGTAAGTCATTGCGAAGTCGTAAAATGTTAGGTCTTATTTTTCTCGTTCTATCACTAAACTAGGAACAACGGGGGTCTATTGCTTGCTACAATGAAGCTGTGCTCATCACGGGCTTCATTAAAGTTATTTATGATTATGGCACTGAGATGCAATACGTTACTGACTATGAATAACATTTTATAATAGTTATAGTCTGTGCTACATGCGCTAAGCCTTGCAACATTTTACCGCTCCTATAGTTCTTTTGTTTTTGAGATAGATAAATCCAGATGTGTAATATGTACTATTTTTTTTAATAAGGGGGAAACGAGCAAACGGGTCACCTGATGGAAAGCAACTACCTTCGCCCATGGACACTCGCAACATCAGAAGAGCTAAAGGTGCGTTGCCGGCCTTTTAAGAGGGAAATACATATTACACAGGTGACAGTTCGTTCCAGAGTTTTACAGTGCGCAGTAGAAAGTTACACGAGAAACGCACGGTGGAAGACTGCCACTCATCAAGGTGGTGAGGATGGAATATTTTTCGCGTGGGACGATGGCGAAAAGTTGCTGGTGGTATGATTGCGAACAATTCCTCAGAGCACTCCCATACAACCAATGGAGGATGCAGAGTGAAGCTACATAAATTAAAAACAATTGTGTTATAATAGGTTTAAAGAGAAAACGGATGATTAGATTAAAGTGCTAAATTCTCTCTCCATATAAATACTCTACTATAATATTAACAAGTAATTCGATACAGTAAGTTGAAACCAGTTAAGGCCTAAGCTATCTTATAACGAACTTATCAATTATGGTACAATTTCATAGCTTTCAGTAAGGCTGTACCGATTTACTGATATAATGCTCAGAGCGGTGATAGCGCTGGCTACAAGTGGTATAGTAATGGATTATAATAAGTACGAGCGTGAAGATCGTTGTAAAAGATTTCTTGGAAGCAATTTTAGTATTTTAGCCGGAGTTATGGGATAGATCTGATACAGCATTTCCCTGTTTCGATAGAAGTGGATTTGCAAATCTATAATATTCTCGGATTTACGAAATGGTTTTTGTTGTTTCAATATAATTTTGTGGGAGGGAAAGTTGGTGGAAAGCGTTTATGGCGATATTGTCGGTTGTTGCAAATTGCAGTTCATTCAACTTTATGTCAACATTTATAGATAATGCAGTTATAACAATCTTGTCTAGATTGTTGTTATTTCTTTATTTGCTGACGGTTATGTTTTCTTGGGTATTGAGGAGAATCTATATAGATTAAGGCTATGTTCTGCTCCAATTTTGTCTAAGTACGCAAAAATGCTGAATCTAAAATATGAGGTACTTACATATTCTGCTGATGTATGTCATATCTCTATAAGAAGATTCAGTCTGGTATCATCTGGAATAAGAAATAAAAATACATTAATCTTACAAAATATTAAAATATCCTTAAATCTGGTTTATTTAAGTCTGTATACAAGTATTTTATAACACCATGTTCCACAGGGGTTCTTAACGTCACTCTATGCAATTATTCACACGCAAGGATTGCGTAGTATTGCAATGCTGTGCATAATCATAATCATTAAATTTCTTTCTCGCCAGTTGCGGGATAATTGTGCGCTTATTGAAATATGTACTTAAAATAGCTTTAATTATGTTATTTTGTCATTTGTTATGTAAGTGTTGCACAGCTTCGAAAATTCCGCTAAATGGCAGTCGACACTTAATTTTGAGGAGCTCATTACGAACATTGTACTTATGGTGCGAAAGAACTTAATCTTGCACTATGGAGAAAGTGAAAGACTCGAAAGTGCCCAGGTTTTGTCATCATCGTGTTATATTGGATTTAGGCTCAAGTATTACTTATCATAATAAATAGAAAATAATATTTTAATGCTAAACTTATAATTCGATTTCCTCTCTGGACCCATTCTACTGACTTCAAACAATAGATATTACTTTTGAACTGTTAGGCACTAAAACTATACTGGAAAGTTCTAGGAATATATTCCATTAACTCGAAACTGATACGACTAATAAATACCTCATCCCGGTGCCTCACTGCCTGGCGTTCTCAGAACGATAGTGGCATGACTTACTGTCGACTTGGCAGGGCTATCTTCATTTTGTTTCTACAAACAATATCGAATAACAAGAATTGTGAATAATTTCGAGTGTTTTGATAGTGTAATTAAGTTTTGTAGTGGTATAATTGCTACTTGTAAGGCTTTAGTGCAATCATCAGGGGCGTCCCAAATTCCATTTTGATCGACGGGTGCGTGAACTTAAAGTTAGTTTAATCAAGTCAAGGAGTAAGGAATGACGTCTTAAACATGTCATTAATCCCAAATCAAGTGTTAATGAATAATGTCTTAAAGGACTTCACAGTAGTGGTACGGTAAAAGAAAATTTAGAAGGCTTAGTTTGGAAGATCCCTTTAACGCTAGCCTAAAAGTTAAACATAGTTACTGACGGGAAGTAAGTAAAAGCTTGCATGTCCAGCGACATAGAAATTATTGTTTCCGTTGAGGACAAAGATCAGATTTCATAATCACAGCCTGCGAGTGACGAAAAGTGAATCCACTACATGGTCCTTTCTCATCATGATCATCATCGACAGATGCGTCAGTCAAAGTATGGAGACATGGCATTATTCAACGTACTAAATTGTGACTTATAGATAGATGTTCAAAGCCTGCGTAGTCCAGTGATTCAATGTTACAATCTTCACTCATGTCGTAGGTTCGATTTCGTGTTAGTTCAGGAAGAGAGATGCATGTGTGATTAATTTGCTCATACTGCATACATATTAACTACGTTAATATATCTTGCGTAGGTAGGTTCGTACAGTAAGGCACCGTCACCGAAACTAGTGTGGTATTAACTTGAGGCTTAAGGTATTATGGCCCACTTACAAGTAGATAATATAACTTTTATTTCTATTTAATCCACACGAGTGGGTACGACGTTAACAATGACACTTTGGCGTCCATAAATTTTACGCTACATTTTATGGGTGTTTATGTGTATTACAAGCTATGAAGCCATCCGAGCGTTCTTGTACTATGATGTAGGGGGCGTTGCGATAGTGCGGCGCCGCAGTATTTATTGCAGGGCTCCGCGCACGCGCGTAATGTTCTACCCGATAAGCATCAGTGGAAAAAGCAAATACACGCTGGAATTATGGGGATTAAATCTTCAATCTCGGATCTCGAGACGTAATTTATTAGTTACTACTTATTTACACTTTGTAATCAGATCAGCAATGCGGTCAATACTGGAGCGTTACAATTATTATAAATACTATCTTTGCGCGGCTACCGACAGTCAATTAAATCGATAATCGAGCAAAGCACAAGTTTATTAGCAGTTCTTTTAGTTTCTTTTCAACCGACTTCGTTAACCGACAGCAAAAGAAGGAGATTATCAATTCGACCCGTATGTATGTAATATTTTCAGAACTGCCCAATTTTCGAATATGTTAGTCTATATCAGCGTCTGAACAAATGTGCCAAATTTCAAAAATGTATGTATGTAAGTATGTATGTATGTATGTTTTTATGTTTGTGTTCGCATATCTCTGGAACTACCATTCCGATTTCAGTAATTCTTTTTTTGTTGTAGTATGTATTGTTCATTGTTCAACTTAGGGAATAGTGCAAGTTTCATCAAAATCGGTTCAATAGTTTTTGAGATAGGGAGTTTAATTACGTACAATTTTGAAGTCGGTTTATGTTTTTAAATAAAATACAGTTATATCAAATTAGGTAAAAGTCAAATTACTTATTTTTTGCAAGAATTTCCGTAGGTACTCTATAATCTGCGTTAATCGACAGGTTACATTGTAGATCTTACAGGTTACATTATAACTAAGAATCACAATATAATATCTTTCGTCTTAGCTCTTCTTAGTTACAACTACAACGTTTTAGGAAACACATTAGGACGTCAAACGTTACATTTCTAATTTTTTACGTAAAGTTGCAATCCTTCAAATCGATTGCATTACAAAAATAAAACCATGACTAACTTATAAGCCATCTCTGTTTTCTACCGATATGTTTAATCTTTGTAAGATTATCGTGTCACCCACGCGTCGGAAAATGGGACCTTTCTTAACTTTTATAGTCTGGTTTGATCTGGACAGACTCGTTGTACCGTTAAGGTCAAATCATTTTTAAAAATGGTTGCTAATTGATCTTGGGACTTGATTGCCTTTTTCGTGGGTGTCTTGTGAAATTTTCAACCATCAATTAATTAAATAGCTCATAAACGAAATGCGATAATTTTTTATCTATTCCGGACAACACATTTTGAAGACATCAAATAGATTGAAACTGACTGTACTCGTCTTTAAAAGTTGTATTTTTAATTAATATTTATTGCGGTGCATATTATTAAGAAAATAACAGGTAGATATTAGCCTAGATATAAGAGATAATAAGAATTATTTAGCTCAAAACATCACGATACAGTTACAAAAATAATTTAAAATACGAGAAGATCCCCCAATTTTTTTTAACTTTCATATTATAAGATAGCAACACTGCCACCTGATGTAACGATTTGCACCTAATTTTCTTTTTTATTCTTTACATTTGCATTGGGGTCCATTACGATCCAGTAATATTCTTTTTCGACCAACATTAAAGGCGTGTCGATTTGACACGCTCAAGTTACCAATACAATTTTAGATTTTTTATTATGCAGTATAATACGTGTTTATTATGTAGGAATCACGTCACAGTTATCATTTCCTCGTGCGACGATGCCTTTTTGCGGCATGTCGTTCTACGTAACATTTTTGCATTGTTGTTTGTTACGTTACAAACTGTTTAAAACGATGTAGAGTTCTTAGTTTAGTCATTATCTATACTTTCATATTATGAAGCAGAAGAGTTTGTTAGTTTGTTTGTTTGTTTGAACGCGCTAATCTCAGGAACTACTGGTCCGATTTAAAACATTATTTCAGTGTTAGATAGCCCATTTATCTAGGAAGGCTATAAGCTATGTTTTATCACGCTAAGACTAATAGGTAAGAAATAGAGGAAAACGTGGAAAAAAAAACGGATGAAAACATATTTGAAAAGGCTTATTTGAACGCGCTAATCTCAGAAACTACTGGTCCGATTTGAAAAATTCTTTCAGTGTTAGATAGTCAATTTATCGAGAAAGGCTATATTATAAGGCTAAGCTATATTTTATTACGCGACGACTAATAGGAGCGAAGAAATAGAGGAAAATGTGGAAAAAACAGGGCGAAATTATTTGAAAGGGCTTATCTCACGAACTACTGGAGCAATTTTTCTGTTATTTGGCACAGATAAGAAGTAGACCACGTAAAGGATCGTAGGCTATTTTTTGTGTACTAATTTCTGTTATAAAGACCCTACAATGTACGATTCTAAGATACTTTATTAAGTCCAAGGCCTCATCTATGTGCCCTTTGGTTAATTCATTTAACTTTTATTCAGGTCAGTCATAATATAGAATGACGTCTTTGCTTATTAAATAGACACAAAAAATGACAAGACGCACGTGCGCATAATTTATATTGACGCAAGAGCATATCGCTTATATTAGATAATTCGTTGTCATACTATGTAATGTTTATTTAATAAGATATTATTTAATAAAATCCTACATTAGGAGGACACGCTTCAGCGCGACAAATTAAAAAAGAATACTGAAATTATGTTTCCTAGATGGTATAAAATTAAAAAAAACATTTTCGGAATTCTCCATCAAGTTGTAAAGTATCTAAAAGCTCTAAAGTCTTACCATCGGTTCGGAAACTAGCTTAGCGAAAAGGGTCAGTAACAGAACTTTGGGGGGAGACACAAAACCGTTTTTAGGGTTCCGTAGTCAACAGGGAACCCTTACAATTTTGGTCTGTCAGTCCATCTGTCTGTCCGTCTGTCTGTCTGTCCGCGGTTTTGCTCAGAGACTATAGGACCTACAAAGCTGTAATTTGGCATGAATTCACATATTAATGGTACATGTAATCTTTAAAAAATATATTTTTTATGGTGCCTTCCCTACACATCAAGCGGGGATGAATTTTTTTTCGCGTCCACCCCATCGTATTGGGTGTCGTTGGATAGGTTTTTTAAAAATATTATGAGTATTAATGGATGATTTTCCGATTTAGGGATCCGTTTGTGAAATATTAAGTTTTAAAGTGGAAAAAATCGTTAGAGTCCAGTGTCCTCCCCATCTACCAGCTAAACGGTAGCTTCTGGAAATGTGAAAAAATTCACGGGAGTAGGAAATATGCTGAATTTAAAAGGAAAACTATCACGGCTAAGAAGACTTCATATGTTATTGAGTAATAGTCGATCAACTGAAAAATATGTATTGGGCGAAGTATAAAGGAACTTTTCGTCCAAATTCCTTCATAAGTAAATGAGATGATGTTGTTAGTAGTGTAAAACACGTTATAAATGTACATTCATTGACCATACAATAATTTTAAAAAACTAGCGGTAATACGGAACCGTATATTGCGCGTGGCCCGACACGCACTAGGCCGGTTTTTAGACTCTTACATTATTCCAAGTGGAGGTGTGCAAAATTCCAATTCGATGCTTTTTTTATGTGCTATGACTAACAGTACGTTAATTACGAGTTCACTTCATTTTAATAGCGTCCACGGACGCTCGCCATTCTCAATCCCTCTACACTTTTTCTGCTTTTATTACATAAAAATTCAAAAGAAACATCGAAATTGGCACGTCCACCACTGCCTTTTAATTTAAATCCTCAGCACATTTCCGTCAGTCGCGATGATGCGGTAATGCCAGCCCCCGACTTCGCCTGTCAAACAGTCCGCCCCGAGCTAAACTTTTAATGGATTTCGCAAGTGCAAAATGTACATGTTGCTCGATGTGACTATGTCCGTGATTATTGAAATTAATTTTGTAGTATAAATGTCATACAGTACAGTTATTCAGCCGTGTCCTTGTAATTAAACACACATAGAGTCACAATAAGGTTGTAAGCTTTAGGCTCACACGAGAGCATACGTGAACTAATCAATAATCAGAAATAAAGGAAAAAGGGAGTGAAAAAATAATTGATTACATTTGAAAAAGCTTTTAAAACTATTGGCTTTTAAATCCTGACGGCTACCAAATATCCGTAACCGCATCACATGGTTCATCGGATCATTGCCTTGTCAGGAGTTCTGTGCCACTTACGACGGTGTTAAGACAGCGTGCTGTTAAATACCGTCGTGTGTGGCACTACAAGTCGGCAGACTGGGATGGGATGCGGTCATTTTTTTGCATCCTATCCTTGGGGGCACGTGTGCTTCTCGCCTGATGATCCCGACAACACTGCCAAATCTGTTGCCGATGTGGTGATGCAGGGGATGGAACTTTTCATTCCGTCCTCTGTGGTGCCAACTGGCGGCAGATTTCGTCCCTGGTTTGGTTCATCCCCCAAAAAAGCTTCTCGCCGGAAGCACGAGGCTTACCAATCCTGGGCCAACGCGGTGTCTGCTCGGGATTTAAATACCAGCACATATAAAAAGGAGTACAACCTTGCCTCTAGGTCCCTCAAGAAAGAGATTACTCGGGCAAAGCAACAGCACGTCAATAGAATTGGCAAGAGACTTGAGCGCCTCCCCTCGGGAGCCCGTGCATTCTGGTCTCTGGCCAAAGCTATTGAAGGAAATTTCTGCAAGCCAACCCTACCATCCCTACACGTAGGAAATGGGTCGTTGGCCCAAGACGCAAAAGACAAAGCCGATCTTCTGGGCAAGCTCTTTGCGTCAAACTCGACCCTGGATGACGGGGGGCAAAAACCGCCGACCATATCTCGATGCACGAGCATCATGTCGGATATTCGGTTTCATCAGCGCTCAGTGCGAAAAGCCCTCCGTTCCCTTGATATCCAAAAGTCGAGTGGTCTGACGGAATCCCGCCTATTGTGTTAAAAAAATGTGCTCCAGAGTTGGCTCCGGTCTTGACGCGTCTTTTTCGGCTCTCCTATTCTACTGGCATCGCCCCGGCTTCCTGGAAGATAACCTTGGTGCACCCGATCCCCAAAAAAGGTGATCGCTCAAATCCTTCCAACTACAGACCAATCGCTATAACCTCTCTCTTCTCAAGGATAATGGAATCCATTATCAATAGCTAGCTTCTTCGATACTTGGACGGCCAGGGATTACTAAGCGACAAACAATACGGGTTCCGTAAGGGTCGCTCGGCTGGTGATCTCTTGGCGTACCTGACTCATCGTTGGGCTCAGGCAATTGAGTCGAAGGGAGAGGCATTGGCTGTTAGTTTGGACATTGCGAAGGCCTTTGATCGGGTTTGGCATAAAGCGCTGCTTTCAAAGCTTCCATCATACGGGCTGCCTGAGAAATTATGTAAGTGGGTCACTGGTTTTTTAGCAGACAGAAGCATAAAGGTCGTAGTTGACGGCGAATGCTCGGAAACTCAGTCTGTTGATGCTGGTGTCCCTCAGGGCTGTGTGCTATCGCCTACTCTATTCTTACTGCATATCAATGACATGTTGCAGACCAGCGGCATTCATTGCTATGCGGATGACAGTACAGGTGATGCTGTATATACCGGCTCCCCCAATATTTCTCGGCAAAATGTCACTGAGAGTCGAAACGAACTTGTGTCTAAGGTGGAGAATTCATTGGAGAATGTCTCTGAATGGGGTAGACGTAACTTGGTCCAATTCAACCCCGCCAAGACACAGGTCTGCGTGTTCACCACTAAAAAGTCAGCAATGGTCGTACGTCCTTCGAGGGCACATCTTTAACCATCTCCCCTAGCATTGAGATACTTGGCGTCAACATATCGAGCGAAGTCCAGTTCCGATATCATCTAGAGGGTAAGGCCAAATTAGCCTCGAAGAAGCTTGGTGTTCTTAACAGAGCGAGACAGTACTTCAGTCCGGACCAACGCCTACAACTCTACAAGGCGCAGGTTCGACCTCATATGGAATATTGTTCTCATCTCTGGGCAGGGGCGCCAAAATACCAACTGCTCCCTCTGGATCGTATCCAACGAAGGGCCGCTCGAATTGTTGACTGCCATAGTGTTTCAAACAGCTTGGACCCCTTGGAATTACGCCGAGATGTAGCTTCACTCTGCATCCTCTATCGGCTGTATCACGGGGAGTGCTCTGAGGAATTGTTCGGAATCATATCACCTGCAACTTTTCGCCATCGTCCCACGCGAAAAACATACCATCCTCATCACCTTGATGGGTGGCAGTCTTCCACAGTGCGTTTTTCGCGTAACTTTCTGCCGCGCACTGTAAAACTCTGGAATGAACTGTCATCAGCAGTTTTTCCGGACCTATACGACCTGCAAACCTTCAAGAAAAGAGCGCATTCCCTCTTAAAAGGCCGGCAACGCACCTGCAGCTCTTCTGATGTTGCGAGTGTCCATGGGCGACGGTAGTTGCTTACCATCAGGTGACCCGTTTGCTCGTTTGCCCCTTTATTTAATTAAAAAAATAATAATAAAAAAAAATACTATTCCTGCCACTTATTTCTCAGTTTATACGTTATAAACACTTGATAATTTGATTATATTGCACACAATTACATTCAAGCATACATTCACACATACACATTTTCATAAATAGTTCCCATGACATTGAAGATGATGAATTAGCGATCGTTGAACTGACATAAAAACTCGGACCAAATTAGGACGAGTCAGGGACTACTTTTGGTCACTTTTTTCGACCTTAATTTGTTATCGCCAATAATTAAGTATCGTGAAAGTTTACTTGTTAAAGTGACAAGAAATATAGAGCGTGTCGATTTATAATTTTCCACGCTTGTTAAGAGCCCGTCCTCTCTTTTCTACTGCTCTCTTCGCACTCACGCCCGTCTTTCATATGCCAGGCGAAAAAGGACGATCGCCAAGTTAGCGGGCAGATAGAGGTTTTCTGTTTTTAAAGGGTTTTTTTTAATATTGAAGTGGTAAAAAGTAATTCCAACACTTTATAGACGACTTTCTCAACAGTACATTGTATTTTTTTCATACCGTTAAGACGTCAATACAATCCATAAAAAGGTGATATTCTAAACCTTTTACAGCAAAAATCACAAAACTGTAGCGGGTTGGAGTTGGATTATTTAAAGACACTTAAAAAAAATGTAGCTCCAACACTATATTATAATTAAAATCATCTTACATGTTGTGCATTAAAACTTATAGAAATACTGTATTTTAACTGTTAAATCACGTCTGTTAAATGAGCGAAATCGGCAAAATTTCGTATACGGACTCTTAACGAAAATCTGATAAACAGATCTGTGTCACTATAAATAGTATACTGTATAGGTACTGTATTACATTTTGAAGCCGAGCGAAGTCTCTTAATTAGGTAAAAATTACTGAGTTCATTTAATTAAAAGATGAGCGATTTCAATATAAAATATTATTTTCAGTTACCAATATTACTACAGACGTATAAATAGACAAAGCAAAGAATATCACCTAAAAGGCCACTTTGGAGTTATTTGGAAGATTTTTTTGTAAATTACCTATACGTTGTAGCCTGAGAACCTTTAATTATTAATGGAGTATATAATTTTCAAATAAAAAATCGAAACTTTAGAAAAGGCTCTACAATCTCCATGAATCTCATAAAAATTCTCACGCTACCGAATTGAACCCATACACCGTTCACCATACAGATTTTACAAAGCCTATTGATGTCTGCCACGGATTAAGCCAATCATACTGCCCAAATAATACACATGTTCTATATTGGTCACTGTAATATTCAGGTGAAAGTTTTGAAGTTTATTTCCGAATCCGAATATATTATAAAACACAACTAAAAGTGAATCCTTAAAAGAATACAAGATTTTTTGAGTACATCGAGTTCGTTTGTTTGTTGGCGAATTTTTTCATAGAATCCATTGCTAACCTTATTATAAGAGGTAATTAACATAAAGTTACCTTAAAGTACCTAGTTAATAAAAATCGTATTTTTGTTTACAATACTTAACAAAATCTTATTCTAATTTTCGTTATGACTTACTTGTTATGTTATGTTATCAACTGCAATAAAAGTGCGATAAAACATCATACTATGACGGCAGCATTCAGTTATTTAGTGGAAAAAAGATTTATAACTTGCAACCAAATATAGCAACTTGTATGCTGACATACAATGGCATTTACGTCTATGTGCGACCCTGCGAATTCATGTTTAGCTATTTTGAGTTTTATCGTTTACGTAAATGTCTTTCTTTGAAACAAAATAATAGCTACCTACTTAAATTTATTCATGTTTCCAGAACTTTTTAAGGGCAAACTTCTTTACGGCGTAGTTCTCTTTTTACATGACTAAATAATGTTAAATTCACGGCACGTACTTTGTTATGAAAATTTCGTATGACCGACCCGGGGAGAGTAGATCGCCGGCGCGGCGTACTAGGGGACGTAAAATTTTTATTGGGCGGTAAAAGTGTATGCTTGGCTTTGTTATTACTTTAGCCATCATTTCTGAAATGTATTCCATTTCAAGAACTTTCAAGATCTTTAAATCAAATTAAAAAAAAGGATCATTTTAGTGACCAATTCGCGACATGAGCAGTACGCGGCGTGGGGGCATCCGGTGGGTCCAAACCGCAGGGAAGACCTACAACACAGGTGTCGTCTGCCCGCCATTCTACATAATACCGTCTACATTATAATTGTAGGTATAATACTATACCATGTTGGACGTAAAGAGACAAAAAATCTAGTCACTTTAACTGCCGCACTCAGAGATGAGTATTATTTACTTTACTATCCTACATATTATGACATATCTGTCTGATCGTCTTCATTTTGACGTGGAAGAGCCACACTTCGGCACGAATGAGCCGGCTCGACCGGAGAAATACCACGGGCTCACAGAAAACCGGCGTGAAACAGCGCTTGCACTGTGTTTCACCGAGTGAGTGAGTTTACCGGAGGCCCAATCCCCTACCCTTTTTCCTTCCTTACCCTTCCCCTATTACCCTATTCCCTCTTAAAAGGCCGGCAACGCACCTGCAGCTCTTCTAATACTGCGAGTGTCCATGAGCAACGGAAGTTGCTTTCCATCAGGTGAGTAACAGATTGAGTGCCAAATATATTTTCAGGCCGTTATTGGTTCCCACCATACAAATGATCATCTACGTAGCACTACGTACTCGGCACCCTGTTTAAAAATGGCATGTGTGGTGCCACAATCTACGTAATATTACGTACCGTATTCGCATCATTTTACGTACAAAACGCGCATAGGTTGCTACGTTTGAAAGACCGGACATCCGAAATACGGTTCTTGAAGTTTCGGGAAGATTTTATGAAATATCTACTGGGACTGAACTGTGGCGATACTACTACCACAGCTGCAGAAGCACCTGGACCACAAATACCGCCAGTGCAGTCTGAACAAGTTCAAGCAAACAGCAACGGCGATGAGTCTGCTGCAGACCCATCGCCAGGTGGTACAGACTACAGAGGGCCCAGGCAGCAAGGCCCTCTGTACCACCTGCATCGCCGGCCGTTCATAAAAGTCGTGTTCCGTTGAGAGATTTTCATTACTTAGAAAAGCTCCCACCTACTAAGAAGGCTGTTCCAGCGCAGCCTTGTCGTGTCTGCATAAAAAATAAAAAAAACGAAAGAAGTTATCATTCGTATGTGCCACTTGTCCGGGAAAGCCTGCTTTGTGTGTTGTAAACTGTTTCTGCACCTGTTACACTGATCCTCGTTTTGCATAATTTTATATAAAATTCTATTGACGTTATTAGATATTCCTTTTTTATATAATTATAGTTATCGATCTCTTTATATAGTTATAAAACTAATTTTTGATCTCATTATAAAACTGTACTTTGGGCCTTCAAAGTGCCTTATAAATTTTTTGATTAGAATAGTTTAAAAATAATAAAGTTACTTTTTTTTCATGTCATGTCTTATTTGAGATGCCAACGAACTTAAAAACTTCCTTTCCAGGAGGCCTAATAATAGAAATACCCATTTAAATTGTAAGAAAGTACTACGTTGTAGGTATTACGTATTTGGCCCCTAGCATTACTAGTACCTACGCAATATTACGTAGTTGGCATTCAATGTGGTAATTAATATTGGTATCTGAGTACGGCAGCTTAAGGTGACGCCGCGTTAAAGTATGAAACCGTGTTGGATATGTTTTAGATTGCTTGTTTTCTATGAGCAGCCGGGCCGGCCTCTCATAGAAAACAAGCAATGGAACAGCAAAAAATGGAAAGGGCGTAAGTGACAAAATGGTTTTTGTCGCGTAATTTAAAAACCATAAATACATTTCATATAAGCTATGCACATATTAAATTGTATGCTTCAACCAATTTATGTACAAATTTTGAAACCTTAAATCACTCTCCTCTGTTGGAAAAATAGGAATCCCTTTTTTTACAGAGGTCTTTTCGATTGATAATTCTGTGTTATAAAAGTTGTCCAATCGTGTTATGCTATGGGCAATTCAAAGACAAAGACATGATTAATACTGACAATGAATTTTAGTTTCTTAGCTTTAGTCATTGCTGAGAAAAATCGGCATCGCTACAGCCAAATTATCAAGGCGTCGCCTTAAGTTCTTACTGTATGTAGAGAAAGTCCTATTATGATAATTCAAAGTTCACAGATTTTCAACGACTGGGTAGTTTTTCTAAGAGATTGAGATCACTTTCAGAATTTGAGGGTTTTCGATTAGAAAAGATTTAATTGTTTGACTGCAGTAATATTGTATGTTTATTATAGTATTATTGTATGTTTTGTTTGTCCATGTGCTCTCTATTTACTCTACATTTGACATGTGCGCGCTTTAGTTTTAAAAGCTAACATTATTATCAGAGTTATATAACAACAATTATTATTATTAATTGTCATCAGTATCACCATATTTTCAATTTAGTTTAACTAGGTAAGATCGTTTACGCTTTGACTGAATTTAGGATTTTTAGATTGCAAGAATATTTAAACACTTAAAAATAACAAAATTCCTCCATAATATAGCAACGGATCTACATTTGCATCTAGATTCTGGCGAAAACCTAGGTACTATAAACGAAAAGAAGAAGTAGATAATAAAAACATTTACGTGTCCCGTTATATCGGAGATTTGGTCACGTATTTTGTTTTTTTACATCCAATTAAATGCCACGCAAAAGAGTGGAGAGAGAATGTTAACAAGGTGCTTGTTAAAATTTTATATCGTTACATAAGCGTCCTAGTAACCCTGTATCATTATCGTTTTGGCATGATAACTCCATTCAGATTTTCCTGCTTTTTCAATGAATATTATTATTTAATAGAGTACCTACTCACTACTCAGTGCTCAATTATAGTTGCTATATCACACAAAATGTGACATAGTAACTATTGAGTAATGGGCACCACAAACATAAACTCTATGGAAGCAAGTGTCAATGTTAATTTTTAACCGACTTCCAAAAAGGAGGAGGTTATACGTTCGTCTGTTTATATATTTTTTTGTAAGTTCAACCATAACTTCGCCGTTTATGGACCGATTTTCATGATTCTTTTGTTGTTATACGGGCTTGAATCCGAGGTTGGTACCATGTACACAAAAGTGGTGATCTGATGATGGGATCCATGAGGAATCGAGGGGACTCCTTGAAATTTATATGGGAATATATGCTGATTCCGAATTTTTCTGAAGTATTTCAGGCATATATTACCAAAAAGTAGGATTTTGCACCAGGATATATCCTGGTTCTGAAGGTACCCAACAGAACTTTTGAATCATTATAGATACAAGTTTGAGGATTTTGGCTTTATTTAAACTACTCCAAGCAAATCCTACTTTATTTGTGCTGAACATTGGCTAAATTTTATTTTGGAAAAAATAGGATTTCGTAAGATATTTGGGTTTTTCGGACGCCAGGTGAAAAAATCAACCAGAAAAGTTACTTATTTTGCGTACGCTGCCGAAACTATAAAAGATAGAACCATAAAATCTTCTAAGTATTGTAGATCTTATAAATATCTACAAAAAAGTCCGCGACACTCTATACTTATCTATGTCGAGTGAGGCACAATAACCATTTTTTTATTTAAAAATCTTGAATTTTTTGGACAACATTTAAACGCGTTTATTTTACTCATGCCATTAATCCTTATCAAAACAAATTATTTCATCACTAAGTACAGTTTATGTAGATAAAATTTGGTCTTTGAATAATTAAAATTGGACGTTTGGTTTTGAAATTATGGCGAAATTAAAACATTACGATAGTGGGCGTCAGCAAGCGGGATGCGCTTGCGGGAGGAAGACAATCTGTGCAGTGTGCACTGTACAGTGTACACCTTCGGATAATGACTGCGTCCGCGTCGTCGATGTCAGTGTCGGAGTCTGTGAACTGACCTGGGAATCATTTTGCTGACCGAGTCTTTCCTGGGTAGGCTTTTTGCAGCCGTAACCGACATCCACGTGGCCGCTGGCGACCGCTGGTAATATGTACAACTCTAAGACAACAAGCTATAATATTATAGCCTTGTCGTCTCATATTATTATGAAACTAAAAAGGGTAAAATTATTATTTTTAACAAAAAATTAAAACCGACTTCCAAGGTAAAAACAAAAGTAATACTTATTCTTAATCTAAAAAGAATCAAATAATTCTTATTCCTTATTATAGTGGCGTGTTCAGACTTCGCCTAAACCTCAACTATTTCTGTACTCAATCTTCATGCTTTTGAAGTCGGTACCAGCTTACCTTAACGTAATTGCTATGTCGAGGATCTCAGAACTTTTCCGGGCTGGTACCGACTTCAAAAGTACGAAGATTGAGTACAGAAATAGTTGAGGTTTAGGCGAAGTCTGAAGACGCCACTATAATAAGGAATAAGAATTATTTGATTCTTTTTAGATTAAGAATAAGTATTACTTTTGTTTTTACTTTGGAAGTCGGTTTAATTTTTTGTTAAAAAATAATATTATATTTTATCGAAATACATAAAAATAAGAATTTAATATTCAAAGCAATCGGTAGGCAAATCTCTAATCTCTTATCTCTATAATCTAGAACTTAGCGAGAAACTGAAAAGGAAAAATAAAGAATCGCAGACAGTAAAATATCAGACATTAAGAAAATTCTGGAATCGTATCTTTTGTTTTCGTAAAAAAACGGAGAATCCAATAAAAATATTATTGTGAAAATATTAACGTACTTAGCTAAATATTTTTTAAGTGAGTATATTATGAAAAAAATGAAACCTTAACATTATTATTCAGTGTTCACAAAATAATCTTTATACCAAGGACGTACTTGGATCATTCATAAAAAGCGTTCACTGTTAGATTATCGATACCAAATTCGATTGCACTTAGTCACTGTTTTCGCAAACGCTGGAGAATCCGATAAACCCTGAAAGTGACGTTTTCACGAGCGAATATATTTCGTAACGAAACCATATCGCATGCATTCGTGATCGTGCGTTGCCAATTTGCTGCAGTCGCTCTCTAGCAGGTGCCTCGCGCGCGCGTGCCGCCATCTTGAAACAGCTGACTTCGCGCCATTTGACATTTGAATTTCGAACTTTGTGTGTTGTGATGAAAATGACGGTAAATCGAATAAGAGTAGTCGTACTCGGCAGCGCTCGGTCCGGCAAATCAGGTAGGCAAACAGATGTTATGTTATTGTAACATTATATTACAATCATATTTCTAAATAAAAAATTAATCAAGTTGCACAAACTTTTGAACTCTTACTACTTTAATTTTTATTGTGCACTTTATTAACGTTTATAATATAAAAGCATTTGTACTAATAAAACTACAGCTATAGCGCTTTTAAAAATGCTGAGTCTACAAATATTTTGACCGACAGGGTAGTCCGTAGTACCTACATATAGGCGTGGGAAAAACAGTTTCAATTTAATTTTAAAGGATGGACCAATTGAAATAGTACATAATGACACTATAATGATACCGCACTGTAATGGAAGAAATATTTGACCAACACCGCAAGGATCGCTTTGAACAAAGCTTGACCGAAATCAATTATCTTTAATGACTCATAAAGTAGCCTTTTACTTGTTTTAGTGATGAAAATTGCTTCGTATTCCTAATTAATATTGTATTTTAATTTAACTTTTACGGCTATTGCACCGACAACTTCAAAGAGAGTCTTAATTATTAAAATTGCTTAATGACTTTCAACTAGTCCCGTAGCCCTTGAAGCATTCATCTCAGGATTTAATATCCTGATATTTTTATTGATTTATTACTGTAGGAATTAAAGGCATTAACACTTTTTAAAAAGCCGGCAATGCTACCACTACTTTTAAGAATAGTAATATCTATTGTACTATTCGCTCTATTATGGTCAATTCGAACTTAATGGACGAAATCAGACGACACGTCTTAGTAATGTAGTAAATCAATACAAAACTACAATATCAAAATATCACGTGACGCCTCTTGATTTGTCTCATTTTGTTGTGAACTGACCTTGTAAATAGTAGTGATAATTGAGTTGATAAGATTGATATACTAGAATTATTACATTAGAGCCTGATATATAAATAATTAAGAAATCGGTCACCATCTACATACCAGAGTTACATATTTCACAAAAATTACTCTACTACACAGTATTATGGACCTATGAAAGCATGCAAAAGACCATGCAAGGACTGTACAATAAAGAAGTAACATTTCACGTGGTCACTAGTCTACTTTAACAAAATCGATCCAGTAGTCATAGAGCCTAATCAATTGACAATAGGTCTTTACTTTTTTTATATAGATTTAAGGTTGAGGTCTCAATGTTGATCCTATATGTTGTCGTTAGTGATGTTCATGGGTAGCGACTATATTACTATGCTTATACAATTTATATTACGTCTTTTACTGTTTACAATATTTTGATACACATTTTAATCTTTATCTGTAACACCTGCATACTTATTACATGAATTACATATGTAAACAAAGCGTTAATTTTCTAGAATTTCGAAACTAGATTGCTTAATGCCCGCCATTGTCTGAAAGGTAAAGTACCTTATCACCGATACGCCGTGTCAACAGGCTAGTCACAATAGTGCGGTAAACATGATAAATTTCCCCTACATGTGCATTTGTTTTAGCACATGCTGTTTCATCATCATCATCACCATCCATCGTCATCGTCATGATAATATTATTAATCCTTCGATCGGGGATTCTTGGAAATGCTATTGTATTCTATTGTTGTCGCGATCACCGGTGCTCTTATGGGGCTTGAAGGATTAATAGCCAGTTGGTGCCGTTTATCGCGCAGGATTTGACTCCGGGACTCAAAGCATCTCCATACCAAATCAAAATCGGTGAAGAGGTACCAGACTGACGGCACACTCTAAGTAGTTGATAATCTTTTATCTACCTGAGGAAACAAAAAATCAGAGCGGATAAGATTTCGACTTTTAATGGCTATTTAAATCCTGCTTTTGCAATTAGTTGTTTTAGTTTCAGTACTTAAAATAATTAGAATTTATGTAGAATCATCTGACTCTACCTATATAGATATGTTTTACTTTTTAATTGTTTGATCATCCTTTCTTTAATGATTTGACGATTTAATTATCTTCTCAGAATAATTTATTTTTCCTTATTAGTAAAATATATTAAAGGTACAATTTCCGCTTTGCATTACACATATAAAATAAAAAATTATTCGTTTAATTTACATAATCTGCGTTAAGACCTTAATTTAGGTTATCTATTGAGTAACCAGTTCAATGCGACACTTCTACCGATTAAGGGCTATACAATAATATATCACATAACAGCAGAGTTGGTAAACAAATGGCACACCTACTCTTATGAAATACTTTGAATACGAAATAACAAGGGAAATTCTTTTAGAAGTTTGGTAGTCATCGAAATTAGCGTGTTATTAATATTATTATTCATGTGAAAGTCTCTCTGTGTGTCATCTTTTTTATAATGAACCTACTGATGCAATTGAGATCGATTTTGGTAAAATATGATCCTTTGAGTCCTGGTGAAGGACCCAGGATAACAAAATATACGGCTTTTGAGCGATAAGTGAATCGATTTAGAGCAAAGTAATATACAATATACATTATAATTTAACATTATGCTTAGGCACACTTACACTTGTAGATAAATAGAAGAAAAGAGTGATAGTAATAAAAAAAACCAGCCAAGTGCGTGTCGGGCTACGCGCAATATAGGGTTCCGTAGTATCGTTTGTTTTTGAAAAATTTTGTATGGTTTATAACGTGTTTTACACTACTAACAACATCATCTCAGTTACTTTCAAAGGAATTTGAACGAAAAGTTCATTTATACTTCGCCAACATTTTTTTTTAGTTTAAGTTTCAGCATAATATCTACTCCCGTGAATTTTTTTTATATTTCCAGAATGGATGGATCCCTAAATCGGAAAATGATATATGAATACTCTTAGTATTTTTAAAAAAACCTATCCAACGACACCCTAGATGATGAGAGCGCGAAAAAAAAATTTATCCTCGCTTGATGTGTAGGGTGCAGGCACCAAATATTTTTTAAAGATTTTATGTACCATTTTGTCGGCATCATTAATATGTGTTAGTATTCATGCCAAATTACAGCTTTGCAGGTACTATAGTCTCTGAGCAAAACCGCGGACAGACAGACGGACAGACGGAAGACGGATGGATAGACAGACAGACGGATAGACGGACGGACAGACGGACGGACAGACCGAAACTTCCTTGTTGACTACGGAACCCTAAAAATAACAATTATTTTTTTATCTAACGTAGTATCTTTCATGGATGTAAAATCCATGAATGACACTACGTTATTCAATCCAGTTAACTTTACAGACAAAGTGGGCCTTTGGGAAATAGCAACGCGACCAATTTAGTAAGTATGTCAAATTGCTAAACACTCGTCTTTAACTGTGCACAAATCAATGATTGTTCGAGTTTAGGTGCTGCAACGCTGATGGCCCGTTTGCGATAAAACTTTATCAATCACCTGCAAAGGTTAAACCTGAGCTGATTTTGTAAAGGTGATTGTGTGTTTGTTTGTTAAAGCAACAACAAATTGTTAACATGTTGTATAAGGAGTTATTATTATTTTACGTTACACAAAAGTACAAAATCAATTTGTTTTACAATTAACAGTCTCAGAACAGTTAATAATAATCAAGATTATGATGACGTTTACTTTTTGTTACATCTGAATTTTAAAGTTTCCTGCAGTAAACTCTAAAATATATATAATTATTTTACTGATTGTCCTTTTTTGGACATCTGGAGTATTTATTTGTTTATGGCAACAATAAAATATCAATAAAATTTCGCTTACTCAAAAAGGTTTGCCAGATCTGCTACAAACCAATAAAAAGTTAACGCAATAAGGTAAAAGTATTTTATATAATGTTATTATTATGTGGACGACACACTTTAGTACAGGTTGATATGTTGATAACCCCTGATTTGCTATTTACGTTGGATTGACGCGTGTAAGTTTGGTGAGGAAAGACGTCAATCATGAGCACATAAGCCAAGAAAGATTGGCAGAAGGTTTACACTTAAAAAAGTCAACTACGCCGTTAACTGTTAAAAATAGCGTTAGGGTCAATTCAGATTTCAGACCGCAAAGTGACGCATTACATATGCAGCATCTCTAAATTTTTATGGATTTGACAGGTTTCAATTGCGTGAGATGTCTTAAAAATCTGTCAAATCCATACAAATTTAGAAATGCGTCTACGCGACGAGCCGAAGCGAGGTGTGAGACGTCTTGCGAATCTGTTAAATCCATATATTATAAATTCAAATGTGCATCTTCGCGTCGCGTTACGGTTTGAATCAACCCTTAGAAATAGAACACCTACCAAATATGAATTCCAAAATTTTTTCTAGAAACGAAAAAAACTTACTGATCGTAGATAATATAAAGCTTTGTGGCCAGTTTTCTGAGAATTAAGATTGAATGGATCGAAAGTCAGAAAAAGATTAACGTCAGTCCCACATTTTTGAACCTAAATCCATATTAACGTCATAATTATAACCTAACAAGTTCTACATTTAAACCAGACCGAGACACCTAAATTAAGAGTTACAATTTGCAGAGCAAAATAAAAGAAAGCGCCGAGCCGGCTGTGGGTTTCGGGCCGAAAATAAACCTCTTTTTAATTGTGGGCCAAAATAAAACCTGAATTGAGGCGCTAAGAAAAGAGGAAAAATATTTTTGGCTCCAACGAAGCATATTATGCAAATTGGAGTATAGCGCAAATCAGACGAGCAATTTGAGAACACTGCGGTATTTTAAAGTAGCGTATTTTTTTCGATAACAGACTCTTAGATTCCTAATTAAGCAAATAATCTTTTTATGTATGTATGTTCTATAATAATTACTATTTAACACAATAAATTAATCTTTGCATAGTTTCTACCTATTACATATAAGTATATTGAATAATAAAAATATCGTTGCGGTAAACGTACGTCTCTATCACCTCTATATTCGTCACTAGAGTTTTTTCGCCCAGGAATGCGGGATCGTTAGTCATATTCTATCTTTGCCACATCACGATAGGGGGCGTTGTTTACCGCTGAACATAGAACGCCGACTCAGAATACTCAGATCATATTATCAAATGGCAAACATCTATTAAGGAAATGTGACGACGCAATTTGTCACAAGAACATTATAGATGAAACAAACAGAATATAAAATCATAAAAATAACTTTTAAATATTATGGAAGAGGTAAAACGCTAATAGCAATAAAATGCACTTGGTAATAAGCTAAAAAGTTATACAACGCATGTCTAGAGTCTAGACTAGATATTTCATCTAAACTAATAAGGAACACCCGACTTGCAACTAACCAAAAAAGTCTAACAAAGTAGAGCACAGACCTCTGACATGAGTTTTATGGCTTAACGACCCAAAATGGGGCTTTTATCATATTAATCATGACATAATGATAGTAATATACATGCGGGAGATTACGCATTATAACTCGTTGAAGATTGCCTCAATCTTTCTAAGGGATAAACAGAAAGTTTTGGGACCGTAAGGCCACAATAACAAGTCGTTAATCATGTCTAGGAAGCCTAAAATTGTTATGTTGGATGATTTATGTAGCTTGGAAATCTCATTACCAGCGAACTTACTTTTCTTTTGAGTCCTACTTATACAGGGAGCAATTAAACCTTCCTGCCAAATATTTTAGGTATCATTAAGGGAGTCCATTTAACCAAAAAAATTGGGTGTTATTTTTTTTCAATTACATATTTTATCCCATTTAAAATCGTTGCAGAATGGTTACTCGCGGCGCGGGGGAATGATAGGGGGTGACCCGGGTGAGACGCGCGCGCGGGGGGACGTCACGCGCGGCCGACGCATCGTGTCCATTAATTATTGTAGTGTTTTTTAGGATAACTTTCGGAAGCTTTTTCTCAACATTTTAGTACTGAGTGACTTTAAAAGAAAAAATACGTGTATTTTTATTTTTAACAAGGATCAATATATCAAAATTTGGCAGGAAGGTTTAATTGCACCCTGTATAGTTAAATTGAATCCCAGGTGTTTAGGAACATTAATACAATTTTAACGAGAACCCAATTCATTATAAGTAAATTTAATAATAATTATAATGAAAATACTTGACATGTTAAAAATATAATTGATGAAAAGGAAAATATTATAGATAATTCACACTAGATTTATGATACCTATAAGCGGGTAAAACTATTTTACTTATAAGAGAAGACGAGTGGTCGAAAGTTTGTTTAGAAAGATTGGATTCGCCAAATATGTTACGGTACGGTTGGGTAAAAGTTTTTAAAAAGTAGAAAATAGATGCATGAAGTGGCAACAATCATAAAAGGAGTGTAGAAAACTTTCGTATAATATATTGTGTCATTTTCATCACAAACATTTAACATCGTTATTGAAATCTAAATACATAAAACTCAAAGGTGACTGACTGATATGGTGATCTGTCAACGCACAGCCCAAACTACTGGACGGATCGAGCTGAAATTTGGCATGCAGGTAGATGTTATGACGTAGGCATCCGCTAAGAAAGGATTTTGATCAATTCAACCCCCAAAGTGTTAAAATAGGGGATGAAAGTTTGTATATTAATAATACTTCTAAACGCGAGCGAAGCCGCGGGCAATAGTTCGTCAACAATAAAAACATTTCTATAATTGTAAAAATTCAAAACCAAATTATAATTTTTATTACATTACTTATTTATTTCATCAAAGATATTTTCTCTACCTTCTATCATTTCGCCACAGTATTCGCCAAAACAGTATGTGTCTTAAATATTTTAAATAATAGTGAAACCGGCATCGAAATTTGGTTAGCTATTGTTACGCAATTGGCAAACAAAACTCACGACTCCATTGTTTTACTGTGATTATCTAACGCTAAGTGAATATCCTTGTCTCTATACAAGTTCATGACTAAGAAGTGCAAATACCTCTCAAAAAGTTGTTACTCGAGGTCAGTCGAACTAGGGTTACCAGTTATTTAAATAAAGATGGACAGTGCAAAATTAATGGTCTTAGTTTTACATACTTTGGCAACAAAAATAGCACAGTTATTTAAACCATGTAGTAAAATCGTGATAAAAATTGTCAATCACACAATGAGGTATGGACATTTTTTGTAGGCTGTCTCAGAAAGAACTCAACCAGTTTCCTTTAAGTGAGTTTAACACAAAAAAATTTGGACCAGTAGGTGTAATCATTTCACGAAAATGATTTCTATCAGCAAATAAATCAAAAGGAAAACAAAGTGTTAAATCGATAAGTATCCACTTTGTAAATACAAATGTGTGAAAATGATAGCAATTCGTGTTTTCGTGTCGTGTCACACTGACCGTATTAGGTGCAGGCTAAGTAAACAAATTCGCAAATTCTAAAAATTTATTGCAAGTGAACGGGGTCATCGACACTGATAATGATTGTAGGTTGATGTATCGTGCGATCAATATCTGTAAATTTCAGCATGTTTGCGTTAACGTCTGCAAGAGAAATAAAATAAAATAGACGCGTGAAATAAACCTGACCTGGCTGGATGTTGGGGAAAAATTTATGGAAATACATCAGAGCCATTTAAACAGCTTGCACCAAAACAAATACCAATCTTATACAAAATTAACGGCGGAGAAGAAACAACAAATGCTACTGAAATAAAAGAAACAGTAACAGACTAAAAAATAATATTTGATATGGACCCTAATGAATTCCAATCTGTATCAACAAAGAATTTCTTTCTAGAAAGGTACTTGACGTCAGTCTACTCTTCTTCTCCTACGTAATTATAAGTAGCAATACGTAATCGGTATCTGGTAGCGGATCGCGATAAGACTACATTACCTATTGTTATGTAGCTTATTGCTGTGTAATAGAAAGTAAAAACAGTAAGCGAAAGCATCGGTGAAATTGATTTATCGCACTGGCATTTGGGTGTCGATTACAGAAACACTTAATGCATTAACATAATAATTATGTCGTGATTAGATGCCGTCAGGTGTTACGCAATATTTGGATAGCGGTTATTTATTAATCTTGTCCTCGTGCTTATTATTTCGCTACCAGTAAATACTGAATACATTTCTATTGCTAAGTATCGTGTATTTAGTTATTCACCTTATGTGTTTACGTTTAGAGATGTTACTTCTATTTTTTGCTTTATACGCGATCATGCTAAAAGATTACAGAAAGATCTAAGATGAGAGAGAAACTCGGGGAATGTGCGAAAGATCTATTTGATAACTTTACACCTGTCGTGCAATTTTAACTAAAAATAGAACCATATAACGTGTTAATTTGCATGCAATGAGAAATTTCTGAACACTAATATTTCCACGAGAGCAACTCACTCGCGCCAAGAAACTTTAATTGCTGGAGTGTGACTCATTTAGCAAAGCGCTAAAATCTAAACAGCTCTAGAAAACTAACAACTAATAAACCATTTAAGAGGCCAAGTACAAAAAATAAATAATGATGAACAAAAAACTTATGATTTTTATCTAATTGGGAATCTTAAAAATTGTAGAAGTGATTTAAAAATGTTTTATCAACAAACAGAAAACAACAATTATAAGCTAATGAAATAGAACAAAAATAACAAAATAATATAAAGCATTCAGGATTTGCAGCAGCCTGAAATATTTCAAAACAAATGTTTGGAAACCTAATGGCCTCTAATTTATACGCGTTATTTAATGCGTTTGCAGATTGCTTTTATTTTGAGCAATTTATCTCAGTTAAATGGTTTCAAGTGCTGATTATTTAAGTTATACTAGTTTACGCTGAAGATATTATGGAGCGAAATGGCACAGTTTATTGTTGTTACTTTTCCTTATTGTTTTGAAACTTATGTTCATAAACGTATATACTAAATATAACGTTTTGTCTCTAAGGCATATTAATAGCGATAATAAAAAACTTCATTTGAATTATAAATACATGTTTTGTCAAGTTTTACATAGGTACGATGGCAAAGTTAAATTTTAATTCGAGCCAAACAAATCTCAAATTGTATGAAGCATTCCAAATAGTTTGCGAAAGCGAAACAAACAAAATTCACGATCATAAAACAATAATCGTAACTGCAAAACTGCGATTTCTCGAAATCCGTAAACGCAACAGTAAAGATTCGTAAGGTCAGACATATCTATTACCGGTGACACAATTATGTACGACTGGTAGCTCCAGCGGTGCCGCAAATCAGGCCACGTAATATACATGACATAAAACTCGTAGAATGCATTTCGGGATCGAGAGCGTTTAAATGCCAGTTGCAGTTATATTTATAGGCAGCCGCATGCCGCGTGACTCACTCGCGCGTCTGTCGGGACTCAGATCACTGGGAGAGCCGCCTCCGTCACTCGTGCGTAAAATTTTAACGCTTTGTTTGATTTGTCTGCAAATTTTTGGGGATCATCATCATTGGCGTAAGAGCAAATCCAAAGTAAATGGTGGCTAAGATTGAATAGAATTTAGATGATCTAAGAAAATATTATTTCTTTTGCTGTTGTTTCAACTGCCTAGAAATAAGCGAGATGTATGTTAGTTGAAGTAAAATAGATTGAATACGAATATTTTCATACTTCGATATTATGTACTGTTGATAGTTTGAAGTTTCGCAAGAGTTACGAGTATGTTGATCATTTTATTGCACTATAATTTTCAAGATCGTTTAACTAGATTTAACTACTCTACATTCTATTGTAGGCGCTGACGATCTACACACCGAGCCGCAATTATTTAGACAGGTATTACAAGTATAATTATTAATTAGATTTCTAGATCTTAAACATAAGATAGTGTAGATACTCCATAGTGTATAACATCACTGTCATAAACGGAGAAATTAAAGTGCGTAATCGTTGCCCAAGTGAAAGCAGAATCCTGCTTAATTTTACAACTGGCAGTATACTCGATGCTAAGACAGCAAATTAAAAATTAATAAAGGAAGTACTTAACGAATATACTTACATGAAAACCAAGCTATATTGCACAATAACCATAAGGCTTTGCAAATTAGAATCATAAGTGCTAAAATTATTTGTAATTGCAATTTTAAAGTTTCTAAAACTTAAATTAATTGAACGATTGATATAGAAATATGATACTGTTAGTCCATAAAGAACGCAAATCGTGAAGATTTTAGGAAGGATTTGCAGAATGATATTATATGCTTACGATCAACAAAACAGTGTTCCAGAAGTGGATAATCGCATTGGCAATCGTACAAGTACCGAGTTCTGTCTCGAAAGATCTGACATCTATACCTTGCGGTCAGATTCCATCGTATTAATTAAACCATAAGCCAAGATATTAATTTCTACAATTATCGAGTCTTACATAGACGCGTTTAATACGATACAGAGAAAAACATAAAATATGTCTATAGCTCTAATTTTCGCAGTTTTCCATGATTAGTATACTTTTAGTTTTGAATCTAGAGTTTGTGGGATGTAAGAAAAGCACTATCGCTTAAAAATTATGAACATGCCACTGAAATGAGCAAAAAAGTACTCCTTTAAAAATATATACAAAACAAACATTTAATCGTGCGGTACAGCTAGATATTATGTGGGACGGTCAATATTATCTGCTGCACGTTTTGTACCTATTGCGAATAAATGAATTTGAATTAATTACCATTTACTCGGCTCCCGTATTCAACGGACATAGTCAGTTAAATTCGCCTTGTTTCTCGTCCCGTTATAGACCTCGTTACCGCTATCATACTCTGTGTTCTCGGAATTGAACCGGCGATCTTCGTATCCTCCCTTATTCGATCTAACCGATTCATTGCTATCGTATACATATGAAACAACCTCAAAATAAGGTCAAACAATTACGTGCTTGACTTTCCGTCAACATTTTAGATCGTTCTTGTTATCGAAGACAGTTTTATGTAGTTAATTATTTATTTTACGAATAATTAATTTTATAACGGTATACAATTTTGATTTAGAAATCAAATCAATAAAATATGAGACATTAAAAATTTAAAGTTTCGCCATGATTAGTAATTCAATATTCATTGTATTCTTAATGTTAAATTACTTTTACTCTTCTTCCAGCTATGCTTATTATATTTTTGACCGACTTTCGAAAAGGAGGAGGTAGTACGTTTTTTTTCATAACTTAATATTTTTTTAACATTTTTATATCCCAAAAAGATTAAAAAGTGAGCGGCTTAGCTTTAGAGATTAGTCTCGTACCAAAATTAAAGATTGTTTTTACTCCCTATGGTTTTCCGCGTGTGGTAAAATTAAAAAAAAATGTCCTCACATTAATTCAAATTAGAAAATAAATTAGGGTTGCCAACCTCAAATTTAAAAAACCAGGATTTGAAGTTGGAAAAACCAGGACAATTCAGTATAAAAAACAGGACGCATTAAGGGGGTGACTAACCCAAAATTGTCGATTTTATAATTCATTTTCATACTTGAAAATAAGCCCCGAATTGTTTCATTTTCTAAACATAGATACTACATTGTAATTCCAAGAATTTGATTTGAGCGAAAACACATGTTAAAATTTTCTCGATAGAATCACAAAGATGCATCTAATTTTCACGAATTTTTCATATTATATATTGCCGTAACAGTGCATTAAACTAAGTTAATATTTTAACACATTGTATAAAATTCTATCATTTATCGAGTTGTTGAGAAAAAACTAACTTGGCGATGATTCCGCGTCGTCGTTTTTCATCTGGCATATTATGAAAGACGGGCGTGAGTGTAAAGAGAGAAGGACGATGTTTGATTTTTTGCGTTAGTAGAGTTGCAATCCATACTAATATTATAAATGCGAAAGTGCGTCTGTCTGTCTGTCTGTTACCTCTTCACGCCCGAAACACTGAACCGATTTTGCTGAAATTTAGTATGGAGATACTTTAAGTATAGAGGATACTTTTTATCCCGAAAAAATGTACGGTTCTCGCGCGATAAACGAATTTTGGCGCAACGAAGTTACGGGCATCATCGAGTAGTTAAATAAATGTCTAGATTCTAGTGAAAACAGATGAAATGGAATTCAAGTAATTAAAATAATCACATTTCACGCTCGTAGCGTAAAAATTTTAAAAAGAGGCGAGCGAATTTTAAAATTAAAAAACCCAGGACAACCCAGGACGCTGCTGAAAAACTATTCAGGACGTCCCAGGACACTACAAAAACCAGGACATGTCCTGGTAAAACAGGACGGTTGGCAACCCTAAAATAAATCAATGCATTAAAAAATAGCGACAAACTATAAAGGCAATCTTAATGTATTTTATTGACATTAAAACAAGATTTATGATAATTGACACCTAATTTGTAAAGCAAATTCGTTAGAAATATCACACGCAGTATACCACCATCAGTGAAAGTGATATAATTATTGTTCAAACTTGATGTTCTGGATCAATCGATAACACATTACACCGCTATGTTATTCAAATTAAAGGAGCGTTAAATTGTCTTAAGTATCGGGTAACTGGAGCAGGATTTTGGTGGGTCCTTGTTTTTGTTTTCGCAATATCTGGTTTGGTGGCTTGGGCGGTAAAAAGCTTTATTGTTTCAAGATGGTAATATTTGTCAATATTTTAATATGAATGTGTGTAAATACACTTAAAAACCCTAAAGTTATTTAGGTTTAAGAACAATGGCTCAAAATATCGTTAAGATATTTTAAAACGTTACGTTAAAAAGTATTAAATAATTTTTCCTCTCTAAATGTGCCTTTTTCCGAATTCGGCTAAACCTCAATTATTTCTGTACTCAATCTTCATAATTTTGAAGTCGGTGCCAGTTCCAAAAGTTTAAAATTTTCTGTCAAAGAAAATATAAAGGTTCAGCTATATCTGGTACCGACTTCAAAATGATGAAGATTGAGTACAGAAATAATTAAGGTTTAGCCGAATTCGGAAAAAGGCACATTTAGAGAGGAAAAATTATTTAATACTTTTTTAGTTCATATTAATGTTATTATAGTTTTTTAACATCAAATTTCTGAGATATTGTTTCACCATTAAAATCGCGCAAATCAGAAATCAAAACAACAAATTATATCCTATATTTTATAAGACATTAATTACATAAATTGGACCCATTTCAACTGCTCCGTCAAAGATCTCAAATCATAAAGACGTTTGCTTATGACCAATAAAGCCAGTACACAGAATACAGATATGCAGAAGTTCATCAATTTCAACTTCAGCAGCCTTTGGTAGTGTTCCCGAAAATCATCTTCAATGCCCGGCTATTCCTATGCATTATTTAAGTTTGAAACTAGTTATTTGACCGAGCTTCGCTCGGTATTCGATAAAACACGAATAAAATGACATTTTCTAAAAATGATTCCCAGCTAGATCGATTTATCGTCCCCGAAAGCCCCTATACACTAAATTTTATGAAAATTGTTGGAGCCGATTCCGAGATTTCAATTATATATATACAAGAATTGCTCGTTTAAAGGTATAATAAGATACGCGATTTTCTTCTATCTCTTGTAACTCTATGGAAGTGGTAGGACCGGTCTATTTCACAATGGCGCTACAGCCTAATGAGATTATATATTACGATTAACATTTAGATACCAGATATTTGCTAAAGATTTGTGTAAGGTGGTAAAGATTTATGGCCGTGTATGAACGGATCGTTCACTTGCGACTTCGCCTATCGATAGTATATCCATATCTACTCCAAATCTAAATGCTTCCTGGTTCTTCAATCAAGATAAAAAAATGCGATTGATGAAATGAAGGTACCAAAATATAAAGTAAAAATCGTTATTCATATGCATTGCTAGTAAAAAAATATATTTTAATCAATAACTCTATATATTAGATATATAAACTCATGTCAAGAAACTCCTTAAATCGTAATATATCTTTTTTGGTTATGATTATAGACACTCTTAATGAACATTTTATAATATTTTGAGCATTTGTCATGCTTCCAATTTCTCATGTCTAGAATATTTTCCCTATAACGTATCTGGATTCTTTGTTGTATATTAATAGAATCCTTAGTTACAGCAATCATTATTCTTAATAGGTTTAAGTTAATCTCCTCTAACGGAACGAGGGCAGTAAGCGCATTAGTGAAAATATTAGGTGCTGAATTTATTCTGCCTTTCATTAATTGCTTCAACTGATACTTATTGTGGGAACAAACATGCTGTAATAATTTATTGGTTTACGCTTTATTTTCATTCTAAGCCGATGATTTTTTATTATTGATATCTATAATTTCATATTATATTATTCAGCCTTTAAATATGCTTCACTAACATTATTTCTTTTTAAATTTTTGTGATATAGAGTCAACTCCGAAACGTTGTAGCGATGCGACAGTATTTTTCTGTGATAATGATCTCTCTATTTTATAATAAACAGTTTAACAACCTGTCGAAACTACACATGTACAATAAACATTATCGTAAATTTAACTACAGTTTTACAACATGGAGGAAATGAGAAAAATACTAAGATGAGATAAGATAATCTATACTATCATGTATCTCGGGCATATAAATTCAATAGAGATTATTTTTACATCTGAAAGTGTGTCTGGTTTTAATAAATACTACTGTTGATCCCATAAACATGTCAATCGCTGTTAAATTGCCGTCTGTCAGTAGGTACGGAAACTGCAAAATTTTCACATATTTACTAGATGAATAAACATAATATTATTATTCTAGGAAACGAAACAGAGATTACAAAATATATTGCAAAATTATGATAAAATCTGTTACTTTATTTTCAGGGATTTACTACTAGTGACTAAGAACTTCTGGCAACGTTTCAGACTATCAAGTGATTACCTTCTAGAATCTAGGTATACAAACAACGTGTGATCGCATTTATTTAATCTAGGAAAATACGCACGAACTACGTGGTGCATAAAATACGTTAATCCAAAAAATATCAGAGTGGCAAATCCTCAGCCTCTTTATTGATATAAGAAGAAGGAGGACGTACTAAATCATAACTCGAATTGTCTTAATCAATAATTCATTAGGTTTCGCGTTAATTAAGGTCTGTAGTCTATATTCAGGGTTACTTTTAGCACTTACTAGACGACTAATTGGTGCTTTCTCTTACAAATGCAGATAAAATGTAAACACGGTATAATCAACATATTTAATTATTGCATGTTCGAGTAATTGAGACTAATTCCTAGTTTTTGTTTCAGCCGTGGTGGTGCGTTACTTAACGAAGAGGTACATCGGTGAATACAGTTCTACTGGAGGTCAGTAATCAGTTGCTTTATTTCTATTATTATTTTCATCATGTAATTTATTATACATAATAAATATTACATTAAAAACGGCTTTCAAACTATTTAAGAACTTTTTGAACGTACTGTACTGTACATTTTTTGGTATCGTGGTAATTTTGGTCCTCTTCATCGCAGAACGTCGATACTGTTTTAATTTAATAATTTTAATAAATCTATCAAAACAAAACATCAATTTCTAGACAAGAATTCAAACTTATTTAAATAGAAATCTATTCTTAACGGCTATATTTCCAGCACTATACGCTCCTGTCTACGACGTATGTAAAAATATGTTTCGTAATAATATGCTTTATGTCTACGCTGATTTTTTGTCGATAGTCCTAAATATTATGTATATTACAAGTCTTGTTTCTACAGACAGAAATATTTTGCATAAAAATATAGTATTGAGGTTCTTATTGAATTTTAGGAATTACCCACCAGAAGAATATTGGCAAAGCAATTTGACAACAATGTTACAGTCAAAATAAATCACAATAAATGATTCATCAAATCATCAAGCTTTGTTTGGCAAATCCATTCGTTAAACCAAGGTGAAGACATTAGCTCTAGTCTAGGTTTTATCACTGTCCCTTATCAATTGCCAAGCGGTGAGTGCCAATGTTTTATTTGCAAATTGGCAAGTGGTCTCATGTTGCCAAGGCCAACCGGCGCCTGGCACGGCCATTGACATCTTTAAATTGGTAAAACATACGAATTCTGATCGTTACATCATATTATTGTTTTTTCGCAACGCCTCTCATAATTTCGTATCAAGGACGCTTGCGAAAAACTAATCTGTAACAGTCGCCGAAAATTTTATAACTTTTGTAACGCCGGTATGCAAATAGAGATTTCTAAACCGTAGGTTTGTGACATCCTAATGGATCGCATATTATTTTTTACAAACATATTGCCGTCACTGATTCATTCATTTTTAAATAAAACAATAGTGGTTTAACCTACTAACTGAAGTAGGTTAAACCAGCATTCATTCACAAATTTAAGAACGCGGCTCCCGTTGACGGACTGATAGCAATTTGACTCAACTTTAATTTTGGTGTTTGGTCAAAATGTCGTTAACCTCTTATTTATTTATTTATTTATTTATTAAAAACTTTATGCACATACAAGTACAAAGGTGGACTTAATGCCTAATGGCATTATCTGCCAGTCAACCTTTGGGTGACCTCTTCGTTTGTCTTTGGAGAGTTTTTAATTTGTCATTCATTAATCCTTTTTTAAATTTTATTATTTCTTGTGTGGTTTACTTTTCTTGAAGACACAGTTTTGCCTATAATAGGAGTTATAATTTTTTTCTTCTTTCAGATTTTCTTTACCAGCATCGAGCAACTTTTGACGGAGCATCGTCTGAGGTGGAAGTTTTAGACACGTGTGGATGTGCGGTAAATATTTTTATATTATTTTTCATTATCTATATGACCAGAGCATTAAACGCTTCAACTCCCGTAAGACCCAAGTGAGCCGCGATAACAATAATTGAAAGGCTATTGTGTCTTACTTTTCCACGATCGAAGGATTAATATTTAGTATAAATAATAAAGACCAAGGGGGTTTTCTATCACAATTTACGACGCAAAAAGTGAAATGTCGCATTCCTTTTTCAACTTTTTGCCCGATGTATTTATGGATCTTTTTTTGCATCAGAAACTTTGGCAAGTCCATTGAATGTTAGACTTCTGTCCAGTCTTTTAATAGATTTTTTGGCACATACAATCTTTCTTTTTTAGATATTACTTATTTTTTTGTCTTTCATTAAACCTTAGACAATTTGGTTGGCACCAAATTGCACAAAATAACATCTAGATTTTTCCCAGTGTTTGGTATATCCGAAGCATCGCGTAGTAATTCCAACCTAATAGACCTTCTTGTTTTAGAAACGTGGTTGTCTAGCCGAGCACCTCCGTTGGGGAGACGCGTTCGCGGTGGTGTATTCTGTGTGTGATCGCCGCTCCTTCATGGCTGCTGCGGAGTTACTGGCTCTGCTGGAGAGGACCAGACTACCGGGCTGCTCCGCTGTTACGTTGCTTGGAAACAAACGGGATTTGGAGCATGCGAGGTAAGTAAATAACATACTACAACCACGTTTTTTTCATTTAGTATCTTTAAGAATTAATTTCCATAACCAGAAATATGATGAAGGATACTGTAAGGTCATTAGCAATTATAATAATTACCGAAGAAGGTTGTAGGCATATTATGAAAGTTAAAAATATCAACTAAGTCGACTAATTCTATTGTAACCTTACTCCAAATGTCCTCAGTGTAAGGCTTCTATAAAAATAGCAGCAGGAAACCTAAGCTTGAATTAACAAATTAGAATGATTTAGAATTCTAATATCCATTTCCGGCACGTGGAAAGTTTTCGAGTATAATTTCTTGACCTGAACCAATATGTTTGCGAATCCGACGTTGAGATATTCGCGGCGGGATCAGATAAACTGATACCGGCATCATGATAGATCTTATCTCTGCACCGCTTCCATGAAATATGTGAGGCGATTACATCGAAAAGTGAAACTTTTTCTAGGTCTAGATCTTGTATACTCTCACTATTATGAAATTTCGGTTGTAGTTAACTTTAAAAAATCCCAATAAAATTGGTCGTATTGAATATAATTTCGTCAGCTACATTCATAAATCAAAAAGCTTCATGGCTGCTATATAAACAATAAACAGTGGGAGAAACAAATAAACCAGTGCCAACAGTATCTAGGTTTGTTATAGTATAGAGATGTCAAGACAAAGATGATAAGACATAACGAGTGTGGTAACATCAGTGTCAATGACATTTATCGGACTAACTTACTACTATTACACTAACTTACGAGTTACGACTATTTGTCAGACTAACTTAGTCTGCAGAATTGTTTGCGTTTTGGAACTTTACTTAGAACTTTAGACAAAACAGTGATTTTGGTAAATATATTTCTCATGGATAGACACTTACAGTGTATGGTCAGTGTCCATACTTATTACACAGTTAGAACGCAAAAGATCTTTATAGAAGCCTCGTCCGCGTTGAAGTAGATTTGCCACAAACGAAACTTGTTTTCCAATTGCAGCACTAGAGCACATTATACATATATTACAGCACATTATGCGGTATAGTGTAGTGCTCAAAAAATGTTTCAACTATAGCATTACACCACACAATCAAGCACTCAAGCATTAGCACACATTTTATAGTCCATCGATGCCCAGTTTCTGATGTCTTATCACTAGCGTTATTGGTTAGTTAATTTTTTTACGCTAACCAATCAAGTTTTGACAGGAGGCAAATGTAACCTCTTGTCAAAAACTGAGAAATTGGGCATGATTGATGTCGCGTTATGCGCACTTTCGCAGTTGGAAAACAGGAAAAAATACGACCAGATCCAACTATCGTTACTAGGTGGTACTCCTTCATACCGTACCATCCCTTCTTACTAGGAAGTATTAACTAGGCATTTGTTTACAGAGTCGTGAAAACCGAGGAAGGTCAGGAGCTGTCCCTCCGCTTCGGGTGCCAGTTCTACGAGGTGTCGGCGGCGGAGTCGTGCGCCGGCGCCGCGCTCGCCTTCCACGCGCTGCTGCGGGAGGCGCGCTCCACCGCCATGTTGCTGCCGACACCGAGACGCAAGTTGGCGGCGTATTCCGTATCTAAGGTATTTAGATATGCCATTATTTGTAGACTGCCATAATTATCTAAAGTATTATATAGTAAACTTATGAAGTATTATGAATTTCTTTATCATCTTTCTCATTTCTTGACATTCCAAAGTTTACAGGATTTAAAATGATGACAGTGATAGATTTAATTACTATCAACACCAATGACGGTAATTGACTTAGTAACTTTACAAAAGGACCTATCTTCCTACATGAAACATTATGAATGCGATGATTGAGTTTGAAATCAGAATCAATGATATCCAGGAAATTGGTTCTGTCCTTAAACCATAGTTTCTTATTGCCATTAAAATTAACTAGAAGCTACAATAAAGATCATCTAAGTCAAGACGGGGTAAAGGTTGATCGCGATCGACTTCCACACAGACTAATAAATCACGAGATATTTTTCATGATAAGCCTTTTCATAAGCCGTTAAAAGGAAAAAGAGAGGTCTCTTTTTTATAATGTTAATGTTAATTTTAGATAGGTATCTATTTTATGAAAAGATGTAAGCATCCTCCAGTGATTTGATAGCTTCAATATTTTTCATTCTTGTAAAATTTATAATCTGTATTAGCAGTCTGTGGGTATGTCTATGGTATCAAAATAATAATCTGTACTCATACTGTAAGATCTATGGTCTAAAAAAAAACTTTTGACATGTGCATTTAAAATAAAGCTTTAGTGCGTTACTGAAAATAACACGAGTTTCATTAGGTTATGACGCCCAGACGATTCCAACAAAAAAGTCTTTAAAAAGTGCAGTTACAATGACCGGAAATTATTCATTGAATGTCCAAAAACTTAGAGGAAGAGATAACTACGATGATTGGGCTTTCGCAGTGGAAAATTTTCTTATCCTCGAGGGCATTGACATCGCGAAGAGTTCAGAGCTAAAGGAAGAAGATGATCGGAAGGCCAAGGCTAAGATGGTGATGACTATCGACCCCTCACTATATGTTCATATCAAGAATGAACGTACGGTGCACGATCTGTGGGCGAAACTGAAATCGTTATTTGACGATTCAGGATTCACGCGTCGCATAAGTCTACTAAGAACATTGATCTCGATTCGACTAGAAACTTCAGATTCAATGACTGCATACGTGACTCAGCTAGTTGATACAGCTCAGAAGCTAAAAGGCACCGGTTTTGAGATCAACGATGAGTGGGTGGGTTCACTTCTTTTGGCTGGATTGACGGACAGGTTCGCGCCAATGATAATGGCCATTGAGCACTCTGGCATGAAAATTAGTGCAGATGCAATAAAGACAAAGTTGCTCGATATGAGTGCAGATAGTGAAATAAAAACAGAAGGAGCATTTTTCTCCAAATCCAGAAGTAGTCATCAAAATCAACGTTATTCGAACACGGACAAAGCAAACGGCGGGAAACGTCAAGTGTCAAACCAAAATGGCGGTCAATCGAGTGACGGAAAGCCAGCGAAAAATATTCGTTGTTACAAGTGCAAGCAGTTAGGACACTACAAAAATCAGTGTCGATCCCCCGAAATGCAAAAAGATAAACACGTAAATGCATTTAGTGCGATGTTCCTTACGGGCGAATTCAGTGAAAAGGATTGGTATGTTGACTCAGGAGCGAGCACTCATATGATTTCTGAATCGAGCAAAAACATGATGAAGAACGTATCTTACAACACCGAAACTCGTGATATTGTGGTGGCAAATAAAGAAAGCGTGCCAGTTATATGTTCCGGAGACATTGAGATAACGACGCGAGTCAAAAACAAGGAATACAAAGTGAATGTCAACAATGTGTTATGCATACAGAATCTTACTACCAACCTTCTATCCGTTAGTAAGATGATATCTAGTGGAAACAGAATTATTTTCAATGAAAATGTTTGCCACATTTATAATCGACGGAATGAATGCATTGGAGAAGCAAACTTAACAAATGGTGTGTATAAGTTGAACATTGTGAAGTCAGAACAACTTTTGGCAGCGACGGCTGTGACTTCTAGCTGGACATGGCACAGACGGCTTGGCCACATAAATAGTAACGATCTAAAGATTATGAGAGATGGAGCAGTGGATGGCTTGTCATTCCAAGATAAGGCAGACATAAGTAGAGGCAACTGCACAGTATGCTGTGAGGGAAAGCAAACAAGATTGCCCTTCCCAGTTAGTACATCACGGAGCAAAAATGTTTTGGATATTGTTCACGCTGACCTTTGCGGGCCTATGGAGAACAAGTCGCTCGGACAGGCTAGATATTTTCTACTATTGGTGGACGATTACAGCCGGATGGCTTATGTATATTTTCTCAAGACAAAAGATGAGGCTTTCTATTATTTCAAGCAGTACAAAAGCTTAGTAGAAAATCAAAAATCTACTAAAATTAAAATGCTCAGAACAGATAATGGCAAAGAATTTTGCAATAACAAATTCGATGATTATCTGAAAGCAAATGGGATAGTGCACCAAAAAACGAATCCCTACTGTCCAGAACAGAACAGGTTATGTGAGCGTTTAAACAGATCAATAGTGGAAAAAGCAAAATGTCTCTTATTTGATGCAAAGTTTGAAAAATTCTTGTGGGCAGAGGCAGTGCACACTGCTGTGTACTTGAAGAACAGGTCCCCAGCTGCAGGTCTTCAACATCGTACACCATTTGAGCTTTGGACAGGTAGAAGACCAGATGTCAGCCATATCCGTGTCTATGGCAGCTTAGTCATGACACATATACCAAAAGAAAAAAGGTTAAAGTGGGACAGGAAAGCAAAGAAGCTATTTTTGGTCGGTTATGCTGAAAATGTTAAAGGATTCAGACTGTACGATCCCGCATCACACTCTATTACAACAGCAAGAGATGTTGTCGTCATGGAACAGGAAAATGACAGCATGACAACACAGATTACAGTGCAGGAGAGTAGTGAAGGAAAACAGGATTCAGTGGGGGAAGAGCAGTCAGATAGTATTCTGGAAAAGTCTTGTTCAGAAGATGAACCAAATAACGAACAAGATGAGACCTATGTTCCGGAGCCGTCCAGTTCAGACACAGAGGACAGTTTCTATGACTCAACTTCACTTGAGGACACGTTGGTTGTCAATACTGAAGCTAGAGAGAAACGTGTCAGGAGGAAGCCGGACTACTATGGTTTTGCAAACATATGCATCGAGAATGAAGTGCCGAGTGAGAACATTTCTCTGAAGGACGCTATCAGTGGTCCGGATAGGGAACAGTGGCGGCAAGCTATCAGAGAAGAGTTACAGTCATTCAGTGATAGAGATGCATGGGAACTAGTGGACAGACCAGTGAATAAAACTATTGTGAAGTGTAAGTGGGTCTTTAAAATAAAATACAATAGTGAAAACAAAGTGCGGTACAGAGCAAGGCTGGTGGCAAAGGGATTTAATCAGAAACAGGGTATGGACTATAAGGAAACCTACTCACCAGTTCTCAGGTATTCCACTTTGAGATTATTGTTAGCTTTGACTGTAGATAAGAACCTAAATGTGTTACACCTTGATGTACCTACTGCATTTTTGAATGGTGTGTTAGATGAATGTATTTATATGGAGATACCAGAATGTTCTGATATACCTAATTCTGAAAATAAAGTGTTAAAACTAAAAAGAGCTATATATGGCTTAAAACAATCAGCCAGAGCATGGTATCAAAGAGTAGAAGTTTGTTTACTAGAACTAGGTTATACTAAGTCACAGTATGAACCATGTTTATTCATGATGTGTCATAATAATGTCAGAGTATATATAGCAATATTTGTGGACGATTTTTTTGTCTTTTATAATAGTAAAGAAATATGTGATAAACTAATTAGTGAATTGAAAGCAAAATTTAATATAAAGAATTTAGGCCAGTTAAAGCATTGTCTTGGTATGAATGTGACTGTGAAGCAAGATTCAATTACTATAGATCAAAAAGATTTTGTAGATGTAATTTTGAAAAGATTTAATATGGTAAATTGTAATAGTTCAGATACTCCTATGGAAAAGAATTTAAAAATAGATAAGGCTAAAAGTATTTGTCAGAAATATCCATATCAACAATTGTTAGGTGCTCTTATGTATTTGTGTGTTTTAACTAGACCTGACATAAGTTTTGCAGTGAGTTTTCTCAGCCAGTATAATAATTGTTATGATGAGACTCACTGGAAACATCTTAAGAGAGTGTTAAAATATTTAAGTAAAACTAAACAGTATGGGTTAAAATATGTAAAAAGTGATAACAGATTGTTAGGCTATGTTGATGCAGACTGGGCATCTTGTTCAATAGACAGGAAATCTTATACAGGTTTTATTTTTAAATTGTCTGGCAGTGCTATCTCATATGAGTGTAGGAAACAAACAACGGTAGCATTATCTAGCACGGAGGCCGAATACATGGCTCTCTCCGAGGCATGCAAAGAGGCTGTATATTTAAATAATTTAATTTCTGAGATGAATGGAGGCCATATTGATAATGTACCTGTAAATTTGTTAAGTGATAACCAAAGTTCTCAAAAGTTAGCATATAACCCTTTGTTTCATAGAAGAACAAAACATATTGATGTTCGGCATCACTTTGTCAGAGAATGTATAGTTAATGATTTGGTCAAAATATCTTATATGCCTTCAGCAGAAATGCCAGCTGATATTTTGACTAAAAGTCTCAGTAGTGTAAAGCATTATAAATTTGTAAAGATGCTAGGGTTGTCACAAATTTGTTAGTTTATTTAATTTTCTTGTTTTACAAATGTGAACTTAGGATTATTTTGATAAGTGGGGGTGTAAAATTTATAATCTGTATTAGCAGTCTGTGGGTATGTCTATGGTATCAAAATAATAATCTGTACTCATACTGTAAGATCTATGGTCTAAAAAAAAACTTTTGACATGTGCATTTAAAATAAAGCTTTAGTGCGTTACTGAAAATAACACGAGTTTCATTAATTCTGATTCCTACCCTTATTAAGATTTTGAATCGGGGTTGTTTACACTGCATGACTGGTGAGACATTTGCAATACTTAAGGAGTGTACTCGGTACTCGATTCTCATTATAATTATGTAATAAAATTAGGTTCTTAATTTTTTACAAATTTCCCTTTAAACAAATGAATCATGGAACCTGAGTGAATTATGCGGCTAGGCAAGTAGCCATACTATGCGGCCGGCTCGGCGGCGTGCGCCACCAAAGAAACTACTCTTCCCGCGCGCGGTGTCCATGCGTTGGGTGAATAATTATTTAACTATAAGCTACATTTACTCAGTGGTCAATTGAACATGTCTCACCAGTTATGTTGTAAACATCTTAGCTCAAAATTGACCTAAAAAAAATTAAAACGTGGAATATGCAGTTTATGATATTGTCAATCTTTTGGCGTGTGTTTCAAATAACAGTAATTTTAGTACAGTAAATGAAGGCAAAAATCAGGTGCAACCTCCGATTTCGTTGAACCTCCATCGATTTGGATGAAAATTTGGAATTAAGTACGTTAATCCCTCTACATTATTATTATTTTTAACAAAAAATTAAAACCGACTTCCAAGGTAAAAACAATAATAACATCCTTATAATATGAACTAAAAAGTATTAAATAATTTTTCCTATCTCATGGTGCCTTTTTCCGAATTCGCTAAAACTCAACTATTTCTGTACTCAATCTTCATAATTTTGAAGTCGGTACCAGATATAGCTGAATCCAGATGCCAGAATATTTGAAACATTTGTAACTGGCACCGACTTCAAAATTATGAAGATTGAGTACAGAAATAGTTGAGTTTTAGCGAATTCGGAAAAAGGCACCATGAGATAGGAAAAATTATTTAATACTTTTTAGTTCATATTATAAGGATGTTATTATTGTTTTTACCTTGGAAGTCGGTTTTAATTTTTTGTTAAAAATAATAATTTCACTCTTTTTAGTTACCTAGTAAAATCATCGCGTACTATACGTAGATTAGGGCCGATTCACACCGAATGGCAGAGGCGAGGCGAGCAGTTTCAGTGTCATATGATTTTAAACTTTATTGTAATACATAGTATCGCTTGAGAAATTGACGCCGCCGGCGGCCGCAAGAGTCCAAGAGCATCCACGGGCGGCCGTAGATTTCTCAAGCGATACTATCTATTACAACAATGAAGATAAAGTTTAAAATCATATGAGACTGAAACTGTTCGCCTCGCCTGCGCCATTCCGGTGTGAATCGGCCCTAATACACCTGTATACTATTCTACGTATCTTATTACAATTTGGTAACAGTCACACTTACAAAATATAATATCAGCTGCAGATAATTTTGAACAATACATTAAAAAAAATCGAAGTGGACACGTGCCAGAGCCGCGCCAAACCGGAATTTTAGCAGCGCGGCAGCGGCGAGGCTTTCATTGTCATATGATTTTAAACTTTATCTTTATTATTGTAATACATAGTATCGCTTGAGAAGTCTACGGCCGCCCGTGGCCGTGATTGGTAAGTGTGACAGCTGTGCACTCTAGCATGTTACTTGTATTATCGAAGCAACTTACTTCTCAGAAGTAATGTCAAATGTGCGCCTTACGCTCTGGAGATAAGGTTGAATATTTTGTTATGTTCAATTTTGGTGACATTGGTGACCCTGACGTGAAAATGATGATGATGATGATGAATATAATTTGTATAGTAGCATATGCTTTCAGTTTTTAATATAGCGCCTAAGCCCCCAAACTTGTATCTAAAAGGAATCCGGAGTTCTCTTAGTATCTTTGGAACCATAGTATACCTTGGTGCAGAATCTTGTGTTTTGGTAGCATATGCTTAGGATGCTTCTCATAAAATCAAAATCACCATATGTTTCCATATAAATTTCGAGGAGTTCCCTCGATTACTCATGGATCCCATCATCAGATCACCACTTTTGTGAACATGGTACCAAATTGGAGTGAAACCTAATACAACAAAACAAAAATTTCGAAAATTGGTTCACAAACGGCGGAGTAATCGTTGAACATACAAAAAAAAAAAAAAAAAAAAAATATCCACAGCCGAACATATAACCTCCTCGTTTTTTGGAAGTCGGTTAAAAAGTGACATACGCTCGTATTGCGCTTTTTTTATTTTAGGGGTGAAATCCCCCCCTTTTGTTGAAAATAGAAAAAATGCAGATTTAACCATTCTGGCTTGACTAATTGGGTTTAATTCAATAAAATAAATGTTTTAATGTTTTTTTTTTCATTATATTTTATGATTATTTATTTAATTTTTCAACCCTTATGACAACCATCACTTTAATCGTGAAAAAACACTTTTTGTATTTATAAACTTTAAAATCGCATATTTAGATTGTATAAACAGTTTGTTTAATATTTATGATATAATTTTTTATAAGACTGAAATATAAATTAAAAGTATCTCTTTATTTCGGAATCATGGTAAAAATTGGGTTCAAAAACTTAATAGGTTTATGTTTTTAAACCCATTTTTTCAGTTTATTTACTTAGTATTAATTTCTTATTTTATTTTTTTTTGCGAAATTTATTCACCCCTGTAAACTGTCTGAAAAATAACCTTTAAGTTTTATGATGAGTTTTTATGATAAGTTTTTACCAGCTTTAATGAGTTCGAATATTTTTTCATAGTTAAGATTAATTTTATTAATATATTTCAAACATTGATATTATTTAGCCAAAAATATTCAAACAACGATTTTAAACTACCGTCTGTGCAAAAAATTGACGCAAAGGCTGAATCTGCTAGATTGAAATATTTAACATCATTATAATATCTCCCCTCTTATAGAGTCGACATTTACCGTTTGTTTACTTTCTGAATATTGAAAATCTTGAAAAGATTAACGTATATTTAGTAAGGACTATATGACGCCTATAATCGCGCTGGAACCGTACATTTTTTCGGTATAGTATCCTATGTCCATGTCCATTCCCAAGACTCAAAGTATTTTCATACTAAATTTCACAAAAATCGGTTGAACCGTTTGGGTGTTAAGAGGTAACAGATAGACAAAAACACTTTAGCATTTATAATATTAGTATAGATGAACCTATTGACAGGTTTTCCTACAATATTTGCATCCCAAATCTCTACTTCAAAATTGTTTTCAAAAAAAATATTTTTGTTTTATCACGATAGCTCTGTTAATTTTTAAGTTATCGGGTTCATTTATGAACTATTTTAAAGGTAATAGGAACGGAACGGAAAGGAACAATACTCTTTAAAGCCCTTGGTTTAAAAAAAAATAGTGTTAAAAGGTCCCGATTTCATGCTTCTTGCAGTAAAAGCTAGGCTTTAAACGTCTCTATCTCCGTTATTTTTCATCCTATTAAAATTAAAAGAAAATCAAAAGATTTCTTAAAAAGTGGGCACCAATATTGCTCTAAATAATTTTTACGAAGGTTCAATATTTTTTAAGTTATGTTGAAAACAAAATGATATTTACGAAAATTTGAATAATTTCGATTTTACTAAATCATTCTGTTCAAAACTAAGCAATCTAAACCAAGAAAATTTTTTGAGGTCATTACTTATGCTAAAATAAAGTAAAATTATTGGGGATAACCATTAATTTTAATTATTGCAGAAATGGTCAACGTTTAATTTTTCGATTTTTCAAAAAAAAATTGAAAGTGTCATCTTATTTTTATCATAACTTGTTCAATTTTGATGCTTTTAACTTTGTACAGTGCTTATTAGAAAGGTATTTTTAAGGACTTTAAAAAGTCTTATGGAAGTACATTTCATAAAATTCATCAGTTTACCGTTATTTAAGTTTCAATGCTTAGACTTAGGTACCCGCCGAAAGAAAATATATATACAACCACCTATAGCTCACTTTGAATGAATATAGGAAAGCATTTTAGAGTAGATATTGGTATGTTTTTTTATTGGCTTTAATTTTGGTAATTACACATTTTTCGTAAAAACCTATAGTTTCTTAGTTAATTATGAAAAACCACTTTAAGACAATTATTTTTCTCACGCAAAAACATGATTTTTTATCTTTAATAACTCTGAAAGTATTAGTTTATTCAAAAAACTTTTTATTACAAATTCTGCTTAGAATTTGTGTGTCTATTGATTCCTGGGGTTATTTTTATTTAAAAAAACTCACCCCCCGAGAAGGGTTGGCATCCACCCCCAGGGCAAAAGCGCAAGTTGCCACTATGTCACTTTTGTTTCTTAGGGTATCCTCCACCTACTTACCAATTTTCATGAAAATCGATGGAGGTTCAACGAAATCGGAGGTGAAAACCTTCACTGCCTCCACTATTTGTAAATACTAAGGAGATGCTGAATGTATGCTTGAATTTTAATAAATCGGTTTTACTTTGGAAGCTGATATCATTAGTAGAATAAACAAAAATAGAAAATTTTAAACGTGGAAAGGAATGTTGATATACTGAAGATTATTGCTGTATTCTTATTATAACTTTGTAGCTTTCAAATTATGAGTTTATAAGCCCCTAAATACGGTAAATTGCGGAGTCTCCGTAGGCAACGCCCTTAACATTATTGATAGAGTCTCCTGTATGGTGTCTGAAATTATATTTCTTTTCCAGGTAATCGGTACGATCCTCGGTCTGAGCAACAAGACTGTCCGGAAGAAACGACCATCGCTGAGCATATGATCTGCTTCGGATACCTTCTGGCTTTTACTCTTTGGAGTTTGTTACCGCGAACGCGGGTTGGAGGCTTATACGCCTGTGTCGGAGGCTTATAGCCCTGTATTGAAGGCTTGTAGCCCTGAGATGGAGGATTTGGAAAGTAATTTTCTTGTTACGGATCCCAGAGATCCTTTGTTGATGGAGCGCTGCTCTTATTATAGATAATTTTTACAGTATTTTTGATCCAGAAAATGTGCCTTGTATATTTGTGATCTTGGAAGTGAGCTTATTATACTTACTACATTTAAATAAATGCCTAAATATTATGTATTAATAATTTTAAAATATTAATAAGATGGTTTGGGAGCAAGAACCTCATTGAATGATGGTAGAGTTTCACAACAGAAATCTTGATGATAGTGTTTGAAAAGCGAAAGTATATAACTTTGTAAGCATATGGCTGAGCAAACTTCACGAGGGGGTGAATTTAATACCTACTTAGAGAACAAAACGTGTTTTACAGGAACAAAATAAAAGATAAAAAAAATGGGAGAAAGAAAATACAAAATACTGTTGCTGCTTTGTTAAATAATTTTCTGTGTTACTATAATTAAATTATATTTGATTATAATATTTTTTGGATATAAAATATACTATTTTTATCATTGCAATAAAGCTGATCAATTACAGCATTGTTGAAGTATCAGTTGTTATTTTTGAAGAAATAGATAAAAATAAATTCTTTTGGCGTGACTTACTAATTAATTTCGCCTTTCGGTAAGAGCTCTGAGCTAGATGTATAACTTTTTGTATTGTCTGGTTTTAACTTTGTACATACAATGAACACTTTTGTCTTTACAATGTACCATGTAATATAAAGTCCTAAGATTCCCCCAAGATTTCCCGAATTTCCTTTTCAGTAATACATTTACAATTATTATACAGGGTGCAATTAAACCTTCCTGCCAAATTTTTTCTAGGGCTTAGGTATCATTAGGAGAGTCCATTTAACCAAAAAAAAAATTGGGTGTTATTTTTTTCAATGACATATTTTATCCCATTTAAAATCGTTGCAGAATGGTCACTCGCGTCGCGGGGGAATGAGAGGGGGTGCGCGGGATGAGGCGCGCGCGCGGGGGCATGTCACGCGCGGCCGACGCATCGTGTCCAGTGTTGTAGTGTTTTTTAGGATAACTTTCGGAAGCTATTTCTCAATATTTTAGTACTGAGTAACTATAAAAGAAAAAATACGTGTATTTTTATTTTTAACAAGGATCAATATATCAAAATTTGTCAGGAAGGTTTAATTGCACCCTGTATTATCATACAACATACAGTATGTTTTTTGAAATGTTGATGATTTAACTTTATACCTAGTTTATACCATTTGTAGTAATATTTATTAATTTCTTTTAATATTTTTTCTTTATAAAACTGCATTTGAAAGTAGTAAATTATACCTAAGTCCTAAGCACTATTCCTGTTGCCTACATTATTTTTAAGTTTAACCCACCTTATAGATTAAGACTGTTTTAGGATAAGTTAGCAAATGAATTTGTAAATATAAAATATGTAAGTCGATCATGCGAAATAAATGAACTTTATAAAACCTTGTGATTTCATTTCATAGCCTTATAAGTTATAATATTACAATAAATATTATTATGTAATATTATAAATGTGAAAGTCTGTCTGTCTGTCTCTCTGTCAGTCTGTCTGTTACCTGTTTACACCCAAACCACCCAACCGATTCTATTGAAATTTAGTATGGAGATACTTTAATTCCTGGTAAAGGACATAGGATTCTTTTTATCCCGATACGATAAACGAAATTTTGCGGTAATCTAGTAATAATAATATCAGATAAAGTTTACATCTATTTGGTTTTCGTTCCATGCTTTAAGAAGCGTTTGAAAATGCCGTAGGTACTATAGGTACCTCTTAATTTACAGCAGCCTTTCCTAAAGTGGGCGATAACGCCCCCCTGTGGACGCTGAAGGACTAAAGGTGTGGGTCTCAATTTATAATATTGTATTATCTATGGGTGTGGGACCAAGAAAAATGGTGGCGATGTGTAGAGGCCAGCGGGGTGATTTATTTCATCTGGATGCATTTTAAATTGAAACAATGGGAGCGCAAAAACATAATTTGTGCTCAAAGTTGGCAGTAGACAATATAAGTTTGGGAACCCCTGATTTAGAGCATGGATAAGTGAAACGTTCTCGTAATTAATACACCATTAAAATTTATAAACGATCCAGCTCGTGAATACCAAAGGTTGGCAACTCCTGACCGAATAAATCACGAACCTCTGACCTTCAGAGGTGCTCAACTATGATCTGGTAATCACCATAAATTCTCAATTTACGGCTATGCAAAATTTCATTCATGATCATGATTATAGTAACATTTGCGGTCTTTACTTTTACCAGGGATATCGGGCAAACTCACAGATTATAGAATGTTCTGAGGGCAAACCATAGAGAAATATACACGGGGCAAACTACTCAGTTATAGGCACATTAAAATTTTGTTGAAATTACGATCTACTATCTAGTAATTCCAATAATAGGATTTTCTATACTGTAAACTATTAATGTGTTCCTCCACTATTTTGCTACAGAATTAAAAATGAATTATACTCAATTTATACACGCGCGGAAAGGAATGGACGCGAATTTTTGCAAAGAAACTATACATAGCAAAAACACAATAAACTTTATATCAACAGTATTATATATATATATATATATATATATATATATATATATATATATATATATATTCATGCACAAATTAAAAACGATCCAAAAAATTGGACGCGAAAGTGTGTCCGTCTGTCCGTCTGTCCGTCTGTCTCTCTGTCTGTCTGTTACCACTTCACTCCCAAACCGCTGAACCGATTTTGCTGAAATTTGGCATGGAGATACTTTGAGTCCCGGGAAAGATATAGGATACTTTTTAACCGACTTCCAAAAAACGAGGAGGTTATATGTTCGGCTGTGGATATTTTTTTTATTTTTTTATTTTTTTTTTTTTTTTTTTATTTTTGTATGTTCAACGATTACTCCGCCGTTTGTGAACCGATTTTCGAAATTTTTGTTTTGTTGTATTAGGTTTCACTCCAATTTGGTACCATGTTCACAAAAGTGGTGACCTGATGATGGGATCCATGAGTAATCGAGGGAACTCCTCGAAATTTATATGGAAACATATGGTGATTTTGGTTTTATGTGAAGTGTACTAAGAATATGCTACCAAAAAGTCAAATATTGGGTCAAAGTATACCATGGTTTCGAAGATGCTGAGAGAACTCCTGACTCCTTATAGATACACGTTCGGGAGTTTCGGCGTTGTTTTAAGAACAGAAAGCATATGCTACTATGCAATTCATATTCATCATCATAATCATCATCATCATCATCATCGTCATCATCATCATTAAGGTCACCAATGTCTCATGGCACAGAATTAATAATAGTACAAGGCATAGGTATGGATATACTAATAATAATAATTATGTACTGTATAACAACACCTGTTTGTTTAATACATGGCGGTCGGCGCCGCAGAGGCGACGGCGTCGCCGCGCCGCCGCGCCGCGTGGCGCGTGGCGGCAGACAACAGATCGAATACTTTACTAATTACTTTATAAAATTTAAATAGACAAATAGAATTAAAATAAAGTTATTTTAAAAAGAACATTTACACAAAACAAAGTCATTAAGTGTCTTTTTAATCAGTTATACTTATTAATCGATAGATGGCGCACTAAGTATCGATTTGAATTCTTGATTAAGCGCTTATTCCACTTATCCTAGCTAGGAAGTCCTAGCTAGGGTCCTAAAAAATTTAGTCAAGTGGAATAACATTTTGAAAGCTAGGATCCTAACTAGGACTTCCTAGCTAGGATAAGTGGAATAAGCGCTTTACAAGAACAGAGCTGTCAATAATTATGATAATATTAAATATTATGAGTAGCTACGCTACATCCTATGCAAGTTTATACAATTTTTTATCTGATAGATCCTTCGATCGTGGAAAAACGAGACACAATAGCCTTTCTATTGTTATCTCAATCGCCGGTGACCGCTTGGGGCTTGAAGCATTAAAATTGTTAAATTACTTAGCACAATCTGTTCACTTCACTGATAATATATGATTTTGTGAGTGTGAGTTGTGACTCTTGACAAATTGTAATAAGATACGTAAAATATACGCGAAGGTTTACCTACTAGTGTAACTAAAAAGAGTGAAATTATTATTATTTTTAACAAAAAATTAAAACCGACTTCCCAGGTAAAAATAATAATAACATTAATATGAACTAAAAAGTATTAAATAATTTTTACTATCTAATGGTGCCTTTTTCCGAATTCGGCTAAACCTCAACTATTTCTGTATTCAATCTTCATTATTTTGAAGTCGGTGCCAGTTCCAAAAGTTTCAAATATTCTGTCAGAGGACTGAAGATTCAGCTATCTGGTACCGACTTCAAAATAATGAAGATTGAATACAGAAATAGTTGAGGTTTAGCCGAATTCGGAAAAAGGCACCATTAGATAGTAAAAATTATTTAATACTTTTTAGTTCATATTAATGTTATTATTATTTTTACCTGGGAAGTCGGTTTTAATTTTTTGTTAAAAATAATTATTCCGGAAAATGTACGGTTCCTGCACGATAAACGAGTTTTGGCGCAACGGAGTTGCGGGCGTCATCTATCAAGAAATCTTTCTGACAATAATATTAACCCTACATTAGTTTATATTATTCGTAGCCCTACATTTACTTTGATTGCTACGAATAATATATTTGATTGCTTTGATATACTAAAGTCAGTAACGATGCACCTAATATTACTAAATCACAGTAACCCGATTTCCGACATAATTGAAACGGGGGCTGATCGGATTACAGCGGCCTTCGCTCCGATTATTGTCATAATAGAATACATGATTAGATGAAGCGGATAACTAATATCTTATCACATAAGAGCAAAAACAAAATATATAAGAGCAACTCTGGAACGAACTGTCGCCAGTAGCGTTACCAGTAGCCAGTAGACCAATGCGACCTGTAAACCTTCAAGAAGAAAGCGATTTTGTGAATGTCCATAGGCGACAGTAGTTGCTTCCCATCTGGTGACCCGTTTGCTCGTTGGCCCCCTATTTTATGAGAAAAATCTTATATTTTCCCCCTATCATATTTTGAACCAACTTTGTTAAGAACTCAATTATCTAGCCAATATTCCTAGGTAAGTATACAATTATACATAGAATCCAATTATCTAGCTAATATTCCTAGGTAAGTATACAATTATACATAGAATCCTTGTTTTTTATTTCATATCATTTTCGTTTTTTGCATAAATGGAGGCTTTAGGACGGGGAAAACCCCGTCCTAAAGCCTCCATTTATGCAAAAAACGGTAGTAAGCCATTTGAAGACAAGAGTGGAAGATGTGGGAAACTAACATTTTCCAAATTGTCAGTTACCGACTTTATCTACTAATGTCTACATAATAGGCTTACTACCGACTGACAACTTACACAACCGACTAGTTAACACCACCGATTTATATGATATATTGACACGATCTACTGATCACGTATTCACTTACCTAATTGTGTCACTAACTGGGCTAAACCGTGATTATTACAAAATTTAATATACAGTAGACATTCAGTATTCCAGCCCTCAATTCGGATCCGGACTGCCTCGGAAAATATATCTCTTCAATAAACTCTTTTAAGTAATTCTTATTTTTTTAGGTTTTGTTCAACTTAGGGAATACTGCAAGTTTAATCAAAATCGGTTCAGTAGTTTTGAGATAGGGAATTTTAATTCTCAATTTTTCTTTCCGTGTACCAACGAATGGCGTGAAGTCGGTTTTTTTTAATACTATTAATACGTCATATAATTATGCGGATTTTCGAATATCATTGCCTATCAAGCCTAATAATTAGTCCGGTTAATTGAGTTCGCACTGTATCTAAAGTCTGAACTTCTGAAGTCATTAGAGTTTTGTCGTGATCTATCTGGATTGATGTGGTACCGCCCACTGGAATGGCTTTAAATTATCCAGCGTTCTCGCATCAATGTAGGTTGCGTTACAAATGCGACCCTTTTCACTACCTGTCAGGGAGTGAAAGAACGAGGTAATTACAGCGGCCCACATGTGTGCCGATGTGGGAAACACTGGAAGGGACGGAAAAACAACAGAATTTGGGTCGCAAGTGTTGACTGTTGACGGGTTTGTTTCAATATTCCGTTTATATTTTCGTCCATCGACGCTTTTTAGTAGTGTTGAATACATATTGTTACTGTCGGTCTCTGTAATTGAAAATTCTGCCTATTTATAAAAAACATATACAAACAGAGTATAAGAAAATTTTCTAAAATCTTTTTTGCATTCCTAGGAGGTTTATAGTTTTGCCAGAAGTTAAATCCTAAAGAAACGACAGCTTGGCTTCCCGACAACATAATATTATAATGTGAAACTTATCAATATTGAGATGATAATATTAAGATGAATTAATATATATCTATGACCTAACGGCTAATCCATCTAGCTCAAGTATTTCTTTGTATGATGATATTAAAATTTATATTCTTCATGAGTAATTTATTTCGCACGGAAACTTGTGTCGTCCTTTGTATATTGTGAGTCTAACGACGCGACGGACAGGATAGGCGGGAATGGAACCCATTATTTTAAAATAAGCCACTTGGGATATTCTTGTCATGCAAATTTCTTCATTATCACAAACAGAAACTATGCATTATGATTCATGATATGGCCAAGCGCCAGGAGCTCAATTATCATACCGCGGATGTTACTGCGATAGAACTATGAGAATCAAAGCCTCCGAGCTAAAAAAAAATTAAAAAAATTGCCTTCTTATCACTACAATTATTAATAATAATGAATTTAATCATATCCATACTTCCATACTTTACTGATATTATAAATGCGAAGGTGTGTCTGTCTGTCTAGACAGACAGACAGACAGACGTCTGTTACCTCTTTACGCCCAAACCGCTGAACCGATTTTGCTGAAATTTGGCATGGAGATACCTTGAGTCCCGGGAAAGGACATAGAATACTTTTTATCCCGGAAAAATGTACGGTTCCGCGCGATAAACGAATTTTGGCGCAACGGAGTTGCGGCCATCATCTAGTAATCAATAATTTATTTAGAGTTCACTAATTATATTAGGTTCATAAAGAACAACATTTGACGCAACAGCTTAAAGCAGCAATAATAACTGAGAACCCCAAATACTTGAAAATATATGCCAGAAGAAGAGAGCTAATTAAAAAGTTAATTGAGACTATGCATTCGTTTCTGTTGATGATGAAGATATACTAAACATTTCAACACCTCAGGCGTGGTAGTTAAAATATCATTCATTATACAATTATTATTCTTATGGTTAAGTAATTGCTCTATGAAAATAAATTTTCGTAAATAAACGCCCGTGGTCATAGTCTATAATGAAATATATCACATCATGTATAACGAGTCTTGACTCTCGAGAGACGTAAATTTTTACTATTTATTCTCAAGTCTCTCACAGATTCGAGTCGAAAATAATAAAATATTTTTTAGAAAAAGTATTGCAAGTGACATATTTAAGAGAAGTTATATATATATAAAAAAAAAAAACAATATGTACCTACTATGAAATTGAGTTTATATATTTTATCGCTATTCAACATTTTTAAGTGGTGCATATTTAAATAATAAAAAAAAAAACAAAATATTTCAAGAAGTTGCTTACTACGTAGCTCTACGATAGCCGGCTACATAAACTCGCTATCAGGGTAAAAAATTGTTATTTGAACATAGTTTCCTTCTCTCATAATCTTAGCATGCCTTACAAGTGCAAACAGAATGCAGATAAGACGTATGCATCAGAAATAATTTTAAAAAATCAAATAACAGCGTTTATAAAACAGGTGTTTTAAATTAGCAGGATAATAGGGGTAAAGCTCTTAAATCACCGACTTTTTGCCACTAACAGGTGGTCTACCTGATGATCTCTCATCAAAATTCCAGGAGAACATGAGTCAGCTTGATTAGATGCAAGGTAAAAAGCGTCGCGAAAGCCACGTCACAGGAAACAGGGACATAGCGAGAGGATGAATACTCATCGTCTGGTAACGGATTCGAGATATTTTGAGCGAGACACGTTACAGCCCTGAGGCATCAATGATCCTTTGTTTGAAGAGCCGATGTAGATGCTAAATATCTGGGGGCACGGTAGTGCCCCAGCCAAGCTTTTTAGCAAAGGCACGGCCGTACCATACTTTTCTCGAAGCGGTTCGCAGCTATTTCACACCCCCTTTATCTTCGATGTTAACAAAGCTAGGGATTCAGAATTTCGGTCACTAGGAGCAAGTATTAAAACTAGCTTAACCTCCAAATTATATGAAATTTCGATATATAGTTTAATAGTTACGGATGGTCAAAGATTTTGTCACTCACTGACATAATATAGATCATCAAAATTCTAAGGTACTTCTAGCAGCTTAGAACCTTGAAATTTGGTACCCGGATAGGTCTTTATTTACAATGAAAGGAAAAATTATGAAACCGGCTAAGTGCGAGTCGGACTGGCGTACATAGGGTTCCGTACCGTAAATTTGTATGGGAGCCCCCCTTAAATAATAAGTATATTTAATTTTTATTATTAATTATGAAATTTAATATACAGCTGAGTATTTTCTGAAATTTTCAAAAACCTTACTGTTACCATTATGGATATAGAGCAAAATAGGGGAAGAAATCGTGTTTGTTGTATTAGGCCCCCTATTAATAATTTATTTTATTTGAATTGGACTATTAGCTTTTATAACGATACCAGAAATACATAATTTGTGAAAATTGCAACTACCTAGTTATGGCGGTTCTCGAGCGGTGACATAAGGATGGACGACGGACAGACAGCGGAGACTTATTATTTATTGATAATAGGGTCCCGTTTTCATCCTTTAGGCAGAAAAACCGATAACTGAAAAATAATATACATAATAATAATATAAAGTAGTTTATTAAATAAAAGAAACAATTTTTATGTTTGTAACTTTGCAAGAACAGTATGAGTTTCGACTGCATATTTGTTATAATGAAATGGTATTGATTAAACAAAAAATAGTATTAACAAAGTTAACAATGAAACAATAATTAAATTCGATTAAAATATAAATGCAATCAGTACTGCGATATACACTCCTTACTCGCTCGACATATACTCGTAATATGGGAGTTTTAAGTTATCACATGAAATAAGGTGTGCTCCTTTCCTGCGAGGAACGTTGACGCTTACATCCGTGCTGCTATGTATTCAACGGTATGCTAAAAATGACCACCTTCAAGTATTAAAGCTTAAAAGTCAATTAAAATATATGAATAATGATTTCTTAAGTTTTCGCGAGTATCACTCATGATATTATAAGTTTAAACACTTACGGATAATGTAGCGGAGCACTTTTATTAATCCCGACGTTTCGGCTGCTTTACAGCGGCCGTGGTCACGGGTGGTCTGAGGTGACAGGTGTCCAATTTTTTGAACTTCTTTAACTACCCAAAGACCACCCGTGACCACGCCCGCTGTAAAGCAGCCGAAACATCGGGATTAATAAAATTGCTCCGCGACAAAATCCGTAAGTGCTTAAACTTATAATATCAAAATATATGAATATTAATAATCGACTCAGAACTAACGAAGCTTCAAAAAATAATATAAAGAAGATAGAGAATGAGAACCAAGCTAAGTACAGACAAGTTATAACGTGACCTGAAAAGAAAAGAAATAAAAACCTTAAAAAAGAAATGAAATCCCACCAAAACATGAAATGTAAAAGGAGCCAAGCAAAATATTGCATAGCTCTAATACCTCTATCGTAAAAAGTTTTCAGATCACATTCAAGCCAAGCCTTCAACTTATTTTGTAATTTAAATTAACATTTAGTAAATGTATCAATAGATTTCTTTATTTTATAATTATTATAGTGGCTTGGCAATGAGCACAAGAGAAACAAAAATATAAAACTGCATATTTAAAGGAGTTCATACTTACACAGACGGCAAGAATAAAGTGTTTTAGTATGTAACGACGCATGTGGCCGATGGTACCCAATATATTATATTATTTCTCTAATGCTCATTGCCAAGCCCCTATAATAATTATAAAATAAAGAAATCTATTGATACATTTACTAAATGTTGATTTAAATTACAAAATAAATTGAAGCTTGGCTTGAATGTGATCTGAAAACTTTTTACGACAGAAGTATTACAGCTATGCAATATTTTGCTTGGCTCCTTTTACATTTCATGTTTTGGTGGGATATTGTATTAAGGGCCCGTTCTTCCAAATTCACGTTTCTAGGACGAGTAATTTTTAAGGAAAGCGTCATTCAAAGAAACTGAAAAATATATAATATATGTATAGATAGATCTTTTAACTAGTGACTTTTTTGGTTAGAAACACAATACAGATAAGTTTACTCAATCAAAAAACAATTTGGACAGTTCGATTACTATTAAAATTTTATTTTATTTTTTTTTTTATTTATTTTATGATACTTGGAAAACTTACAGCTATTATTACAATTAAATTATAAGACGGAATACATAATAAGGAGCCAATTAGAAGTTTTCACTGATAGTAATAGTTTACAAAATATTGACTTAAATGTTACATTATGAATACCTAGTACTACTACAACAAAACTTTAAACATTTTAAACAAAAAAAAAAAAAATCAGTTATTGTAAACAAGAATATCAGTTATTTATAAATAAGTATATATATATATATATATATATATATATATATATATATATATATATATATATATATATATATATATATGTTAATATATTATATATATATATATATATATATATATATATATATATATATAAATATATATATATATATATGTGTATATATATATATATTTTTTTTTTAAGTTAGTGTTGCTTATTTCTAGCATTACAATACCTATTACGTACAGAAGAGCTAAACATCAACAAACGATTAATTAACTAAATCAACAAAATGCTTGCATAATGATCTCTTTAGAGTTGAAATATTACAATTGAAAATATCTAAATCCATATTAGAACAAACTGAGTTAAGTTGCTTGCTTGCACGATACATGAAGGAGTTCTGTCTGTAGTAGGTGTGGGTAGTGGGTAAGAAGATAGGAACATGACGACGATAGGACTTAGTAGGAATTTTAAAAGACAACTTAGATAATAGGTTAGGGCAGTCTAGATTATTCGAAGAAATTTTTACAAGAAAAGACACATCGGCAATAACACGACGGTCCTCTAGGGTAAGGAGGTGGTGTTTGGTACAGACAGACTTATAATTGGAACTACTAAACCGTTGATTAGTCTTAAAACACAGGTAACGTATAAATTTTCTTTGGATATTCTCAATTCTATTAATGTGAATTTTATACCTAGGGTTCCAAATTTGGGAGGCATACTCGAGGTGACTTCTAACTAGAGAGCAATATAGAACCTTGATAGTTTTAGCGCGGACAAAATCTTTAGAATTTCGCTTTAAGAAGCCAAGAGCTTTAGATGCCTTTGATATGGCATGATCAATATGAGAGTTAAACGATAGTTTCGAGTCATGAATAACTCCAAGGTCTCTTATAGTGGTAGTTCTGGGCAACGGATGATTCTTGAGATGATAATCGTAAGTAATATTATTTTTCTTTCGCGTAAAGGTAACAACGGAACATTTTAACGGGTTAAGGTCTAAACGGTTATTGACACAATAGACTTCAAGTGCTTGGAGATCAGCCTGAAGACGATGAGCGTCATCGAGACACGTTATGCGCTTGTAAATTTTCATGTCGTCAGCAAAGCACAATAATTGGGACGAGCTAAAACATTGGTCAATATCATTAACAAATATGACGAATAACAGGGGTCCAAGCAGGGATCCCTGCGGTACACCACTCGGGATCCGACGCCACCTAGAGGTGCAGTTATTGATTGCTACTGCTTGACTGCGATTGGTAATATAAGACGCAAGCCATCTGAGTAAATCACCATGTACACCGGTCTCCGCTAATTTTTGTAAAAGTTTTTTATGGTCAATTCTGTCGAAACATTTACTATAGTCGGTGTAGACGACGTCGACCTGGGCCCCTTGATCCATAGCGTCGGTCAAAAAGTCATTAAGTTGGACCATATTAGATGTCGTGGATCTGCCAGGCAGAAATCCGTGTTGGTAATTCCCAAATGAGTTTTTAACTGCTGAAAATAGTTGTCTATAAATTAATTTCTCGAATAGCTTCGCAGCAATACATAATTTAGATATCGGGCGGTAATTACACGCATTAGTTTTAGACCCCTTTTTATGGACCGGGGTGATGTAAGCTCTTTTCCAAATTCCGGGTACAATACATTCATTTAATGATTTTTGATAGATAAGTGTAAGTGGCACCGCAACAGATTTGACACATTTTATCAGAAATATAGCGGGTATACCATCTGGTCCTGCTGATTTGTGTGGGTCGAGATCTTTTAAAAGTTTAACAACTGTGTCATATTCAATAATAATAGTAGATATGTCGCCTACAGACGTACCATAGACATCGCCAGGATTAGGGGCATCACTTGCGTCGGGTGCCAGAAAATTAGATTGAAAAAAGTCGGAAAAAACCTCGCATATAGATACGGACGAGTTAGCCCTTACATTATTGTAATTAATTATATTAGGTAGTGAACTCTTACTTGATTTACTTTTTATGTAACTCCAAAATTGTTTGGGATTACGCTCAATTGAGTTTTCTACATTACCAAGATATTGTTTATAACAAGTAGCTTCTAAATGTTTAGCGCGATCGCGCAATACTTTAAATGTATTAAAATCTGACAAATTGTGGTACTTTTTATACCTTCTTAAGTGTTTATGTTTTTCCCTAAGGAGCTTTATTAATGCGGATGTAAACCAGATAGGGTAGGTATTATTGTGAGATACTTTTAAAGGTATTCGGTCATTTATAATAGCATTAATAGAATCATAAAAGTAGTCAAGTGCATTCTCACACGATCGCTTAGATAATTCAGTCTCCCAACGAATAGAATTAATATCATTATTGACATCGTCGTAGTTACAATTATGAAACATGCGCCTTTGAAACTGAGACAATTTTAAAGAGTAGCTATCAGAAGAATACAGGGATAAAATGATTGGATACATGTTTAGTTATAATATTTTTTATCTAAGTAAAAAGGTTTTTTCTCCTATTTCGCCCTATCATGGACGCGGCGAGCGTCGTAACCGCCACCAGAGTAGACAGAATTATAGATAGGTATGTCAACTTATAACTGATGTTGAAATTTTTAAATTTGATGTATTATGACGAAAATCGTCGCTAGGGTTGTTAACTTGTTACCTACGAATTTAAAACTATGACATATTCGCTGCACGTGTAATTCCTCTTTGGTCGTATTGTTGTTTGTGTTTTGGCACATGCGATTAAAATTGTCAGAATCCAATTTTGAAATCTTTATTTTAAATTTTTAAAAATAAATTATATCAGCCAGCGCGAGGCACATTCCGTTCATAATCCTAGTGAAACCCGACGAATTTGACAGATATTGAAACCTGTCCGTTTCTTTGCAGTCGAACTACTGGTAGTTATGTCTATTGTGCCGCCACCGTACAAGGCGCACTGATATGAATGTTATTTTAATGTCATTTACGTCGATATTCGCACTGACAGACAATCGACCTGCTAATTTAGGAAGAACGGGCCTTTAAAATTTAACGTTTGCTTGTGGCCGATATATTCAAAAGCTCGCTTAAAATTGCTGAGAACGCCTCCATGCAAGCCAATCACCGGATAATAATTAAGTAAAAAGATGATCCATGTGTCTCGCCAGTCGTGTCGGCCATTGGTTCCACTAGGGCTAACAGAGTAAAATAAGAGAGAGTTCTTTTGTGTTCTCCACACATATTTGGAGACTATGTTACGGCGTAGCCGACATGGTTTTAATGAAACCAGCCACCGCCACCAGAACCTGAGAAGATGTGGAGAAGCGTGTACCTTTCAGGGTTCCGTACCCACAGGGTAAAAACGGGACCCTATTACTAAGACTTCGATGTCTGTCCGTCTGTCCGTCTGTCTGTCTGTGTTTCTCTAGGCTGTAACTCAAGAACCGCTATAGCTAGACTTCTGAAATTTTCACAGATTATGTATATCTGTTGCCGCTGTAACAATAAATACTAAAAACAAAATAAATTTAGTATTTAAGGGGGTCTTCCATACAACAAACGTGATTTTTTTGCTATTGTATGCTCGATATCAATAACGGCAACACATAGGCACTTGAAATATTCACAATATACTCAGTTGTATTTGTACTTTAATAATTGATAATAAAATTTAAATAAATTAAATAATTAAGGGGGGCTCCAGTGCAAAAAATCCCAATTTTCAGCCTATTTTTACTCAATTGTGGTACGGAACCCTTCGTGCGTGAGTCCAACTCGCACTTGGTTGATTTTATTTTTTTATTTTACTATTGAGCAAAGTGTTACTGAACATAAGGCTGAAGATTACATAAGTTTGCTAATGATGAGCACGATTTCCAACATTTTACGACAAACGTAATGGCTGCGATATTATTCTCGTTTCTACAAATTTCTCGTTATTTTACTTGCCGGAAATGGCGAGGGTATAGTAAAATGTCAGCAGTTTATATTACTTCGTTTTAAGTAAGTATCGAACTCTTACATAAATAAATTATAAGTATAGAGATCTATTATATATTGCAATTTGGAGCAACATCTATTATATATTTTACTTCAACAAAGTCAAAAGGCTTTATTGTCCGGATAACTTTGTTTTTTAACCTTTGGTCCCTGGATCATCCCCCACATCACATAAAGGCATTAGGATCATTAATTTTTATTTCTCTGTTTTTATGACGTCATGAATTATTGACCCCTACAAAAATAAAAAAATAAAAAAACTCTTTCACCGCTGCTGCTTCCACAGTAAATTCCATACAAGGGACCCATACAAGGCTACTAGAATAATACGAGCATGCTCACTTTAAAAGTTGAGTTTAGCGCAAAATCTTTACATGAAACTTTCTACTATCTCGTTCTTCATTCTACATACATTGTTTTGCTAATGGTATGGTCTAGCAAGATACATTTGGAGGCAACATTTGACTCCCATCAGTTTCCATCACCGTCGGGTATAATTTGCTCCATTTATCACCAGAAGTGGAACACCGGAGAAGGTTACAACAACAAATACTCTGTCGATTGTTTTGTGAACGAAACCTGTACATTGTTTTCAGTAGGAACTTACAGACACCAGCAGGTATTTTTCGTTTCAGTGTTTTTTTGACCTAAATATGAATAAAACTAAGTACCTATGGATTGATAATTCAAATTCCAATATTATACTGCGCAATAAAGCATTATTGGCGCATTAATTTTAAGATATATTTTTTTATATGTTTAATTAAGGTGAGGATCTAAATTATTTACAACGTATCTGCAGTAGAATACTAAGAAAATATCTGAAATAGTAAGTAAGAGTTAAATTCTTTAAAGATTACAAGCAATCGTGTACTATTGCTTTTATTTTATACTATAGTTCTTAAATATTATATCATCGCTTGTAAACTAAAAACTAAAACACACTTAGATTATAAAGATGCAAAAATCTAAGATGTTTTAGTTTTATTTGTTTTTAATAACGGAATTATCGTAATTGAGTTATCTCGAGAGCTATCTTTGGAAACTAAAATAAACTTGCCAAATTTATGCGGACGTTATGCACTTTTAAACTTTTATTTTAATTTGATAAACCGATTTCCCGTTTCGAATCTCAAAAGAGTTTTATGGTTTGTATAAAATTTATTGCTTCAACGTCTGCATCTTGTTAGCAATAGGATATACAAGAATTCTCTACGTTTAGAAACTCAGGAAATAATGATCATCATAATCGTTTAAAACTATTAGCCATATACAAAGTAACACCCAATGAAATCTCGTATTAATTAAAATAGCTATCATTATTAACTGGAAGATTCTATTAGGGTTAGCACTTCAAAATAAATGTACCTATCTCATAATATTAAGTGAATTCTGGAGCTACAAGAATTGTGCTTTTGAAGAGAGGCTGCTCTTTCTTATTAACAATTAATAATAATTTTTAAGCTGTTTAATTCGAAATCGCAATTTATTCGTTGTTTATAGTATCTTCTTATTAGTTTTTGGCATATTGCTAATTAAGATTTTGTTTTATTCTTTTTGTTTATTTGGCGACTAAAATAACAATCTTTCGGTTGGGCTTAGTTATCCCAACACTTATTAAAAGAAAAATAAAGAAAAGATTTTCTTTTAATTTAACCAAATTGTAAATCAATCTAATTTAAACAAAATTATAACATTTTAGAGAATAATATCAAGAATATAATCATTTTGTGACTAATTACACAGTATTGACTTAAAAAAAATATTTACCAAAATAAAAAATAGCCGCTGATAACCCTATCTCTAACTCGTTTTAGAAAACTAAAGACATGAAACATTATTTTATTGAACCATCCACCGTAAGGTGTTAAGCAGCATTTTATTAAGCGGCTGAGTCACAAAGACGCCTGTGGCGAAATCCAGTAATTTATTTCTAGACTAGGCCAGGTTTGACTCCACCTACATGCCGAGTGCCGACTGATACAAACTGACAATATTAATATCTATAACTCTTACAGCTTACTGGAAAATCCGTCAACTGAACTCCAATAGAGACTAGTAAAACAAAACAATATACAAATTGGACCTATTTATGCATACCGGACTCAACTCACAAGATGACAGTTCTGAGAAAAAGCCGTTTTTATTAAAATTGTGTATTCTTTAAAAGTGATTGTTATTTTAAGTAAAGTTAATTTACAATAGTATATTTGGTAATTTATTCTATGCGTACAAACATAAATATTTTAAAAATTACTACTATTTCCAACAAAAATTAAACATAAACAGGAGGGTTCCTTTTAGGAAAACTATATTAGTGTGGGATACATATAATCCAAAGCGAGCCATCTCTTTAGATTTATTACACAAGTCAACAGGATTTTCGTGCATGAGATCTGTGCACCCAATTTGGATGTCTAACATCTAATTAGTAATAGAAGCAACGTTTTAACTTATAAAATTTGCTTTTAAATAAACTGAGGCCTCATGAACTTTAAAATTTTGAAGAAAACCGGCATTTTTTTCTTTCGGTTATGTAGTAATAGAATGAAATATATATTCATTATTTTTTAGTTTATATTGTTGCTTATATTCCCAAAAAAAGATTGAAATGAAAAAAATATATAATTTAGATTTAAAACTTAATATTTTTTTGTATCTAGGTGAGCATATCCTAAATATATCTTGTTGTATGCTTCGGCAGTAAGTACTTACCTGGTATAATGTGGGGCTCCTACTTTTCTGGTTTTTACAAGGATGTTTAAAACTAGATGATGCCTGCAACTCCGTTTCACCAAAACTCGTTTATCGTGCAGGAACCGTACATTTTTCCGGGATGAATTGTCCTTTCCCGGTACTCAAAGTCTCAAATCTGCATACCAAATTTCAGCAAAATCGGTTCAGTGGTTTGGGCGTGAAGAGATATCAAACAGACAGATAGACAGACAGACGGACAGACAGACAGACAACACTTTCGCATTAGTAGTGATGGTTTCAAGCAACGTTGCAAAAATCTTAATGTAAAAATAATAATAATAATACAAAAAATAATAGTAATGGAGAATCGTCCTTGAAGTTTTGATGTCTCCGATTTAGTTCAGATTCGGGGAGGGGGTAGCCGAGGTATTGCCTTTGAAGTTGGAAGAAACCCCGTTCCTCTAGGTCTATTGGGAGCGGAGTTATGGCTACTTTTTTAAAACATTTGACAGTTGCCGAGCTGTCAATGTCAAAGTTTGAATGCTTGTAACTCGGCAACTATTTATCCTGGATATGGGGTTCTTCGGCTTGTTCTTCCTGGATTTTTCTCCTCTATTCGATCCTGGCCTCAGAATTGAGACAAAATTTGATGTCTCCGATTTAGTTCAAATTCAGGGAGGGGGTAGCCGAGATGTTGCCTTTGATGTTAGAAGAAACCCCGTTCCTCTAGGCCTATTGGGAGCGGAGTTATGGCCGCTTTTGTTCGACGTTTGACAGTTGCCGAGCTGTCAATGTCAAACTTTGAGTGCTTATAACTCGGCAACTGTTTGTCCTCGATATGGGGTTCTTCGGCTTGTTCTTCCTGGATTTTCCCCCTCTATACGATCGTGTCGTAACGGTCGTGTGTGCGCAATACACACGACCACTCTGGTTTCAATGAAACCAGGTCAGTTACGCAGGAGTAATTTTATAGTGCCCAAGTGTGTGCGCAATACACAAGAGCACTTTGGTTTCAATAAAACCAGGTCAGTTAAGCAGGAGTAATTTTATAGTGCCCAAGTGTGTGCGCAATACACAAGAGCACTATTCTTTACTCTCGTAACCCAACGAAGCGGAAGACCGACATGACTGGTGAGAGATCAGGTGCACGACCGACTTTTTACACGGGCACACACTTGGGCACTATAAAACTTTTTACTACTTATTAATTTTGCTCTATAATGGTACGGAACCCTTCGTGCGCGAGTTCAACTCACACTTGACCGATTTCTTTTTAAATGTATCTAAGTAAACAAAATATTTTTTTTTGGTTTTGTGTTTTTCTTTAGGCACGGTATGAAAATAATAATTTCTAAGTGTTAGCCACTGATATTGAATATAATTGCAAAAAACATGCAAATAACGATTTTTATTCTTCGTATTAGCACTTTTCTTACTGGGCCTAAAGAGAAAAAAAGAAAGCAATAAAATAACGTCTTAGCCACTGATTTTGAATATAAATATTACATAGGGTGAACATGACTAGTGATTGGACAGTAGTTAGTACTAGTCATTGGACACAGCACAAAAACACTATAATATTTATTAAGGTTGCTTTAATAGCTACCTGTTTATCTTTAAAATTTCGTTTTATTACTTTAAAAATGCAGTTTTTAAAGCAAACTTTATAAATAATATTGCGTTTTTGTGTTTTGTCCAATAACTGGTACTATCTAATCACTAGTCGTTTTACCCTATCAAAAAATGGGATATGTCTATTTTGTGTCGGGCCTGTGTCACAATGACCCGTGAGTCTTTGTAAAATATTAAGAACTAAGCCTTTTTTAAAATGCAAACAAGTCGCATGATTCTACTTGCCTAATTTAAAAAAAAATCGAGAGACCAATAGTTTGGATCTATATAAAAAAAACAATACTCATTAATTTGTTAGTTGATAACTTTGTTGTAAAAATGTTTTGTTCTGAAAAAATTGTTAGATTACTACGATCTCATAGGGTCGATAAAAGGGCCATTTTGGAATACCTCTGCATTATTAACTCAATTTTGGCAATGGTGTGGATTGGACTCATTTTGCATAAATAGGGTCAATTGTAAATGCTAATGCAATAGGCCATGATGGCAATATACAAGTGACTACGAACGTTAACTTATTCGTCTATGATGAAAAAAATTGGCAATTTGTGCACACCATAAGCAAAAATATGTGTGCTTAAGCGTTCGTGATCTCTTTTATTGATAGAGAGCACGTTGGCCTATATCTTAGAGGTAGAAAAACGATAATAATATAATATTATACTAATCTCTCTCTTCCAGACTGATTTCGAAACCAAACCGAAAATTTTAAGAATATTGTAAAAATGTTTTGTTCTGAAAAAATTGTTAGATTACTACGTCTTCATAGGGTCGATAAAAGGGCCATTTTGGAATACCTCTGCATTATTAACTCAATTTTGGCAATGGTGTGGATTGGACTCATTTTGCATAAATAGGGTCAATTGTAAATGCTAATGCAATAGGCCATGATGGCAATATACAAGTGACTACGAACGTTAACTTATTCGTCTATGATGAAAAAAATTGGCAATTTGTGCACACCATAAGCAAAAATATGTGTGCTTAAACGTTCGTGATCTCTTTTATTGATAGAGAGCACGTTGGCCTATATCTTAGAGGTAGAAAAACGATAATAATATAATATTATACTAATCTCTCTCTTCCAGACTGATTTCGAAACCAAACCGAAAATTTTAAGAATAATCACAAAGTTATAATAAATACAAGTTGGACTTGCACTTGGTACTTTTCGCGCTGACTTCACGAGATCAGCGTTATCTGAGACCTAAGACCAGTAGTAATAATAATGTAATAATATGTAGTAGGAAGTAATTAATAGTGTGTGCTATTTATCATGTGGGCTTCCTCGAACGTCTGAGCTTACGTAGCGGACAGGGCATGGTCATGAGCGGAGCGATTTACAGACGCACGCCAAAATATTGACATAACCATTGTCCACTGACCTGTATGCTTAGCATGATAGCCAACATTGTAAGGCTTTTCACGGTAGATTTAAAAGAAAATCTGTAATTTTGTCTCCACAATCTGTCAGTATTTTTATTATTTTGAATTTGTACGATAGCCGTTTTTAACTTGTAGAAAATAAAGGAAATAACGTTGCATTTGTGCTAAAATTGTAAATGATAATACCCAGCGTTGATAATTGTGTTTTTTTCTGGTTTCTGGCGAAAAGAGAAGTCATAATGATTTGAATACAATCGAATTCACTAAAAACCTTACCTTAAAAAACGTCGATGCATTAGTTACGAAGTTATAGCTAGCGTATAGCTAGATAATAGATAAGATAATCAGCTAGAGTATAGGCTCTCTACTATAGCTTAGCTTACAGAATTTTAAGCTTCTATATCTATATTTCTACAGACATCTCTTAAAATCAAAATACAACGGTTAAAGCATAAACCAGTCAACGTGTTAATATGCTAACATCATAACGTCCCACATGTTCCTTGGAAGTAACTGGAGCCGACGAAATATAAACATTTCGCCACTAGCTACCGTTCCTCATCCATCACATTTTGCATTCAAAGTTAAATTGACTTGGTCCCGTTCCGTAGTAAAATAAGTAATTTGTCTGTTTGTCAATCATAAGCTAAGTAGTAGGTACCTGCTTTAAATCAGTAACTGTTTCAAGTTGTAGCATGTCGCTTTTTGGAATAGTACCTACTGACGACTTTTTTGCGTAGAAATTTCATTTATCAAGTTGGACTTTTTCCGTTATAAAAATATCCTGCCCCGGGACTTCCAAGTATATCCTTATCAAGTTTCCAGACAGGCAGACAGACTAACATTATACATACAATACTTGTATACTAGTGTACTTGGATTATTCACGATTTTCTATCTTATCATTTCAATCACAAAAAAAGTAATTTTGATAGTTTGAACGTCCATAATCCACATCGATGGTTTCCACTCCATCTTTCGGCCATATTTTTAGAACTATATTACACAGTTACGAACATTGAAAGGAGTCTTTCTACCCCAAATAAACGAATGTAAACAAGTTCATTGCTGAAAGTATCATTTGACTGTCCCTTCACTAAGTAATTGATCTTCTCTGTGGTTTGCGGTTTCCAATTCGCGATTTTGACAAAATACGAAGCCAAATGGGCAATCACTTTTTGGTCATTTTTCTCAAGGCTACCGTATTTACGTTTTGTTAACTGAACATTTGCATGTCCACTCTGACAATGGCAACTCCTAAACGGGGAGGCTTAATTATGCGAAAAGAAGAAGAAGAAGAAACGCATGACAATAGACAGGAAAAACGCCCTAACTAATGAAGGGTTAAATTTCAAATTTTCTTGATATGAGGTAGAGAATATCCTGATTTTTTTAAATCTCTACATTTTGAACCCGTATTTTTACTGGTTCAAACTTCGAATAAAAGAAACAAATGCTGCATTTTTTATATCACCTAATTGAGTATGCAATTATGCGCATCTTGTAAAACACAGTCCAATATTTTAAGTCATGATGATGAGGAAATAACCTATCAAACTCTTTCCTTTTCGGTTGTTACTTGTTAACTTTCAAAACACGAGAAAGTTACCCTTTTTCGAAATTAACTTAATGTGATGTGTGTGATTGATATTTCATATTTACATCACGATTTTATTTATGTGACAGACAGACGACAGACGTTTATTTTTTTGCTGTGCGAACGCCTCCGTTTAATCATATTCATGACACACCTCGGTAAACAATGGTTGTCGTTTAATTAATTTTGAGCGGTTTCATACTTCAGGATATTATAATATGGATCTTCAAAAAACAACGAGTGATGCAAAATCCTTTTATATCATGAAGCAATTTTACTAAAAGAAAATAACTTAGATTTTTAAAACTTGAAATAATAGTTTAGTAAATAATATTCAGTCAAATCTTATATCTTTAAACGAGCAATTCTTGTATATCTTAATATATATAAATCTCGTGTCACAATGTTTGTCCTCAATGGACTCCTAAACCACTTAACCGATTATAATAAAATTCGCACACCATGTGCAGTTCGATCCAACTTGAGAGATAGGATAGTTTAAATCTCAAATTATAGTCGCAATTTTATTTTATTGCAAATTATTTGTCTATAAAGAGCGACCATTGTTTATGCGACGCGGGTCACGGGATAGCGATGGACGTTGCCATGGTGACATACTTATATTTTAGTCACTAATTCAATAAAATAAAACGGGCGATATACTTAATATAATATGTCAAAGAAACGTTTGCCGGGACAGCTAGTTATATTATATAATTGGAATCTCGAAATCGGCTCCAACGATTTTCATGAAATTTAGTATATAGGGGGTTTCATTTTTAGAAAATGTCATTTTATTCGTGTTTTATCGAATACCGAGCAAAGCTCGGTCAAATAGCTAGTTGTAAGTTATACTATAATTTTTCAGTATAACTATTATGTTTTTGTTTCGTCTGATGAGGTTTATCCATGTATCTTTATATTAATAATATAATTCCCATAGTACGATATAAGTTTTTATATTTTTTAATATATAATATTATGTTATCGTAGATAATATGTACATTGTATAATCTCTATTTTACTATCTAGATTCTAGAATGCTATTGAAATAGCCTAAGACACTAATGATGCACACATTACTCAGTTGTCTATCAAGTTGTTAACAGGCAACAGATCAGACGGTGAGGGTTAATAGGATAAGACCTAGGCAGACCTAGATCTAGATCCTAAGATCTGCATACCATTAGGGTTATTGACCGATGGTCGAGACCATCCTTCCGAACAAAAAAGTAAAGTGGGCAATCTGTGATTAGTATGATTATGAAGTGTGTGAAAGATATTATTTAACAGCAAGGAGTCCAAACCTTTAAAAAGTATTGTTTCCAAGCAATGTGAATTATTAAATGACTTCCAAAAAGGAGTAGATTTTATGTTCTGCTGTGGATGTTTTTAACTTAACCTTCGATAACTGAAGTCTCGAAATAGATGTTAATTTATTTTAAAGTTCAAGAAATATGTTCGAGGGATACACTTTCTTTTAGAGAGATTAATTAAAAATAACCCAAACGCTGTCTTACACAAACACGTCGACAAAAATACAAGAGGACTCTAAATTTATGAGCAAATGTTAAGTTCAATGGCTCTTTGTCTAAATCTGCCGAAAATAGATCAGGGATGAGGAAGCGACATCAAGACATACCAGTAATGAAATGAGTGTTGCCTTTTATAGTTACGTATTTAGAACACAGTACTGTTCCTGTATTTATTTGTAAAAAACTAGAAAGTTTTTTTCGTAGCAGCATTGATAGAATGCTTCAAAAATTAAAAAAAAAACCCTTTATAATTTCCTGGTTTTCACAAAATTATATTTTATTACGTAATGTTTTTAAATCAGAAGACATTTCATCCATCTTAAGTCACTTTGCATAAGAATACTGTCCCTATGCTGTTCATAGAATAGAATAGAAAATACTTTATTTTTACAACTTAAAACTAAACTTAAAGTTAATAAACACAATATAGGAAAACTGTGTACAAATAGGCGGTCTTACTGCTAACAGCAGTTTCTGCCAGACAACCTTAATTTTTAGGGGCCTGTTTTACCGCTTCCTGATAAGGCTATTCACCACTTAACTTGAAACATAGAGTATGGAGAATCTGTCAAATAAGCCTATCCGGCACCTTATCAGGAAGCGGTGAAACAGACTCTTAATCTTTATTTAAATAAAGGGCTTTTACCATACGTGGCATGCCAGCCTCAACCTTAATTTGCTTTTCATACTTCATAGGAACTCGACGACGTGGTTGGGGATCATCAAGAAAATGTTTATAAGATACAAGAACTTAAGTATTTTGGTAAGTAACCCTAGTTATTACGGTCCTAAATCTTATGTCCGCCGTAACATAAGCTACCGAGACCAAACAAATGTAATATAATACCTACAATTTTATAAACGCGGTATTAAAGGCAAAGGTGTTTGACTGGTCGCCGCAGGGTCTCTAAGCGGAAGCAATGTGTTTCTAACAATGAGAAATAAGTAGTAAAATTTACGAGACCAAGAAATCTTCGATTTCACAATACCATACAGATATTTTGAAATGCACAATTTGAGTAATCAAGGAGTAGAAAATGCTTATATAAATCTAATTAAGATGATTGTTACAAGTGTGTCAGATGAAAGTGTTAATTTTGAAAAGAATGAAAATTTTAACTTCCTTCATAAAACCCAGTGAATTGTCCATCTAAAATTGTATAATACATGTCAATGTAATAAATGATACGCTGCAGGTTGGAATTATCAAAAGTCACGTAAACTTGACCTCTACTTGTGCAGTGCAGACGAGAGATTTTTATTAAGATTGTAAATAATAAGTCATGTTTAATCTAGCCAAGTTTGGTCGGATCATGAAACGCATTTTGTATACGATTTATAAGATTTTTTTATAATTGCCAATGTGCGAATCCCTAATTATTATTGTTTTAAAATACGCGCAAAACCACAGCTGGATGGTAGCCGTTTTCAACGCTATGCTATGCGTTTCTAAGTAGAGCTTGTCTAACTTAAAATTACGCGCCCCTCCCACGTTTTCACAGTACAAATGTCATTTATATCAACTATACTGTACTCGGCGAAACTTGGCGTAGCGGTAATTGACTCCCTGTCAAAAACTTGTCATTTTCTATACAAAGCCGCGATTGACCGGATCTGACACTTCATTGTAAGTCGCGGTTTACTTAGAAAATGACAAGTTTTTGACAGGGAGTCAATGACCGCTACTGCCATGTTTCGCCGAGTACAGTAAGTGGTGGGGCGCATCATTTTAAATTACACAAGCTCTACCATGCATTATTACAGCGTTCTACCATATATTACCACCACTCTCTTGTGCATTTTCACGGATCCACCATACGATTCCACCTCTCTATCATTCATTATCACCTCTTTACCATTAGCATGCGTTTCCGCCATTCTACCACACATTCCTACTGCTTTACCACGCGTTTCTACCGCTCTACCATTTCAAGTCGCTCGTCTGCATCGCGTAAGTCAGTGAAAGTGTACAGTAGCCGGTCACTTCACACATCGCTCACCTGACGCGTCACTTTTAAACGAGCCGTAATTACAAGTCATTCATATCATAACTTACACGATGATAAGTCGCGCGAGATATAGAATTCGTCCGTGCGTTAAGAAACTTTATCGCGGCTGATAATATTGATGATTGATGGTTTTGTTATTGTAGAAACTACAGAGTTTCTCATTATAACAGTATGGGAGTAATGAGAAAGAAATAAATAATGTGGAGGACATTTTTTAGACTGCGACACAAACTTTTAGTTTTCATAAAATAATAGAGTTAGCATCAGATTTTATTTTAATTAAAAAAAACAGACTCTTTGACGGGGAAACTATAAAACACTATGTTCAAATGGATCTATATAATAATATATCTTATGGACGCTTCACACCACGTCAGTCTGGCCCCGTACCTGAAGGACTTGTGTTACGGGTACCAGACAACGGAAATATATTTAATGCTTTTTATAATATACATATATTTAAGATGTTTATTATATAATACACATATTTAATACACACCCATGACCCAGGAACTTCAGTTCCGTCGGCGGGATTCGAACCCGCGACCCCCGGCTTGAGCTACCAACAGCCCACCAACTGAGCCACAGAGGTCGTCATAGTCTATAAGTCAAAAAGCATTTAAAAATCAAAAATGCATACAAAAATTTTCATAAACCCTAGTATCCGCGTAGTCAGGTAAAAAAAGTAGTATACGACGAGAGCAAAATAAGGCACGTTTAAAGTTTAGTAAGTTATATTTAAAAATACTTCCACAAAAGCTCTTGATCTCCTGATATTAAAGCTCTTAAGCTTTAGTATCAATCAACAATTCAAAACAAACAAAAAAATGAGAAAAGCTCCTGTCCCGATCCTTTAATAAAATTATCAGCATCTTCTGACTCACTAAATAATAAGTGACGCATTATCGATGTGGACACACATACAATAATAAAATTTTATCTTTTTATGAAAGGATGGTCGAAGGACTAAGGGTTCGTTCCACTTGTATGTTCTATTATACAAATAATATGAAATCTTCTAGATTTTTCGTTCGAGTGTTTAAAGTGGTTTGGTTTAAGAGATTAAACATTTTAAACTACTTTTTTAATGGAAAGTAATAACTCACGAGCTTGTACCCATTTGTACTTGTGCAAATTCATCTTAGCAGTTAAAATAAAAACGTTCCTAGTTTAAATAAAAACTCTATTGCACTAGCAATTAAGAATATAATTAAAATAATTGCAAGTCCGCCATAAGGTAATTGAAACTTGCGAGGCGAAATTAAAAACGTTGTTCAGTCAACAATTCCAATTATCTATATTACTTACTACAAATTTTAATTGAAGTTTTTATTGCTTAAAAAGAGCACACATTTTAACAGCGGGTTATTCCATATTCCTAGGATGATTAAATTGCTTTGCGGCTTTGTGCACTTTTTTATGGTTAAAAATGTTAAATTCGCGTCAGAACATGTGATCTCATCGTAAAATCGTAAGACAGAGGGGATCACTAACGAGGACTAGGAGAGGGTACTGGTGGTAGAATGTATAGTATAATATTATGCTTTTGCTGTTTTGTTTCATTTGTTTTCATTTCGCTCGGCACTACCGGAAAGCAAGCTATAACCCTTTCTTTTGGAATTTTGTTTTAATTTTGGATTTTCTTTCTTCTCATCGATCTTGTGAAACAATCACAAGATCAGCTTTCTTTAGTCAGTCACTTGCTTAGCGTCAATTTTTTTGGTCAAAATTTGGTTATAAATTACCTCTGACATGGCTGCTAATCAGATCAGAGTTTTTTTACAAAAAACAAGAGCGCGATTTATCATACGTGGGACAGTTCTTTTTTATGTTCCCAGATTTAATCTAATTTTGACAACTTAATTAATTTTCGTGCCGCTCAAATTAGTAACCATATTTGGAATTTGTTTTTTTTTATCAAGTCAAAGCATAACGAGTTTTTACGGTCTAATTTTCATGCTAAAAATAGTCAAGCAACCGAAATATAAATTGTAAGATAACAAAGTAAGCCATATTTTTGTGACTTGTTTATTTAGTGAGTAAATAACTAAAATTAAATGAAATAATATTAATAACATCTAGCAAAATGAGGCTTTTTTTATTTAAAGTTTCAAGTTTCAACAAAAGAAGAGATAATAACTTTGAAGACAAAATACTGCATATTTTAAAACACAAGGAAATGTAGATCGAACAACGAAACTGCGATATTTCTGAACCAAGTTTATAAGGATATCAATTTTAATGGCATCGAGTGAAATATTATTGTGTTCATAAATTAGGCCTCCTTCACTTTTCCGGATTATCGAGTTTTTGTTCGAACCTAGGGGCACTTCGTGACGTCTGTCTCGATATTATTTTAATGTTAAGGTGTGTTCATAACGATTTCCTTCCAACTTCTGTCTTATAAATTTCGTGAGTCGAGATTTAGATAAGCATAAACGCGGGACCAAATTAAAATTTGTAAGCGATGTGGCGAAATGCACTTCCTGAATTATGTAATTTAATATTATTTGTAAATTTTGTTCGGTTTGCAATTATAATAATTGAATGGGTATTCAATTTTCTTCCGTATGCTAATAAACGAATGTCGTTACCACATATACGTGGTGAAATAATGAACGGCTTCATCCAGGGCCGGATTTGCCGGGGAATAACGTTACGTAACTATTTATTGACACTTATAATTGGTTACATTGTAGGAGTGAGTGTCAGGAGTCGTTTGTTAAACTTATTTATTATAAAATTTATTTCAAAATGCACTGCATTTGAAATTACGAAAACGGCTAGGATAGGTCTATGAGATTCTTTGGCAATAGAGGAAAGTAGGATTTACCAGCATTATTAATATGTCTAATAGTAAGTTGTGCAGTATTCCTATGTTATTTAAAATTATCGGCTCTATGATACACGAATAGTGGATACTTTAAAAAAAGGTACCAGAACTTCACAAATTTAAAATATTTCAAATTCTTTAAATCAATCAATTGAAATTTCTCTTCACTCTTTCTCGAAGGTCAGGTAGCCCTTCAGAACTGGATACCTCCTAAAGTAACCGCGACCGAAACTCCATAGTTGCTGGTCGTTTTTACCTCTGTAAAGGTCACAAACAGGTAAACTTTCAGCTTTTCTAAATTGAGGAAAGTCTGGCCATCGCAGGCTCTTACTTTATTATTTAAGTCCAACCTTACTGGATGCATCTCTGTCATCCCGGTCATCTTTACCATTTAGAGTCGTATGCAAATGCGAGTCCGTGCCTGGCGGGCCAGGAATAGCCGAGACGACGTCTTAATAATGTAAATGAATACGCCCGATTCTGCACCGTTGGGATTTAGTCGCGTTTCTATGCGAGCGCCATCATTAACCGGCGACTGGGCCTTACCACGGGTTTCTTTGGTCAGCGAAACCACGACTAACTTGGGAATACATGAAAGAAATAGAAGATTAAAACTCCGCGTGAACTGTTCATCTCTATTTTTTATGCTTCTGTCTTCCGAAATCTTATCTTCAGATATCATGACTCATGAGTGTTGGTCCCGGAACATTCGTTGGAACTTCATCAAAACACACACACACACACACACACTTACACAATACACACACACACACACACACACGTCACACACACTAATTCAGACAACTATAATAAAATAATATGTTAATGTTGTCCTTCACATATCGGCGGGTGAGACCTGGAGACCTGAAACACACCCTGTGTTATCCTATCTTAGGCTCCAGTTCACACTCCAATTTAATATAATATTGTTATGTTAAATAACAATACAAATCTATTGTGTCTCGTTTTTTCCACGATCGAGGGAATTGAGTGTGAAAAATAAATATACTTTTATCTTTTTATCTTATCTTTTATGAATGTAGTTTTTAAGTTTGGTATAAACAACGTATGGCGATGATTTTAAGCCTACCATTTCATTAGTCGTGTCGACTTTATCACACTAGGTTAAGAGTAAAGGGGGATCATTTCTGTATTGCGATTTACGAGTTCATTTGCTCACTACAAAATTAAGTTCTGTGCGTCTCTATGAATGTCAAAGCAGCAGTAACTCTAGTTTTTACATCTAGTCATCCGATGTAACTGTGGTCAGAGATAAATCTGAAACAATTACCTTTTACTGACAATAACCAGAGAAACCTTTGGTAGCGGCCTAGCGGTGTCTAGCAAAAATATATTAAATACGACTCTATTAGCTTTGCTTATTAAAAAGCTTTTAAAGAGGTATAAATATGTAAATGATGTGGGCACGAAATGCCGTGCATGCCGGAGATACCGCGCTAGTGCCAATTAGCCAGACCGGACTCGCTGCATCCGTGTACCACATTGTTGCTAGGAAAAATCATGGGGACATGAAGAGCTATAATAATAGCTCCCACACCAGTTTCGGTGACGGTGGCCGGTTTCATTGAAACCAGGCCAGCTACGCAGGAGTAATTTTATAGAGCCCAAGTGTGTGCGCAGTACACAAGATCACTCTCTATTCCTTTACTCTCATAACCCAGTGGGACGGAAGACCGACACGACCGGCGAGAGATGCCCATCCGACGCATAGATCATCTTACTTGTCAGACAGTCAGGTGATCAGCCTGCATTGTCCTAACCAAACTTGGAAATAGCATTTTTCCAACGCGGGAATCAAACCCACGACCTCCGGGTCAAGAGCCGCGCTCTAAACCACTAGACCACGAAGAGCTATAGTAGGAAATATGCAACATAAAAAAATAACTGAGTATGCAAAAATATCCTACGAGGTGTTGACGTTACTTCGTTGCGTTGTAGATTCGTATATCGCGCGGGTAAATAACTATTTTTATAGCGTGAAAAATGTCCTCGTCACACATCGTATATATAGTAATCTTCACACCAAACATGTCCTACCCATGCCCTTTCCACCTAATTTCACCTTATCAGTTCAGTAGCTTTAACGAAAAGAGGTAACAGAAAAATAGACTCTTCATTAGTAGCAATGGATGAGATTATGAACCTTTTGAAATTTCATTAGCTGAAAGCTTAAAATAAACAGTATTTTCATTAAAACATAAATTTTAAAAGTACCAGTGTGATGTACAACTCTTTCCTTCTCGCTATGTATAGCAATAGTAGGTCCTCAAAGATCTTAAAATAAACTTAAGATAAGCTTAACAAAGCAAAACAAATAAAAGGAAACTAAGTGGACGTTTCGTATACTTAAACTTTTCTTCCTTTATGTTTCACAAGAGTAAAAAGTTCCGTAAATATGATATGGCGAAAGTGCGTGCGACGACAATGTGAGTGAAAGCAGTTGTGAAGATTTGTCAAAATAGGAATGTTCACAATGTAGTGGTAAACTGCTGGCTGCTGGAGGTAGCACGTAATTTTTGACGGCTCGTATTTCATGTGGAAACGCGGAAAATGCCGGAAGCGTGCGTGGGATTCGCAACAAACAAACTTTTCAAAGTATTACGCCACACACGTTAAAGTACTAGGCTTTGTATGTTACTTGTACATTGTTTGGTTGTTAACCGACTTCCAAAAAACGAGGAGGTTATATGTTCGGCTGTGGCTGTATCTTCATAATTTTGAAGTCGGTGCCAGTTCCAAAAGTTTCAAATATTCTGTCAGAGGACTGAAGTTTCAGCTATCTGGTACCGACTTCAAAATTATGAAGATTGAGTACAGAAATAGTTGAGGTTTAGCCGAATTCGGAAAAAGGCACTATTAGATAGTAGAAATTATTTAATACTTTTTAGTTCATATTAATGTTATTATTGTTTTTACCTTGGAAGTCGGTTTTAATTTTTTGTTAAAAATAATAATTGAAAATTGTTTTTCGAGCTGTAACTTTATTATTTATTATAAACTATGTCCTTTCCCAGAACTGCCAGTTTTATTAAAATGTTTGTTTTGATTCTGATCGTAAGTTTTTCGAGCGTATTTTTTTCTGTAATAAAAACTGTCTGAGAAGTGTATTTCCAGGAACTAAAAGTATTATTTTCATCAAAGTTTATTCTGATTCTGATTGGAGAACAATTTATTTGCAATTAATTGATTGCATTTTAATGAACTCATTTGCAAATTGCAATCAATATAGTAGAAGACAAATATAATAATATTATTTTCGTAATGTTCGATCTCGATTGTATTGGTTCATCACATACCAACATATTAAAGGCTGCATAAGATGTCATTGTTAAAAAAAATATGACCCCTTATTATCATCCGCAATCACAACATATAAATAAAAGTAAAATGGTATGAAGCTGTAGCAATACATAAGAATTATCAGAAAATTCGACATTGTTCGTCGCTTTCAATTTCAGCGAGAATGCGCTCACTAGCAATAAATCTGGGGTTATCCTGAGCATAATTTAACGAAAGTTAAGTCGTGTATCTTCAGAATCTTATCAGGCCGAGAAATATATTTAACAATGTCAGTATTTCGAAACGTCCGAATACCTTATTACAAAAGACACGGCCAGAACTGTTTGTATGAAATCGTACATCTGGGTTCGAATGCTTCTGATGTCATGATCGGTTACGCAATTAAGATGAACAGAAGATAGGATCTGCTGTCAGCTTCCAGACGATATAATTAATATATAGGTTCACATTGAAATATTTTTTGTCGACCGAATCGAAATAAAAAGATTGGAACGCAAGTAGTACCTACTTGTGTTATAAATTCTGATGAACTGATTTTCAAGTCATCAGAAATTATAGTACAAGTATCATTCCATATTATATATGAAACAAATGGGGCCGTTAGGCTGCGTTTCCACCGAAGACGAGCTAAGCTGCGTTGCGAGGAATGTGTTTTTAAGAAACAATAGAAACTCTTCATTTGCCTGACCACATTCAGCGAAACGATTCTAATGGATCTAGTAAAGCACATTCCTCGTAACGCTGCTTAGCTCATCTCAGATGGAAACGCAGCTTTAGACTCCTTTGACATTTGAATTTTAGTGATTACTGCTTTAGATAGGTAATACGGTGGCGATGTGCGTGGGAACAACCTTACACTAAATCATCAAGCAATTCTATTCAACGAACTTGTAAGGCATATTCTTCGTAGCTTGTTATAGGTACTTGTAATAATAATTTTTATACTTATAATGATGTCAGACTAAATGAGTACACAAACAGTTACATAATCTTTAATCCAATACATCTTATTTGTAGTTCTGATTTCGATAAGAATCAAATTGTATGTTTTTAACCCTTAGCTGGTTTCGCTAAAAAAGGCAACGTATCTGGTATCGGGGGTAAAAAGTGACCCCAGTCCAATGAAACATAAAAAATGTATCAAAACAGCTTTTTTTTCAAATTAATAATTTCGCTAGAACAGCTGACTTCCTTCTTCTCCTTACTATCGTAATCAGTTTCACGTTTCAGACTGTTATAATAGTTTTGTGGGTGGTTTCTGAATTACATTTCGAGTACTTATTACATAAAAGCTAATTTTGGTTTAAAATTCCCGAAATATCTAAGAAGTTTTTGAAAACCATTACAAGGTACCTTTAAAAAATATAAAATGCACAGACTGGAATTGATACATTTTTGCATTAGTGAATTCAAAAGTCAAGCAGTAATAATTAATAATAACTTGACATTGAAACTCAAACTCAAAACTCAATTTTTTTTATTCAGAATAAATTTTTGCAAATATTTTCTGAAAGTCTACATGATGCCTACCACCGGTTCGGGAACTAACCCGGCGAGAAGAACCGGCGTAAGAAACTCGCAGGGGGCCCACTTTATTTACCAAAAAAGTGAGAAAAAAATTAATGTTTTAAAATAAAGTTTACAATGCTGTAACTTAAAATTATACAATGTCATTGGTTGTGTTTCTAAACATAATATTAAATTATTAATTTCTAAATATAATATTATATCATCATTAAAGTACACTGCTCAATGTAACATGTTACATTTATTTTATTTTATTTATTTATTCACCAAGTAAAACATATTATACAGTTATAAAAACTTAACTTAAAACAGCATTTAAAACTAAAACATGAATCATAACATTTTTAATATATATTCTCAAATCAAGGTTCAATCAGGCAAACTAATAATAATAATTTAGTCATCTTTATGTTTTTGCTTCATCTCTAATTTAACGTTTCACGTTGCAGACTGTTATAATAGTTTTGTGGGTGGTTTCTGAATCAGATTTCAAGTACTTATTACATAAAAGCTAATTTTGGTTTAAAATTCAAAGTTTTTGAAAACCATTACAAGGTACCTTTGAAAAATAACATACACTTCTGGTATCGGGGGTCATTTTTGACCCCACCCTTGTATGTAACTCCACTTTCAGCAACAGTAGAGCCACGTACGTTCGTCATCCGCCGCATTACCCGACGTAACGAGATTACACAGAATCAGAAGGGTGTACATGTTTAAATAGTAAAGATATCATAGAAAATTCGAACGCCTGGGGTAACTTTTGACCCCCGATACCAGTTAAGGGTTAATATTATTTCCTCGTTAAGTGTTTGAATGGGTGGAAGTTTATGTAATTTTGCCACCCAAAATACGATAAAGTTCAAGCATTTCGTCACGAATTATATAAATATTTGTATTAAATGTGCTGTCGTAATAAGGACTATCGATTGTGTAATTGCTTATAGTAATTGTTACAGAGATAACATCGGCTTTTCAGTTATTTGTTTTACTGCTTCTTACTTCATCGACAATCATCGTTGAATATTGATTTGAGCTTTCGACAATGTAGTTTTTGCTTGAGTGAGATGAAATTACAATTGTATCTGTGAAGGAAAATATGAAAGAGCCTGTAGGCTATACACTATACAGTGTACAGGAAGCTTATATAATGATGAATCACGTTAATCTAATTCTTTGCTAAATTAAGTCATCTTGTGTTATGACAATAAGAATTTCATTAAGTTACTTAAACATAATTGTTTATGTGCTTGCAAGTTAGTCATAAATTGCATATTGCATACTATTACCATTTCTATAAACGCTATATCAACGCATATTAGTTAATTGAAACATATTTTTAAATTCGTATTCTCTTCCTAATTTAAATAAATTAGTCGTTCTTCTAGAAGACTTTAGAATGGAAATTAGCAAACATCACTCGTCAAATAATTTCATAAGTGGACCAAAACAATCACGTAATAATTAAATATTGCGTTTTAATAACCTCTCAACCTTTGCGAATCCCAAAGCGATGATATATTAAACTGAGATTAATGCGACATAAATAACATCACTTTCCATAATCGATTGACCAATATAATACCGCATAAATTTTGTTACACTCAATTGGCAAGAGTAAACTTTTAATTTATTAACGTAGGAACGCATTAAGAAAAAAATGTTGGTATCATTTCGGAATTGCATGGTATTATCATACGATTCCGCTGTACGAATAACAACGTAACTACAAAACCTATCCTAAAGACTGGCTTTCAAAAATACATTATGTTCTGCTTGATAAGATATGATAGGTATAACGTTTTTAAAATTGTGATCGAACCAAATAAAGATTTGCTATATAAATAGTAAAATTGTTATAAATAGCTCTGCGCAAGTACGCAAAACAATTTACATGTTTTATCGTAGCCAAAAGGCATGAACTGAGATAATTAAATAACCATCCATAATTGAGTTGAATAAGACGCAGCAGACGAATCTGAGCCACAAATAGTAAAACGGCGCGTAATTTTGTATAAAATGCCTTGAAAATTGCTTCGAAACCAGGGTTGAGACCTTTCTAACCTATTTCAGTTTTTACTTTATGTTTTTATTTAATTTAAATAAGGAATTGCTGACCAGCACTCGGATTTCCTTCACTCAGCTCAACATTAATACTCAATTTGTTCAACAAAATGTCATAATTTTTATCTCATAATTTTTCAGAATAGTTGTTTAGTTGAGTGGAGGAAATACGGGCTTTACTCTTAGGTATATGATGTACAGGCTCATATTTCTTTTGAGAATCTAGTTTCTAGACGACAGCCTTTTCTATTCAAAACCGTCTACCAACCCTACGATACTCGATAGGCTTTATGTGCGATAAGCATTACAATCGCAAATAGGTGTAAAATTACACCCAGCTAGTAATTTATCAACGGACCTAAGTTGAGGGTATTCAAGTGTCAATTTTAGTTTTTTCTCCGTACAGTCTTTTTGTTATTGTATTTAACGTCCTCTTTAAGCCTCTTCAGTGCGTTTTCAATGTGATATTTATTTAAATCAAGCCATACAGAGTTCTCTGATGCTATCTTGTCACGCCTATGTTCAGGCGCTGGACCGGTTTCAATTTTTCTTATTATAGAGAATACTCGATGTTGAATTGAGATAATTAAAAGGATGCCCAGCATTAGTTAATTCATAAAGCCTTATTGTACGGGTCTAAAATGCTAGACATGTTTTTCAGTCATGCACGGATTTATTTTTAGCTCGAACATCTGATAAAGCGCAGTGAAGAAAATTTTAAAGGCATAAAACCGGTGAATGTTTACTTCCATATGTTTATGATTTCAGAGTATATTTAAATTTTATTTGCTAACAAGATTGTTTAATATTTTACACTCCCTTAGTACGTAAACTTTTATGAAATGTGACATTAATAAAAGTTTGAAAATATTTTTAATTGGTTAATTTCTTTTGAAATATTGTACAATTCCGGAAATACTCATTATTTTTGGTGAGTGAAAATAAAGGGGATGAGAATTTCGGACTTAGTAGGTACAATTGATTTTCATAGTAATATCCAAAATATAACAGACTAATGAAAAATCCTAGATTCTGCCAGTATTTTCATATTTTGTGTAGAAAAAAAACATTTCTGCAGTGGTCATGTGCGTGCAGTAGATGAATAAGAACAAAGGATTATGGAAGATAAATCTCTAATCTCAGTTTATCGTTTAACCAATAAAGACAGCAGTTGGGAATAACCTCACGTAGCAATATCTAATAAATCGTTAAATATAAATGATTGTCTGGAGGTCTGTTGAATTATGAGTCCCTTCTGTTTTCAACATATCGTGCATGCTTTGCGCTGTTTAGGTAAACAATGATTATGAATTATAGCTGCATTTAAATGTCGGGCGATGTTGATAAATGACTGTCGTCCTCAAATGTCTTTAGGTTACTAACCGACTTCCAAAAAACGAGGAGGTTATATGTTCGGCGGTGGATATTTTAATTTTTTTAATTTTTTTTATTTTTGTATGTTCAACGATTACTCCGCCGTTTGTGAACCGATATTCGAAATTTTTATTTTGTTGTATTAGGTTTCACTCCAATTTGGTACCATGTTCACAAAAGTGGTGACCTGATGATGGGATCCATGAGTAATCGATGGAACTCCTCGAAATTTATATGGAAACATATGGTGATTTTGGTTTAATGAGAAGCATCCTAAGCATATGCTACCTAAAAGCAAGATTTTGCACCAAGATATACTATGGTTCCGAAGATACTAAGAGAACTCCGGATTCCTTATAGATACAAGTTTGGGGGTTTAGGCGCTGTTTTAAGAACTGAAAGCATATGCCACTATACAAATTACATTCATCATCATCATCATCATTACCACGTCAGGGTCACCAATGTCACCAAAATTGAACGTAACAAAATATTCAACCTTATCTCCAGAGCGTAAGGCACACATTTGACATTACTTCTGAGAAGTAAGTTGCTTCGATAATACAAGTAACATGCTAGTGCACTGTCACACTTACCAATCGCGGCCACGGGTGGCCGTAGACTTCTCAATCGATATTATGTATTACAATAATAAAGATAAAGTTTAAAATTATATGACACTGAAAGCCTCGCCGCTGCTAACATTCCGGTTTGGCGCGGTCCTAGCACGTGTCCACTTCGATTTTTTTTAAATGTATTGTTTATAATTATCTGCAGCTGATATTATATTTTGTAAGTGTGACTGTTAACAAATTGTAATAAGATACGTAGAATAATATACAGGTGTATTAGGGCCGATTCACACCGGAATGGCGAAGGCGAGGCGAGCAATTTCAGTGTCATATGATTTTAAACTTTATCTTCATTGTTGTTACTTGTTAATAATACATAGTATCGCTTGAGAAATCTACGGCCGCCCGTGGACGCTCGTGGCCTCTTGCGGCCGCCGGCGGCGTCGATTTCTCAAGCGATACTATGTATTATTACAATAATGAAGATAAAGTTTAAAATCATATTGACACTGAAACTGCTCGCCTCGCCTCTGCCATTCCGGTGTGAATCGGCCCTAATCTGACACGCGATGATTTTACCAGGTAACTAAAAAGAGTGAAATTATTATTTTTAACAAAAAATCAAAACCGACTTCCAAGGTAAAAACAATAATAATATCCTTATAATATGAACTAAAAAGTATTAAATAATTTTTCCTATCTCATGGTGCCTTTTTCCGAATTCGGCTAAAACTCAACTATTTCTGTAAGTACTCAATCTTCATAATTTTGAAGTCGGTACCAGATATAGCTGAATCCAGATGCCAGAATATTTGAAACATTTGTAACTGGCACCGACTTCAAAATTATGAAGATTGAGTACTTACAGAAATAGTTGAGTTTTAGCCGAATTCGGAAAAAGGCACCATGAGATAGGAAAAATTATTTAATACTTTTTAGTTCATATTATAAGGATATTATTATTGTTTTTAACTTGGAAGTCGGTTTTAATTTTTTGTTAAAAATAATATATCCTAGGGTCCTACTCCCGTTAACGATCTTGATTTGCGAGTAATATTTTTGAGAAGCTTCGATTGTAATCCATTCTTTTAAAATTCCGAAACAAAATCGACATAACTCTTGCACACTCGATCGAGTTGTCGTGTCGGTATAACTTCTTGATTATAAGTTAAATATTTTCACTGATTCTACTAGTGTGTTAATTTTGGTGTTACCAATGCCTTTGAGATCGAGTTAATTCGTTATTCGATTGTATCGGTATTCGATAGTAAGCTCACTGATCTTACAATATCGGATCTAAGGTGAAGAGTGATCTTGTTTACGTGACCGAGAATTTCGATAAATATAAGAATATTTAGTACATTTATAATTAACTAGATGACGCCCGCAACTTCGTTGCACTAAAAATCGTTTATCGCGCAGGAACCGTACATTTTCCGGGATAAAGAGTATCCTATGTCCTTTCCCGGGACTCAAAGTATCTCCATAGTCCATACCAAATTTCAGCAAAATCGGTTCAGCGATTCGGGCGTGAAGAGGTAACAGACAGACAGACAGACAGACACACTTTCACATTTATAATATAAGTATGGATAATGCTTTGTATTTAAACAAATGCTCTACATATTACAAGCAATATTAAAATTGCAGCATTAGCAAGTGATAGTGGAAATGAGAAAAACAGAACATTGTTAGTTCGAACTGCGAGCGAGATTAAGGCCAGTTCACACTGCCGGAATAATGAGCGGCATTTTCGCCACTCACGCCGCTGACAGCGAGCGGAAACTGTCAAAACGTTTTGACAGATGTAGGCCCAGCTGTTGCGAATTCATCGCTGCGATAAGGGCTATCACGTACTCCGGATATCTAGCACGCTTTGACTTATGCCCGTTAGGCCTTAGGTCTCCCATTTATGTCTAGAATTTACTGGACTAAAAATTTTAGTAATACACTTTACTAAAGTCTATTCGACTCGTGCTAAGTCGTCCAAATTCCTGGAACGAGTAAAATATATTAACAACACTCCAAAATTGCTTTTGGTTCTTTGCGTCATTCAAGTTAAAAAAGCTGCTTTTTATTATTAATCCTTTTAAAAGCCACCATTACTTAGCAAACGACCAAAACTAGGTTCAGTTAACGTCACTTACGAAACCCTAATGGTTATGAATTAGAGGCAATTAGTGGTAAATACTGAGATCACTTGAGATACAAACATCGATAAACTCGGTATATTTTTAACAAGCGACCTATCTGCGCTATCGGTGATAGTAGATTACCTTAATTAGTTACGTAAGCGCAGTAATTATACCAGTAATACGTCTTCTGTGGTCCACTAAGTGCTTTGGTTAAACTATTCATACTAATAATAATGACGGTGAGTTCAGTTTCATTAAAACCAGAGTTATGCAGGAGTAATTATATAGTGGCCGAGTATGTGCGCAGTCTGTACACAAGTGCAGTCTCTAATCTATATTCCTTTACTCTCGTATCACCGTGAGACGGATGACAAGAAATCAGGCGTAGGACCGACTTTTTACATGCTTATAATTTTACTTGTGAGTTGTGAGACAATCAGGTGATCAGCCTGCATTGTGCTGCCAAAGTTGGAAATAACATGTATCCATGAACCCACGATCTCTAAGTCAAGAGCCACGCTCTAAACCACTAGAGCAAGGAGGCGTTAAGTATCCATACTAATATTCTTTAAATGCTTTAATATTGTTACGTGCTAGGGTTCGAATGATTTGGAGAAAAAGGCTTAGGCATCCATTAGACGGTAAGTTGTGCTGTCAGTTTTACCACAGTCATGACTGTGACTGATGGATAACCTACCGTGTAAGAGCGTGACTGACGGTTGCATGAAGCTGATTGATGAAAATCTAGATATTTTGATTTTTGCTTCATGCAACCATCAATCACGAATGTTGAGTGAGCACCATCACTGTATCTGACAAAATTGAAAAAAAATTAGAAACGTATACCTTTGAAAATAGCTTTGACTGACATAAAACTGAAGAGAATTGAGTGGCCTAATACCATTCGTCAGTCCATCAGTCACCATCATTCAAACATAATTCATGACTGATGGAATTGACTGACGCTTGCATGCCCATGTAATGGATACCTTACTGACTCTTTTTTAGACTTCAATCACTAGGTCCAACACAAACACACTACAAAATGTGTTTAAGACACAAAATAAATCTTATAGTTATTTTTTGCGTCCATCTTCTACATTTTAAGGGTCACGTTCATGATTAGAAAACAATTTGCAAATAGCCCTCAGGACTAGCAATCTCGGTCGCACTCATTGCAGTCGCAATCTTCCTAATCGCTCAATCAGAAACCACTTTCAGGCTCAGAATCAGTAAATCGCTGGAGTTCCTAAGGCCCTTTGTGCCAGTCTACAATACAGGATGTAACAAAACATAGTTATACACTTTCGGGTGAATGAGTTTCTTGTATAGAGTTCACACCACTGTGAAAGTATAAATGCAGAAGGAGAAACTTTTTTTAAACTTTTGTAAGGGCAAATGTCTGCCTAATAATATGCTACATGGCGCTTGTCCAGGATACAATTCACAAAAAATGCTCTGTGTGAGCTAGTTAACTCTATAAAGGAGACTGGAGGCACATACAAATCCTTACAGTAGTCGTTTGGTACCTAATCTGTTACACCTGTATAAAACGTTATCGTGAATTATCATGTGTTCTCTCTTATTGTATGTGTATTTATTTGTGCTCAGATAATTTTCTTATTTTTACTCTTTGTGTGCACTAATTTGCAAATTCTTTCTGTGTGGGATAGTTTATAAATTCTAAAATAGATTTCATAAGATATTGACGCCAAAAAATTACAATAGTCAATTAAAAGTTGCATAAAGTTTGAAAAGTTGTCAGGTAAACGATTTTTTCAATGATGTTGCAACTCAATCAACGGCTATTACCACATTAATATTGTCTAATTAGAACCCTATCATGTGCGAGTGTGACCCCACCGTTACATAAGCTATTTTCTTACAAGTATTGCGTTGAATGAATAACGAATTAGTAACGTTGTGTTGATATATTACGCATATACAGTATACACGTATTCATAGTGTATTATGCATATCGTACAACTTCAATGTTTTGCATGTATCATAATATTATCATTAACTGAGTTGCGTTATACTTTTCTAAGAATATGTACGAATGTTATGATAACAATGATTCCATTTCTCTATCAAAATTAAGCTTAAGTCACGAGAAAAGGTCACATAAGCTTCTTTTTTGTTATTCTTAAAAATCAGTAAATTTGTTTTCCAATTCGAAAACCTTACGATCTATACATTGAAAATATTTTACTATACTTACCTCTTTGCGTCAGATTTTCATTATTGAAAATATGTTTGAAATATACCTATAAAATTCTAGTAGTATTTAGTAAAGAATAATGACAACAATTTAATAGTTTAATTAATATAACTTTCATTACTGTAACAGACCGGACTAATTGAAGTACAACATTAGAAATAGGTCAAATAGCTAAATCAAATTGAGCAACGTTTCGTTTTGATGAATGTGTCAGAGCTTTTGATCTACTGTTGATGTTGTTTTAATCGTAGGAATCAAATTACATAATAGTTAAGACAATACAATTAAGATATAGCTATAATATATTATAGCCTTTTATACAGTAGGAAAATTAAAGGTTATTTGGGGGTAAAACCCTTTTATTTATATTTCGCGTAAAGAGTGTTACCAACTATTGAAAAAATATGTATTATCTTACCATTGTCTGCAAATGATGTGCTTTCGTAAATTCTTTACGTAATATATTTTTTACGTTCCGAAGATTCCTCAAAACCTTTTTATATGCCAATAATAATATATGCCAGTAAAACTTTACATAACGTGCGTTGTTATTAAAATGGACGATATAACTTAATTTTACATCCTTTACGTTATTTACGAGTTTGTTGATTATAAAATAAGCCATAAATAATGGTTTACTATGCTAAGATTTGCATAAGAATTATATTATTAGAATATCTTAATTAAAGTAGATTCCGAACACATAATATATAAGGAGAAGATGAGGATAAAGAAATTATTTAAAAACAAAATGTTTAGGGTTTCTTAGTTTCAAATTTAGAAAAAATTAATGAGGGATAGAAAATTACAATATAAGATGACGCTATAAAACCCACAAACCTATCTATTATATTGAAATATTTTAAACAAAGGAGATCCTAGATCTTTTAAGATACACAGACAAATCAAGAAGAATCAGTTAATAATTATTTTGAATGACAATTTGCTAATGTAGTTTTAGGTCTAGTCAACCCCTTGCTTGGGGTCTACGATAAGTAACTAGATTATTCTCCACAATTTAGATAAAATAGATAATAATGTTATTTTTAAAGATTATATAAGATAAACAATCTTGTTGAAATAACGCCTATTCGGTTCAGTAAACTTGTGTAGGTGTAGATCGGTATCTACTTAATATTGTGAGCTCACATTATAACAATGACCCAGTAAGCTATAATAATGTCATAACAAATAAATGCTAACCAATATTATGAAGATTGTGTCAGTAAAAATAATAGTAGATGAAAAAGTAAGATTTAAATAAAATAAATGAATAAAGTTGGTGTTTAAAAAAAAAATCTCAATTATTTTTCAACCGTTTTCTTTTTCTGATAGATCATCTTTTATAGAAAAATCAGCTGAACAGATACTCAACGGAACCCATTGTAACAGAGTAGCCTTTTAAATATTCATCGCTCGATCTAATAAATTATGTTAGATAAATATGCAATTAGTTGAGCCTTTTTGCGACAATGGCGTCACTTTCTCTCGGACAGTGCGATGCTTTTCGGAGATTATTTCCATTACTGCCCATTAGCCATTTAACTCGATACCGCATTAGTCATCTATCATAATATCGCAAATCTAGATCTAAATGGAAGCTAATTCTGAATCATTTTTTAACTTTGCACAACATCAAGTTTCTGATAGTACCTATTAGGACCAGCGGCGGGGCAAGACCTTGGGCAAAATATATTTTGCGAGGCTCCCTGGTCACTGATGGATAACGCAAAAGGACGGATATTTTGAGGGAAAGAATTTGTTGAATAATTTTAATTTAGGAAAATTTAAATTTTTTGATAAGTAAGTACTCTTAAATTATTATTTATAAAAATTACAGTATTAAAAATTCTTTCTCTGGAGTCTGATGGATGACGCAAAAGGGCGGATTTGTAGAGAAATAGCTTGTTTTTTTTTTTACATTTGAGTTCTCTTAATATTATATTTTGTGGTCCAAGATGCCCCACAGACGGCGGGGCCACTTTGGATAGGTACTTTAAAGTTCTTGAATAGATCCTAGTTATACCCTTTTTTACTTATAACTTATTTAGTGTTTCTAGGTTTTATTTTCGTAGTGGCACAAAATTAGTTGCAACTGCGACAACCACTTTCTCTTGATGTGATGCTCTTTTAAGATTATCTCCATTACTGTCCATTAGTCATTCAGTTCGATACCACATCAGTCCTTTATTATGTATACTGTTGCCAAAGGTTCTAATTTAAATAATCTAAACCATTTTATCGTTACATATGGTATCAATGCCTTATGACAAAGCATGTTTCTGATTTTCTGATCAATAACTTTCATTACTGGCTTCCTTGGCCGTCACAATAAAAATGGAAATTACAAAATTTGTTCGGATGGCGCACGTCTACGAATAATAAAAACTAATACACGTATTATTTTCTCTTTGACAGTGCGATGCCTTTAGAAGATTATTTCCATTACTGACTATTAGCTATTTAACCCAGCGCATTAGTCATCTATCATAACGCTTACGAAAGGTGCTAACCGTCTAATAATAGTCTCATGAGAATTTGTAACTTTTGTGATTTATTGTCTTTGGTCACCTGTGTCTAGATCTACTTAATCTTTATCGATAGAATCAAATCCCTTTTGTTTAGACTTCAACAATATTTTATTCTTTGAAAGTGGTGGATTTTCTTTGATTGGTTGATGTTACCTTTTTTTACATTTTTCTTGATAATTTTCGATAAATTAAAGGATGTTAATGTTGTGTAAAATAATGTATCAAATCTAGACTGCAGTCGAAAGGGTGAACCTCAGACGGTTTTTCTCGCAAGTTCCTAGTTCAAAATTCACAACATATCTGTAATGTCAATGACACCGTACTGATGCGTTTACGCAACAACTAACAAGCACCTTGACAGTATGCTCTTAATCGATGCACACTGACATAACACATTCTCCCCGATATTTCTATTCTACACCACGAGCATTGCTGCTATTCAACGCAGTATCGAACTTTCTCCTCGAATGATCCACCGTTGTATGCGTAAGCGTTGAAAATGTTCGAGATAATTTTATGTATCGGAAGATATTGTCTCGTTGAGATGAAATGCTAGCGATAACATAATTGCACAAGGCTTTGTTCGGAATACGCGCGCAATCATCACATCGACTAATACGATTTAAACGCCTCGGTCAAGTGGATAGAGGTCGTGGGTTCAATACACGTTGAAATATTTTAAGTATTGTTTTATTAATATTATGTAACATATTTATCTTTGTTTGACTGATTACCTCCTTTTGCCTGAGTGCATAAATTGTATATTATGGCTTGTTTATTTCTTCATTGATTTGAAATCCAGCGGATTCACAAGGGATAACTAGTACCATACTCTAGTTTATATGTATTGAAATACGTCTTGCACTCCGGCGTAGAAAACAATACTTTGTCTTGAGCAATTCCTGAGTAGACTGGTTCCATCGAAACCGGCTACCAAACTGAAATCGGTTCTCCGTTATGACATTAAATTTTTGTTGCGATGATTCGACGCAAATCGAGTTTGATTGAAGAAGGAATTATGCCTGAACATTATTTACGACTGTCGTATAACAAATTTATCGATTTTGAAATCGATACCAAATCGATTTTGATTTCATATTAATGTGGTGAATGAGTTTTATCCTTTCTAAATCATAAATTATGTGACATGGATAGTGTTTATTGATGCTAAATAATTTTCTAACTGGCTCCATTCACAAGCTTCCTTATCTATCTTGTATTTGATTTCTGAATGTGAATTAAAGTTATTTATGTCCTGCCTACGACAAATTTTATATTTTTTAGTTTCGTGTGTTTTCATTTGAGATTCGTCAGCTTTTTGGATGTAGGGGTAAAACCTTACACTTACAAATAAGTGAACACCTTTAATATGTAACATATTCTAATTACTATAGTACAGTCATTTAATGATAACTCCTAAGCTTTTCAGCCTCAATACGTTTTAATATTCGTATCATTTCATTTAGTGCCAGTTATTTTAATACCCTCTTAGATATTATAAGAGCTTGCTTCTGTTGAGCAAATAGAAGGCTTAGTATTAGCATTTAAGCCAATAAGAGCTTTTGAATACTAAAGGATGAGACATCCTATTCAAACAATTTCTTCTCGTATTTAAAGGAGTCCGCCTACGTTGAACTTCTTTCAATGAGTCTGGCTGCGCGCCTACATCAGTGACTAGACATACTTATTCTGCATTTAGCAGTAGGTATTAAATTATTATAATTTGTATTTTAAAGGTGGCTCCCGTTATATGAGGTATTATTTTGTTCAACCTCATTGTTGGGTATTCATTTGTTAATTTATAATATGTTATATGTATAAAAGCTTCATACATGATTTTTATAATACTACTAATTATCCATTTTCGAGTAATCGACATCCAAGGTGATTTCTAGTTTATTGACGACCTCTGTGGCGCAGTGGTGAGCGCGTTGGTAGCTCAAGCCGGAGGTCGCGGGTTCGAGTCCCGCCGACGGAACAAAAAGCTTATGAAGTTCCTGGGTCATGGATGTGTATTAAATATGTGTATCATATAATAAAAATCTTAAATATATGTATAGTATAAAAGTATTAAATATATTTCCGTTGTCTAGTACCTGTAACACAAGTCCTTCAGGTACTTAGTACGGGGCCAGACTGACGTGGTGTGGTGGCGTCCATAGATATTATTATTATTATTATTTATCTTATTTTTTATTTGTAGTTTATCTTTTGATAATAATATAAATATTATAATCATTATAGAATTACCTACTATCGATGATAATTCAAGACGTGAGTGGAAGAATAAGGTAAGTAACATGAAAAAACTTCTCGTTTTTTGCTTAAATGGAGGCTTTAGGACCGAAAAAAATATTTGAAATAGAAAAACTATGGATTATATGTGTAGCCAGATACATTAGCTAGGTTATGGAGTAGATAAGTTACAAGTTTTATTAAAATAATTAGGAAAAAATTAGTTATTGTCCGAATGTTACAAAATGTTACTTGTTCGATTCTTCCACTCACGTCTTCAATTCTCTTTGATGCTGTAAATTTTTTCCGATCGCAATAATAATTACGCAATAAGATAAAACACTTAAATATGCAAATAAATTATAAATTACATTAAAGCAATATTTATTAGTTCTTAATCAGATTATCTAAACACGTCGTCATTTTAGCAGAGTAACCCAGATTTTGCTAAACATCGTTAATAATATTATACAATCTCATACTAATCAATCACATTTGGCATAATATGCAAAGAAAACAATTTTATAAAATATTCCTCTTCCTAATTAAAATAGCCTGTAGTGTGTAATTATAATTTTTGTAATCTGTGGTAGGTAAGGAGGTAAGCATATTTTCTTATCTCCGCAAGTGTGATAATAAAAAAGTATAAAAACCAACGGAAGAATTGAGTTTTCCGCGACAAAAAATTGCTTTTTTCCTGTGATCAAATTCTACATCTGAAAATTTTATCCAAATAAACCTTTTCTCTTGGAAGTATTGATATAGATAAAGTTTGACCATATAAGGGAAATAAATAGAAATGTTATATTTACATCATTATTCATTAGGTAGCTAATCAATAGTCCATTTACCTATCTCATACAAAATTTAATAGGCAATAATTTTGGAATCGATATTAATTAGTACGCTTTTATCTAAAATGTCTTTATTACGAAAGCGGACGTAAACATAAGAAATATCTTTCTAAGGAGGATATAAAGACAAAATCACTGATAAGTACAAGAAGCACCGAAAGGAGCATGTTTCTTTTTCTTAAATGAACTAGAAAATGAGATTGATCAGATGATCAATGTATTTAGTTCTTTGATCGTGGAAAAACGAGACACAATAGCCTGTATATTGTTATCGCGGTCGCATGCGACCGCTTGTGGCTCGGCTTCGCCTCGGTCAACAATTACATGTGATCTGCTTCTTATTCATCAGCTTTCTTATTTACTGCCCGTGGAGCGTATACTATTTTTCTTATTGACGGAGACGGAAAACGGCAACATCGGTATAAAGAGCAGCGGGAAGAAAGTTGACGCTTTCCGCCCGGAGGCTATGCCGGAGGTGAGAAAAATATATTTTGTTGATCGCAGTGACTTGCGTCGTCAATGGTATACCGTTGAAATAATAATATTAAGCCTTCGTAGAGGTAATTTTTATGTAATTATTAGTCACTAAATACACATTCTTAATACGGTGCGTAGATCTTTAAGTGAAACGGAATTCGGTGAACATGCGGATCTAAATGACGTCAATATGATATAATAACAGTTTTCATAACATTTGTTTTGCTATGGTAAGATTTCATTGACACTGGTCGAAAAAATAATTATATTCGCCTAACCTTTATATAAATAGATAGATGGAGATCACTGTTCTTACTAGGCGTTAATCTAGGGAAGTCTGAAAACTTAATTTTTTTGTTGTTCTTACGCAGGAATCGAACACAGGACCTGCAGTCGTAATAAGTCAATCTTTGAGCCACTGGGCCATGAAGGCAAGTACGTTATCAAGTTTTCCACTGGATGGTATTATTGGTATGTATTAGTTACGAAATGTGTTTCAAGCTGGATTGAAATCATTATTTGGAGCATAGCAATTTTAAAATAGAAGATTTTGTTTACCTACGATATGACATAGTAGTAAACAAAAGCTCTCCTTACCACAGAAAAGATTTCATATTATACAATAACATGTAATTTTTGCAGACGCAATACGTCAAAGTCAAAGTGTGAATAGGAAGCTAGTGCATAGGAAGAGTCCACGGATCGCTATCACTGGAAACGTCGGGGGTAATTTATTGCGGGCCTCCTATCAAGTGCTATCAGCATCCTGTTTTTTGTTATCGCAATCATAAATTAGAATTGATAGCTTATTTAGAACATACATTGGGTAGCGGTGTTTACCTATTTATAGAAAATTATAGCTCTTCGAAGTAGGATAATTTTAATTATATCAACATTTGGGTGATATATTACAGAATATATATTAAAAATAACTATCTATATGACCGAGCTTCGCTCGGTATTGAAAAAATTCAAAAAACACACATAAAATGACATTTTATGAAAATGATTCCTAGCTAGATCGATTAATCGCTCCCGAAACCCCCCTGTATACTAAATTTAATGAAAATCGTTGAAGCCGATTCCGAGATTCCAATATATATATATATATATATATTGGAATCTCGGAATCGGCTTATCTTATCTTATATCGGAATTATCTTATCTTATATCTTTAAACGAGCAATTCTTGTATATATATATATATATATATATATATATATATATATATATATATATATATATATATATATATATATATATATATATATATATATATTTTATTCTTTTTTTTAATTCTTGTATATATATATATACAAGAATTGCTCGTTTAAAGATATAAGATAAGATAATAATAATTTATTTATTTCTCACCACATAATATTATAAGACAGAAAGTACATAATTATAGACACACAGTAATAATATGATTATAGATAGAGTAGTATAATTATTATAAACACAAATAACTTGATAGTTATTAGCACATTATCGGTAGATTACATGTGGGAGACTGGTGCCTAAACTGGGCGTGAGCCTGTATTTCAGGTCACCAGGCCTCTATCCCAGATTAAGAAGCTCTACAGAAGAAGCTCTACAAAAGAATAATTGAAATAGATGTTCCAGTTTTAGATTACATAGTAATTGTTTATATTTTATATTAGTAGTACCAAGTTATACTGAGAAAATGAAAGTAATTTAATGACTTAATCAAACTAAATATATGTCCTTAAGATCATCTTACACATCTTAGATGATCTTAAGTATCTTAATAATAAATTATTTGAAATTGAAGAACAAAAAGAAAGAATTGAAATTAACAAAGATAGAACAAAACAGTTTTCAAATATACATAGGGCAATTCATCTATAGTGACCATTTCAGACTTGCAAAAATATACTTGCTGGCAAAAAGTAAAGATAGTTCTAAGCTTCCTTCTAGAACTACATGATCATGGTTCTGTTGATAGTGGTGAATAGAGTGGATTGTACATGCATCGTTTGTTACGGAAATGTTAGGTTTTACACCTATCGACCCTTCGCTCTATCAAAAGAGAACACTTTCAATGGATTTCCTGTAAAATCAATGTGTAATGAAAAATGTTAGTTCCGTATTGAAAATCTGCTGCAATTTATTTGTTTGCTGTTACCGAAAGGTACGAAGACAATATTTTAGGTGCAACAAGATCTTAAAATTTGTCTAAGAAATCAAGCAAAATCTATATCTAATAATAATGACATTCTTTCTGTCTTCTCGTTCTAATCGGCTTCTTATCCATTGTCATGGTCGCCAAACAGAAATTCAACTAATTTCTATAGCGTTGCGTACATTTAAATCCTAGTGGTAACTGGCTCCACCGCCATAGTGTCCATTTGAAATATAGCCCTTAGTCCTCGTGAACCTTTAACATGGGCATACCTGACATGCCCTAGCACTATTTACACGAGTCCTATCCTTATCGATCACACAGGCAATAAACTTGGAACGAGTTCTTACCGTTTATTAAACCATCTATAACTCTGTCCCGCCGACGCGACTAAACATAAATCGCGAACCTGACAGATACCAGATGATGTGGTTTGCGCGCGGCTGGAAACGCGCGATTTTTAAGCGACTTCCGAAAATATAGATGGCTATATTTTATGTAATACTAGATGACGCCCGCAACTCCGTTGCGCCAAAATTAGTATATCATGCACTTTTTCCGATATGATATGATAAAAAGTATCCTAGATGTCCTTTCCAGGGACTGAAAGTATCTCCATAACAAATTTCAGGAAAATCGGACAGCGGTTTGGGCGTGAAGAGGTAACAGATATACAAACATTTTCGCATTTATAATATTAGTAAGTATGGATGCAGCAGTATTATCTGTAGCAACTATCAGCTATTATTTTGTCTCTAATCTTGAAATCTTGTCTCTTCAATGCTCATATTGATTGCCTCTATGCACTCACTGTTTGTATTGTTATCACATAATAAAATCCACCTCTGCAATATTATTACAAAGTCTAAATCAACACTAAAAAACTTTAGAAAAGATGATAGGTATGCAGGCTATCTAGTAGCTAGTTAGGCTTTGTATAATCAGGATGAATTACTAGCGCGTTTCGGTCCGCGCGGGAATTGTATCATTTCAGCCATTGTTGTCGTGAAAAATAATAAGCATCTTGTTTATTTTCATTGGCTTCATCATGTAGAATTGTAATGTTACTAAAATAAACTCAGTTCTTATTCCTTGTGATCTTATCAATTAAAGTTTTTACTCGTTTTGGCGTCGATGCCAACCAGCTATTTTGCTTCAATTATTATACGTCTTGTTAAGGCCTGTATTCACTTTGATTAGTGCAAGTGCAAGTGACTAGTAATTGAGGCAGTGGAGTGCAGGTGTGTAGTGTATGTAGTGTCCAATTCTTGTTTAGTGGCTCTTTAGTAATTTAATTTAGTAAATTCAGTAGTAGCTGTCAACACGAGCGTCTTAGTTTCAAAAATAAAACTGCCATTTTGACATGTCCTTCATTTTTAATATTGGTTTTATTAAAAACGAGCTTTTGCCCGCGGCTTCGCTCGCGAGGTAGAATTGATCAAAATCCTTTCTTAGCGGATGCCTACGTCATAACATCTACCTGCATGCCAAATTTCAGCCCGATCGGTCCAGTGGTTTGGGCTGTGCGTTGATAGATCAACATGTCAGTCAGTCACCTTTGAGTTTTATATATAAAGACCACGAAGTATTTTTATATGTCCTTTCCCAGGACTCAAAGTATCTCCATGCCAAATTTCAGCAAAATCGGTTCTGACTTCTGAGGTATAAACGTGAAGAGGTAACAGACAGACAGACACACATTCGCATTTATAATAATAAAAATAAAAATAATAAAAATTGTTTTATTTCTGAATAGATTTTAAAAAAATACTTTCAGAACGTTGATACTACTGGTGCCTACCACCGGTTCGGGAACTAACCCGGCGAGAAGAACCGGCGTAAGAAACCCGCACTCTCGCACTCGCGAATATTATTAGTATATTAGTAAGTAATAAGTATGGATTAGTATGGAAATAATTGAAAGGGTGTCCTTTTGTACTTTTAATAGGTATATTATTTAATAATGATAGACTATATCTATGGACGCTTCACCCACGTCAGTCTGGCCCATAAAGTTAATATACCTAGCGGAATAATAGTAACAATCTCGAGCTGTCAAACGAAACCAAAATTGGTTTTCATCTGTCACGCACTTGCACTCGCAAAAAATAGAACACGCTTTTAATCACGTTACTACGCAGTCGACTAGTCACTTGCACTAATCAGTCGCTGTCCACACTTACTTTCTACTAATCACTCATCACCTGTACTAGTCACCTGCACTTAATCACAAATCAAAGTGAATACAGAACTAATCACATTACTACGCAGCCGGCTAATCACTTGCACTAAACAGTCGCTGTCCACACTTACTTTTTCCTAATAACTAATCACTTGCCCTAATCACTTGCACTTGTTACTAATGAAAGTGAATACGGGCCATAAGGAGTTACTTACAAGCGAGTAAGCACGGGATTTTTTTATTTATAAACATATTTTCTTACTCACGTTTTATTAAAATTAAATCAATAACATTAATTATATATTTTTCATTCACCTTTTCTTAAAAGTATTTACCACTAATTTACATAACGAACTTCTTTCCGTCCTATTAATTACCAAAATCAATCTCGTAATAGTTTTAGCATTTATCAAAAACATTACCTAATAAAGACTTCACCAAGGAGGAAGAGCTCATAATAATTGATGATCATAACCTGCAAAGTGCAAAATTCGCGAGCATTAATTATAACTTATTTATGCTAATGAACCATAAAAAATCAGGTACAAATTGATATATCGTTGACTAATTCGAAACACTTTAAAGATCATTACACAACCATTCCTCATAGTTACATAACATACAGACAGACAGACAGACAGACAGTAGTCCCAACAGGCTGATTAATTGTAAGTCGCGGATTCGCGAATACAAACGCTTGTCGCAACTCGCAAGTCAACTACCGCTGGCTCTCAAACTATATCGCGATATTGGTAGGTATTTACAGTGATATTCTACTTATACAGATCTGTTATGTCTAAATTGGACTTTGACAGATAAGTGAAACAAAAGATACGAAATGCCATTTACATAATTAAAGAGACAGGCTAAATAAAAGACGACCCAATTGGGTCTTCACAACGCGCGCGGTAGTAACATATCTGCTTTGAGTTTTTTATATAATATCATTGGGTATTTACAAATTATCTTCTTATACTATCTTCAGAAAAGTAAAAATTACATTCTAAGATATTGCGCGCGACTTCGTGCGCCCCAAAAGTTGGGTTTATTGGGAATATGTGCAGGTCCCAAATACTCATAAAAATTACCGGCATTTACAAACATGATCCACACCGTTTTGTAGAAACTAAAGTTGTAAAAGACAAGTTTATGATAGAAACTAACTAAAAGTGATTTAATATTATTTTAAATAGTTTAGTGTGTAAATTTATAAAAATAAGTAGTGAAAACAACCTAGAAATTTTGATCAAGAGGATATTGAAAGAGGTTACGTAAAGTCCCTTTGTATGAAAGTACCTTATACCTACGATCTTTACACGACAGTTTAGTCAAGATGGCGGGACAGCGTCGATCCCAAATTAGCACCATGATAATAATAATTGTGCCCCTCTGGTTAGAATATCCTCTGTTTGGAGCCACTGGTCGCACCAATAATTAGTAAACTCACGATCTATCCTACTTTCGAGGTGTCTTCAGCTATCTCGAGATCTGATCGCCATTAATCGATTAAGCATATACCACAATGGCTATTAAGCCATGGACCTCGTTATATTAATGTCCCTGTTATCAGATCGCAAGCGGTTATAATATATTAAGATTTGCGTAACCACTACCCACAATTACTTTTCCTGACATAATTATCTTGTTAAGTTCTCTAGTTATTTATAGTGTATATTTATAGAATGTTACCGTAATAAATGAACAGTTTATCTAGGCATGGTAGAGCCAAGAGTTTTACATCAAATTCTGCACAAAGTAATCTAAGAAAACCTTTTTCAAAGTCGCACAAAATTATAATGTTTGGGACTCACATCATGACAATTGGCAAGTTAATAAAAGCCGCTACACTATGCTCATAATATTAGCTTACTATAATTTATAAATAATAATATTTATGGACTTGTTAGCAGGCTCTATATTTTTCCCGTGGTGCTCCTCCTCTTGTTCGGAAATTCGTGTCTTTAAAATTGTCTCCCGCTTTGCTTGGGGAGGGAAATTTGACATTTCCTAATTCTCCTTATCTTCTGATTAATTTCGTTTCGGGTCCCAAGACTGTCCCTTGGCCCTCGGGCACCCATAAGATCAGCCAAAGTATGGCCATAATAATATGTGCTGGTCCAAATGATCGTTAAATTGGAGCAGCTCTTTGTCACTCTTCTCAGATTCGCATTCGCACCCCTTACAACACATCTGCCACTGGGCCACGGACGCTCTCTTCTTTCCATATTTAAATTGGCATATAATATCTCAAATTAAACCATATATGGCGGCGTGAAATATTTAAAAGCGTGAACAGAACTGGATTACAAAAAGCGGACGACTCGCTGGCGCCAAACCTTTGGCATTTAAATTGGACCTTGCGCTTGCAACAATTGCGCGCCACTCCCGGAATTGAACCGGCGACCCCTCCTCGTCGACCTCAAGTATCCAAAAAGTTACAGGCGCCGTATGCAAATTCCTACCAGCGCATGTGACGCAAATAACGATATTGTGGCACGACTACTTTTGCTTGGAGAGTTTTATGTTTTGAGTAGTTAGATCACCTGGCTTTCCGACTTCCAAAAATATCTACAAATGACGAGGTTATATTGTCAGTTGTAGATATTTTTCATTTTTTTTATCATGTGGATTAGTAAAGTTAAAATCTAAGGATTGAAAAGATACACAATACCGAATAGAAACTCTTGGTGATTCTTGCCACAAAGTCAAAGATACTTGGTTGGCCATAGTTTGTATATCTGATTGTAGATAGATTTAAGACTAAGCTACTGTGGAACATAGTTTGTATAATATTTAATTGTAATTTGTAGACAGTTGTTAGCCATATTAAATCATCAGTATCAGCGTATTCAAATTAACATTTAAGAGAACCACGAGACCAGACGGACATGGTAAAGAACCATAGAAGTTATTATCACAGAATATTATTACCTACTAGATGACGCCCGCAACTCCGTTGCGCCAAAATTCGTTGATCGCGCGGGAACTGTACATTTTTCTGGGATAAAAACTATCCTATGTCCTTTCCCGGGACTCAAAGTATCTCCATGCCAAATTTCAGCAAAATCAGTTCAGCGGTTTGAGCGTGAAGAGGTAACAGACAGACAGACAGACAGACACACATTCGCATTTATAATATTAGTATAGAAGTATAGATGTCTTCACAAGTAGCTTCATAGAGATAATACAACACGTGAATTACACCGACGTCACTACTTACATAATGTCACAATGATTAATAGACTAAAAGAAAGTAACTGCCCACTCGGAAGAAATGGAGATCCCATAGATGCATGCGGTAACTACATATAGGGTTGCCAGTAAGCTAAACCGAAAAGCCGGACAAAGCAGTGAGCTTCACCGGACAATAATTGTAAAAGCCGGAAGCCCTGCTATCTAGTACCGTAAATAATTTGTATACTCTAGCAATATGTTCGGATTAATGTGCACAAAATATGTTCGGTTTACTGTTGTACATGTATAATGAATACAATTATTATTTTACATCTTGATCTCATACTGATTTTAGACCGTTTTACACCTAAAACGGTCTAAAATCAGTAAGATAAGTATAAAAAGCCGGACTTCTGTTTATTAAAGATGTAAGTTACAAGGTTTGTTGAAATTATAACGAGTAATTGCTCTTATGTTGTAAAATGTTAGTAACCTGGTTTATCCACTCATGTCTTCAATTTAGGCCGGACACGCAATCAAAAAACCTGACTGTCTTTATCGGGACGCCTGGCAAGTGGCAACCCTAGCCGGATATCAGCCGCTATCGAGTCATTAGGAACGCTCTTATCGCACAATATGCTTCGCCGAAAGTGATAGTGCAAGTTGCGTTCTCATTAAATTTCTTCGAGCGATAACACCGGTTCTTTCAAAATTAACTGGCTTTAAAAGCTTAATTCGTTGTTACGAATTTCCTATTGGATAGACGATTAGTATTTTTTTAACCCATCAATCCCCAAGCGGCAGCTGGGTGCCGCATAACAATTGAAAGTCTATTATGTCTGCGATACCCACGATTGAGGTGGTAGCTAAGTATAAGTAACGATTTTTATTACAATGTTTTCGTTGTGCCTTGACTTTTGCGTAGAAGTTAACGCGACTCATTGGCCTAAGCATCGACTCTGAAAATTAAGGCTACGGAAGCGGGACCACTTAGGTGTTGGGAGTTGGCTGTTGGGAGCCTGGATTCTGCGCTTGCACGATTTTCTTATTATATTAAAAATAAAGAATATACATATTATTAAGTACAACTTTAATAATAAAATTAAAATAATTAAACCTCACCGACTTAAGTAAGACCATAAAAACCATGCTGCATGGAATTCTTTTATTATTGCATTTCATTAGAAAAACCACCTTCCTATAATTGCTTAGTTAAGGATAAGCATAAAATTGATAGATTACTCGTATTTCTTTGCGAGTTTATATCGAAGTACACTTGCAGCAATAAAAATCGCCTAATTGGCTCCGCTTATATGACCTAACAGTCCTCTGACCTGGAAATAACGTGTTTTGTGATTTATTGCCCGTTTTGCCGGACTGATTCTAATTAAATAATAAAAATCCGCATCTCATGGAGTACTGTATTATAAAGAGCATTTTTCGAAATATTGGTTTATAAGAAACGCTTAAGAGCCCGGGTAACCCTCGAAATTCTCATACATATGTAATACCAAAATAATTTTGTCATACGAAAATATTTAACATGTTTGAGTTATTTTTCAGCATAAAATAGTAATTACCTAGGTTCCTGAACAAAAATTAACTTCAAAATATTTAAACACAAAAAAAAATTTTTTTGTGTATAAATTTTTTTTACAAAATTTACTACTAAATATTTAAACACTAAAAAATAGAGTAAAACACTAAAAAAATTATAAATAATTAGTAAATTTACTGCAAAATATTTTAATACTAAAAAATATTTTGAAATTTTTTAGTATTAAAATTCGAAAGGGATATATTAGTGCAATGTTTTCTCGCTAGAGGCAGCACCAGCATAGACAGTAAACAAAAAAAATTGTTTGACGATTGGCAACGTTTCTGTTAATAATCTGACATGACATGTGCAACATGCCTGATTTTGGCCGGATTATTAACTGTATGTGCTATTCGCGCTCTATGCTCCGATCTTTGCGTAATATTCCCAATTTATGATTTTATTTTCAGTTGTGTGTGTCATTCTCGCAGGAGAGGCAAATGGATTTCCCTGAAGAATCTCCCTGTGGGCTGTGACTCCCTAGTAGTAGATAAGTACAAGCAGTAACCAGGGAAGGTAGAAACTAAAGGAATCACCAACGTCGGAGCTTCGTCAGCCGGCTAGCAAATCCTTTAAAGAATACCAACACAAGAATCAATAACATAGTTAGATTGAGCACTAGCAGTGAGCAGTGAGCACAAACCTTAGTGTATTAATAAGAGTAGTAGGTACTGTTATTAATACTCAAAGGCACAAACGTTCGACTTCGGTTCGACTGCTCTGCTGAAAATCTCAAACCCGAAGATTTACTTCATATTATAGGTAACTTCTTGCCTATAATATGAAGTAATACTAGAGATATACTAGAGTATACTAGAGATGAAACGGATATCCAGCAACTATCCGGTATCCGGCCTATCCGGCGGCCTTAATACTATCCGGCCGAATACCGGATAGCTGTTATTCGGCCGGATAGGCATCCAACCGAATTAAAAAAAGATCTGGATAAGAAAAATATATTTTTAAGTGAGTAATTATTTACTGTATTTAGTTAGTCTTAAGAAATATAAGTAGTTTTATTTTAAAGTAAAAAATGAATTAATTAGTACTCATACTGCACTAAGGGCAAATTACGGTGAATAAAAACCAACTTCTCTGCATTGAGAGGTAGCAGGCGGTTTCGCTTCTCTTCATAAATAAGGCCAGCTTCAGAAAAAAGTCTTTCGCTGTACACACTGCTACAAGGTGCTGAAAGATAGATTTTGGCAAACTTTGTTAAATTTGGATATTGTTTGGCATTAGCTGCCCACCAAGAATAAGGGTCACGATTGCGATCAATTCGCACTGACTTGTGATAAAAATCCAGCTCACAGGTTATCGCGTTTCTTTCTTCGCGTTGAACCTGGCCAGTATTGTTTTCATTTGCTACCTCATCAAAGCAATCCCAAAACGTATCATGAGCTTTGCGAGATACATCTGACTCCGTCTCCTCTCCTCTACTCCTTTTAGCCGGCGTTGAATATGAACTGCTACTTGAGGACTCTTCACAAGACATTTTTAAATATTCCAACAAGATCTCCTACCGTGCTCTTTCAGCGTCAATCACCCAAGTAGTTTGTTTTAAATCTTGGGTCTAGGTAAGTTGCAATCAAGTAGTTTGAGTCTTGACTTATGGAGTTAAAAAGAACTTCCAATTCAGCTTTTAACGAGGCGCGCATGCGCGATAAATCAGGAGTTATTTGCTCAGTTCCAGCTTTTTTTAAGTATTTTTTTAAAACAGTCACGTGTGGAATAACTTCAGACACGCAGGATAGTCCAGAACTTGTTATTTTTGTAATTTCTTCGAAAGGATTTAATAAATTGATACACTGCTCCATTAAAATCCACTGTGGAGCTGTCAAATTTACGAGTGTATCGTGATGAGCAACATACAACAATATGGCTCGTTTTCGTTCTAACAAACGTTCAATCAAGTAAAAAGTGGAATTCCACTTAGTGCTAATTTCTTGCACTAATTGATGCTCAGGTAAACTTAGCTCTTTTTGAATCGTTAGCAGTTTTTCTTGAGCTAAACCTGAGTGATTGAAGTGCGTCACTAGTCGCCTTCCAGCAGCGATCATTGCTGTCACTTCAGTCTGGACTTTGAGTGACTCATTTATAGCTCTTTGAAGCGTATGTATAAAACAACTAGCAGAATCGTACTTAGCTAAACGAACACCCTTCACCATATCAGCACCACTATCATGAATTAATAAAATATGTATTTTGGTGTGCTCAATATCCCAGCGGTTTGCGACAGTGTTAAGTTCCATTGCTGTATTTTCTCCTGTGTGTGAACCTGAGAAAAACTTCATTGCCAGAACTCCGTGTTCAGTTTAAATTCAGATGATATCCAATGAGCTGTGAACCTCAGAAAGCTAGTATTATTGTGTAAGCAAGTCCATATGTCAGATGTAACTGAAATAGCGAAGGCACTCGAAATGTTACGTTTGATTTTCTCGTAAATTCTGTCGTATATATCAGGAATTATTTTTTGGCTAATATAAGTCCGGCTTGGCAATTTATAGCGGGGTAAAGCTTGTTCTAAGAGTCTGGCAAATCCGGTTCTTTGCACTATGGACAATGGCTCGTTGTCGAGTGCAATCATTTCGGCTACTAAATAATGGTACTTTCTGGCTTTAGCGTCATTTATATCCCAGAGCAATTTCCTTTTGTAAGATTCTGTCATAGTCAATTGCTTTTTTACTAATGAAGACGAACTAGTATCCGCAATGGCCAAAGAAATTGTAGTACGCTCGACAGTGGCCTTGTTTTGATTCACTCCACGAAATTCATCTGGATGTTTTGATTTTAAATGATTTTTCATGGCAGAAGTACCTAGAACAAAAAACGTAAATACTTAATGTAAAATAATGTAAAATTTAGATTCATGTAGGTATAACATGCTCCGGTTAAACATTGACACAGACAACTAAACTAGAAAAGTTAAATATTAAAGCCAAATTAGCTTAATTCTCATACGCACATTTTCATTTATAATTTCTACTCATGAAGTCATGACTGCAATATAGTATTGTACGATGGGAATATTGTAACAATTACTAAATTTTACTCGAAAATAAAAAATCTACTTACATACATTATAAAATATAATATTATAAAGAATTGCAATAGATTATTATTGTTAGATATGTATCTAACAATGCTTTTTTCCCTTCGCCGCCACGTGAAATGTTAACGTTACATAATAAACAAACAGCTAACTTATGATTTTCACTGTTTACATCAAAGTATTCCCATAAGGGAAAGCAACGAGAAATAGCATATTCACCGATGCTATTTCTCGTTGCTTAATCTTTATATGTATTTATATATTTCAAAAAAACAAGAGCACAAATAAAATAACATTAAATCACGCACGTGTCTGCACTGCAATCAACACAATAAGACCATAAATTATAAATGAAAGAGTTGCTAACTTCGCTCATCAACGAAAAGACCCGAATCGAACCGAGGCCACACGATCGTTTACGCGCGCCGCCTACGCAAGTATGTGTGCTTTGGCCTTTGCACCAAACGGCTAAATTCCGCCGGATATTGCGCGGCCGGATTTCCGGCTTTCCGGCCATGTGGTTGGCCGAATATCCGGTATCTGGTATCCGGCCAAAGTACTATCCGTTTCATCTCTAATACCACAGAGTAAATAATATAAGTACTTACATAATATTCAAGTGTTAAATAAACCTACTATTATAACCACAGATATATAACCTTTGATAAGTTACGGGTTACCATAAAATTTGATACAATGGCGTTAGTTATACCTACCATATTATATTTTTAAGAACGTAAAACAATGGTTCTTAGCTCGTGAACCACGTCCTTATCGGTTATTCGTTATCGATCCTTTTTTCAACAATGCCAGGTGATTTCTCAGGATATTATACTAGACTAGCACATTAATACCTGACATAGGCTATTTACATAGAACAGGGGCACCCAAGATGAATCTATCTGATATGCATCGATAGGGGAATAAATGGGAGTTAATGTAACACCCACACTGCACACGACATGCTCAGCTTCGCGTTAACTGGCAAAAGGTAATAAGCCGAGTTTTGAAGTAAAATTCTTATTTTGTTTTGATGTGATTAACCCATCAAGCCCCATAAGAGCACCGGTGATCGCAACAACAATAGAATAAGAAAAGATTTCCAAGAATCTGCGATCGAAGGATGGAAGATTATGCCAAACTAGATGACGCCTGCAACTCCGCTGCGCCAAAACTCGTTTATCGCACGAGAACCGTACATTTTCCGGCACAAAAAGTACCATATGTCCTTTCCCGGGACACATTGTTATAACAATGGATAATTGGTTCAGTGGTTTGGGCGTGAAGAGTTACAGACAGACAGACAAACAGACGGACAGACAGACACACGGTCGAATTTATAATATTACCTTAATATACATAATCTTAAATCAGTTAAGTTAGGTTATTCAAGCGTCATAATAAAATTCAAAAAAGTCAAAATAAATATTTTGACGCTTGAATAGCTTAACTCTGATTTAAGATTTTCACAAAAGGTAAGGAGACACTTTGAGTCCTAGAAAAGGACATGGTTAAGGCTCAACCAAGTTGATGTAGGCAACATCTATAATAATTCCGTAACAAATTATTATTCTTCGTTTTGCATAAACCAAAACCATAAGATCAGAAGAATAAATATTAAGTAAAATACTTATTTCCTATACCTACTCAATTAACTTTTTTGTTTTAAACTTAGAAACAAACAGAACATCAGCATTGCTCTACATATTATATTATCTAGTAAGTAGTAGGTAAATAGTATATTTATCAAAACACGGTGACTTGAACTTCCACTATTTTAAACTTTAAAGATTGACACTACTTTGTAAGCTTTGCTTCATATAGATATGGGCAAAATATAGTTACTCAATTTACTGTGTTCTTTATTAAATATGCCTCAAGCGGCAAGCAAGCCCCAAGCGGTCACCGGCGACCGCGATAACAATAGATAAGCTATTGTGTTTGGTTTTCCACGATCAAGGTACTTATTAAAATCAAATTTCAAATCGAGATTATTTCATAAAATCATCAATTTTAAATAACGTCGTTTGCAGGCGTCTTCAAAATCTACGCAGACCCACATAATCTTCTCCCTGCTCACTTTATTTCGAGAAAACAACCCAGACAATCCTAAACAAACTAATAACTAATAACAATCCAATAACGGGACAGAATTCAATTACCGAACCTAATATAGTTCCAGCCTCCAGATGACAGGGTCTTACTTGTTGCCAGCGCATGCGCCGTACCATCGATTTTTCTCTTTGACAGCTGTATGTTTTGGGCGATCACCCGTTTGGGAACGTAAACATGGCTCTGGATTTCTCGGCTACGTACAAATTATTGGTGCTAGGCGATTCTAATGTGGGCAAAACGTGTATAGTGCACAGATACTGCGATGAAAGATACTACGACGTGTACATATCGACCATAGGTGAGTTTGTTTGCTTTGCCGATGAGATGCAGGTGTTTGTAACAAAGGGATTTTGACTACTACAATTATTATTTACATTTTCATAATATTCTATTTATTACACTTTGATAATATTGGTCAGTAAGTAGTATGAGCTATAAATCATAATTACTGCATATTATTATCACTTATGCACAAGTTTGATAGATATAAGTACTTATTTTATCACAAGAAAGTTTACAATCGCGTTATTTTAGATAGAATAAGAAAAATAAATAATACAGTTGGGCGATTCCATTATCGCGGGTGCAACAGTTTGACACACTTAAAGCTTCCTACAGCCAAAATATTTATTAATAAAATATCCCTTAAAGGGATACATTTTAACTAGTTTAACAATGATTTATAAATGAAAACCTTCATCAAATGTATGAAGGGCCACAAACAGGTCTGAAGTGCCATCGCCGGTGCAACCAAATTGACCCTCCATTAAGAACTGTGATGAGTTCATATGTGAATACTGGTTATTGCGAAACTTTTACAAAATAACTTGCCTATATTTCAAAATAGCATAAAACAAAGAAACTATGTAACTAGATAAAAATAATTATAATAATAAGTACTAGAAGTTATTAACCATTTTACGATCGCGGGTGCAACATCAAAATTCTCAAATCTCTTAAAGGTGAATTAAATCGTAATTCTCTAACAAATTTTAAGAGTTTCGATACGGAATATATACTAATAATATATACTAATAATAATATACTAATAAGTTTGTAATAGAACTGCACCAAATTGTAGTTTATTTTTTTATTTTCAGTTGTTTATTGGCCTGACAAAATTAATCGTCTAAATCACTAAAAACGATTGAATAGTGTAATTTAAACAAAAGATTTCGACATATTGCTGTATAACTATACCAAAACTAAACATTAATTTCAAATATATGCTATTTTAATTTAAGAATGTGGGAAAAAACATCGCGTCCCTTAGATGATATTGCTTAAAAACGCTCAAAATTATTGGAATTTCATTTTTTGCCTGTAAAAGTTGTTTTGTTAGTAAATACACGTCGTCTTACGTATATTCCAATTGAAAAATGTAATGAATGTCTCATTTTAAAAATTCTCGTTAAATGCCGTCTGTAGCGGAATCGCCCAGTTCGTAATTTCGTAATTTTCAACATATCTGTCTATTTGAATTCAGTATAATATTTTATTCACTTCTATTGCATGAAAAATTCCCTTAATTACTTTGAAAAGATCATTAAGCATATGGTTCGAACACTTAATTACTGAACTCAAAGCTTTAATCAACGACTTGATTATAGTCAAGTCAGTTAACAAAATACGTTTGAAACAGTTCCAGCAGCTCCAGCTTATACCGTAGCTTATATTATCTTCTACACAAAACATTTTCTTCCCTACACATAATATTATAGTTCTTGTCTATTACTTGCCAAGGAATTTTCATTCCCTTATTTCAAAAACACTGACAGAATATGAAAACTTTTCACGTGAGGACTTTCCGACGATAGTTCATCGGGGGGCAGCAATTGCTACCCAGTGATTTAATTAATCTTCTTTTGTGTATCTTTGTGTTGTGGAACTATGGAACAACTTATTTTCGGAACATCGATTTAATTTACCCTACAACGAGACCAAACTGCAGATACTTATAAAAAATATGAATATGAATGCAAAAAGACTACCTAGCTGCCAAGGTGGTAGCTTATAAAGTATCTTATCAGCTTCATCTACCCTTGATCTACGATAAAGTGACGGAGTTTATTGATCACTCGTCTAGACGGTCAGGGTAATTCAACCCTCTGTTTGATATGACTCATCACAGCATACGGCGTAATGGCAAAGTAATGGGGTTAAAGCTTAATCGTTTGACGTTTGAAAACTAATTCTACGAATAGTCGAGAAAAAAAAGAAAATTTATACAGCCGAGTATAACATCTCCTACTTTGAAATCGATCGAATCCAAGGGAAATGTACCTATTCTACGTTTCGGCTGCGTTTCAGCGGCCGTGGTCATGGGTGAACTGAGTTGACAAACGTCAATCTCGCGGAAGTTGTTCAACTACCCGCAGATTCATGAATTATTATTTGTGTTCCGATCATTCTGACTAATGCGCTCACATTGTCTTGAAGTCACGTCATTTCAGATTTGTTCCTTCGTTTATCACTGGATTCCAACTAGATGGCAGAACCCAGCAATGTTCTCGGTAAAAATTTTGATACTTTTTAAAGTTTTTAATTTCTAAAGTCTCGTGCATTATTCGTGATAATATTTGAATGATACCGCCACCAGTGTTTAAGTAATGTAGACATCTTCTACTCGACGAAGAATACAATTAAACGATTAGAATAAAGTTTACTTGACAGGTTTCTTCATTCCTATCACCATAGAGACTAGAGTAAATGCTATAACTACCGATACGATACGTTAATTTTTATGAGGTTTTCCAGTTAAAAATAAAATCAAAAGAATAAGTTTTAATTGCAACCAGGTGATATCTAAACAATATATTTTGTTTGTCCAAAATATTGTTATAACTCAGTCACTTTGGAAATACAAAATGCCAGATTGGATAATGCGTCAAAAGTTTGGATATTATCAAATTATTCATCGGGACAGAAATATATGTGCTTCGTTCCAAGACCGATAATAAATAGGTATTGGATTTTCCCGAATTCAATATTTGAACCATCATTCCTTTTAAATCCTACCTCTTCTACAGACTACAATCACTAGTTACAGTCTACTAACGTCTAACATCTTCCTAACGCCAATTATGATTCTGAATCAGGTACCTATTTACTGGGCCCTGTCCATTCGCGTATTGATTACTATGGCGTAAGTCGTAACATATAAATCATACAATATTAGATAATATCTAATATTGTCACAGAATATAATATATTAGTTGTACCAATTAATATGGTATAAAATGCCAAGTGTCATTCAGATAATATGTGAGCCATATTATTGTAGGTATGTTTCATCAAAATTTTTACGAGATCCTTATGTCCTAACTCTCCGCGTCTACAGACCTACAACCATCCATTTATCATCTACAACTATCTTACTCTACTCCCATTGTGCAAACAAGCGTTACTAGACTTACCACCCTTGTTTGCACAATGCAATGGGATTTTTTTAAATTATCTTGCTCTACTGAGTAAGATAATTTAAAAAAATGTCCCAGTTCTACAACTAGGTATGTAACTCTGCTCTTCTTGTCTAAAACCTAAATAATTCCCAATTCTACAACTATGTTACTCCCAATGTTACAACTATGTTACTCTGCTCCCCTTGTCAACTAAACATAATTCCCAATTCTACAACTACGTTACTCTTCCACTAACAAAATTCCCAAAATTTCCAGGCATAGACTTCAAGCAGAAGATTATAAACCTGGATGGAGTGCCGATAAAGCTACAGATATGGGACACAGCCGGTCAGGAACGGTTCCGGACTCTCACCACGGCGTACTACAGGGGAGCTATGGGCATCATACTCATGTATGACATCACCAACCTAGAGTCTTTCAACCATCTGTCGTACTGGCTACGTAATATACAAGAAGTAAGTATTCAAATTCTTTATTAAGCATACAATAATATACAATAGTATAAAAGCTAAGTAGCGTACATCACGTCGTCTAATCCCATGCTAAGTAAGAACTTTTGTTATGGCAATTATTGTAGAGGATAATAATTTTTGTTTAGTTGGTTAGGGCTTTTGCCAGTACATTAGCTTGATGTAGAAATGTGTGTATGTCTGTTACTATTCTTCAGTATAGAGATACTTTAAGTCCAAGGAACATTGTTACAGTACATTTTATTGAGAAAAAATGTACTGTAATAATTCGACATTTAAGCACTTATCTAATAAGTACTTTTAGATCAGCATAATAATATGACCAGAGCAGTATTTTCCACTTACTTAATGTTATATTCTTTGATGACATAATATTATAATTATTGTTATAATAAAACTAGATGCTCCGCGCGGCTTCGCCCGCGTAATTTAGGAATGACACGGAAACCGTACATTTTTTCGCAAAAACAGAAATCTATGTCCTTTCACGTGGTCTATTCTTCATGTGTGCCAAATAACATACAAATTGCTCCAGTCGGTAGTTCGCGAGATAAGCCCTATCAAATAATTTCCCCCTTTTTTTCCACATTTTCCTCTATTTCTTCGCTCCTATTAGTCTTAGCGTAATAAATTATAGCCTATAGCCTTCCTCAATAATTCCTGAGATAAGCGCGTTCAAATAAGCCCTACCAAATAATTTCCCTCGTTTTTTTTCCACATTTTCCTCCATTTCTTCGCTCCTATTAGTCTAAGCGTGATAAAATATAGCCTATAGCCTTCCTCGATAAATGGGCTATCTAAAACTAAAAGAATTTTTCAAATCGGACCAGTAGTTCCTGAGATTAGCGCGTTCAAACAAACAAACAAACTCTTCCCAATTATAATATTTGTATAGATATAGATTATGTTTGTATTTTTCAGTATGCATCCCCGGACGTTATAAAAGTTTTGGTGGGTAACAAATGCGACGTTCACGAGAACCAGCGTGCTGTGCCCAAGGAGAGAGGACAAAAGGTATTCCTGTCAAAGTTCTATATTCTATATCTATAGTCCTACTACATTTAATAAAAACCTTACGTATAGTATCCATCTGATCAATTAAATACTTAGAGGCTAGAGCCAGTGAAGCCAGTAGGTAAAACTCCCGTTTTAGGCTGATAGAGCAGCTATAACATCCTCACAAACTTTGAAATTGAATAAACATACATCTTGCTGTAACAGTATTATAGTATTAATTATGTAATAAAATATATATAATAATATTTATTTCTTAAAACCAGACGTCAATATCTCAATCGCTATGTCCACACTATGCGCTTTCGTCTTCAATTTTCGTCATCTTCTTTCATTCAACTTTCGTTTTGGCGCATTCAATAATCTCATAGAAAACAAGCAATCTAAAACGTATCCAACACGGTTTTTAGGGTTCCGTACCCAAAGGGTAAAAACCCTATTACTATAAGACTTCGTTGCCTGTCCGTCGGTCTGTCTCCAGGCTGTATCCCAAGAACCGCTATAGCTAGACTTCTGAAATTTTCACAGATTGTGTATATCTGTTGCCGCTGTAACAACAATTGAAAACAAAATAAAATTAATATATAACAAACAACTCCCTCCCTCTCCTTCAACTCCCATACAACAAACGTGATTTTTCGGCCTTTATCGCTCTATATCATTAATGGCAAGAGGTAAGGCACTTGAATTTTTCACAAATTCTTTCCTTAAATGAGTACTTTGATATTAATTAATAATATTAAAATAAAATAAAATTTAATTTAATTATCTCATGTAACATAAAACACAATTTTTAGCCTATTTTTGCTCTGTATCGGTACGGAACCCTTCGTGCGCGAGTCCGACTCGCTCTTGACCGATTTTTTTACTTTAGCGCGGCGTCACCTTAGCTTATTAATTTATCTTACCTACTTACTATATAAAAATGTTGCCAACTTAAGAGTAAAATTATAACTCGGTATGATATTGATTTCAGATTGCAGACGACTTTGACATGCCGTTTTTTGAAGTATCTTGCAAGAGTAATATAAATATAGAAGAAGCGTTTATCACATTAGCAAGAAAAATAAGAGAGTACAGAGAAACTAAGGTAAGAGAGGCAATTATCCGAATTACAATAGAAAATCTATAATAACTCTAACGTCTCTCTCCCAAGGGGCAGCAGGCCTTTTCGTGATGCCTTTCACTCAGCACAAAGATTTTCATGAGAGTTTCAAGCATTTGTGCCCGGGGTTCTTAGGTTTTTTTAAACACCTCCATCGTTGGTACCGCAGACACAATAGATTTTCAATTTTTATACGACAGCCGGCTGCCGCTTGGGGATTAATGGAGTTTAAGTTTATCTATTGCACAGCATGGGCATTAATCTGAAAAGTTATAAGGAAAAAAGTAGCCAGAAAAACTACCTGTCATTAAAAATAATGAGTCAGAATCCTTTGTATCCGATATTCCAATTTGAAGAGATCCGACGAAGTATAAAATGTTCATACAAACGGAGCTCAATTTTAAATGGAAATTATCTTAATGTGTCGCCTTATGTGGACAGATAAAGAATCAGTGTTGCCATAAATATTATTGGGATCAATTGCTGTTCTCAATTTAAAATTCATACCCAGTTTAAGCAATAAGATAATTTTAAACGCTTATTGTGCGTAAAATTGGTTGCTGAAGTTGCTTGTCAACGAAATTTGTGCATTTAACAAGACAGCTCGTTTTTATCATGATGCTCTAATTGTGTTACATTTTAATATGCATCTTCTCCAATTTGGTCCATTATATTAAGAACCAATTTTTAAAATAATTATACAAAATTACAAACATGTATAAGTAGGTAGTAGCGGCGCTAGAGCCAGTCCACACGGCGCGTTGCGTCAGCGTTGCGTTGTTTTACACACAAATAGCCAAAGAGTTCACACGACGCGCTGCGTTATTGCAACGCACACATGAAGGACATCAGCCCCTGAGACGAAGGGGTGTTGACGTTTAATAAGAGTTAAAGGCCTGTATTCACTTTGATTAGTGCAAGTGCAAGTGACTAGTAATTGAGGCAGTGGAGTGCAGGTGTGTAGTGCAAGTAGTGTCCAATTCTTGTTTAGTGGCTCTTTAGTAATTTAATTTAGTAAATTCAGTAGTATCTGTCAACACGAGCGTCCAAGTTTCAAAAATAAAACTGCCATTTTGACATGTCCTTCATTTTCAATATTGGTTTTATTAAAAACGAGCTTTTGCCCGCGGATTCGCTCGCGTTAAGAAGTATTGTTATATACAAACTTTGATCCCCTATTTTCACCCCTTGGAGGTAGAATTGATCAAAATCCTTTCTTAGCGGATGCCTACGTCATAACATCTACCTGCATGCCAAATTTCAGCCCGATCGGTCCAGTGGCTTGGGCTGTGCGTTGATAGATCAACATGTCAGTTTTATGTATGTCAGTTTTATGCATTGAGTTTTATGTATAAAGACCACGAAGTATTTTTATATGTCCTTTCCCAGGACTCAAAGTATCTCCATGCCAAATTTCAGCAAAATCGGTTCTGACTTCTGAGGTATAAACGTGAAGAGGTAACAGACAGACAGATACACATTCGCATTTATAATATTATTAGTATATTAGTAAGTAATAAGTATGGATTAGTATGGAAGTAATTGAAAGGTTGTACTTTTAATAGGTATATTATTTAATAATGATATACTATATCTATGGACGCTTTACACGGCACACCACGTCAGTCTGGCCCATAAAGTTAATATACCTAGCGGAATAATAGTAACAATCTCGAGTTGTCAAACGAAACCAAAATTGGTTTTCATCTGTCACGCACTTGCACTCGCAAAAAATAGAACACGCTTTTAATCACGTTACTACGCAGCCGACTAGTCACTTGCACTAATCAGTCGCTGTCCACACTTACTTTCTACTAATCACTCATCACCTGTACTAGTCACCTGCACTTAATCACTAATCAAAGTGAATACAGAACTAATCACGTTACTACGCAGCCGGCTAATCACTTGCACTAAACAGTCGCTGTCCACACTTACTTTTTCCTAATAACTAATCACTTGCCCTAATCACTTGCACTTATTACTAATGAAAGTGAATACGGGCCATAAGACTGCTTCGTAATAACGCTGCGATGACGCAGCGCCCGTGTGGCTATGCGTTATTAAACGGCAGCGCTGCGTCGACGCAACGCGCCGTGTGGACTGGATCTAAGGGGGGGCGACGCTAGGCGACCGCCCAGGGCACCGAAAGCAAACAAAAGGGGCCCATTTTAAGGGTTCCGTAGTCAACAAGGAACCCTTATAGTTTCGGTCTGTCCGTCCGTCTGTCTGCCTGTCCGCGGTTTTGCTCAGAGACTATAGGACCTATAAAGCTGTAATTTGGCATGAATGTACATATTAATGATGGCGACAAAATGGTACATGAAATCTTAAAAAAAAAAAAAATATGGTACCTTCCATACACATGAAAGTGGGGATGAAAATTTTTTTTCGCGTCCAGCCGATCATGTGGGGTGTCGTTGGATAGGTTTTTAAAAAATATTATGAGTATTCATAGATCATTTTCCGATTTAGGGATCCGTTTGTGAAATATTAAGTTTTAAAGTGGAAAAAATCGTTAGAGTCCAGTCCTCCCCTTCTACCAGCTAACCGGTTGCTTCTGGAAATGTGAAAAAAATTCACGGGAATAGGAAATATGCTGAATTTAAAAGGAAAACTATCACGGCTACGAAGACTTCATAAGTTTTTGAGTTATAGTATAAATCAACTAAAAAAAATGTATTCGGCGAAGTATTAGGGGAACTTTTCGTTCAAATTCCTTTGAACGTAACTGAGATGATGTTGTTAGTAGTGTAAAACACGTTATAAATGTATATTCATTGACCATGTAACAAAAATTATCAAAAACTAGCGGTACTACGGATTATGGAACCCTATATTGCGCGTGGCACGACACGCACTTGGCCGGTTTTTTAGCATCACCAGCACCCTGAGCTCTAAAGAAATTTCGAGCAGGGCGCTGGTTACTGGTAGTGCGAAAAACGGCACTGTCTTTGCAATCAATTTACAATTTACTTTCTGAAATTACAATTTACTTTCTGCCGCGCACCGAAAAACTCTGGAACGAACTGTTACCAGCAGTATTTCCGGACCTACACGACCTGCAAACCTTCAAGAGAGCGTATTCCTTCTTAAAAGGCCGGAAACGCGCCTGCAGCTCTTCTGATCTTGCGAGTATCCATGGGCGACGGTAGTTGCTTACATCAGGTGACTCGTTTGCTCGTTTGCCCCCTATTTAATTTAAAAAAAAAACATCGCGACAATCATAAAGGTATATTTTATCCATTAGCCAAAATGTGGATCCTCTTGAAATACTTGTGATAAAAACTTATATATGTGTATTTCTGGTTTTCAGGCAGACGCTTTTGAACTGAAAGAACGGGACAACGTGATAAAACCATCGGAGTCCGAAACGGACGTGTCTAAATGTAGCTGTTAGTCTGGATTCTAGAACTACTCGCATTAACAACAGACACCGTAAAAACTAAACATCAATTATAATAATAATTATTATTAAACAGAATGTATTATGTAACAAAACAAAGTGATAATCAATATTAGAGTTTGTAGACGTGTCCCTTATAATATTGAGTTCACTGTGAAAGTAGCAGCGCTGAGAACTGGGTTACGGCAAACAAAAGGGGCGCCAAGTTTTTCAGCACTACTAGCACCCTGGACGCCGAAGAAATCTTGTTCAGGGCGCTGGTAGTGCTTCTCGCCGGGTTAGTTCCCGAACCGGTATCTTAGTTTCTACGTTCTTTCTATGACGTTCAAAAAGTGATACATAATTTGCATGAAAATATATTTTATTTATTTATTTAGTCTTTATGAGATTCACAATGTCTAAGAACACTCTTGACCAGCCCATGGTAGCTTTAAAACAAAATACGGAACCCTAAAAAATATCAAAATCAGCCTACCCGTTTGAATGCTACGATGCCACGGGCAGAGACACGTACAGACAAACACGTCAAACTTAAAATTATTATTTAATACATTAATACTCAAATGCAAAATTTTTGGGCATATATTGCATGCACAAAAAATCAGGCGTTTTATTGTGGCCTAATAATATATTTTTTATACTGTCAACTCAAACTAAGCTGTAGTAGAGATCAACTACGATAACGTGGCGCGCCTCTCCAAATGACTGTTTCAATGTGTGTAGTCACATCCTTATGAAAGAGTTTGTATGTAGTAAGTATTCAACCAATCACTCTACACGTAATATTTCAGTTTTGTTGGTCAACTAATCATAACTAGCCTACTGCGCAAGACAACGCACTTCAAGCCATTTTGACAACGCACTTCAAACATTTAGAATTTTGGAGGGGCGCGCCATGTTATCGTAGTTGATCTCTACTATTTTCTTTATATTAATTTGAAGAATGTCTGTTATTAATGTGTGACGAAATAGGTACCTAGTTTTAAGAAATTTGTAATAGCATTTCAAATTTAGACAAACTAGATAATATTTTTAAAGACTAATAAGCGAATAATTATCTTGTTTGAATTAAGAATCTCTTCAACGTTTGTTTTAAAGTCCACCATGTTCAGTTAATATTTTAGACGCTTTTGTACTATAAAAATAATTAAACTTAAGTATATTTAAAACACTTTGATGCACATTACATACTTAATATTTTATAATTATTATTTTAGCAGATGAAAAAAATATTAAAATCGTTTTACCCATATTCAAATCTATAATTAAATCAACTTTAAATAAATACTTAGATTTCAACTAAACAACGTATAAGTAATATAATAATTGTTATGTTAACCTCTTAACACTTAAAAATAATTATACAACAGAATACAACAATACAAAGTTGCTTTTTAATTTTTATGGATATAAAGTTATTTTTCAGACAAAAACAACAGACTAGCCAATTTCCATTATGAGTGTACTTATTATTTTTGTATTCGAATGGGTATACAGTATTATACAGTACTCCCAAATTAATAATGCGCATGAATGGCCGTGAATAATGACCGTGTCACAAAAACTACAGAAATATCACGACGAACTTTGACTAATACATGTATCTTAAATGCAGTGCAATTAGAAAATGCAATATCGTCTACCGTTGCTCGTTAAATACGACCGTTGCCGAGAATTTTCGAAAATTTCTATGCGCATTATCACTTTGGGAGCACTGTACTATAATTTTTGTAATTAATTTGTATAGGCCTGTTTAAATTATTTAATAATATCCGTATGCGTCTTGCTCGTCAAAAATTTCAGGCGCTTAATAATAAAACGTAACAAGACAATGAGAGTAAGGGAGATCGCAGACGTCACACTTTTTGTGTGATCGAGTCTGCGGCGCACATACATTCTGCAGGGCGCGGCCATGCAGAATGTATGTGCGACGCAGACTCGATCACACAAAAAGTCTGCCGTCTGCGAACTCCCTAAAAGAAAAGACTTATATCGACCAAAATAATTGTCTCTCAAGTATATAATATTTAGTTGTTTTAAGGCCTTAACTGTTATGCCTATATGCGATGCATGTTGCTCACAATATTAGTATTTCATAAGCACACTCTACGAATTTAAATATAATTACTTTAAATGTTCATGAATAGGTAAAATGTTACTATAAAATTAATGTTACATAAAGTGTCAATAGATGACGTTGCTTGGTGTCTATTCTGGTAAAAACTTATAATTATTTGTTTAAGTATATTATAATGTTTAAATTTTTCTGTCTGAAGTAAAAATATTTATCACAATAATATATTTTAAGCTAAAATCTGCCACAACATACAAAAATTAAATATTGTTTAAACTATGTCCAGACATTTATTTACACTTACTGTAACCGTTTGCTGTAACAACTGTCGATAGTTGAAAGTCAAATAAAGTTTTAATACAAGGTATTCCAGTTTTTATTTTAAGCGCACATTTTAAAAAATATTACAATAATTATCACTACCTATCTGTTTACATGTCTACTGTTAAAACTCAGGCCTTAAGCTGGACATAAGTACTTACACGAGCCTCCTATGAAACCAAATGTTTACAGTCCAAAGCTATTCCATGAATGGTTACATTGGTTGTGTGGTTTATAGCCATTTCAAATAAACAGCTCATTTACAGCTTTACACTGCGAGGCAATAACAATAATCTTATGTTGATGAGCAGTATGAGCTAAAGTGCTATAAGGCTTTAAATGAACGTGGACGGGGCGCTGCTGGTAAAGGAGAACTGTCAAAAACATGTCAAAAATTGCGTTTTTGTATGATGGCAGCGTTAGTTCCTTTTTTCGCCACGTTCATTTATAGCATTGTTCAAACGTCAAAATGTTGACATTACAACTTTTAAAATAGGTTTTAAAAAGCTCAGATGTCACAATAATTGTGATTTGTGACCATAAGGCTGCCTTCACACTAGCTTTTGTCCAGCGTATGCCTTCGATGAACGTATGCGCAGTGCAGACGCTGCGACAACGCGGCGCGTACGTTGTCGCTGCTTCTCTAATCACTACAATAACAATCAGTACGCTGCGCTAGCGCCGCGTGTGCGCGACGCATACGCCGCGTTACTGCGGTGTCATGTAATGTAGCCCTGTCCCCTGTGCACGTGTTGATTCTTTCATTCGTAGACAAGCGCCCGAAGTAATACGACGTAAAATGAGTTCAACAATAGAAAGTACTTTTGACATCGAAATGATTGTACATGACGCCGCAGTAACGCGGCGTATACGTCGCGCACACGCGGCGCTAGTGCAGCGTACTGATTGTTCCAGTAGAGAAGCGGCGACAACGCGACGTACGCGCCGCGTTGTAGCGGCGTACTCTGCGCTGCGCAGACGTTCATTAAACGCCTACGCTGGACAAACGCTAGTGTGAAGGCAGCCTAAGCAATGAAGTTCATCATATTATTATGTTCATCAACATTAACGAATACCTACTAATATATTTGCAACATCGTCGCCCATGGATACTTGCAACAACAGAAGAGCTGCAGGTGCGTTGCCGGCCTTTTAAGAGGGAATACACTCTCTCCTTGAAGATATGCCAGTTGTAATGGTCCAATTCAGATCAAAGTTTGTTTTGTATCCCAGAAATGCTTCACGGGCGAACTGCGAAGCGAAAAAAATAGTCCATAGCTATATATTGAGTCTTTTCTTTTTTGGCATAAATGGTTTATATTCTTTCTTGACCTCAACTTCTGTAGTCGCATTATTTTCTTGCCTAGAATCAATATTTGCTGAAGGCAGTTCAACTTTAACCGATACCCTATCTATAGGTTCCTCATTGGTGACTGAATTAGCCTGAATTGGAGCTATTTCTGAAGAAGGTTCTTCTTTTATTGTCATATTATCTGTAGGTTCTTCTTTAGTGGTTACATTGTTTGCTTGACTTGAACTTACTGAAGGTGGTTCTTGTTTTATAGTTGTATTATCTGTAGGTTCTTCTTTGGTGGTTACATTGTTTGCTTGACTAGAGCCGGCTGCAGAAGATGGTTCTACTTTTATTGACACATTCTCCGCAGGTTCCTCTTCTTCCCTGCAAACAAACAAGCAGACATATTACATTTTCACATGACTACGTATTGGATGAATTATTAGTAAGTTATAAACATAAATTTTTATTGTAATAATAATTGAAAGAGAACTTCTTGAAAAATCCAAAGAAATCAATGCCGATGCTGATCAATCATTTGTTAAAAAGAAAATTGAGTCCATGAGTAAACGACCGAGCTACAGCTCTATTCTATTCGACTGACTTGCCTGTTCTGTGTGTGTTCAATAGGGGCAAGCGGCAGACTTGTGCCAGACCAGGCGGTCCGCGGGCAGCCCGGTACTCAATTTCCCGCTTTAATGGCTTCTTAAAATGTCATTAGTATGAAAAACGAGAGAGGTAACGTGATACTAATTCGAGTATTAATTTTAACATACATTGATAAAATTAAACTTACCTTCCAGGCCGTGGGGGACACTTGTCAATTGTTTTACTCAATACATTTTGAGGATCACCAATTGATTCAAAGAATTTGTTATAGCATTGATGTTTGCTCATATGCTCCGTATCATTGTATGGTCGCAATGCAGCTGTAATAATAAATTATAATTAAAAAAACATGTTATTTAATAAAAAAAATAATTATTTTAACAAATTATAACATGCAAAGTTTCGTTAAACTACTGGAGCTAGATAAAAATCATGCTGAAATATTCCTTTACATACATACAGCCCAAGCTAATACAAGCGTGTTAAAAATGGGATATTTATATTTGAATATATAAATACTTTATCAGTAAAAATACAAAATCAATTTTTTACTTCAGTTTATATTAGGGCCTGTTTCACCACTTCCTGATAAAGTGCCGGATAGGCTATCCACAACTTTTTTGACATACTCTATCTGTCAAGTTAAGTGGTGGATAGCCTATCCGGCACTTATCAGGAAGTGGTGAAACAGGCCTTTAGTGTTGCATACTTTGTGGTCTATGATCCATTTTATTTTATTTTATTGTATTGACTCACCAACAGAACAGCATATTTTGTGATATTTTAAATTTCTAAGGTGAAATGACAGGTGAAGTTCAGCGTGCATATGCGACAAAAACTATAAATGAAGTTGGGTGAGTGGCCTTCATCAAACGATGTCAATACTCAAAGGTTATAATTCTATGCCTTCATCAGGCTGTAAGATTATTTTTTACTACTTATTTACGTAGTAGTTATAAAATATGTACTATACGCAAAGAAATAATATAATATGAATTGAAGACTTAACCTATCAAGCCCCATAAGATCACCGGAGACCGCAGCAACAATATAATAAAAATAGATTTCCAAGAATCCGCGATCGAAGGATTAATAATTATTGGATGAAGTGGGTAACTACATTTATGAGAATTTTCATTTTTTGCATAAATACAGGGCCAAGAAAATTATATTATTAAATAAATATATTATTATTATTATTAAGGTTTGTTCAAATATTATATTGGAAGAAATTAGTAGGAGCCCTTATGTTATGATATATTGGGGCTCCAACCGCGATTTTCATGAAATTTAGTATAAAGGGGGTTTCGGGGGCGATAAATCGATCTAGCTAGGAATAATTAATTTTGGAAAATGTCATTTTATTCGAGTTTTATCAAATACCGAGCAAAGCTCGGTCAAATGGCTAGTTGTCTTTAATTATAAAATAAAATAATAATAAAACATAATATCTTACTGTACTTTATTTTTCCGCCTTGTGTTTTATATTCTGTTATTTCTTCATCTTTTATTGCTACCAATTTTCGCAGCTCATTTTCACTTTCTTTCAAATCTCTAACAATTTTTAGTAAAGGCTGACTTACTTTTAGAAAATACTGAAAAAAACAGTTTTTAAATATTGATTATATATCATTTAGTGAATCCAACAAACACAAGTAAGACTACAGTAAATTAAGACATTCAAGACACAAGTTCAGCTGCAGTACATAATATTATATTATTATGCCATTGCTTGGAGGATTTTTCTTTACGGCTAACACTCATATATTCCTAAATTTATTGTGCTACACTTAACAAACATTAATTATTTATACAATTAAAGAGTAAATGAGTCAAAAAACTAGCCTCTAGGTTCAAATATAATAATTGTATTTGAGTAAAAAAGGGCAAGGCAAGATGTATGAGAGTTAGTATTCTATATTGTATTGTATTCCAACATTATTTATCAGTTTTGTTTTCTAGTCTCTAGCTTGCAAGTACATATTATGCAAGCTAGAGACTAGAAAACTCATAAATTACAATAAAAAAAAATATGGAGCTATTTTCAAACTGCTGAATTCTGTCATCTGCGGTCATTGACCCCTTGTCAAAAACTTGTCTATTTCATCATTTTCTATACAAACTGCACAATGAAGTAACAGATGTTTCTAGTTTAAGAGCAATATTGTATTTTGCATATTCAATATGAACTGAGTATGAAGTTTAATATATCACTTTGAACTTATTAATACTTGGAGATTATCATTTTAACAGCTGTTGTCAAGAGGTTTCCCGATGAATCTAACCCTAATAGTGTGTCTTTTTAAAAGTTTTTTTTTTCAAGTTAACAGAATACAGTGTGAGCATTTTTCGCATTGCTTCTAGACTTTAAAGGTCAAGAAGTGCTGGTGCCACCTTAAATTATTTGACTATAGCTCGCTTTATGTAAAGGACTTAGAATACATACCAATTCCGGGGATCCTAGTTCAAGATTAAGTTCAATACTTAATTCAAATCCAAAATCCATAGTTAAACAAACAATTAAAAATACTCCATATGGTTGCTGATCTCGTTCATAAAAAGATGCATAGCATAGTTGCTCTGGGCTTAATAATATCTTGGTGCCCTTATCCAGTAGTTCCTCACTTTCAATTTCTAAACCATAGTTATATTCACATTCCTGTAATTGTAACAAAATAATAAATTACCTTGTAAGGATTAGGAGGTATTAAGAGCCATATTTTCCTGATAAGTTCCGAATATGCTATCCACCACTTAACTTGACAGATAGATATGAAGAACCTGTCAAAAAAGTTGTGGATAGCCTATCCAGCACTTTATCAGGCAGAGGTGAAACAGGCCTTTAGTGTTGTCAAGTTTGTAGTTAGCAGCCTGCACAGCTGTAGTGTATATCCAGAAAAATGTTCACTATTTCATTCTTTTGTAGTATCAGAGAATTTGATTCCTACGATGGTGGACCCAAGTAATTTGGTCACGTTAAGTCAAACTCATCCGATCGATCACAGCTAACATTGAATTGACATAATCCAACCAAACAACATAGGCCTGTCAATTGTGAGAATGTAACCTGTTCTAGGCACTATAGGTATTGTTTGATAATGTTTAATTCACTTGGGGAGTACTGTATAAGTCATATAATACCATGGATGCAAAAACCTAAATTAGATATCTACTTATTAATATTATTGGAGTCCATTCAAAGTTATTTTGTTCGTTTTATGCCCAATTATAAAAGGGGCATTGTCATAAAAACTCCAAGATAAAATACCACTGAGCGGGGTAATCTTTTCATTGCTAAGAAACGAATACATACCATGAGATAATCCACGTAATTTTCTTTGGGAAAGCAATATGACCATATTTTTACAAAGTCAGTAACAAACACTTCGTATTTGGTATCAATCGTAACATGTATGTAATATGATGAGTCTTTGATCTTCTTCCACATTGTTGATTGTTTATATGCATAGAACGCACAAACAAACAAAATATGCACTCTTCAAAACTTATTGCTTTACTGGAATATTTAAAATATGTAGTAGCTTTACATTTTTAACGTAGGGTGCATTGGGTTAACTTCGGAAGAAAAAATATACGGGGATATTCCGAAAATGGCAAATAATTACAAAGCAGAAAGTAATTTTGTGCTCTGGCCACATTTACCGAGACGCCAATTTAATCACCTCCCCTGCTTCCTTTGCCTCGAGCCCTCAGCCAGGGGTGTGACAGTGCAGTTTCCAAATGTGCCGCTTTGGCGCTGCGATCGCCCAACTCATAATCTGTGACGTCGCCTCTACTATAATATAACTCTTAATCTGTGACGTCGCCATTTTGTGACGTATTTTGTTTATTGTGTTGACTAACCGCGTTGAGTGTGCTGATACTTTGTAAATCCTCGCTTCTTGCTTGAGTTGATCCAAATTAATCAATTACTCCGCTGTTTTTTGATACAATATAGCAGTCTTTTATAGTGTGCTACTGTAAAAGCTTGTTTAATTGTCGTTATGGGACTATTGTGTTGCTCCTCAACCAGCGAAACGCATCGGCTTTTTTCTTTCCCAAAGAATGACAATTTAAGAACCCTGTGGATGTCCTTCCTGGTGCCAACTAATTCTATCCTCATCGGCCTATCTAAAGAGCAACTTCTTCGGAAACGTGTTTGCGAAAAACATTTTGATATAGATCAATTTGACGAAGAAGGCAAGAGACTTAGGTATTCCTATCCATGTCTCTTTACGGATGTTGAAATAGAACACGGCGTACCCCTAATGCCCAGCGAATCTGGTAAGTTTAACTTCTAATTTTTATATCTAAGTAGATAAAACTACATAATATTTTGTCAGGTATGTCAGGTTTCAACTCATGTAGACTATATGATCATATCAGATCTCTTCCTATGTTTGTTATGTTGTTTTGGTCATCCATTACCATAACCCACTAGGTCTGACTAAGGGCAAGGGCATACGGGGCTACTGCTGTATATGACAGACTAAAATTAGACAGAGTGCTTTTGTGTACTACAAAATAAGGAGCTAATATTAACTTTTAGGCATTCATGTTAATAGAAATTAACAATTTATCTTTTTGTTGTTGTAGGTGATGATATTCATGGACATCCATTATACATACATGAAGTTAATATGGCTGTTAAAAGACAAGGAGATATGTAAAATAATAACAGCTCGTTATTCAGAACCTTCATTCTCCTAACTTCTAAAATTCTTTATAAATGTGTGTTCTATTTAATGTTAATAATTGTTATTGAAGTGAAAACTTCTTTAGCGGCGTTGAGCACTTTTGTGGGATGGGTAAAAACTGTGAAACTCGCGCCAGATTTTCGTGTTGATCGAAAAACCATACAAAACGCGTAAGACGGTTGGAGAGTAGTGTTTTGTGTCGAACTCGAACTCGAACGAAATGTACAGTCGGGGAAATGAGTTGTTTAGAAGAAATGTACAGTCGGGGAAATGAGTTGTTTAGCAGAAATGTACAGTCGGGGAAAATTGTGCTAAGCAGAAATGTACAGTCGGGGAAATGAGTAGTTTAGCAGAAATGTACAGTCAGGGAAATGAGTTGTTTAGCAGAAATGTACGGTCGGGAAAATGAGTTGTTTAGCAGAAATGTACAGTCGGGGAAATGAGTTGTTTAGCGGAAATGTACAGTCGGGGAAATGAGTTGTTTAGCAGAAATGTACAGTCGGGGAAATGAGTTGTTTAGCAGAAATGTACAGTCGGGGAAATGAGTTGTTTAGCAGATATGTACAGTCGGGGAAATGAGTTGTTTAGCAGAAATGTACAGTCGGGGAAATGAGTTGTTTAGCAGAAATGTACAGTCGGGGAAATGAGTTGTTTAGCAGAAATTTACAGTCGGGGAAATGAGTTGTTTAGCAGAAATTTACAGTCGGGGAAATGAGTTGTTTAGCAGAATGTACAGTCGGGGAAATGAGTTGCTTAGCAGAAATGTACAGTCGGGGAAATGAGTTCTTTAGAAGAAATGTACAGTCGGGGAAATGAGTTGTTTAGCAGAAATGTACAGTCGGGGAAATGAGTTGTTTAGCAGAAATGTACAGTCGGGGAAATGAGTTGTTTAGCAGAAATGTACAGTCGGGGAAATGAGTTGTTTAGCAGAAATTTACAGTCGGGGAAATGAGTTGTTTAGCAGAAATGTACAGTCGGGGAAAATTGTGCTAAGCAGAAATGTACAGTCGGGGAAATGAGTTGTTTAGCAGAAATGTACAGTCGGGGAAATGAGTTGTTTAGCAGAAATGTACAGTCAGGGAAAATTGTGCTAAGCAGAAATGTACAGTCGGGGAAATGAGTTCTTTAGCAGAAATGTACAGTCGGAGAAATGAGTTCTTTAGCAGATGCGCTGATTTTTTTTTCCGCGTTTCCACCTGCAAGACAACTGTCGCGAGAAGTGTCTGTCAGTCTGTCTGACAGCAGCTTTTTTTTTCGATTGTCGATATTTTTTAATCGATAAAGGGTTTCGATTAATTAATTAAAATTTAAAACGATCGTTTTTTTTTATTATTTTTTTTAAATCGATTTTCATAAAAAATGCGTTGAAAAAATAATGCGCAACGTTAATAATCAAGTTTTCACTTCTGCCGGCACTCCCGGAGTGCAACCCATCTTTTATTTACAGATGTGACAGACCAGCCTTCATGCTCCTTCAGCAAGCCTTTAGATATAGAAATCCCTACTCTTTCTGAACATACAGGTTAGTAAACCTTTTTGTTCTGGTCAATTATAATAATTTACCTGAACCCTGCACAACATACCCCGTGGAGTCTCTCGGACTCCCAGAAACAAAATGGTAAACTTAACCCATCAATCCCCAAGCGACAGCCGGCTGCAGCATAACAATTGGAAATCTATTGTCTGCGATTCCCACAATGGAGGTATTATTAATATGAAACAAGAACATTTTAAAAGTGAAATACTTATTATTTTTGTTAATTATTTAATTGGTTTTAATCTACGAAAAATAAAAACTAAGGAAAAGTAGCTCCGTCAAAAAACATATTCTACACCTTTTCAATACATTTGCAATATTTAGGTGGCCTTCAGGCTGATGTTACATGGCAGTTTAAAAGGAACCAAATTTAAAATGGTAATAGTATGGGAGTTACGTTTCCTTAGTTTTTATTATTTGTAGGAATATTAAAATTTAATGCCATTGTTTATTGCACTATGGAACAATAAACGAATATTTTTTTCAGAAAATGAAATTGTAAAAACTACAGAAAGAAAACGCAGTTATGAAATAAGGATTAAGAGGTTTAAAGGTATTATTTTTATTACTTTATGCATATCAGTATTATAATATTATGAGAATGAGTGTCTGTCTGTATTTTAACTATTGAACTTCTGAACTGATTTAGATAGACTTGGTATGCAACTGCTAAACAGACTATGTAGAAATTTCTTCTGTAGATACTTTTACTTATAAAAAGTATTTAAAGTAATAATAAGCATGTTTACAAAAGTGTTAATATAATGATGGGATACATGAGGAATTTAGAAAACTCCTTGTAATTTATTATATCTATGATAAAAAATGAAATGCTAATTTATGTGTGTACAAAGATCAGATTTAAAATTTTCCTAAAGTAAACCAAGCATAAAATTATAATAGACGGTTCACATTATCCCTATCCATGGGGTATTGTATAGTGCCTAAGCAAATTATAAGTTGTCTAAGCATTGTTTAAAATTCCATGTATAATATGCATTATGCATGTAACATATGAAAAAAATTTATACAGGTATGCTTTTACAGGTTTGGCTGTGAAAACAAACAACTTCAGGGAAACCAAATTTGTCAAGCGAGTGAAAGAAATAACTTCAAATAGATCTATAATATTTAAAAACTTTGGCTGTCTAAGCAAACAGGCACAAACATTTTTATTTATGCAACTGAAGCTATGTAGCAAAAATAAAATGGCGAGAAGATTTAACTTGGATGAAAAACTAACTGCCTTGGTATTATGGAAGCAAAGCCCAAAATCTTACAGATTATTGGAAACTATGTTTGCTTTGCCAAATAAAAGAACATTAAATCGCCTTACAGGAAAAATGTTTATAGAACCAGGCGTTCTAGAGTTTTTAAATATATTGAAAACAAAATAAGGAATTGGAAGTCGCAACAGAAATTATGCACAATAGTTTTTGACGAAATTGCATTAACGCCACATTTAGCATTTAATGAAAAACATGATGAAATATTCGGGCTAGTTGATGTAGCTGGAGACAAAAAAATGCGATTTTGTGACCACGCTTTAGCTTTTATGACCAGAGGAGTGTGCTCATCGTGGCGCCAAACTGTCGCATTTTATTTTTATGAAGGGACTGTGGTCTGTGTCACAGCTTCACTGCAAAATATTTTAAAACAACTTGTGGAGCAGGTGGCATTATGTGGATTGATAAAACTGGGACTAGTATGTGACCAAGACACAACATTTAGATCAGCTATTAAACATCTAAAAGAGATGACCATTCAATATTGTATAAAACAAAATGAAAAAGATGGTAAGTGTTACATTTAATAATAATTAACAAAATCTTAAAGTAGTTAGACTGTTTTCTGCAATAATAATATAATGGTCAGGGCCCCCGCTACCATTTATGTGCAACGTGTGCAATGCACACGGGTGCCATCCTCTAGGGGCGCCAAATCGCCATCTTTAAGGGCGCCAAAACCAAGGACCCAAAAAATTTGCCTAAAAGGGCGCCAAAATCCTTTTTTTACACACAGGCGCCAGTAGCCCTTACGGGGGCCTTAATAATGGTTATTTAAAATTTATTCAGCATAAAGTATGCTGTGCTGCTATGTAGTATGCACTTAATAATGTATGTTTACGTTTCAGATGGTACAATTATCATAGCTGGGTACAGCTTGAGTGTACAGTACTCCAAAATTAATAATGCGCATGAGTGACCGTGAATAATGACCGTGTTACAAAAGCTACAGGAATATCACGACGAACTTTGACTGATACATGTATCATAAACGCAATGCAAATAGAAAATGCAATATCGTCTACCGTCGCTCGGGAAATACGACCGTTTCCGACAAATTTCGGAAACTTCTATGCGCATTATCACTTTTGGAGTACTGTATTTTTCGACCCACCTCATCTTTTAAAAGGTGTAAGAAATAACTTCTTGAATAAAAATATAATTTGGAAGGGTAAAACAGCCACATGGAAGGATATCCAATTTATTTACGATTTGGATAGCAAGGGCACTACCTAAACTAACGGCTCATCATGTTCAGCCAGAGAAAATTAAAAAAATGAAGGTCAGTGTGGCTGCCCAAGTGTTAAGTGCTTGGACCGCAGCCATGCTAAAATATACAAATACACTCAGTAAGTGAATATCAAACTTTTTTTTCTAACATGAGAGATGGATAGAGTAAGTTTAAAATAAAGCAACACACCACATCCACAATAATACTGTGTAGTGTACAGTAATGTAGAAAAGTTGGTGTTTTGTATCCAAAGCTTTTTTTTCTACAGGATGTTGAAGATTGTTGTTTATAGAATTTTTAGCACACCAGGGGGGTTTGCCAAAATTTTTTCGTTTTCGCTTCGCTATAGAATCGCCGATGAAAATGTATGGAAGTGACATAAGCGTTCATTAATATGATGTTGACGTTCGACTCGTCCAATGTCAATTCCATACATTTTGATCGGCGATTCTATAACGAAGCGAAAACGAAAAAGTTTCGGCTAAACCTTCCTCCTAATATTCCTCGTCCCACTAATCTTAAATCTATTTTATCGTTAGTATATTCTCCATTTATATACACCTTATGCTCGTTCATTGCTCGTAATCATATTGGGCTCTAGGTGTAATAAGAATTCTCTTCCTTTTATTTAATATATTATTACTTATGTACTTATGTTTATGTATTCCGTGTATATTTAAAGGTTAAGAAACAATATTTTGCTTTATATTTGCTTGGTCTGGTATTTTCTGTTTTATCTTGTATTTGCATGGTCGCATGAAGTCATCACTCATTACCCGTGCCCAGTGCATGGAAATCAGTTTTCGTTTTAACTGTACATATTTTTCGCCTCAACTCTGACGCTGGCAACTCCTAAATGGGGAGGCTTACCCCAAAAGAAGAAGAAGATAACGAAGCGAAAACGAAAAAGTTTTGGCTAAATGGCCAGGCCATTTAACTAGTTAGTACCTTCTAATATTTAGCTCACTACAGTTTCTAATTCTGTATATTTAATTTTCAGATCAGCATTACACGGGCAGCAGCAGCAGCATGGAAACTACAGCAGAAGTTGTTGCATTTTTCAAGCTTTTTGATAGCGTAAACTGCTATCCTGGTGGTGCTATCAAAGGAAAATTAAGAAAAGCAGTTAAAGTAAATTCCCCACATATGCAGTTTTGGACAGAAGCCATTAAAAAATTAAATCAGTTGAAATTTGAGGACACATCTAGTAAACTCGCCATACAATCCGGGAAACCTCGATATGTACGGGTCCCTTCCGTAGATGGTTGGATTACAACATTAGAGAGTTTTATTAGGTTAACTAAAATATTATTTGAAAAATATGCCGTAGAATATTATTATCCTCGATACATTAATCAGGACCCACTGGAAAATTATTTAGGACGTGTAAGAGCTCTAAATTATCGACATGTTAACCCAGACGCAAACACTTTTATTTAGGTATGCTTATAAATCATTACTGTTTTCAAACTTGTTAAGTCCACATTCAAGATTTGCTAACTGTGAAGTGGATAACGGAGACAACTTAATTGACATACAATTTTTATTTGAAGAAGATAATAATGAAAATTTTGAAGAAGAAAATAATGAAAATATTAATTATTCATCCACTTCACAGGAAAGAAAGAGTGTAAGACCCGCTCTGAGCGGGTCTATATCAAAGGATGAGGTTATTTTTGGCTGGTTTAAGGCTGGTTATATTTGCAGAAAAATGACGAAAAATGTAAAATGTTCAAAATGTATAGAGACTTATACAAATAGTTCTACAGGGGATGATATTTATTCATATATACGGCATAGAGAATACAAATTGTTAAAAAACAATAATTTAGTTTATCCTAGTCATAAACTTTTAATGTTGTATAGAGATGCCGCTTCACATATTCATAATTTTTTAATTAAAAAATGCTTGTCAAAAAGGAATAGGGGCAACTCTAAGAAAAAAATTAGAAAATTTAGAGTTTTCCTGGTTGGGGTGTCAGTATGTGCACTCAGATTTGTTAAAAAAAATATTTATAAATTATGTGATCAGGCTTCATGTCCACAACTGGAGCAATATACTTAGTAAAATTTTAAAGGGAGACATTGAAGAAAACTATGTTACAAAAATGTCTAACATTCATAAAATTGCTTTTCATAAAAATTAAATATATAAGACCAACAAGTTATGAAAAAAGGCAATAAATAAATGATAAAACTTAAGCTGGTTTTATTTTTAAAATACATAATCAAAATAGCTGCAGTAACCAGAGCTATTATACTACCTATAAAACATTTTATCGATAAAGTAGGCACCTCACTAGTATCGACATCTGGATTATCGATCGTTTCAAGCTCTATATGACGTTTCATACTGATGATGCTGTCAAAATGACAAACGCTACACAAGCGCCAAAACGGAACAATGTGAAACTAGGGAAAACATCACTGTCGCATCTGTTACGAAGTAACTAGTTCTTGATCTGTGCTTTACATTACATCCTGAGAATCATAAACTAAATGACTCCTAAAAAATATTGTTTTTAATTTTCAAATTAAACATTACATTTCTAAAATAAAATTGACCTAACACTATATTGCATATTATATAATTAGTAGAGAAAACAATAAATTTATAAATAAGACTATAATCCAATATATGGTAGTCTTAATATAACTTATTTATTTTTGTCTCTTTTAGATTCAATTGGTGTCAGTGATTTACGGAATAAGCCAGGAACTACCCAAAATACATATGTAACTTCAACTTACTGTACAGGTATTTGTATATTTTGTTTCCTAAAAAGAATTTAAGAATAAATTGTTTTTGCAGAAGCAGTAAACCAAATTTCCAGTAATCTTGAGAGTGTATCTGGAACATCCCATTTATCAGTGAATAACACTCAGGTAAAATAAACATATTATACATTCATTTTTACAGCTATCGTTCAAGAACTAATGTTAATTTACTTCTTACAAAAGAAAATGATCTAAGCCCTTTAAAAATTATAATATTTATGTGCCTTATAACATTAAATGGGTTGTTGATTTCTGTATTAGTATTCTGTTTCAAAGTCAGATGATATAATAGTTATTTGCTGTTCATAATTTATATTGACTAGAAAGTGGGTTAATAATTAATATTATTATAGTTTGTTCGTTTTAAGATGATATGCGTGACACATTATAATTGACAGTAGTAGGGAAGTTACCTAAAAAAATTAATCGAATAATTTAAAAATATCGAATCACCTCGTAAAGGAATTGCAATCGAAATTATCGATTTCGTACTGATGTTTTAGAGTGAAGCCGGCGATTTAAGATGGCCGCCCTTTTTTATCGATTTGATTTTGATTCAACTGTGTCAATCTCTATTGACATAAGTTCCGTTTCATGCATCTGACATTTTTCAAATATTTTCGTAACAATAATTTTATACTCCTATTTCAGAGTTAATATTTATAATTTTATATCAATAAGTTAGCATTTAGCAACTTTTCATTTTTATTCATTTACAATTACAGGAAACATTTATTTTTGTAGATGGAATATAATTTATTACATTCTGATTTTTTTTGTTTTCTTGTAAAAAAAAATCCGTAGCAAGGAATATGAGAACTGTCACCCATATCATCTTAGAACGAACAAACTATAACTTCTTATCTTATCTTTGCCAATTGTGTTATGTTTTATGTAAATAATTCAAAATTTTATATACTTTTAGCCTCAAATCAAATTGAGAAAACCAGACATTTGATGGTGCTAAAAGCAAGAAAGCGTATCATTCATAAAATAAAAGATTTGACACCAACGGCAAAGTGTATTTATCAAGAGTACCAAAGAGCTAAGCGGCAAAAAGATTTTTACATGAGAGCCAAAAGAGCCTTAGCTTTTACGAAAGAACAGTTATTTGAAAAACTAACAAATGATATGAATCCATACGCTAGAAAAATTATGAACATGCAAATTAAACTTTGCATCAAAAATAAGAAAGGCAGAAGGTTCACTAATGAAGAAAAATTATTAGCGATGTGCATAATGAAGCAAAGCCCCAAGGGGTATAAGTTTCTGCACAATATATTTATATTGCCATCTAGGTCTACACTAAATAACATGGTGTCCAAATTTAATATAGAAACGGGAATTTGTCCACAACTTTTCAAATTAATGAAAGAAAAGGTTAGTTATTACTTATTTCAAATGTCACCACTACAGAGGTATTTGTCACAATATTTTTTGTTATTTTTATATCACTACATTAAAAATATTTATTTCAGGTCGCATCTTGGAAAGAGAACAAAAAACTTTGTTCGATAATCTTTGATGAGATGTCATTGGAGACTGCACTAAACTATGACAAAAACAAAGATAAAGTCACAGGATTTGTAGAATTAAATAAAAAAACTAATGACTTTGCTGACCATGCCTTAGTTTTTATGCTAAGAGGAGCAGTGTTTAAATGGCAGCAACCACTTGCCTTTTATTACTGCCAAGGAGCCACCTCAGGCATCGATTTGAAAAATATTTTAAAAGATGTTGTGAGTGCTGTTGTCAAATGTGGCTTAAAACCTATAGCTTTAATATGTAGTCGCATATGTGCAGCCTTTCAATCAGCCCTAAGAAGCCTTAAGCAGGATACACGACGTGATCAGCTGATTTCCAATGAGGAGCCAGGTGTGTTTTGTGGGATATTTGTTACATATTTTCTAGAATTAGGCACTTTTCACAAATTTCTTAAATCTTATATATAAAATTCTCGTGTCACAATGTTAGTCTATCCACGAACTCCTCCGAAACGGCTTTACTGATTTTTGCCAAATCTTATATGCATATTCAGCAGGTCTGAGAATCGGCTACTCCGTACTTATTATATTGATAAGTGCATTTGTTAAATAAATAATAGTAAATTATTACAACTCGAGAAAAACGACGACCATGATAGCGATGGACATTGCCATGGTGACATACTTATTTAGTCACTTCAATAAAATAATACAGGCGATATACTTTATAATATGGCAAAAAAACGTTTGCCGGGACAGCTAGTATATTATAATATTTCTTGCTTTTTTATTTCCAGATGGGACTGTGCAAATAAGTGGAGCCAAATTGAGCATTATTCACGATCCATGCCATCTAATAAAAGGATTGAGAAATAATTTCTTAAATAAAAACATTATTTTTGATGGAAAACTTTCAAAATGGAATGACATTGTAGATGTCTACAAGACCGACTGCAATCATACAGAAGCTAGGCTTTTACACAAATTAACAGACGAACATGTCGTTCCCGAAAAAATTAAGAAAATGAAGGTGAGTTATATATTATAATATTAAAATATCTATTTGGATTTGAAAGAAAATTTTACTAGTCCTAATAATACTTTTTTGTTTGTAGGTGAAAAATTGTGTTAAAGTTTTGAGCTCCACTGTTGCTGCTGCTTTATTGTATACAGCACAATTTTGTAAGTATTAAAATATTTTCATGTAACATTGATTATTATCAATTTTATAACAAGATACTGTTATGTGTGAACTGTGAAGAAAGGCCAATATAATATTATGCTTATGTGATTATGTCTGCGAGTCAGACAATGCGAGTCAGTCGAATGTACCGGACATTCGAATATATCGTCCAAATTTGCAGTTTGGACGATGCAGCAATGGAGCAATGAAGTACTTAATAATTACTATGTCAATTTTAATTAATGATATCTAATTTATTTTTTTCCATCTTCCCATGCCCAAACTTAGATCTTCGTTCTCATAAAATAGTTTTACTAGAATCATAAACAAATGCTTCTTTTTTGCAGCACACTACGCAAATGGTACACCGGTCAGTGAGACGTTAAAGAATACTGCAGAAACTGTTTTATTCTTCGACCAGCTATTCGACAGTGTCAATGGGTCAAGCACATATTCAAAAAATAGCAAAGGCAAATTTTTGCGGTCTGCCGTTACTTCGAAATCGCCCCATCTCGATTTTTGGAGAGAAGCTATATTAAAATTAGAAAAAATTAAATTCGTCGATGCTACAGGAAAGGTGAAGTCTGTGCCATCTTTAAATAATTTTATAATAACTCTTAACAGTTACATAAGGTTGTGGCAGAATTTAAGGGATCAGAGTATAAAAATAATGAGGCCGAGATACTTTAACTCTGATCCCATAGAAAATTTTTTTGGGCAAGTGAGAGCTTACAATTATAGAAGCAATAACCCTACCTGCCACAGCTTTAATTGTACATTTAAATTCAATTGTGAAGATGATCCGGCCGACCAAGTTGTAAATTTACAATCACTGTTTAATGAAGAAATAAAAAATAGTGTCGGACCGATCTTTCGAGGTCAGCAGAAACAAGTGTCGAAAAAATTATAGAACAGGCCCGGCGGGAACGTATTAATGTACACTCACGGGCCTACACTGCTGGATGGGTAGTTCAAAAAATTTTTGAAAAGTCTAAAATCAATTGCACTAATTGCAAAAATTGCTTAACTAGCCGAAAGCCAAATGCGATACATACTTGGATAAGTCAAAGAGAATATAACAAAACGAAGCATAGTTTGAACTACCCATCCGAAGGTGCAGTTAGGTGTTTCGGTACAGTTGTTAAGGAAACAAATGAATATTTGGAAAACCGCCCTGAAGAAGACAATATTTCTGTAAAAATAAAAAATATAATCGATTCCAAATATTCATTTGTTTTCTTTACTTGTACCGATCACAAAGATACACTGCTGAACCTATTTGTTGTTTTAACAATTAGATTTTCGATTGTGAATTGGTGCAATATTATTAATAAAATTTTAAAGGGCACAGACATAATACGACTGAAAAATAGACAGTTACCAAAGATACAAAATAAAGCATATGATAAATATGTGAAAAAATTAAAAAATAAATCATTTAATAAGTGAAAATATGTCAGTCGTTTTATTTACTTAGTGATTTTAAAAAGCGATCCATGTACTTAGTTTATGTAGAAAGTGTAACATAAATGAGTAGGTAGGTAACAATACTTCAGGGTGTTTATCATAAACAATAAACAGTTTATGTACCATCGAGGAAATTGATTCCTATGCAGTTGAGAGACCAACGTCATTTGGTCGATTATGTATGTCAATTCAATATTAATTGTGATCTGTCGGCTGAGTTTGACGTACCTAATGCGACCAACTACGTAGGTCCCCCATCTGCATAGGAATCAACTTCTCTGATAGTACATACAACAATAATATTATAATAACACTCATTGACTGTCGTTGATTTTGCTATCTACATAAGTTATTTTTAGAGTGACCGCAGACTTAAAATTTCAAGTTGGCCAACTAAATTGCACAACTAAACTTTTCGATTACCTACAAATTAAAAAGTTGTCCAATTAAATTATGAAACTACGCAATTTACGATAGTCGGCCAACTCGAAATTATTGTACCTATATCTGGTGACCCTTAAAAACTTTTAAAGAGACAAAAAAGTAAAAACAGACTAATTTGATGTTAAACAAATGTAATAATACATGTTATACATTTCTTTAACATCAAATTACATTTCTTCTACACTCAAAGTGCAAGATGTAACATAATAAATAATAAGTTACATTTTGCACTTTGAGTGTAGGTAAAATAGTAAAATTAAAATATAGGTAGGGAGCTAAAAAGAAAAACTTCAACTTCTTCTTTAAAAAAAATTACTCTTTGGCTGTTATACCTAAATTCCTTTGCCGTAAAGATCTTGTCACACACTAAAAAAATAAAATGTCATGTATGGTTGGTTTCCAATATGGCGCTTTAAAGTTGAAACTTTTGTCCGCTAGTTGGCAGTCTGATACGTAGAATCCCTTAGTAGTCTGTGTATAAATTGATTATCTCAGTTGTATGTTATAGGTCTACCAGGATCTAATGGCAAATTTAATTGGTAATTTTTTTTTAAATATCCTTGATCATTAGATAAAATTTTATATTTACATGTTTCACACACAAAATTAGCCGTTTTATGCAAAAAAAAAGTTTTATTCCAATTACCCCGGTATTGCTAGAGTCAATTTCTTTCCCCACTTTTACCATCAGATCCTGGTAGACCTATAATTATTGTAAAAAATTATATTTTGTATTTATTCCATACAGGATATAACAAAACGTGATAATACTTTAGGGTGTGTCCCCTGTATAGAGTTCGCTGCTGAAAGTAGCAGCACTAAAAGAGTTTTTTTTTTTCACTTTCGTATGGGAAAAGTAGGGAATTATTGGGCATTCTGTCCCACCTCCGTTTGCTCTCGAACTGCGCTCCGCGCTTCGCTCACTTCGGTGGGACAGAATACCCAATAATTCCTTTTCGTTTATGCATCAACTGATGCACCTCCGTTCGCTCGCGAACTGCGCTCCGCGCCTCGCTCACTTCGGTGGGACAGCATGCCCAATAACTCCTGTTCGTTTATGTATCAACTGATGGTAAATGAAATGAAATGCTCATGACATGCACCTCTGTTCGCTCGCGCCCTCGCTCACTTCGGTGTGTCAGTGTGCCACTTACCAAAAAACATACCTCGGCTTAAATATACTAACACACTATGATGTTTAGTATGTTTAAGCTTACATTTCAGGGGATAGGAATTTAGGATCTTATCAATAAATAAACACCAGTTTTTATGCATTTATACAAATAAACACAATAATGTCTTCGTTTGTGTCATGCAGATTTCTTCGTCATTGATCATCCGATCTGAAAAAGAAAACCGAATGTTATGTACATCCACACTTACATAATAATCACCATTTAGAGTCACGAGTACTTTAAAACTACGATGACGATTAAGGATATTTGAGTAATGCTTCATCTAAAAATTATGGATTAATTATGTTTCTAGTAATAACTTCGACTTATTGGCATTCAAATAATCTCGAAAATATTAACGTTATATTATGCAATAACAGTTTTACAGGAAATATATTATGAATTTTTATATTTAAATTTGTTATTATTAAAATAACTATTGTTGCTAACTCTGTAGTGGGGAATATTGACTTTAATTAAACACTGAAGTTAAATGTAAATTATATATATATTATTCAGAAAACAGGTACATTCAATAATTATTTACAACTCAAATTAGTTATCAGACACATGCGCCTCTATCTCGAGCCTAGGTCAGAATGAGCCTCCCATCCCCGGCTCTCCCTGGCGTCCGACCAGGAGGCTCACATTTGGTTACCATTAAATCACATTATTAATGGCCCTGTTACAAGAAACTCAGCCTGTCACGCCAAGTGAACTATTAAATATTTCTTAGGACTGTTTTTATATTTAGTTCAACTCATATTTCTAATGGACGTGATATTTTAAAAGCTTGTTTCCTTGTCAACTTAAAATAAATTATTAATGTTTGTGTTCCTCAACACTTGGCGTCAAAGACCATAATTCTAGTATTTTATGTTCCTTGTCAAAGATTAAGATGTTTACACGTTTCAGGGTTCCTCAAGTAATGTGATTTCTGTAACCGACCTCGTAAATGTACAATAACTTTTTAAACATAGTTTTAAAGTTTAATATAATTCCCAACAGACGGCCATTCTGCCCTGGGGATGTCCCCATCCCCAAAACCGATCGGCCATTCGTTGGGTGAGTATGCCCTCATACGATAGTACATGCAACTAGTTAAGTGAGATTTTTAAATTGTTATTAAAGGCACAAATAAAATAGGTTGAAATAAAGGAGAAAAAGGAACATGTACATATTATTATGTTTCGAAGTCAAGAGATAAGTTTTCAATTCTAAGTAAGAGTACCTGGGTACGATTTACATTTATAATTTATATGTTTAAGTATGTGTAATCATAATAATTAATAACTAGTAAGTATACATATAAAGAGAACATTGGTTTTAAGTAGTTAGGCATGATTACATAAAGTCATTAGTAGAATTATTGTTAAGTACTATTTTCATTAAATATCCTGTTCTGCAATAAAGAAAAATATCTCTTATATATTTATCCTAAAAATACTTCTCTAACGGCGGATTTTGACCAAACCGGAGTTATTTCCAAATAATAATAATAATATATGAGTAGTCCATGTGGAGTAAAATTAATAATGTCAAGATACTTAGTTTGTGCAACTTCAGGTTTGGTCGAATCGAGACTTAATTCTAAAATATTATCTTTATATTATTGTACTTAAGTTCAAGACAAACAAAATAACTATAACAAGAAAATTCAAAGAAAAGAAGATAATAATCAATAGAAGCATAAAAAGTTATAATATCTTCTAAGGAAATTCATTATAGTACACTATTAATATAGTAACCCACGGGCCATTATCACTATTATTAGTTATACACTAACACTTATTTTCACTTGTATTGACTTTGACACTGCTAGACACATCTGGTACTAGTATTTTTTTCACTTGGATTGACTTTTACACTGCTAGACACATCTGGTACCAGTATTTTCACTTGGATTGACTTTTACACTGCTATACTGAACTGGGTCTAGTATTCTCCACTTGGATCGACTTTAATACTGGTAGACCCCACTGGGTCTTAATACTGGCAGACTCGACTGGGTCTTAATAACGGTAGACTCGACTGGGTCTAAATACTTGTAAGACTCGACTGGGTCTTAATGCTGGTAGACTCGACTGGGTCTAAATACTGGTAAGACTCGACTGGGTCTTAATGCTGGTAGACTCGACTGGGTCTAAATACTGGTTAGACTCGACTGGGTCTTAATGCTGGTAGACTCGACTGGGTCTTAATACTGGTAAGACTCGACTGGGTCTTAATACTGGTAGACTCGACTGGGTCTAAATACTGGTAAGACTCGACTGGGTCTAAATACTGGTAAGACTCGACTGGGTCTTAATACTGGTAGACTCGACTGGGTCTAAATACTGGTAAGACTCGACTGGGTCTTAATAGCTGTACACGCCTGCTGCACTCAGAGCAGCGTGTACATTACTTTCACGTTTTCAGCATCCTCGTAGGCGCGTACTGTGCTCGTGAAGCTGACGACTGTCCACACGGGGGTCAGTCATGTCTCAGCCATTCACGACTCACTGGGTTTGTAGCGCCACCTGTGCTGAAACTGTATGAAGGAGGATGCGGTGTGTGTGAAGTTATGACATTGTGCTGAATGAGGAGAATAGTCTTTATAAATAATTAATCCATTATCTGAATCGTTATCGTTTTTAAGTTTTTCCTGTATTGTTTTTTTTGTTATCCACAGCTCTAAATGGTCTGCAGGAAAATCTTGTTTTACTTTCGGTTACTGTATCCTTGTATGCTACAGATTTCATTCAGAAGCTTTTTTTTTTGTTACTTTGTGGGGAACTTTTAATTTCGGTGCTACTTTTACACTTTTGCCTTTCTCTGGATTTGACGGCTAAGTGCTTCTACGTGATGTATATTCTGCCCTTGTACTCAATTGAAAAGTTATATGTACTCTTGTAATTTAGGCCGCCATACCTTGCTACTTTTGGTTAGGTATAGGTAACGTTTTGCCAGAGTCAAGCGGAGAGCATTGCAGTCTGTTATGCCTTTAAATTCAATTCCCATTATATTATACACTTGCCGAACAGTAAGGACATAATATTTTACTGTTACTCTATGCACAAGCGATATTCACCGTTTTTCTTACGCACTAATACTATTGGACTCGCGTGTACGGACTGTAATTCTCTTACGATGCCAGCCGCCATGAGATCTCCTATCATTTTTCGGACCTTCTCGCGCTCACTCGAAGGTAGCCGCTACAGGTATATTACAGGTGTGTTATCATTTAATTTTTATGCTCATTAATAGTATTATATTTTATGTAACCCCCGATTCGTGGACATCTAACATAGAATAGCCTCTGCGTTTATTAATTGGATCTAGTAACTTTTGCTTTATTATGGTTGGGGTCTCGCTTCATATATTTATCATGCCCCTGTTCATGTTATAGATTTTGCTCACTATTATTTAAAAGAATATTCCATAGTATTAGTAGTCAGTAGGCTCATGAAGTCATGATTAACGTTTATAATCTGACGGGTCGGGGAACACCATATAGGTTTTTTGTGACATTTCGTGACATTAAAATGATTACTACGAAGTATAATTGTTTTGTTCGAAATATTTCAAATTAGAATTTTAGACTTCCCTTACGTGACATGATACAGTCCTTGCAATAATATAATTATTATATTATTTATCAAATCTTAGGCAAATCGATCCAAAAATAATCGATAACGTAAACGTTTATTCTCTTGCATAAATTATAACAGTAATATGAATTGTAACAGTATTAATAGTAAGCTAGTGTTTGTCTTATGATCTACTACAGTTAGTACTTGACGCTTCCGAAAACGAGCCCCTTAATAACTGGTAGGCCTGCCGCCTGATATACATAAGATGAGAGAACATTGATCGATTATCTTTTCATGTATTTAGGTGCATCGTCTACCGAAGTAAACAAACCCTGAGGCCTGAACAAACCACGTTATTCAAGTTGACAATTTTATAATATTTTTCATCGATTTCTCTGCTATGGGAAATTTACATGACGTTTTTTTTTTAAGTTAATTCACTGTTTGGAACTGCTATTTGTGTCGTATTTGAATTTCGCAGATTCGCTCTGAGTACGTTTCCTGTTGACTAACTCGCACTTCTCACTATCATGTCCTAATATCGAACATTTATCACACCTTTGTTTCTGTTTTTGGCATACTCGAACGGTGTGACCCATTTCTAAGCAATTATAACATTGAATCGGATTTAAGTTACGTTTGCCAATATTATCAGCTGATTGCCGTTGGTCCGGGTTAGGCGCGAATTTACGGAATTTACTGGAGTGTGAACCAGTCGTCAGCTGGGGTATTCGATGTAAAATGTCTTCTTGTTTAGCTATCCGTCTTAAATAAGTAAGTAATTTTGATGTACTGCTAATGTTCAATCCTTGCGCATTGAGACGTATATTGTTATCGAATAAGCCGTTAACGATGCAGTCTACGGCATTGCGTCCTGATATCCCGCATAATTTAACTAATTTTGCTTTGTCGTGGAAGTAATCTTCTAAAGACTCTTCTCTACGACTTTTACGCTCCAGCATCTCATTTAACTGATCTGCATAGTTGCGGTCATTCGGAAAAGCTTTAACGATTTTCCTTTGCCATTCGCGCCAGCTTAAATTAATTGTGCTCCTTCCCTGATACCACTTTTTCGCGTGACCCGCTAGTTTGGGAATAGCATAGAAAATCGTTTGTCTCTCGCTCCATCCGTATATATTTGCCGTCTCGTTGACCTTCCGTACCCAATCTTCGGCCGTTTGGTCGTGAGAATCGGGATTAAATTCAGGTATTACGTGCTGGGCACCCTCGTAGTGACGATCAGTTTTATTAAACATATGAGCTATTTTTTTCAAAACAAGTGAGCTACGAGAGGAAGAACGTACCCGTCTCCTTTTTATTCCACTAAAAATGGAAGAGCGAGATCTAGACCGTCTCTTCCTTTCGTCAAAAGAGCTCAAGGAGCTCGTGCCTGTAGTGTGTTCAGTTTCTGTGCTATACGAGCGGCGCCTTTGGCGACTCCTACGAGTTTGATGTGTGCCTGAATTATAAGCCCTCCGAGATCCGCTTATTTCTGTAGATCTAAGTAATCTTCTTTGATAATCTACAACCCCCTTAGGCGATCGACGCCTACGAGAGCGTGCTCTCCGTTTCGTTTGCATTACTTCCGCGGTATTACCATTGTAGGGTGGAGTGTAACCCGAAGTTTCGGACATGACGTTATAGTGTATTATAGGGGTATACACAATATTTATCTATGTTTATTTATTTATTATTTAAGTAATCGTGTATATTTTTGTGTATGATGTGTGTTTATGTAAAGGGGTCAGTTCAAGGAAGAAACAAAACCATAAATTAGATCACATACTTATTATCCTATAATTATTATTGTCAGGCGTCGCAACGCTAAGCGCAACCAAAAATAAGAGTTAAAAAAATATGTGGAAGAAGATCATTCCTTTAGTGAAACACAAGATGTAACAATAAATAATAATTTAACTATATACTCAGTCTACTTATTATATTATGCAATAAATGGTTTATTATCGAACCTGATACCGCTACTTAGGTCTTACATTATTTCCACGGGGGTCGAACCCGTTGCTTCTGTGACCGGTATCTTATAGTTATAACTAATTTTTATTTATTTCGTACAATAAGCTAGCTCGGGACTCGAACCCGTTGTCGCCAATTGTATCTTATGAATTTTGATATTTGGTTAAATATCAGATTATATTAAACTAGCGCACAACAATATCATGGGATAAAATAGAAATACCTTTATATGTCTCTGCCGAGTTTTGCAGACGCCTCGTACCAGCAAGCGAATCAACGCTCGCTAAATTATCTTTACTTATGACTATAAAATTTACACACCGTTTGATAATAATAATTATTATAATGATACCAAAAGCGGACACACATGCACATCACTACGTAGTATAAAACAAAGTCGCTTTTCCTGTCCTCATGTCAATTTTTTCCTTTAAATCTTTAAAAGTACGCAACGGATTTTCATGCTGTTTTCTTTAATAGATAGAGTAATTCAAGAGGAAGGTATATAAGTATAATAATATTCTTTAGATACTGGAGAAATAGTGTTATGTATGTATTATTTTCCTCCATAACTTATTTTTGAGGTTTCTAATCGGATGCCGTAAATAATTACATAATATATATATTTATTTATTAATCTATATATTTTGCTTATATTGCAAACGCAGGCTGAACCCTACGAGATTTATCAAAATAACGTACAAAGTCAATATAAGATGAAAAGGTCTAGGTACAGAAAACTTCGCGATTGTATAATATTATGATTACCTCTTATGTATATCTCACAATAATATTTATTTATTATTTACTATTTACTACAAAATATCATGGCTAATTTTTGAAGCGATTTTAACCAATACGGCATTAATCCTTATTCAATTAAAAACTTAAAATACATAGTTGATTTAATATAGATATATATGACCATTTACAGCATATTATGATTTAAGTAAATATTTTCGAAGTCCGGTTGGTACCGGCCAATGCTGGCCACGAGTAGTATTTAATATGAAACAAAGCTAATGAGTCGATTTTAATCCTTCAAGCCCCATAATAATATATTTTTGCCCGTGCGGAGTCGCGCGGGTCGCTTGTAATATTATATTTTAAAAGGTAAAATAAGATTATGTTATACTATTATGAAATGAATATTGTTGTAATTATCTATATTTTTTTTTATAGGTCTAACGTGATCTATACAAATTACGTTCAACAAAGTAGAATATAATTATATTGCACTTAAATACAATAATTTATTTAGGAATTTTAAATTCACAATATTGTACAAATCCTAATGTTGGGTTAAAATACCTTCTTTTAAATTTTAAAATATGTATTACTATCTCTTTCAATAATATTAAAAATGTAATTGTAACGTGTATTTATATAGAACATTAATCTCTTAAATTTTATTATAACAAATGACACATTATAAGTGTACAAATGTACAATATATTATTAAGTACATTATATTTAAAATAAATGGAAAATTAAATTAAGTAAGTATCTAATTTATGAATTATTATTTATTTATTTATTTTGAGATCATTATAATAATTTTAATAATAATAATCTCTAAAAATTAAATATCGACATTTGATAGCTCATAACATGTAAAATTAATATAATATTATAATAAAATGTACATACCAAAACTTCGTCGATACGGTCCTAGCCACTTCTGAAATGTTGCTAACTCTGTAGTGGGGAATATTGACTTTAATTAAACACTGAAGTTAAATGTAAATTATATATATATTATTCAGAAAACAGGTACATTCAATAATTATTTACAACTCAAATTAGTTATCAGACACATGCGCCTCTATCTCGAGCCTAGGTCAGAATGAGCCTCCCATCCCCGGCTCTCCCTGGCGTCCGACCAGGAGGCTCACATTTGGTTACCATTAAATCACATTATTAATGGCCCTGTTACAAGAAACTCAGCCTGTCACGCCAAGTGAACTATTAAATATTTCTTAGGACTGTTTTTATATTTAGTTCAACTCATATTTCTAATGGACGTGATATTTTAAAAGCTTGTTTCCTTGTCAACTTAAAATAAATTATTAATGTTTGTGTTCCTCAACACTTGGCGTCAAAGACCATAATTCTAGTATTTTATGTTCCTTGTCAAAGATTAAGATGTTTACACGTTTCAGGGTTCCTCAAGTAATGTGATTTCTGTAACCGACCTCGTAAATGTACAATAACTTTTTAAACATAGTTTTAAAGTTTAATATAATTCCCAACACTATTGGTTATTAATTATTATTCTGATTAAATAATTACCTCTAATATGTATCTACTACATAAACCTCATTCAATAAACTAGATACATTTAGATTCAAATTTACTTACAATTAAATAATGCTTGGTCTAATCCTTTTTCTGCGTTCCGCTGTGATTTTTGATGAACTTCTCTAATTTTCATGCATCTGAAAAAAATAAATATATTAGCTAATATAGAAAAATACTATTCAATAAGAGTACCACATTAGATTTAAATATTTGATGGGTAACGAATGGTAATTATTTAATTTTAAAATGTAACAATGTACTTAATAAATAATGAATCGTTTTCAAAAACTAAAATATTATCAATTTAAATCAAAACCTAAATAATTGTGTAACGAATTAAATCTATAATGAATACTGGTAAGTAATTGGTTATTAATTATTATTCTGATTAAATAATTACCTCTAATATGTATCTACTACATAAACCTCATTCAATAAACTAGATACATTTGGATTCAAATTTACTTACAATTAAATAATGCCTGGTCTAATCCTTTTTCTGCGTTCCGCTGTGATTTTTGATGAACTTCTCTAATTTTCATGCATCTGAAAAAAATAAATATATTAGCTAATATAGAAAAATACTATTCAATAAGAGTACCACATTAGATTTAAATATTTGATGGGTAACGAATGGTAATTATTTAATTTTAAAATGTAACAATGTACTTAATAAATAATGAATCGTTTTCAAAAACTAAAATATTATCAATTTAAATCAAAACCTAAATAATTGTGTAACGAATTAAATCTATAATGAATACTGGTAAGTAATTGGTTATTAATTATTATTCTGATTAAATAATTACCTCTAATATGTATCTACTACATAAACCTCATTCAATAAACTAGATACATTTAGATTCAAATTTACTTACAATTAAATAATGCCTGGTCTAATCCTTTTTCTGCGTTCCGCTGTGATTTTTGATGAACTTCTCTAATTTTCATGCATCTGAAAAAAATAAATATATTAGCTAATATAGAAAAATACTATTCAATATGAGTACCACATTAGATTTAAATATTTGATGGGTAACGAATAAATATATTGGTAATTATTTAATTTTAAAATGTAACAATGTACTTAATAAATAATGAATCGTTTTCAAAAACTAAAATATTATCAATTTAAATCAAAACCTAAATAATTGTGTAACGAATTAAATCTATAATGAATACAATAACTACTACACTTACTTTTAACTATTCCTTTATCTTCCCATTCACTTTTGATGTAGGTCTAAACCACGATGATACTCACCGCGCACCACGTTGCATATTAACAAGCCAAGACGCGAAATCATAAGAACAGAACGATTGAGTCGCTAGGGTTGTCAAACCTACTATATATTATAGTATCCTACTATTTTAAGGGATCAAATATTATATTTCAAAAAAATAGTATGCGAAACTACTATATTTTGCGTAAAGCAGAACGCAACCAAGCTAAAATGAATCTTATTCCAATAACGTTGTATTGTGTTGTGTGCGTGCAAACCATGCGTCAAATTCATAGCTAAGTAAAATAATAAATTATTAACATCAATAGACCGTGCTTGTAAATAATTTTTGAAACAAATAATTGACATATTGATGTTGATATAAATATTATATGTGCGTAAATGAATTTAAAGGATGATAATTTTCATAATTTGATTGGAGGTAAAATAATCGTGTTTAATACACACAATATTCATTTATAATTTATTGGATTTATAGGGTAAAAACTGATCGCCTCTTAAATTATCTCTTTAATCGAGTTCTCGCTTCTAGTTCACATCCCTGATCTGAAAAAAACTGCAAGCTGACAAACAAGAATATAATATTTCACATACATACTGTAAAACGAACACTCGTTTTATGGTAGGGGAGCCGATTAGGGGATTTCTGCAGTAGCTCGAGCGCGTCAGATTAAGCTTGTGTATGCTTCCCACATGTCTCTAGTTAACGTGGTATAGAAATCAGCTTATCTGAGTGGGGCGTTAAAAATATATATATATTTTTAAGTATCAAATTGTCAGATTAAAATAGAGAACGTTGTGTAGACCCCAAAGAAGCTTTTATTTAAAGCAATGACGACTTAAAGTAAAGGGAAAGATATAAAGACTCTTTGAAATTTTCAAAAACTAAAGTCCATATTTTAAAAAACAAAACCTTCTTCATATATATTTTTAATCCTGCTTGACGATTACATGTTTGTTTCCTTTAATTGAATGATAAATTACCTTATAAATTACCTTTAAAGTCAATTTTTATATATATAATTACTTTTTTTAACTTCTAAATAGCTGCAGTTTGTCACTGCCCCACTGTCATAAGATATGCTCTTAATATTTTTTTCTCCTCATTACTTAATCTACGAAATCTACTAGGGTCCCATGACACTCGAGTAACTACAAAATTAGCTTACTCGCTTCCCCTACTATGAACAGCGGCGGAGATACAATTACAAAGCATTTCGATGAAACGCCGCAGCGAGCGCACCATAGAGATTCTTATTTATTCAATTTTATTTCATATTCAGCTATATTGATCAATGATAAGGTCGAAAGTTGAAGTAAGGCATCATTAGTTTAAAATAACGTTTATATTGCATATATTTTACCATATCATCACAATTCATATACACATTAAAAATTCGGATTTACTTGCTTATTTAAACAAAATAATTTATTTTATTTTAATCTCTTCTTGGGAATTAGGTATTGGTTCAAGATTAAATTCGCTATAAAAGTATGCAACATTTAACATGCTTTAAAAAAATGCACAGATGTATAAAGATAAAAAAAAATGTAGAATAAACTATATGTAGAATAAATAACAATAAATAAAAAACTTTATTAAACATTATATGTTTTACATAGCAATGATCAATCATTGATGTTGGATTTCAATCTGAATGACTGCTATGGTGTAATTGATAACATTAAAACGAACAAACATACACACATATATTACATTAATCAACTCGCGCTTGACAACTTTTACACATTTTTTGATGACAAAGACATTTTTACTAAATAAAAGTCGATGCACGATGGAACAAGTCACAATTTTTCAAGTGGCTTCGCTCCAGTCTTCAATTTCAACGAGAAAATGTTAGTGAGTATAAAATTAAATTTTTTTTTGTTTTTAATTTATTTTTAATTATATTTCATTTAAAATTATATTTTAATAATATTAAAAATATATATATATATTTTTTTTGTTTTTTAATTATATATTAAAATTATGTTTTAATTTATTTTTAATTATATTTCAATTAAAATTATAATTTAATAATATTAAAAATATATTTTAATAATAATTATTATTATTCATCAAGATGGGAAAATAATTTATATTTCTTCTTTAATAGGTCCGATTCAGAGTTTGAGGCCCCATCTGCAGTGGTGTCGGTAGCACCGAAAAAGAAGTCAAAGGCGTCAAGCAGCAAACGCAAGGCCGGCCCCGGAAAGCAACACGACTCATCGCCTCCGCTGGAGTTGACCCGCACCTCATCACACAAAAGTGCTCAACGAAAGCGAAAATACTCCTCGCCGCACGAATTTATCACTACACGGTATGTTCGATTATTATCTACTTTAAGTTTGCTGAAATTCTATGCCTGTTTCTGCTGGTTTTTATTATTTATCAAAACTTAGTTCAGTATCCTGTTGAAGTCTGATAAAACTAGGCACCTAATTGTTTACAGTCAAAAGTGAAAGTGCAATACACTTATTCCTATTTTGTTTGTTTTCTTACTAATATTTTTTCTCGATTATTGTATTTTAATGATATGTTAATTTTTTATTTTACAGAACAAGGAGACCGGACTTATTCAATATCTTGCAGACTGAGGAAGCTAGTTGCAGTGAACCCAAATCTCGTGGCGGGGAAATAATATCAAGCTTCTCCAGCCGAGTTTCTACGGGAACGTCTCGTCGGACTGCGAAGACCGGTGGCGAATATTTTGTGGACCTCAAGATCTACAAAAAATCGGACTACGTGTCTCACGCCGCTAATGTGCGCTACAAGACGGCGCTGGTAAGTGTGAAGCTCCAGTGCGACGAGTCATCATCGTCTTGGGAGGCACTGCAAGGCTTCTTAGGACAAGCTTTTACCGAATTTGAGGAGTCAGAGCCCGTCCATTACAGTGACAAAAAATAAATTTTACTAAACTTAATCAATTTATAGTAGATATTAATTTTATTTTTAATATACTAGAATAGAATCTTTTTAATTTTTTTTACATTAGTATCGGTTACTGTATTATTGTTTTGATAGCATTGGCTTTTTTAATAGAATAAAATGCCTTTCTGTTCGACGTGTAACATATCTGTACATAGTAAATCATGGGTAGGTCATTTGCGAAGTAATTTACATAGAAAAAGTTGTCAGACAATAGAATACAGTGATGGTGTAGAAATCGTCAGCTCCGCATTTCGTAATCGTATTGTAACTTATAAGATATTACCTCTTGATCAACTTCAGTTAGCTTCAGTAGATATATTTTTTTTCGAAATTCGTAACAAGTTAAAATCTCTTTTAGATGAAAACCTTATTAAACATACATGTGTTAAGGTTAATTTCGAACTATTTGGGACGTTTTTGAAGTTCAACGATAATTCACAAGAAATAAAATCTTTTGGAACCAAAAATAAAATATTACATGGTAATTATGATTTTGAAAAAATATATTTGGAAACAGTTAGTTATTTAAAAACTAGTATAGAGGAATTTGAGGATCGTGACAGTGGGTGGACATTTTTAAATAATTTATACATTGAGATTAATATCAATAAATATCAACCACTTAGCGGTTCAAGTTTTATCAGTTTACCCAAATCAATTCAGGCTAAAAAGGCGTGTTTAAATATTATGAATAAAGATCAGCATTGCTTTCTATGGAGTGTAACGGCAGCCTTATATCCAGCTAAAAATCACCCTGAAAGAATTTCATCATATCCTAATTTTCGTGAATTATTTAATATAAATGGAATGTTTTTTCCTGTAACTTTCCATGACATTAAAATTTTTGAAAAAAATAATCCTAATATTAAGTTCATAATTTATGGTTTAAAAAAAAGTAAAACTATTGTTGGACCGTTGTATAAATCAGACATTAATAAAACATGCAACGAGAAAATTATACATTTGTTGTATCTAGAAAATAATAACACTTCTCATTATTGTTTGATCAAAGAACCTTCTAGACTGTTTAGAAGCCAAGTTACATCTCATCACAGCAAATTGTACTTCTGTGATTTGTGCTTGATATTTTTCAGTACTTCTAAAGAAGTTGAAAACCATTTATGTGGAGGCGTTGTAACTGTCCTCCCAAATAAGGGCTCAGTAATTAAATTTAAAAACTATGGTCGAAAACAAAACATGCCTTTTTGTATTTACGCAGATTTTGAATCGATGCTACAAACCAATACTGAAGCTAACTGTTCTTCTAGCAAAAACACGACTAGATTGCACCAACATTTACCTATAGCTTTTGGTTATTATATTGTTTGTCGTGATGACCCTAGTTACAATCGGTACGTATCATATCGAGGACCTGGTTGTGATAAGCAGTTTGTAGATTCGATTCTTAAAGACGTACAAAAAATATTTGATATACTTAGTACACCAGTCCCTATGATATTTTCTATGGCGGATAAGTCTGATTTTGATAATGCCACACGTTGTCATATTTGTGAAAATTTTATTTTTTCGGACAAAGTCCGTGACCATTGTCACGTTACTAGTCGTTACCGCGGAGCTGCGCATCCGTTTTGTAATTTACAGTATAAACGCCCTTCATTCGTCCCCATTTTTTTTCATAACTTAGCTGGTTATGATTGTCATCTTTTTATAAAAGCGTTAGGCGAGGTTCCTGGTAATATTAAAATAATACCTAAAACAAAAGAAAACTACATCTCATTTACCAAATTTGTACCAGTTACGAATAATCAGTTTTTTCAACTTCGATTCGTTGATTCATTTAAGTTTTTGGGAACAAGCTTAAGCAAATTGTCAGAGACATTAAAACCGGAAATGTTTAAAAACTTACAAAATCATTTCCCCGATGAAGATGAATTTCAGTTACTCACTCGTAAAGGCATTTATCCATACGAATATATGAACTCGTGGAAGCGGTATGACGAAAAAAGTCTACCCCCAAAAGAATGCTTTTATAGTTAACTGTAACTGATCATGATATTTCTGATGAGGATTACCAGCACGCGTGCTTAATTTGGTCAACATTTCAAATCAAAGATTTAGGTAGTTATACGGATTTATATCTAAAAACTGATGTGCTTTTACTGGCAGATATCTTTGAAAATTTTAGACAGACTTGCAAGCAACACTATCAATTAGACCCAGCTTTTTACTTAACAGCACCCAGTTTATCTTTTGATGCGATGTTATTAAAAACAGGAATACAATTGGAACTTATCGATGACTTGTCGATGGTGCGCATGTTACAGAGTGGTATCAGAGGAGGAGTATGTCTGTGCTCTCATAGACATGCAAAAGCAAATAATCCTTACTTAGAAAATTACAAACCATCAGAATCTCCTTCCTACGTCACTTATATTGATTGTAATAATTTATATGGATATAGTATGTGTCAGTATTTACCATTATCAGATTTCAGATTTCTCAATGAACAAGAAATCAACAAATTAAATATAATCGAAATACCGATTGATGCAGAGTGTGGTTATATTCTAGAAGTAGATTTACAATATCCCAAACATTTACATAACTTACATAATGATTTTCCATTTTGTTCTGAAAAATGCATTCCACCCGGGGGGAAAACTTTCAAACTAGTTCCAAATTTGTATGATAAATTTAAGTATGTTATACATTACATTCACTTGCAAACATGTTTAAAACATGGTTTAATATTAAAGAAAATTCATCGAGTGATTAGTTTTCGACAAAGCACGTATTTGAAACAATACATTGATTTGAATACTGCTCTGAGGCAAAAAAGTTCCTCAACATTTGAACAAGACTTTTTCAAACTCTTGAATAACAGTGTGTTTGGAAAAACTTTAGAAAATAATGAGAAGAGGGTCAATGTGCATTTAGTTAATCAGTGGGTTGATAATAATAATGTGACTAAGAAAAGGCAATGTGCACAAAAACTTATCGCTCGTCCAAATTTCCATAGCGCCACAATTTTTACTGAAAATCTAGTTGCGGTACAATTAAACTCTGATCAAATAATTTTGGATAAACCAATATACATTGGTTTTACCGTACTAGAATTGTCAAAAAGTCATATGTATAACTTTCATTACTCTGTTATTAAACCTTTTTATAAAAATAATGTACAAATGTGTTACACGGACACTGATAGTTTTGTATATCATATACGGACCCATGATTTTTATGATGACATAAAAAGACATTTTTTGCCTTACTTTGATACTAGTAATTTTTGTAATACTAATCAATATGATTTACCCATTCAAAATAAAAAAGTTCCTGGTTTGTTCAAAGATGAAATGGCGGGTAAAATCATAAGTGAATTTGTAGGCCTTCGTTCAAAGTTATATTGTATTAAAACCATAAATAGCACAATCAAAAAAGCGAAAGGAATTAAGAAAAATATTGTCAGCAATTTCAATGTTACTGATTACCAAAAAACTCTGTACGAAGGCAACATTGTTCATAAAACAAATGTTTTATTTAAGTCAATAAAACACGAGTTGTACACATGTGCTGTGAAGAAAGTTGCTCTGTCTGGTGATGATGACAAGAGAGTCATATCTAAAGATAAAATTTCAACTAGAGCATGGGGACACACTAGTATATTTAACTTTTAACTAGATTTAATAAGCTGTACCTAATTAAGAAATTCTTTGTATTATTTACTTTCGTAGCATAACCTATGCATTTTAGTATGTATATTATGTAGATTTAGAAATAAAATATCATTTTATTAAATACATTTGTTTTATTTATTATTTCACAACTACATAGATTTTGCAAGCAAACCTGCAGGCTGATGCTAAATTCAAGTAACGTAAAGTTTTATCAAGTTGAAACATGCTTTACTTGAGTTTAAGTCGGCACTACATGTAGGCGAACGCGTTGGCCGACGCGTTGGCCGGCGCGCTGGCTCAATGTGTAGAACAGGCGAAATACCTACCGCCAACGCGCGAACGCCCGTTCTATACATTGGGCCAGCGCGCCGGCCAACGCGTCGGCCAACGCGTTCGCCTATATGTAGTGCCGACATTACTGAATCCACACGCGAATATATGAGCGCGCGGTACTGTTTGTAACATGAGTCCTTATTCATAATAATGCAACCTACATGTTGCAATCACTATAATAATGTGAAGACTTTGTTTTAGTATTCATTCTTGCGTCGATAAGCACTGTAATTAGTTACTCACGTCTACATAATTTACAAAACAAACCTTAACTTATATAGTTACTCGCGTGTACATAATTTACGTATTTTTGGTAATAGAGTCTTGGACCTACTACACAACGGTAAGTTGATTTATTATTGATTTAAGTCATTAAAATACATAAAAATAATCGTTAATTCCAAAGATTGCTGATTTGGTGTTAAATATTTTCTTTTTTTTTTTACAGATAATGGAACGCGTAGAAGATTTGACTGCTACATCCGAAGACAATGTCTACCTACATGAATATGGGGATACTTTCCAGTATGCTCAAGATCCTTTGGAAGGATTTACTGAAGAGTTTTTAAAAATGAAAGCTCAGCAAAAGCCGAACGCTAAGATTCGGGAACGTCGCCCAGCAAAATTAAGAAAAAAATGTGTTTCTAAAAGTGCACTTAGTAAACTGCATAACCCAGTTCATTCGTTTGTGGTAAACAGCGTTCCCAAAAAAGGTTTCCGTCTGATAAAGATCTCAGTGTTTGATTTAGATGGATCCCAGCAACATTGTGACAGTATAGACGATGATAATTTTTTGTTATCCGCTCAATATGTTGTGAATGAAAACGGTGATGAAATCATGGACCAAACCGAGAAGTTAGTCAGTAATATATCAAAAAAAATATGTAATTACAGTTATATGAGTTGGTTTTAGTTTACTTTGGTATTAAGTATTTGTTTTAGCTGTAGGGTCGCAATAGTCTTTAGAATGAATAAGTCGATAAAATTGTAAGATATATTTGTATGAAAATAATATAAGTTAGGGTTTGTTTTGTAAATTAATGTGTACGTAATTATTGCTTAAATAAATTGTATGTATAATGTGAATATATTTTGTTTTATTTCTATTTCATTCCAATTTAATTATTTAAATAAAAAGCAACAAATATAAGGTATTTTTTATTGAAAGTGCACATTATTTTCTAAACACCATTTTTTTAAACATAATACATTTTTTAATGCACAATACTTCTTATGAATAAAACAGTTATACGATTCTTCCTTACAATACAGATCGTACAGAATGTTAAATCTCGGAATGTCTTTGTAACTTATATCTACAATATTATTATGATCACACAATTCTTTTACCCATTTCACTTTCTCTTCACCTTTTACGATAATATTTCGGTCTTTTAAGTAAGGTTTAATAATTCTTCTGAATTCTCTGTAATCGATATAGCCTTCGCTCCATCGAAACCCTCTATTTCTTTCTAACCACCGAACATTCTTTTTTTCATCATCGGTTAGCGCTGAGAATGGGTATGGTGGTTTAACATAAAATGTATGTGTATGCTGTTGAGTGGCTATAGATAATTCTTTTACTAAAAAGTCGTTATTATTATTTTTAAATCCTTGTAAGTCAACGATTATTGTATTACTATTCATGATATTTTCTTAACGATATTACTCAAAGGCTTATACTCAAATATGCAGTCGTTTAAAATCAGACAATATGCAGCTGTCTGATCAGGTATTTCTTGGTCTGTTTCGATTTCTACTCTCACGTCGATTGAGCCTTTTAACGTTTCGTGCTGTCGCGAACAGTCGATAACGAATAAGGGAGCAACGTCTCTGAATTCTTTCAAACTCATCAACGGTTCTGACCGACGTCCGTGATACGACTGTTGAAATCTGACATACTGTTCGTATAATAAAGTAAATTTGTCTTCTGCAAAACTAACGTTTAATCCCTCATATGGATAGTATGACGAATTTAAAAACACTCTTACATCACGTACGTGACAGTGATCAAACTCCGCCATCGACAATTCACCGTTGTTTTTGCGGTTGGTTTGTAAAGCTAATACAACAAATCGCGGTTTTTCTATTTGAGATGAAGTTTTAATGGACCAAGTATGTTTACGAGTTTTGGGTAATAATGGATACTCGTATAAATCCCAGTTACGATATGCTATTGGAATAGCTCGATCTTTTTCTAATTGTTTTAGTAAATTTATTCTTTCGCGATCAGATACTTTAATATGAGGTACTCTCCAGATAATTTTACTTATAACAATATCTTCCAAAACTTCTCCTGTTTTCAACTTGATTGCATTAAGGTTAGTGTTACATCTAAGCAACACTAACTCATGTTTGCAGTTAATGATAATTTTTTCATAATCTTCCGCAAATCCTAAAATCTTGTTTAAAGGAATGGATACAGAAAATTCTCCACCACTTGTATTATTTATACCTTCTGGCGACCACCCCCAAACTCGAGCATATTTTGATTCGTTTTCATTTAAGGACAGATAAGACTTTATGGTCGTAGTTACACCTGCGTTTTTTATTTTATCTATTTCTACTCCATTTAATTCATATCTTATGTCTTGAAATAGAAATAACGCTGGATTATTAACGAAATGTACATTTGAAACCTTTTCTTTAGTTGTGCTGTCGTGGACAATTACTTTGCCTTCGATATACAAACTGCTGAGCGAAGGCAGCACATATAAGTCTTGTTGATTGATGGGGATTCGTATTTCATCATTCTTGTTGAAACTTGTTACGTACGGTCTGTATGAATGATACTCAAAACTTTCGATGCTGTTGTCGTATGAGGTTTGTTGAGATATGTTTAAAATATTCATTTTATTAAACCAATTAGCTTGAGGTATTCTTTGTTGCTTTTAGTAAGCTTCTTTTTTAACTGCTGTCGTGTGTCTTTGTGAGAAGATCTTTTAGGACTGACTTGGACATTTGATATGGCAGGGGTTTTATGGAAATTTATCATTTTTTCTAAAATGTAAATACAATTGTACCTCTTCACCTCGTAAATTTATTTCTTTGTTATCAGCGTCTAACAGTCTTATATTGATGGAACTAATAGAATTTTGATTGACTGGAAAATAAATTAAATTTTTTGGTATTTCTATTATTCGATAACCAGGAGGTACATTAGGTACAAATTCGTAAATAATATGGCTTGCTTTTCCGTTCACAAATGAACCACTAACTACATCACATTCAATCCTCACGATAGTTGTTGATAGAATGCTTACAGGATACTGTGAATCAGTGCTTATATTAGCTTTTATTGTTTCCATTCCAAAGCCTAGTATGTTCCCAATTGAATCATCTTTATTAAAATGAACGTCTTTAGAACAAAATATATTTGTTTTCAATGTGTTATTATTGCATCTTAGTTTAAGCAGTGTATTTTTTATGTTAGTTTTCAAATAATCACAAATATCTTGAAGCTCGTAGGACCCTTCAGGAATTTCGATAATTTCATTGTCACCGTAATAAAACTTGTTGTTTCGTTCATCAATATTAGGTATAGAGTTGAAAGTTGAAAAGTACAAAAGACCACATTCATAGTCTCCAAGAAGTTCCAACGTCGGAGAATAGTTTGTCGTCAAAGAGGCTCCGCTCCCGGTTATAGATACAGTGAAAGACATTTTGATACTGACACGTTTATTTATTTTTAATATTATTTAAATGTTTCTTCCAATATTTTTTTAAAAATTTAATACATAGATGACCACAGTTTGTTGTTCCAAATGCTTGATGTCTGTTATAATTATAGTTTATGAGCAAATTATTCATATATTTCATCAGTTCTAATGGTGGTTTTAAATTACCAAAGCTATCATAGTATTCTACGTAGCTGTTTTGTTTTACATAGGCTACCCAATGTGTGCCAGGATTCACGTTACTATCTAAATTTACAATTCCACATTCTATTTTTCTAGGTTTTAAAGGCAACTTATCTCTCATGTAAACACCACGAAAGTATGGAATATCACCAGCATACTCCAATATGTCTAAATTCGTGAGCGCACGCCTGGGCAGCCGTCTAATTAGTTTTTTGATGGGTTCAAATATAACCCTGCTCCTTTTTTATGAGGTTTAATATATAATCCTTTTCCAAGAGCGACCGCTTCCATCATTCTGTTGTGTCTTTCAGATTCTTGGAGACTCTTTTGTGCCGCTTTAGAATCGTTTACGGCTTTGGCTATACCTGCTGCACCTCCTGCTAATGAACCTAACGCCGACAATCCCGCAAAAATAGGAATAAGCGGTAAAAGTCCACCACATTTTGGAAGTGGAATTATACGTGGTAAACATATTCCTTTCTTTTTGCTGAACAGTTTTTTCGCAGCTGCATACGCATATTTCATAGCAGAGTGATGATCCTTGGATTTAAGTTTTTTTAAATGGGCATGTATTTTTTTAATACCTTTCTTAAATGATTTAATACCACTTCCAGCTCTGATTTTTGTTTTCATAGCATTTTTTACTATCCACGAGGCAATCTTTTCTCCCTTACCAGCATCTTTTGATTTCAACCTCTTCTTTGCCATACTCAAAAGTTCTAAATCAGCTTTACGTCGAGCACTAGGATCTTTATTTATATAAGCAATATCGTGATGCATGCAAGCTTCATCCAATTTGTTAACTCCTCGATCGCCTTGTAGTATTCGTTTTTGAAGTTTCGTCCCAGGACCGCAAAATTGATATCCAGGTAAATGCAACTCAAACGGTAAATGGTCTATCAAGTTATTGATTACACCACTACCTTCCTTCATTGATAAGTATGTATTGTGATATAGCACTGATTATGTGCTTTATATATCTAAATAACTAATTCACTTTTATCTATCCAACTGTTTTCTTCGGCACCCAATCCTAACCACTTCACAAAAAGTTTGTTGCCTCTTTTCTTTAGAACTTTTTCAATAAGATAAATATCAGGAAATTTAGTTTTTTGTAATTCTTTTCCATAAAAACAACCAACAATGTTTTGTTTATGTTTATCTTGTAATTGATACGTTTGAGGACTAGTTTCGTTGACTTTTATGATGCGAAATATTTCCGTTGACCAATTAGGGGTGTAGCCTTTATAAAAATCTCCTTTGTATTTACTTATACGAACAAAATCGCCAACTCGAAAAGACGATTCTTTGCGTACTTTTCTTGGCTGTTGGCTTTTGATAATATTCAATCGAACTGTATTTTGATTTGAACTGTTAACGTCTATTGGTTTATGTTTTGTAATGCGATGCACAGTATTGTTATAATTGTGCACAACGGACTTTAAATTATTTTTATACCATTCATATTTTCCGCATAAACTAAATAATTTGTAAAGACGTGATTTTATAGTTCTTATTACTCGTTCGACGATAGAAGCTTTTTTTACAGAACATGTGGAATAATGATTTATGTTATAAGTTTTCATTAAATGCTTAAAAGAGTCGTTATAAAACTCTTTACCTAGATCTGTTTGTAAGTTTTTAGGTTTTCGTGTGGATTCTGATAATATACTGCACATAGCACTTGATACAAATAGGCTACTTGACATATATTTAATTTCATTGAAAAAATGCATATTTCTAGTAGAACTTGGCCTAGGAAACTGTATTTCACCCTTATCGTGAAATAAAAGCTTATGATTGATAAATAAAGTCGATTTGAAAATATGATTTTATGAAAATAGGAATTGTACTGACGAAAACGCTTTTGCGGTACTTCCGATCTGGATGTGACGTCATCCCATTTGTAATTTAATATCTTTTATTTATCGCGCTCGTTATATGTAAGTTTATTTGTACATAAATAATATGAATAAGCCTAGAAAGATTTATAAAATGTATTTTCTTGAATAATTCAAATAAAACATCAGTTTTATATATTATCTCCATTCATTGTAGTTAGGAAATGAAATGGCCAAAACTTTTCTACAAAAGTGTTCAACATTAGAAATGATTTCTAAATTATTTTTTAATTTTTTAAGCACTGTTAGACTCGTACATTTAGCACATAAAACTTTTTTTCAATAAAGAAAGTATAAAATACAAAAAACATGACGTCACACTATGGCGGTACAATGGCGGACAGTGTTTTCGGCGCCATATAAAAGGCATATTTTTCGATCAACATTTTTATGGGTTTCTACTGTTTAAAATATTAAAATATTAGTTTTTTTAGTAAAAATGAATGATTAGGAACCGATTAGAATGAAGAAAAAAAATAGGTCAAGTAGCCTAATTTTTAGATTTTGATTTTAACGGTCTAACCCACACGTATTTTGATAAAACATCAATCACTATGGGAACATATTTAAATCCTTTATTAATCAACGAATATTTTTGTAAGTCCACTAGGTCAGCTTGCCATAAATCATCCAGACCTTTAATTACCGTATGCCGACGAACGAAGTTTCGTCTCGCTCCTCTGTGTAGTTCATTCACTATATCTTGTTTACTCATTCTGAACAGATTTTGCTGCAATCATGTTATCGATTTCTTGTTTTGTGTAGTACATTTTACTAAAATTTGTAGTAGTAATTTTTTCTAAACTATGGAGATAGTTTCTGACATTACTTTGGATTTTCATCATTTCATTTTTAAGGGCTTGGACACTTTTATCTACGTATTCTTTATTCACAGCCTCGTCGTCTTTTTCTGGAATTTGCACCCCTTTTAATTTCGATGACTTTAAATCGAATTCCCCTGTATCGGACCTTACCAATGTATCGCTAAGAATTTCAGAAAATTCAGATAATCGTAAACGCTTATGAACGTGATGACCAAATTTGTCTATATTCATTGCCGTCTTGCTAGGTTCTGTAGTGTAATAGTACTGCTAAATTTTCCTGATGGCAGCCTTATATATTTCATTTTTTTAATGATACCAGCTTCTTTCATTTCTTCAAGTATGGCATTAACTTCATTATCTAATCCCGTATTACCAGCTGCCCGAGATGCACATAATATTTTCAGTCTCTCAACTAACTCATTAGGATCATCCCAGTAAACTAAATCAGTGTCTTTCTTAACTTCTTTCAAAATGTCGATTCCTCCACCTCGCTGAAGATTTTCTACGCTACTGGTATTATTTCTAGCGAATTTAAATAGTGGCTTTATCACATGAGTATATTTGAACCCTTTATTACCATTTATTTGGTTCGATCGTTTCCAGTTACGTTTATGTGCATTAGTGTCGATGAGTAGCAATTTATAATTTTGTAAGTCTTCCTCTGTAATAATATCTAAATTAGGTTTTTTTTGTACAACAATTCTGCCAGACCAGAAGTTTTTTTTAAAGAGCGGCTTCTAATTTTCAGAACTTTTCCATCATCGTATAAACGGGTTTTGCCTAGCCAAAGTTTTCCTCGTTCACTTCTTGCTCCATATGGTATATCTTCTTTCAGCGCTTCAGACGATACAGACCAAGACAAAGAATCGTTTGCGATACTCGGTGATGATTGAATAGATTTAAATGAGTTCTCATGGATATCATAATCCTCAGAAGGTGATGTAGTAAGCGTTTTGTCAGGTGTTTTAGAATGAAAGTCGTCATTATCTGAATTTTCTTCATCATCAAGATCCGTCTCAGATTCTTTAAATTTTTCATGTGAACCATTTGAAGATTCTTCTTCGTCTTCTTCATGACGTTTTTTTTCAGTTTTGCTTGCTAATAATTTTAGCGGACTGACGATCGGTTGAAATATCGTCTCCAGTGCCATGTCATTTGTGTGTTTAGTATTTTTTATCATTTCTACCTTTCTTTTCACTGCAGACGCTGATTTCACAATTTGTTCCTTAAGATTCCGCTCCATGTTAAGAATTCTACTCTGATTGATGTCTCAAGTTATACTACTAGGTAATGGGGTATGTATATGCTTTATAGAATAAATTAATCCACTATTATAAATGTATCAAATTTCATTCTGTAACAACCATTATTTCGTTCACAATCCTTATTGATTACCACATAACTGTACGGTTTACTCCACACAGTTGAACACATTTCACGGAATTGCGACCACGTCATATCAGACCCTACATGTTCATCGTAGATGTGTCTTAGATTAATCTCGTCTTGTTTAAACAATATGATGAGATTGGCATTATCTCTTACTAGTTGTTTGGGTATTTTAGTATAAGTTTGGTTAAGATAAAAGCAATCAATATTTTTGTGACGACCCATAGCAAAATAATCACGTATATTATTTTGATTTTCGCATGCAACATCGTCAAATATGATGATAGAATTAGGTAAGGCTTCTTGTGGACTTAAAATTTCACTGTTATGATTATACTTGTGATACGATGTATCCACAACTTTTTCCAATACTTTTTCTAAAAAGACGTATTTAGGTTGATACAAAGACTTTGAATACACATAAAGGTTTCTGAATCGCGGACCATTCGGGTGTAGTAACAAACTGATTACTAAGTTTGTTTTCCCACAGTTTGAGGGACCACAAACAATACTGCGAATGGTATTTGGTAGTAAATTTCCATGCCGCTTAACTTCATTTTTAACTGCAGGACAGACACATTCTAATTGAAGTGATTCTTTTTGTTTCAGAAATTTCATAGCTGTTTAATCCAATCGACCACTGTGATTAGTGGATTATGACAAAATGATAATCATGCAGTGTGTTGACTCATATAAACAGATAACTTCAAACATACGAAATTCATTGTTTCTATAATAGCTCGCTAGATATTTCAACCATCCAATCATCGATGAGAAGCGATTTTTGATCACTTGATGCATGAACGAACAGGAGTTATTGGGCATTCTGACACACCGAAGAGAGCGAGGGCGCGAGCGAACAGAGGTACATGTCATGAGCATGTCATTTCATTTACCATCAGTTGATGCATAAACGAACAGGAGTTATTGGGCATCCTGTCCCACCGAAGAGAGCGAGGCGCGGAGCGCAGTTCGCGAGCGAACGGAGGTGCATCAGTTGATGCATAAACGAACAGGAGCTATTGGGCATTCTGTCCCACCTCCGTTCGCTCGCAGAGCATTAACGAAAAGGAATTATTGGGTATTCTGTCCCACCGAAGTGAGCGAGGCGCGGAACGCAGTTCGCGAGCGAACGGAGGTGGGACAGAATGCCCAATAATTCCCTACTGGGAAACTTTACGGCGCGGCGCTGGGATGCTTGTCCATACAAATCACAAAACAATTTTTTTTCAGAGCTGCTACTTTCAACATTAAAGTTTAAAAACAAAAGTATTATCACTAATAAAAATATAGTATTATCACTTAAAAAAGTATTATAAGGTTTTATTATATTTTAGAAGAATTGATTTATTAATATTTGATAGATTTTATATTTTGTTTTAATTATTTTTTTTTATTTGACGAATTATTTGCTTTAATTTTTTTAATTTATTATGTTAGTAGTGATTGATTTATTATTAATAATATTTTAATTTAAAAGGTAACTGAATTGATGTTGATAAGATAAAAGTAATGTAATTATTAATAAGTTTGACACGCCATTTTCATGGTAGAATGAAAGCATTGTGGTGACATAGTACATACAATAAGTATACAGTCTCACACCACCAAGGAACTTCTACCCAAAGTAGAATAGTTTGGGTAGAAGTTCCTTGCACACCACACACGTTACACATGTTTCGTCTCAATTTTCACCGCTATCGTTTTGTTTATGTTTTGTCTCTATTGTGTACATATGTATCGTCTCTTTCTTGTCTGTATAGCCGTAAGTTTCATGAATAAAACACTTCTTCTGATCTGACAGTCGAGTTATCATTTATGAAAACTCGCAGAGCATGTCAACCTTGTTTACATTATTGACAGACAGGAATGCCAACATGACGGCAAAGGAACTATTCGATGAAACGCACTATAACCATCATTATAAAGAAAATATACCTACTACTCGACCAAGCCAAATAGACGACTGTCAAATCATGCTCTCTCGCACTTATGCATTGCTAGCGACGTGCGTAAGTGCGAGAGAGCAAGCTTTGATATTCGTCTAGTTCAGGGATTCCCAATATTTTTCAGCCTGCGGCGCACTTACAAGTCAATATTTTGTCACGGCGCCCTAGTCCACCTAGCTATCACAATAATCGGCCAAGTGCGAGTCGGGCTCGCGCACGAAGGGTTCCGTACCGATAAAGAGCAAAAATAGGCAAAAAATCGTGTTTTTTGTATGGGAGCCCCCTCAATTTTTATTTTATTTTAATATTATTATTAATTATTAAAGAACACATACCATCAAGGATTTTGTGTAAATTTTATGAGTTACCATTATTGAAACCGAGCAAAAAAGGCCAAAAAATCACGTTTTTTGTATTGTATGGGATTATTAATTTTATTAATTATTAATTTTGTTTTTAGTATTTGTCATTATAGCGGCAACAGAAATACACAATCTGTAAAAATTTCAGAAGTCTAGCTATAGCCGTTTTTGAGATACAGCTTGGAGACAGACAGACAGACGGACAGACATCGAAGTCTCATTAATAGGGCCCCGTTTTACCCTTTGGGTACGGAACCCTAAAAAGCACATACATTGATCATTTATGTATCTTTTTGTAATACTTTTAATGATTATAATTAGGTAAAGCAGGTACTTAAATAATAATAAATATTTAATATTCTGCCTGATTTGTAAAATTCATATTCTAATTAAATTTTATTATATTTGTGGTTATGGATAATGATGGAGGATCGACTCACGGCGCGGCGCCTCTCTTGCCTTTCCACGGCGTACCAGGGCGCCGCGGCGCACAATTTAGGAACCCCTGGTCTAGTTGGCTTGGTTAAGTAGTACACTATCATCGAGTTATTATGTCTGTAGGTTAGCTGTTAGATAATCATAAAAGCATATATGCATACACTAAAAATATTTAAAACTAGCTGTCCCGGTGAACTTCGTGTCACTTTCCTTCCCTGGACTTCTACGAATATTTTAAGATTAAAACCAGCCCAATCCGTTCACAGTAATAACATACACTTTTCATGCACTTTTTCCACTTTTATTAATTTATTTTATTACAATTGTGTTTCACACGACCGGTTTCGATAAAATCATCATCAGGTGTAGTGCAGGTAATTTTAATTTTTTCCCTGTAATTGTTCCCTGTGTAATAAGTGCATGAAAAGTGTATGTTATTACTGTGAAACATGAATTTCCACCAAGAAGTTACGGTACATTCAATATCATATACCAATCCGTTCAGCCGTTTGCGAGTTTTAGCGCGACTAACACATTTAAAAATCCATTTTTATGTTTTAAAACTAGCTGTCCCGGTGAACTTCGTGCCACTTTAAAACCTGGACTTCTACGAATATTTTAACACTAAAATCAGCCAAATCCGTTCAGCCGTTTTCGAGTTTTAGCGCGACTAACACATTGGAATATCCATTTTTATATATAAGAAAGAAGATAATATGTAGTAAGTACTTGTAATCAATGCTTGTATATAATTGGATTTATTTAAATAGTTTTGTGGATAAATAGGTAAATGGTCCAACAGAAAATACCTATCTAACGACATACATTATTATGTACCGTCTTTTAAATCTCTGTGATGCTCGGTCTCTAAGCATTTTCATTTTTCTAAAAAAATAAGTTAAGGGCCCTCTCTCCCTAAATTAGCAGGTCGATTGTCTATCAGTGCGAATATCGACGTAAATGACATTAAAATAACATTCATAACAGCGCGCCTTGTACGGTGGCGGTTACGACGCTCGCCGCGTCCATGATAGGGCGAAATAGAAGAAAAAACCTTTTTAAGGCTTAATATTATAATACATATTTCAAAAAAGTAAAAAAACCAAATTATTAACATATGTATTGCAAAGCAGTAGATATTTTTTGAGGTGATAACGTCTTATAATTCGATATGGGGTGCGCGCCCGAAAAACATGACAGTTCATGCGGCGTTACCTCGCTCTGAGGCGTTCCATATAAGGCTTGAAGTGCAAGCGAGAGCGCGGAACGAGCGACAAGGAAGCACAATGGGCCTTTGCGTTCGGCAGCGTTCGACATCCGTCTCTCTCCTAAGTCCTACTTGAGTGAGCGATGCTTATATTTTTTGTTCGTCTTAGATTCGGAGTTGAATCAATATTCTAGTAATGAGTAATCTCGTGAAAAACTTCTCGCTATTCAGAAATTTTTATACGGCCCCCGGTGAGGATCGAACCTACGACTTCGGTTGGAGTTATTAGTATCGTCCACCTGCGCCACTAGAGCGATGACGTAAGTATCAAATAACAATAATAAATAAATAAATAATAAATACATCGAAATAACTTTAGGTTACAGTCGAAAAAGTTTGTTTCTATTTATAGAGATTCGGAAGCGACACGACGGTTAAGGGGTTAAGGATAGTTGAACGTGACGTCATACGCTGTCACGTTCAACTATCGTCAGTAAACCGACTTTACAGACAACCGATTTTTATATATTCTTTTGATAAATAATGAATGAGTAAAGTGGTTTCATTCAACGATTTGGAGGTGATTTTGTTTTTTTTTTTATTATGTGATACCGATAGAAAAAATATGGCAAAACCAAATTACGTATCATATCATATAGATTACTAATTATTTTTTTCAGATATAATTTCTCTGTTAATGCCGATGAAAAGTTGTTTCATCTGCACGTTTTTTTCGAAAGAGCAGCCTTAAGTATAGGTCTACCAGTAGGGAATTATTGGGCATTCTGTCCCACCTCCGTTCGCTCGCGAACTGCGTTCCGCGCCTCGCTCACTTCGGTGGGACAGAATACCCAATAATTCCTTTTCGTTAATGCTCTGCGAGCGAACGGAGGTGGGACAGAATGCCCAATAGCTCCTGTTCGTTTATGCATCAACTGATGCACCTCCGTTCGCTCGCGAACTGCGCTCCGCGCCTCGCTCTCTTCGGTGGGACAGGATGCCCAATAACTCCTGTACGTTTATGCATCAACTGATGGTAAATGAAATGACATGCTCATGACATGTACCTCTGTTCGCTCGCGCCCTCGCTCTCTTCGGTGTGTCAGAATGCCCAATAACTCCTGTTCGTTCATGCATCAAGTGATCAAAAATCGCTTCTCATCGATGATTGGATGGTTGAAATATCTAGCGAGCTATTATAGAAACAATGAATTTCGTATGTTTGAAGTTATCTGTTTATATGAGTCAACACACTGCATGATTATCATTTTGTCATAATCCACTAATCACAGTGGTCGATTGGATTAAACAGCTATGAAATTTCTGAAACAAAAAGAATCACTTCAATTAGAATGTGTCTGTCCTGCAGTTAAAAATGAAGTTAAGCGGCATGGAAATTTACTACCAAATACCATTCGCAGTATTGTTTGTGGTCCCTCAAACTGTGGGAAAACAAACTTAGTAATCAGTTTGTTACTACACCCGAATGGTCCGCGATTCAGAAACCTTTATGTGTATTCAAAGTCTTTGTATCAACCTAAATACGTCTTTTTAGAAAAAGTATTGGAAAAAGTTGTGGATACATCGTATCACAAGTATAATCATAACAGTGAAATTTTAAGTCCGCAAGAAGCCTTACCTAATTCTATCATCATATTTGACGATGTTGCATGCGAAAATCAAAATAATATACGTGATTATTTTGCTATGGGTCGTCACAAAAATATTGATTGCTTTTATCTTAACCAAACTTATACTAAAATACCCAAACAACTAGTAAGAGATAATGCCAATCTCATCATATTGTTTAAACAAGACGAGATTAATCTAAGACACATCTACGATGAACATGTAGGGTCTGATATGACGTGGTCGCAATTCCGTGAAATGTGTTCAACTGTGTGGAGTAAACCGTACAGTTATGTGGTAATCAATAAGGATTGTGAACGAAATAATGGTTGTTACAGAATGAAATTTGATACATTTATAATAGTGGATTAATTTATTCTATAAAGCATATACATACCCCACTACCTAGTAGTATAACTTGAGACATCAATCAGAGTAGAATTCTTAACATGGAGCGGAATCTTAAGGAACAAATTGTGAAATCAGCGTCTGCAGTGAAAAGAAAGGTAGAAATGATAAAAAATACTAAACACACAAATGACATGGCACTGGAGACGATATTTCAACCGATCGTCAGTCCGCTAAAATTATTAGCAAGCAAAACTGAAAAAAAACGTCATGAAGAAGACGAAGAAGAATCTTCAAATGGTTCACATGAAAAATTTAAAGAATCTGAGACGGATCTTGATGATGAAGAAAATTCAGATAATGACGACTTTCATTCTAAAACACCTGACAAAACGCTTACTACATCACCTTCTGAGGATTATGATATCCATGAGAACTCATTTAAATCTATTCAATCATCACCGAGTATCGCAAACGATTCTTTGTCTTGGTCTGTATCGTCTGAAGCGCTGAAAGAAGATATACCATATGGAGCAAGAAGTGAACGAGGAAAACTTTGGCTAGGCAAAACCCGTTTATACGATGATGGAAAAGTTCTGAAAATTAGAAGCCGCTCTTTAAAAAAAACTTCTGGTCTGGCAGAATTGTTGTACAAAAAAAAACCTAATTTAGATATTATTACAGAGGAAGACTTACAAAATTATAAATTGCTACTCATCGACACTAATGCACATAAACGTAACTGGAAACGATCGAACCAAATAAATGGTAATAAAGGGTTCAAATATACTCATGTGATAAAGCCACTATTTAAATTCGCTAGAAATAATACCAGTAGCGTAGAAAGTCTTCAGCGAGGTGGAGGAATCGACATTTTGAAAGAAGTTAAGAAAGACACTGATTTAGTTTACTGGGATGATCCTAATGAGTTAGTTGAGAGACTGAAAATATTATGTGCATCTCGGGCAGCTGGTAATACGGGATTAGATAATGAAGTTAATGCCATACTTGAAGAAATGAAAGAAGCTGGTATCATTAAAAAAATGAAATATATAAGGCTGCCATCAGGAAAATTTAGCAGTACTATTACACTACAGAACCTAGCAAGACGGCAATGAATATAGACAAATTTGGTCATCACGTTCATAAGCGTTTACGATTATCTGAATTTTCTGAAATTCTTAGCGATACATTGGTAAGGTCCGATACAGGGGAATTCGATTTAAAGTCATCGAAATTAAAAGGGGTGCAAATTCCAGAAAAAGACGACGAGGCTGTGAATAAAGAATACGTAGATAAAAGTGTCCAAGCCCTTAAAAATGAAATGATGAAAATCCAAAGTAATGTCAGAAACTATCTCCATAGTTTAGAAAAAATTACTACTACAAATTTTAGTAAAATGTACTACACAAAACAAGAAATCGATAACATGATTGCAGCAAAATCTGTTCAGAATGAGTAAACAAGATATAGTGAATGAACTACACAGAGGAGCGAGACGAAACTTCGTTCGTCGGCATACGGTAATTAAAGGTCTGGATGATTTATGGCAAGCTGACCTAGTGGACTTACAAAAATATTCGTTGATTAATAAAGGATTTAAATATGTTCTCATAGTGATTGATGTTTTATCAAAATACGTGTGGGTTAGACCGTTAAAATCAAAATCTAAAAAATTTGTATCAAGTGCTATGTGCAGTATATTATCAGAATCCACACGAAAACCTAAAAACTTACAAACAGATCTAGGTAAAGAGTTTTATAACGACTCTTTTAAGCATTTAATGAAAACTTATAACATAAATCATTATTCCACATGTTCTGTAAAAAAAGCTTCTATCGTCGAACGAGTAATAAGAACTATAAAATCACGTCTTTACAAATTATTTAGTTTATGCGGAAAATATGAATGGTATAAAAATAATTTAAAGTCCGTTGTGCACAATTATAACAATACTGTGCATCGCATTACAAAACATAAACCAATAGACGTTAACAGTTCAAATCAAAATACAGTTCGATTGAATATTATCAAAAGCCAACAGCCAAGAAAAGTACGCAAAGAATCGTCTTTTCGAGTTGGCGATTTTGTTCGTATAAGTAAATACAAAGGAGATTTTTATAAAGGCTACACCCCTAATTGGTCAACGGAAATATTTCGCATCATAAAAGTCAACGAAACTAGTCCTCAAACGTATCAATTACAAGATAAACATAAACAAAACATTGTTGGTTGTTTTTATGGAAAAGAATTACAAAAAACTAAATTTCCTGATATTTATCTTATTGAAAAAGTTCTAAAGAAAAGAGGCAACAAACTTTTTGTGAAGTGGTTAGGATTGGGTGCCGAAGAAAACAGTTGGATAGATAAAAGTGAATTAGTTATTTAGATATATAAAGCACATAATCAGTGCTATATCACAATACATACTTATCAATGAAGGAAGGTAGTGGTGTAATCAATAACTTGATAGACCATTTACCGTTTGAGTTGCATTTACCTGGATATCAATTTTGCGGTCCTGGGACGAAACTTCAAAAACGAATACTACAAGGCGATCGAGGAGTTAACAAATTGGATGAAGCTTGCATGCATCACGATATTGCTTATATAAATAAAGATCCTAGTGCTCGACGTAAAGCTGATTTAGAACTTTTGAGTATGGCAAAGAAGAGGTTGAAATCAAAAGATGCTGGTAAGGGAGAAAAGATTGCCTCGTGGATAGTAAAAAATGCTATGAAAACAAAAATCAGAGCTGGAAGTGGTATTAAATCATTTAAGAAAGGTATTAAAAAAATACATGCCCATTTAAAAAAACTTAAATCCAAGGATCATCACTCTGCTATAAAATATGCGTATGCAGCTGCGAAAAAACTGTTCAGCAAAAAGAAAGGAATATGTTTACCACGTATAATTCCACTTCCAAAATGTGGTGGACTTTTACCGCTTATTCCTATTTTTGCGGGATTGTCGGCGTTAGGTTCATTAGCAGGAGGTGCAGCAGGTATAGCCAAAGCCGTAAACGATTCTAAAGCGGCACAAAAGAGTCTCCAAGAATCTGAAAGACACAACAGAATGATGGAAGCGGTCGCTCTTGGAAAAGGATTATATATTAAACCTCATAAAAAAAGGAGCAGGGTTATATTTGAACCCATCAAAAAACTAATTAGACGGCTGCCCAGGCGTGCGCTCACGAATTTAGACATATTGGAGTATGCTGGTGATATTCCATACTTTCGTGGTGTTTACATGAGAGATAAGTTGCCTTTAAAACCTAGAAAAATAGAATGTGGAATTGTAAATTTAGATAGTAACGTGAATCCTGGCACACATTGGGTAGCCTATGTAAAACAAAACAGCTACGTAGAATACTATGATAGCTTTGGTAATTTAAAACCACCATTAGAACTGATGAAATATATGAATAATTTGCTCATAAACTATAATTATAACAGACATCAAGCATTTGGAACAACAAACTGTGGTCATCTATGTATTAAATTTTTAAAAAAATATTGGAAGAAACATTTAAATAATATTAAAAATAAATAAACGTGTCAGTATCAAAATGTCTTTCACTGTATCTATAACCGGGAGCGGAGCCTCTTTGACGACAAACTATTCTCCGACGTTGGAACTTCTTGGAGACTATGAATGTGGTCTTTTGTACTTTTCAACTTTCAACTCTATACCTAATATTGATGGACGAAACAACAAGTTTTATTACGGTGACAATGAAATTATCGAAATTCCTGAAGGGTCCTACGAGCTTCAAGATATTTGTGATTATTTGAAAACTAACATAAAAAATACACTGCTTAAACTAAGATGCAATAATAACACATTGAAAACAAATATATTTTGTTCTAAAGACGTTCATTTTAATAAAGATGATTCAATTGGGAACATACTAGGCTTTGGAATGGAAACAATAAAAGCTAATATAAGCACTGATTCACAGTATCCTGTAAGCATTCTATCAACAACTATCGTGAGGATTGAATGTGATGTAGTTAGTGGTTCATTTGTGAACGGAAAAGCAAGCCATATTATTTACGAATTTGTACCTAATGTACCTCCTGGTTATCGAATAATAGAAATACCAAAAAATTTAATTTATTTTCCAGTCAATCAAAATTCTATTAGTTCCATCAATATAAGACTGTTAGACGCTGATAACAAAGAAATAAATTTACGAGGTGAAGAGGTACAATTGTATTTACATTTTAGAAAAAATGATAAATTTCCATAAAACCCCTGCCATATCAAATGTCCAAGTCAGTCCTAAAAGATCTTCTCACAAAGACACACGACAGCAGTTAAAAAAGAAGCTTACTAAAAGCAATAAAGAATACCTCAAGCTAATTGGTTTAATAAAATGAATATTTTAAACATATCTCAACAAACCTCATACGACAACAGCATCGAAAGTTTTGAGTATCATTCATACAGACCGTACGTAACAAGTTTCAACAAGAATGATGAAATACGAATCCCCATCAATCAACAAGACTTATATGTGCTGCCTTCGCTCAGCAGTTTGTATATCGAAGGCAAAGTAATTGTCCACGACAGCACAACTAAAGAAAAGGTTTCAAATGTACATTTCGTTAATAATCCAGCGTTATTTCTATTTCAAGACATAAGATATGAATTAAATGGAGTAGAAATAGATAAAATAAAAAACGCAGGTGTAACTACGACCATAAAGTATTATCTGTCCTTAAATGAAAACGAATCAAAATATGCTCGAGTTTGGGGGTGGTCGCCAGAAGGTATAAATAATACAAGTGGTGGAGAATTTTCTGTATCCATTCCTTTAAACAAGATTTTAGGATTTGCGGAAGATTATGAAAAAATTATCATTAACTGCAAACATGAGTTAGTGTTGCTTAGATGTAACACTAACCTTAATGCAATCAAGTTGAAAACAGGAGAAGTTTTGGAAGATATTGTTATAAGTAAAATTATCTGGAGAGTACCTCATATTAAAGTATCTGATCGCGAAAGAATAAATTTACTAAAACAATTAGAAAAAGATCGAGCTATTCCAATAGCATATCGTAACTGGGATTTATACGAGTATCCATTATTACCCAAAACTCGTAAACATACTTGGTCCATTAAAACTTCATCTCAAATAGAAAAACCGCGATTTGTTGTATTAGCTTTACAAACCAACCGCAAAAACAACGGTGAATTGTCGATGGCGGAGTTTGATCACTGTCACGTACGTGATGTAAGAGTGTTTTTAAATTCGTCATACTATCCATATGAGGGATTAAACGTTAGTTTTGCAGAAGACAAATTTACTTTATTATACGAACAGTATGTCAGATTTCAACAGTCGTATCACGGACGTCGGTCAGAACCGTTGATGAGTTTGAAAGAATTCAGAGACGTTGCTCCCTTATTCGTTATCGACTGTTCGCGACAGCACGAAACGTTAAAAGGCTCAATCGACGTGAGAGTAGAAATCGAAACAGACCAAGAAATACCTGATCAGACAGCTGCATATTGTCTGATTTTAAACGACTGCATATTTGAGTATAAGCCTTTGAGTAATATCGTTAAGAAAATATCATGAATAGTAATACAATAATCGTTGACTTACAAGGATTTAAAAATAATAATAACGACTTTTTAGTAAAAGAATTATCTATAGCCACTCAACAGCATACACATACATTTTATGTTAAACCACCATACCCATTCTCAGCGCTAACCGATGATGAAAAAAAGAATGTTCGGTGGTTAGAAAGAAATAGAGGGTTTCGATGGAGCGAAGGCTATATCGATTACAGAGAATTCAGAAGAATTATTAAACCTTACTTAAAAGACCGAAATATTATCGTAAAAGGTGAAGAGAAAGTGAAATGGGTAAAAGAATTGTGTGATCATAATAATATTGTAGATATAAGTTACAAAGACATTCCGAGATTTAACATTCTGTACGATCTGTATTGTAAGGAAGAATCGTATAACTGTTTTATTCATAAGAAGTATTGTGCATTAAAAAATGTATTATGTTTAAAAAAATGGTGTTTAGAAAATAATGTGCACTTTCAATAAAAAATACCTTATATTTGTTGCTTTTTATTTAAATAATTAAATTGGAATGAAATAGAAATAAAACAAAATATATTCACATTATACATACAATTTATTTAAGCAATAATTACGTACACATTAATTTACAAAACAAACCCTAACTTATATTATTTTCATACAAATATATCTTACAATTTTATCGACTTATTCATTCTAAAGTCTATTGCGACCCTACAGCTAAAACAAATACTTAATACCAAAGTAAACTAAAACCAACTCATATAACTGTAATTACATATTTTTTTTGATATATTACTGACTAACTTCTCGGTTTGGTCCATGATTTCATCACCGTTTTCATTCACAACATATTGAGCGGATAACAAAAAATTATCATCGTCTATACTGTCACAATGTTGCTGGGATCCATCTAAATCAAACACTGAGATCTTTATCAGACGGAAACCTTTTTTGGGAACGCTGTTTACCACAAACGAATGAACTGGGTTATGCAGTTTACTAAGTGCACTTTTAGAAACACATTTTTTTCTTAATTTTGCTGGGCGACGTTCCCGAATCTTAGCGTTCGGCTTTTGCTGAGCTTTCATTTTTAAAAACTCTTCAGTAAATCCTTCCAAAGGATCTTGAGCATACTGGAAAGTATCCCCATATTCATGTAGGTAGACATTGTCTTCGGATGTAGCAGTCAAATCTTCTACGCGTTCCATTATCTGTAAAAAAAAAAAGAAAATATTTAACACCAAATCAGCAATCTTTGGAATTAACGATTATTTTTATGTATTTTAATGACTTAAATCAATAATAAATCAACTTACCGTTGTGTAGTAGGTCCAAGACTCTATTACCAAAAATACGTAAATTATGTACACGCGAGTAACTATATAAGTTAAGGTTTGTTTTGTAAATTATGTAGACGTGAGTAACTAATTACAGTGCTTATCGACGCAAGAATGAATACTAAAACAAAGTCTTCACATTATTATAGTGATTGCAACATGTAGGTTGCATTATTATGAATAAGGACTCATGTTACAAACAGTACCGCGCGCTCATATATTCGCGTGTGGATTCAGTAATGTCGGCACTACATATAGGCGAACGCGTTGGCCGACGCGTTGGCCGGCGCGCTGGTCCAATGTATAGAACGGGCGTTCGCGCGTTGGCGGTAGGTATTTCGCCTGTTCTACACATTGAGCCAGCGCGCCGGCCAACGCGTCGGCCAACGCGTTCGCCTACATGTAGTGCCGACTTAAACTCAAGTAAAGCATGTTTCAACTTGATAAAACTTTACGTTACTTGAATTTAGCATCAGCCTGCAGGTTTGCTTGCAAAATCTATGTAGTTGTGAAATAATAAATAAAACAAATGTATTTAATAAAATGATATTTTATTTCTAAATCTACATAATATACATACTAAAATGCATAGGTTATGCTACGAAAGTAAATAATACAAAGAATTTCTTAATTAGGTACAGCTTATTAAATCTAGTTAAAAGTTAAATATACTAGTGTGTATGCTCTAGTTGAAATTTTATCTTTAGATATGACTCTCTTGTCATCATCACCAGACAGAGCAACTTTCTTCACAGCACATGTGTACAACTCGTGTTTTATTGACTTAAATAAAACATTTGTTTTATGAACAATGTTGCCTTCGTACAGAGTTTTTTGGTAATCAGTAACATTGAAATTGCTGACAATATTTTTCTTAATTCCTTTCGCTTTTTTGATTGTGCTATTTATGGTTTTAATACAATATAACTTTGAACGAAGGCCTACAAATTCACTTATGATTTTACCCGCCATTTCATCTTTGAACAAACCAGGAACTTTTTTATTTTGAATGGGTAAATCATATTGATTAGTATTACAAAAATTACTAGTATCAAAGTAAGGCAAAAAATGTCTTTTTATGTCATCATAAAAATCATGGGTCCGTATATGATATACAAAACTATCAGTGTCCGTGTAACACATTTGTACATTATTTTTATAAAAAGGTTTAATAACAGAGTAATGAAAGTTATACATATGACTTTTTGACAATTCTAGTACGGTAAAACCAATATACATTGGTTTATCCAAAATTATTTGATCAGAGTTTAATTGTACCGCAACTAGATTTTCAGTAAAAATTGTGGCGCTATGGAAATTTGGACGAGCGATAAGTTTTTGTGCACATTGCCTTTTCTTAGTCACATTATTATTATCAACCCACTGATTAACTAAATGCACATTGACCCTCTTCTCATTATTTTCTAAAGTTTTTCCAAACACACTGTTATTCAAGAGTTTGAAAAAGTCTTGTTCAAATGTTGAGGAACTTTTTTGCCTCAGAGTAGTATTCAAATCAATGTATTGTTTCAAATACGTGCTTTGTCGAAAACTAATCACTCGATGAATTTTCTTTAATATTAAACCATGTTTTAAACATGTTTGCAAGTGAATGTAATGTATAACATACTTAAATTTATCATACAAATTTGGAACTAGTTTGAAAGTTTTCCCCCCGGGTGGAATGCATTTTTCAGAACAAAATGGAAAATCATTATGTAAGTTATGTAAATGTTTGGGATATTGTAAATCTACTTCTAGAATATAACCACACTCTGCATCAATCGGTATTTCGATTATATTTAATTTGTTGATTTCTTGTTCATTGAGAAATCTGAAATCTGATAATGGTAAATACTGACACATACCAGTGGCGAAGCGTCCATATAACCCGATTCCCATCGGCTTCCCTTAGGGCTTAGAAAAATCGAATATATGGGCCAACGACATATTTATCTAATAAATATTTTACATACCTACTTAAAAAACTTTGAATTCACAATGTTATATGCAATAAATTTTTCTCTCACTTGAAATACATAGTTTGAATTAATAACTATCGCCTACAAATTTTAAAAGGCAATGCAATGTGCGGGCGCAGAGAATCAAGCCGTGGATTAGCGGCTTATTTCTCCATACAACGACAGTTCATAGTAAGCATCTGTCCTTTTCATTCCTGTAAACTGGTCGTCATGTTCTGTCTCGTTCTAGCACGCGCGATATATACTTGGAAATAACTCGATGCCCGACGAGTTATTACGGAGAAAGGTTAATTAGCAACCCACAAGTGCAAGCGAGATAGATGAGTCATGAAGTAAAATTGCTATGATTCGAATTTAAGAATGAATGTAGCGACATTATACTTTTGCTGGCGCGTAATACATTTTATTTTGGTAGGATTTTTTGTAATACGACTTTATTAAGAATGCCTTTAGCGGTACTAAATATGACAGGCGCGTAATACATTTTTATTTTGCTGGTTTTTAGATTGACATATTAATATGGCGGATAGTGTGTTTGTAAACAACATGTCGTTTGTTTTGTTTTGTCGAATTTAAATTTTGTTTTAGCGTTAGAACTTAGAAGAGTGTTTATATTGTGACTTGTGAATTGTGAGTCGTACGACGTAATCGTGTAGTTCGGAAAATATGGCATTAATTCAGCAAGACTGTTGTCTGACAGATTATATTTTGCTGTCGAAGGAAACTTTGTTTTCCAAACTTAGTTTTGAAAATTAAAAGCATGTCATTCAATTATAAATTACCAAAATTGGTAAGTAGATTTTTTACTCCGGCTTCCCTTCTCAAAATATTCACCCCTCGCCACTGACACATACTATATCCATATAAATTATTACAATCAATATAAGTGACGTAGGAAGGAGATTCTGATGGTTTGTAATTTTCTAAGTAAGGATTATTTGCTTTTGCATGTCTATGAGAGCACAGACATACTCCTCCTCTGATACCACTCTGTAACATGCGCACCATCGACAAGTCATCGATAAGTTCCAATTGTATTCCTGTTTTTAATAACATCGCATCAAAAGATAAACTGGGTGCTGTTAAGTAAAAAGCTGGGTCTAATTGATAGTGTTGCTTGCAAGTCTGTCTAAAATTTTCAAAGATATCTGCCAGTAAAAGCACATCAGTTTTTAGATATAAATCCGTATAACTACCTAAATCTTTGATTTGAAATGTTGACCAAATTAAGCACGCGTGCTGGTAATCCTCATCAGAAATATCATGATCAGTTAGGGAACTATAAAAGCATTCTTTTGGGGGTAGACTTTTTTCGTCATACCGCTTCCACGAGTTCATATATTCGTATGGATAAATGCCTTTACGAGTGAGTAACTGAAATTCATCTTCATCGGGGAAATGATTTTGTAAGTTTTTAAACATTTCCGGTTTTAATGTCTCTGACAATTTGCTTAAGCTTGTTCCCAAAAACTTAAATGAATCAACGAATCGAAGTTGAAAAAACTGATTATTCGTAACTGGTACAAATTTGGTAAATGAGATGTAGTTTTCTTTTGTTTTAGGTATTATTTTAATATTACCAGGAACCTCGCCTAACGCTTTTATAAAAAGATGACAATCATAACCAGCTAAGTTATGAAAAAAAATGGGGACGAATGAAGGGCGTTTATACTGTAAATTACAAAACGGATGCGCAGCTCCGCGGTAACGACCAGTAACGTGACAATGGTCACGGACTTTGTCCGAAAAAATAAAATTTTCACAAATATGACAACGTGTGGCATTATCAAAATCAGACTTATCCGCCATAGAAAATATCATAGGGACTGGTGTGTTAAGAACTTTGTCGTCCTAACATGGATTTGCAATTAAAAAACCTTTTGTGACTTATTAACTTGTATTGAAAAATGATTACAATCGATTAATATTCAACTTGCTTGTGCGCTTGAAAAATCTACAAGAGTCATGGATAGAGTGACAGCTGAAAGGTGACAGCTGTCAAAGGGACGGGAAAGGTTCGTGAACAATATTATTATCTGTGGTCGGGTAGCTCGTATCTATCCCATAAACGCCGGAACATGGCCCCGGCCTTGAAAGTTGTGACTTTCAATTATTCTCATCTGGTGTAAACAGAGGGCAAATTTTTGTACATGCTCGCCTGATGATCCCAGATGCCGTACGAATATCAGCAACTCTAGTGATGTTGTCATTCCCTGGAATCAGACTAACGATTCGGCCCAAGTGCCACTTTAGCGGGGGCAGGTTGTCGTCTTTAATGACCACTAATGTGTTAGGTAGAAGATGGTCATCGTTTGCCTTCCACTTTGTCCGGGATTGAAGCTCCGAGATGTACTCTTTCATCCATCTTGACCAAAAGTGCTGCCTCATCTGCTCCACTCTTTGATAGCGAGTAAGCCGTAGAGTATTAGCTTCCATTAAGTTTTCACACGCTGGTGAAGTTAGTGTGCGTCCGATAAGAAAATGAGCTGGACTCAGAGGCAAAAAATCATTAGGATCAGTTGACATGGGCGATAGAGGGCGAGAGTTAAGAACAGCTTCGATCTGTGCCAGGACTGTACTCAATTCCTCATAAGTGAGATTCGCATTTCCAACTACTCGACGAAGGTGGTGTTTGCATGAGCGAACTCCAGCCTCCCAAAGACCCCCAAAATGAGCAGCATAAGGTACGATAAAGCGAAATTTAATTTGTTCGTTAGAAGCATAATCTTTAATATCAGAACTACATTTAGACAAAAACTTGGCAAAATCGTTCATAAGACCTACAAAGTTACGCCCGTTATCAGAAAATATCTCGTATGGTTTTCCACGGCGAGAAATAAAGCGTTTTAAAGCTAATAAATAGGCATCCGATGTAAGATCGGTTACAAGCTCTAGGTGTATGGCCCGCGTAACAAAACATACAAATAGACAAATATAGCATTTAACTTTACGAGCTCCTCTGCCTTTATGGTTTAACATGAAAATTGGCCCAGCGTAATCAACTCCACATTTGTAAAATGGATATGTAGGACTTATGCGCTCAGTGGGTAAATTTCCCATCTGAGGAGTGAGAGTCTTCCCTCTGAGGCGTTTACAAATAATTAGAATTAGTTAGTCGGCCTCCAACGCGCAATATTTTATCCTTATCCATGAAAATATTTAGTTTTGATAAATAGTGATTATCTTTAACCTTATTTTCCTTTATATATAAATTATACTCGACTGGAAAAGATTCTAATTGTGACATTTTAGCTAATAAATTTTGAGATTCTATAATTTCATTAGTAATTAAAATACCCGTACGTTTATTATTTTTATTACGAACATTATGCAAAAATCGTAACATATAAGCTATAGCGCGTACCATGCGTAGAAAATTTGAAAACCTTTCAAAATTATTAAATATTGTATTTGTAGCGACAAACGACAAATGACAACTGCGTTTAGTCTCCGGCAACAACTCTGGTGAAACATGAGGAGGGTGAGATATATTAGTGCTAATGAAGTGTTTATCGTGTAGAAACTCAGGCCCTGACCAATATAATCTAGATTTAGCGAGTTCGTCGACTGTCACGCCACGTGACACTAAATCTGCCGGGTTGTGTTTCCCGCTAACGTGATGCCACGGCAGAACTCCAGAGAGTTCATGTATTTCAGCTACTCTATTTTGGACAAATGTTTGTAACAGATTAGGAGACATGCGCAACCATCCTAATACTATTGTTGAGTCTGTCCAGAAAACAACACAATCAAATTTACGATGAATCGATGAAATTACTTTATCATATAATCTAGCTCCTAACAATGCACCACACAATTCTAAGCGCGGTATGCTTACCGGTTTTAGAGGTGCAACTTTACCCTTAGCGCATAATAAACGCACAGAAATGTTAGAATTATCGCTTATAGTGCGAACATAAATACAAGCACCGTACGCTAATTGTGAAGCGTCCGTAAATATGTGTAGTTCAACACTCGTATAGTTTGAACTATCACCTAGTACACAGCGCGGCACTCTTATATTATTAAGAACGCTTAGCGAAGACACAAACCTATTCCATACCGCAATGACATCATTTGGAACTGGATCGTTCCAATCAATTTTTAACAGCCATAAACGCTGCAAAATAATTTTAGCCTGCATGATAAATGGACTAATTAATCCAAGAGGATCAAAAATGTGTGAAATGTGTGATAAAATAAAGCGCTTAGTTATAACTTGCGAATTACTATCAAAATCATAAAGCGTATTGAAATAAAATTCATCTGACATATTTAGCCAGCCTATGCCTAAAGTTTTAGAACTACTGTTATTATTCAAACATAAATGCTCAAGAGAATCATGAGACGACATTAAATCATTATGCATAAAATTGAATGTCCACTTTCGAAGTGGGAAACATCCTGACTGTAATGTTTGAGCGATTTCATTGCATAAATACAATAACCTAGACTTATCATCATCTCCTGTTACTAAGTCGTCTACAAAGAAATCCTCCTTGATAATTCTCTGAACGTCAAGATCATTAGATTCGACGCCTAGCTGCTTTATACAGCGTACACTAAGAAAGGGAGCAGATGCGGTACCGTAAGTGACTGTATTTAGGCGATATATGCCTAGGGGCTCCGACGGACTGTCTCGCCAGAGAATCAACTGCAGGTGGCGCTGTTGCTCGCGCACCAGGACTTGCCTATACATCTTCGCAACGTCGGCGCATGCCACGAAGCGATGCTGCCATCACTGTTTCGCGTAGTTGTAGTGAGGAAGTGATTTTCGCATATCTGATCCTCATCAGTCTGCGCATCCTGACGCTTGGGTAGCTCCTCAAGTTCCCAAAATTGTCGCAGTAGCGCATCCATCGTTTGTGTATAATTACACTGGATATGACCAGCATTATCATTTATTGATTTATGATATATTGCACCAGATATTATCCAGCCGAATAATGTATTATGCAAATAAGGTCCATTAGGCAGCCTTATTTTTCCGTGAGTGAGTAGATCCCAGAACATCTCTGCGCCAAGCAAAATATCGATATCTTGTGACTCCAGAAAGTTGGGATCCGCCAGCTCAATATTCTGGATGAGTGTTCTGCAGTTTGAGCAGGCACGGAGGGAGTGTCCAGCTCCGCAGAAGTTGAAGCTTCACTATGCGATACCGAGTTCACTGAACTTTGTGCTGTTCCCATTCACGCTCGGTTATTTTATCAAGTTTTGAAACAACTATAAATATGACAATGGTATCCCAGGATCCCGTGGGCTCGCCCAATGTTTTTAAAGCTCGTAAGTTTCTTAATGTGCATCGAACTCGGGCAAAGTGATAGTAGGTAATCTTATAGTTTGTAATGGATTATTATGTTGGCCTTGACACTGAGAGCTTGTAGCAGTTATCCTAGCACCTAATAAGGACTCGGCACTAGCCTGTGCACTGTAATAATTGTCCTCGAATTGTTCACGCTGCAATAATTGTTCTTCGAGACAAGAATCAGGCACATTTTCCTCAATTTGGCTCTGCACAGAATTAAATTCGTTAAAAAGTGCAACTGCGCCTTGGATGCGCAACTTAATATCTATATTCAAATTAGCAGGTGCTTCAGAAATGCAAGTAGTTAAATAGTTGGCGAACTTTGTAAGTCTCGCCTTCAAAACGCCTCGTTTTTTGATTAATTCGCGAAGTAATATTTCGGTTTTTTCGCTTTCTATACACGCGAATGCAAATACGTATCTGTATTCTGTATATCAGTCTATGCTTGCGCCGGCACACAACTGATGATCCTCTTGATTGTATCCTTGATTCCTTTGGATCCTCTTTCGCGTAAATTGAGTATATCCTTGGGATTATTCTGCAAACGCGCCTTCCTGAAGAATGGGGAAGCCACACCGGTCTCCAAAGTTCGCTGGTTTCGTTTTGTGAAAGTCGCAGGAATCCGTCGAAGAAGGTCCAAAATATGTTAAGAACTTTGTCGTCCTAACATGGATTTGCAATTAAAAAACCTTTTGTGACTTATTAACTTGTATTGAAAAATGATTACAATCGATTAATATTCAACTTGCTTGTGCGCTTGAAAAATCTACAAGAGTCATGGATAGAGTGACAGCTGAAAGGTGACAGCTGTCAAAGGGACGGGAAAGGTTCGTGAACAATATTATTATCTGTGGTCGGGTAGCTCGTATCTATCCCATAAACGCCGGAACAGGTGTACTAAGTATATCAAATATTTTTTGTACGTCTTTAAGAATCGAATCTACAAACTGCTTATCACAACCAGGTCCTCGATATGATACGTACCGATTGTAACTAGGGTCATCACGACAAACAATATAATAACCAAAAGCTATAGGTAAATGTTGGTGCAATGTAGTCGTGTTTTTGCTAGAAGAACAGTTAGCTTATTTTATTTATTTTATTTATTTATTTTTATTTCTTCGGAAAACTTACAGCTATCATTATAAATTAACTTAACCAAATAGTCACTATAAGCCATTTAAAAGTTTTCACAAATAGTTGAAAATAAAAGTGTACAAAAATTATTGCGGAGTTAACCAAGCACATAAAAACAAAGGAAAATTACAAACTAATTAATATTTAGATGAAAAAGAGCATTCACTATTCATGGTTCAAGTAAGTCAATAATAGATAGTCAAGATTAATGTAAATAAAATGTTAATAAACTTAGCTAAATGTTAAAATTAGGCTATCACTAAACTAGTTTAATAACCAGTTCAGAGACAGTTTACTAACTTTCAAAAAATGAGATAGTTAACGACTGTCTTATCTTATGAGGCTTAGTATAGAATACATCAAAGGAAGGATTGTTTCTCAAGAATTCATTTAGTTGAGAACTAGCCCTTATTAAAAACGAATTACTGCGATAGTAAGTATTAGAGGTTGGTACATCTATAGGAACGTAATTTCTGAAAAACTTGGTAGGGATACTAAAATTTAGTTTCTGTAATAAATATGTGCTGTCAATGTTATTATTAATTATTTTAACTAAGTAGGATAGATCAGTTATATTGCGTCTAAGTTTTAGTGGTAAAAAGTGGAAATGTCTACATCTGTCTTCATAATTGGATAAATAATAATTACTCCTAAATTGTAGGTATCGTAGAAAACGCTTTTGAACAGATTCGATCCTATTTTTATATAATTCATATCTGGGGTTCCATACCTCCGAGCAATATTCGAGTATACTGCGCACAAGAGAGCAAAACAGAATTTTAATAACCTTAAGTGTTGTGAAGTTTTTGCTCATCCTTATGACGAACCCAAGTGCCTTCGAAGCTTTATTTACAATATAATCAATATGTTTATCGAAAATTAACTTAGAATCCATGATAACACCTAGGTCTCTCATTTTATCAGTGGACTCAAGATATGTATTATTAATTGTATATGAGAAATTTATTAAATTAATTTTACGAGAAAACGTCATCATAAAGCACTTGGATACATTTAGATCGAGTTTATTTATTTTGCAATAATGATTAAATCTGTTCAAGTCCTCCTGCAGCAGGTGGCAATCGTTTATAGATGAAATAATCCTAAAAATCTTCGTATCATCTGCATATAACAAAAATTTTGAATGTTTTGCTTCAGTATTGGTTTGTAGCATCGATTCAAAATCTGCGTAAATACAAAAAGGCATGTTTTGTTTTCGACCATAGTTTTTAAATTTAATTACTGAGCCCTTATTTGGGAGGACAGTTACAACGCCTCCACATAAATGGTTTTCAACTTCTTTAGAAGTACTGAAAAATATCAAGCACAAATCACAGAAGTACAATTTGCTGTGATGAGATGTAACTTGGCTTCTAAACAGTCTAGAAGGTTCTTTGATCAAACAATAATGAGAAGTGTTATTATTTTCTAGATACAACAAATGTATAATTTTCTCGTTGCATGTTTTATTAATGTCTGATTTATACAACGGTCCAACAATAGTTTTACTTTTTTTTAAACCATAAATTATGAACTTAATATTAGGATTATTTTTTTCAAAAATTTTAATGTCATGGAAAGTTACAGGAAAAAACATTCCATTTATATTAAATAATTCACGAAAATTAGGATATGATGAAATTCTTTCAGGGTGATTTTTAGCTGGATATAAGGCTGCCGTCACACTCCATAGAAAGCAATGCTGATCTTTATTCATAATATTTAAACACGCCTTTTTAGCCTGAATTGATTTGGGTAAACTGATAAAACTTGAACCGCTAAGTGGTTGATATTTATTGATATTAATCTCAATGTATAAATTATTTAAAAATGTCCACCCACTGTCACGATCCTCAAATTCCTCTATACTAGTTTTTAAATAACTAACTGTTTCCAAATATATTTTTTCAAAATCATAATTACCATGTAATATTTTATTTTTGGTTCCAAAAGATTTTATTTCTTGTGAATTATCGTTGAACTTCAAAAACGTCCCAAATAGTTCGAAATTAACCTTAACACATGTATGTTTAATAAGGTTTTCATCTAAAAGAGATTTTAACTTGTTACGAATTTCGAAAAAAAATATATCTACTGAAGCTAACTGAAGTTGATCAAGAGGTAATATCTTATAAGTTACAATACGATTACGAAATGCGGAGCTGACGATTTCTACACCATCACTGTATTCTATTGTCTGACAACTTTTTCTATGTAAATTACTTCGCAAATGACCTACCCATGATTTACTATGTACAGATATGTTACACGTCGAACAGAAAGGCATTTTATTCTATTAAAGAAGCCAGTGCTATCAAAACAATAATACAGTAACCGATACTAATGTAAAAAAATTAAAAAGATTCTTATCTAGTATATTAAAAATAAAATTAATATCTACTATAAATTGATTAAGTTTAGTAAAATTTATTTTTTGTCACTGTAATGGACGGGCTCTGACTCCTCAAATTCGGTAAAAGCTTGTCCTAAGAAGCCTTGCAGTGCCTCCCAAGACGATGATGACTCGTCGCACTGGAGCTTCACACTTACCAGCGCCGTCTTGTAGCGCACATTAGCGGCGTGAGACACGTAGTCCGATTTTTTGTAGATCTTGAGGTCCACAAAATATTCGCCACCGGTCTTCGCAGTCCGACGAGACGTTCCCGTAGAAACTCGGCTGGAGAAGCTTGATATTATTTCCCCGCCACGAGATTTGGGTTCACTGCAACTAGCTTCCTCAGTCTGCAAGATATTGAATAAGTCCGGTCTCCTTGTTCTGTAAAATAAAAAATTAACATATCATTAAAATACAATAATCGAGAAAAAATATTAGTAAGAAAACAAACAAAATAGGAATAAGTGTATTGCACTTTCACTTTTGACTGTAAACAATTAGGTGCCTAGTTTTATCAGACTTCAACAGGATACTGAACTAAGTTTTGATAAATAATAAAAACCAGCAGAAACAGGCATAGAATTTCAGCAAACTTAAAGTAGATAATAATCGAACATACCGTGTAGTGATAAATTCGTGCGGCGAGGAGTATTTTCGCTTTCGTTGAGCACTTTTGTGTGATGAGGTGTGGGTCAACTCCAGCGGAGGCGATGAGTCGTGTTGCTTTCCGGGGCCGGCCTTGCGTTTGCTGCTTGACGCCTTTGACTTCTTTTTCGGTGCTACCGACACCACTGCAGATGGGGCCTCAAACTCTGAATCGGACCTATTAAAGAAGAAATATAAATTATTTTCCCATCTTGATGAATAATAATAATTATTATTAAAATATATTTTTAATATTATTAAATTATAATTTTAATTGAAATATAATTAAAAATAAATTAAAACATAATTTTAATATATAATTAAAAAACAAAAAAATATATATATATATTTAATATTATTAAAATATAATTTTAAATGAAATATAATTAAAAATAAATTAAAAACAAAAAAAATATTAATTTTATACTCACTAACATTTTCTCGTTGAAATTGAAGACTGGAGCGAAGCCACTTGAAAAATTGTGACTTGTTCCATCGTGCATCGACTTTTATTTAGTAAAAATGTCTTTGTCATCAAAAAATGTGTAAAAGTTGTCAAGCGCGAGTTGATTAATGTAATATATGTGTGTATGTTTGTTCGTTTTAATGTTATCAATTACACCATAGCAGTCATTCAGATTGAAATCCAACATCAATGATTGATCATTGCTATGTAAAACATATAATGTTTAATAAAGTTTTTTATTTATTGTTATTTATTCTACATATAGTTTATTCTACATTTTTTTTTATCTTTATACATCTGTGCATTTTTTTAAAGCATGTTAAATGTTGCATACTTTTATAGCGAATTTAATCTTGAACCAATACCTAATTCCCAAGAAGAGATTAAAATAAAATAAATTATTTTGTTTAAATAAGCAAGTAAATCCGAATTTTTAATGTGTATATGAATTGTGATGATATGGTAAAATATATGCAATATAAACGTTATTTTAAACTAATGATGCCTTACTTCAACTTTCGACCTTATCATTGATCAATATAGCTGAATATGAAATAAAATTGAATAAAGAAGAATCTCTATGGTGCGCTCGCTGCGGCGTTTCATCGAAATGCTTTGTAATTGTATCTCCGCCGCTGTTCATAGTAGGGGAAGCGAGTAAGCTAATTTTGTAGTTACTCGAGTGTCATGGGACCCTAGTAGATTTCGTAGATTAAGTAATGAGGAGAAAAAAATATTAAGAGCATATCTTATGACAGTGGGGCAGTGACAAACTGCAGCTATTTAGAAGTTAAAAAAAGTAATTATATATATAAAAATTGACTTTAAAGGTAATTTATAAGGTAATTTATCATTCAATTAAAGGAAACAAACATGTAATCGTCAAGCAGGATTAAAAATATATATGAAGAAGGTTTTGTTTTTTAAAATATGGACTTTAGTTTTTGAAAATTTCAAAGAGTCTTTATATCTTTCCCTTTACTTTAAGTCGTCATTGCTTTAAATAAAAGCTTCTTTGGGGTCTACACAACGTTCTCTATTTTAATCTGACAATTTGATACTTAAAAAAAAATATATATATATATATATATATATATATATATATATATATATATATATATATATATATATATATATATATATATATTTTTAACGCCCCACTCAGATAAGCTGATTTCTATACCACGTTAACTAGAGACATGTGGGAAGCATACACAAGCTTAATCTGACGCGCTCGAGCTACTGCAGAAATCCCCTAATCGGCTCCCCTACCATAAAACGAGTGTTCGTTTTACAGTATGTATGTGAAATATTATATTCTTGTTTGTCAGCTTGCAGTTTTTTTCAGATCAGGGATGTGAACTAGAAGCGAGAACTCGATTAAAGAGATAATTTAAGAGGCGATCAGTTTTTACCCTATAAATCCAATAAATTATAAATGAATATTGTGTGTATTAAACACGATTATTTTACCTCCAATCAAATTATGAAAATTATCATCCTTTAAATTCATTTACGCACATGTAATATTTATATCAACATCAATATGTCAATTATTTGTTTCAAAAATTATTTACAAGCACGGTCTATTGATGTTAATAATTTATTATTTTACTTAGCTATGAATTTGACGCATGGTTTGCACGCACACAACACAATACAACGTTATTGGAATAAGATTCATTTTAGCTTGGTTGCGTTCTGCTTTACGCAAAATATAGTAGTTTCGCATACTATTTTTTTGAAATATAATATTTGATCCCTTAAAATAGTAGGATACTATAATATATAGTAGGTTTGACAACCCTAGCGACTCTATCGTTCTGTTCTTATGATTTCGCGTCTTGGCTTGTTAATATGCAACGTGGTGCGCGGTGAGTATCATCGTGGTTTAGACCTTTTTTTTTTTTTTTTTTTTTTTTTTTTTTTTTTTTTTTTTTTTTTTTAAGGAGGGGAAATACTTTAAGTATCCCCCACCCCTTCGGGGGAAGGGGCGGGGGTATGTGGGACTCCCTACAAGAGGTTTACCCACTAAAACCCCCCCAGCCCTCCGCTATGCGCCTTGTGCGGGAGGGACGGGTACTGCAGAGCAATTCAACTCCGCCCCTTCCCGCGCGCAGCCAGCCGCAACCGGCCTCTTCTTCCAGCGACTTCGGCCGCTGACTAAAATATATATGACATGCACATTAATTAAATACTTGCAGTGTGGGAGACAGGAGCCCAAACTAGGCTACCCTGTGCATTGGCACTCCTGGCTCCCCCTCTCTAGTACTCTTAGCTAACTAATAACTTAATTATTATTAACAGTAAGTTTGCAATACTTAAAAGTTATAAATATCAAACATTGTACTACATTTAACACTAGATTGTATTAACTTAGCTTTTTATAATGATTATGTGTGCGTATGTGTGTGTGTGTCTGTGTGTGTGTATGTGTGTGTGTGAAAATTTATTATTTTTTTAAATTGTAATACTTAGTAATTACTAATTAGTATCGCTTGAGACATCGCGGCTGCCGGCGGCCACGGGCAGCCGCTAGACTTTGCAAGCGATACTATGCATTACAATAACGAAGATAAAATTTAAAATCATATGATTTTAAACTTTATCTTCGTTACTGTCATATGACAGTTGACAGTAAAAGTGCTCGCCGCGCCGCGCGCTGCCATTCCGGTGTGGCGAGGCCCTTACACATCTAGTCCACCGTCGCTGCGAACTGCGAAGCAGCGGCGAACCGATTTACTGTCTCACCCGCCACACGACAATGCGTTATATTGCATCTCGCTCTATTCCTGTTTCGCATTGGTTTCGCAGATATTTCGCAGTTCGCAGCGTCGGTGGACTAGAGGCATTATTCATAAGAATTTTACTAAATCACTTACACAAGAAAGACAATAAAGTAAAGAAATAGTCACTTTAGAGTTTTTTTTACTTTGATTTCATTTTAAAGACAGCATAATTATTATATGCATGAAGTGGCAGAGTAATCTAGTGTTTACTAGACCACTTCATGCATATGCTGTCTATATATAAATGATATTAAGTTTATCTGCTTAGGCAGAGAGAACCCGTAGTGGAGAGTCCGTGGGAGTGAATCCGTAGGAGTGACTCGTAGGACTGAACCTTAGGGTGGGTTGCACCAACTTACTTTAACTATAACTATATTGCAAACTGTCAAATCTTTGGTTAAAGTTAACCGCTCATACGTATAGGTATCTAATTCGTGAAAATTTACTATGTTTTACAGTGTCATATTTTTCCTGACGATTTTTACGGATAATATTTTTTTTTTATACGGTCAATCCCGTTACCTGTAGCTTGAATAAGAAAATAAACGCAACAGACATCTGTGAATTTCTCCAGTCAAAGTTAAGGTTAAAGTTAAAGGATATTTAACTATAACCATAACTTTAACTTTAACCACGCCTCTGCTGCAACCCACCCTTAATTTATCAACCAGACATTTTCTTAAATGGTCGGATTCACACTTTGACTGCGACATTAAATCTATCAGCTATAACTAGTCAAGCAAGATTGTAAAGCACAGTTATTACTTATTGCAAGCTAGTAATTTCATTGGTGAGGCAGTCAAATCAGTAAATACAGAATAAAAATAATAACAATAATTACAAATATTGAGAAAATTGGGCATTTTTTGGAAAATTAAAAAATGATGAATGAGTTGCGATAAATAATACATATATTTATCACGTTTCGAAGCTTTATTGGTAAATTGTAACGTGCACATTTTTATTCTTATTATACTCTGTTTTTTCTAGTCACCACAAGATGGCGTTGGACATATTATATTGACTTATTTCGATTGTCTGAATATACAATTTGACATGAAACTGTAATTTTTTTAAATTTAGTAATTTTCCCTAGTAAAAATATGCATAAGATTTAAATGTTAAAGCAAACGCGCTAATTTTATATATTACGAGCTTTTGCCCGCGGCTTCGCTCGCGTTAAGAAGTATTATTATATACAAACTTTCATCCCCTATTTTAGCCCCTTGGGGTTGGAATATATCAAAATCCTTTCTTAGCGGATGCCTAGAAATATTGTAATACTGTGCCTACGTCATAACATCTACCTGAAATCTGCATGCCAAATTTCAGCCCGATATTTCAGTCCCCATAGGTATAACTGAAACAAAAACAATTTTTTTCGTCTAACCTACGCGTGTAGGGTATCTATGGATAGGTCTTAAAAAATCGTATTGAGGTTTCTAATATCATTTTTTTCTAATCTAAATAGTTTGCGAGAGAGACTCTTCCAAAGTGGTAAAATGTGTGTTTTATTTTGCCCTTTTAAAATTATTGTTAAATAAAGAAATAATAAGCAAAATAACTCACATTTAAAGCTGTTTATCAAAAATATTTAAAAAATTACAAAAAATCCGGATTATCCGGATAATCCGGATTTGAGGATGAAAAAATCCGTAAAAATTTTTTGCAATCCCTAGTGATAATACTAAATAGTGTATGTATGTATGTGCATTTTTGTATGAGGAAACTCGTCACGCTGCGGCGCGGCTGAAAGACCATTTTTTTTTACTTTTGTGAAAGTATAGGTCTACCAGAATCTTATGGCAATTTTTGACAGCAAATTTTCAAAAAATATCCTAAATCATTGGATAATTTTTTTATATTTGCATGTTTAATACACAGATTATCTGCTAAAAGAAAAGGATCAAAATGTTTTATTTCAATTACCCCGGTATTGCTAGAGACTAGAGTCAATTTATTTTCTCACTTTTTGCCATCCGATTCTGGTACACCTATAGTTTATTTTGTAATGTTACTTTTGTAAAGTAAAAAAAAAATGGTCTCACAGCGCTGCTACTTTCAAAATGAACTCTCTAAAGTAACGCATGCACACCCTAAATTTTTATAATAGTTTTGTTACACCTTTTACATTTTAATACAAACGCTTGCTGCCGAACGCTGGTTTCGTGGCCAGAGTTTTTCTGTCAATAATATAGTGCGGACAGTTAAGGCAGAATCGGTTTTTCCTCCTAGTGAAAGGTTGTGCATGGTTAGCTGGAAGTATGTATGATGATAGAATAACTGTCGCACCGTGGGAACTCACAACGAGTTTTTCTTACGGGAAAAACTACAACTGGACCCGTGTGAAAATCCAAAAGAAAAGCTCTGCACGTTGACGCTAATGGAAAAGTTTGGTTGTTTGTTAACATCTATATTCTATACTTCTATAGACTATACTATCTATACTTCTATACTAATACTAGCTGTCCCGGTAAATTTTGTGTCACTTTAAAACCTTCCCTGGACTTCTACAAATATTTTAAGACTAAAATCAGCCCAATCAATTCAGCCGTTTTTGTGTTTTAGCGCGACTAACACATTTGAAAATCCATTTTTATATATAAGATTATAAATGCGAAAGTGTGTCTGTCTGTCTGTTACCACTTCACGCTCGAACCACTGAACCGATTTTGCTGAAATTTGACATGGACATACTTTGAGTCCCGAGAATGGACATAGGATAGTTTTTATCCCGGAAAAATGTACGGTGCCCGCGGGATAAACGAGTTTTGGCGCAACGAAGTTGCGGGCGTCATCTAGTGCTTTCTATTTAACTATCTGCTGTTATAATTATTGGGTTATTCTGTAAAAGTAAATATAAACTTGATTTGACACGCTACCGCCCCGCCGCGACTTTATTTGTGGCCCGCGTGATGTTAAATAATTTTGAAATTCACGCCCACCGGCAAAATAACGTAACGTCTACGTGATTGTCGTTAAATTTTTTCCACTTTTAAATCGTTAATTTTTAAGAATGTTATTTTTTAACCCTGAAAAATTTTTGTTGCGGCCCGCGACATCAAGACCAAAACGTGTTTGTGGCCCGCATGAAAAAAAGGTTGGGGACCACTGCGCTACCGCGTTTTAGGGGTAATATTGTGTGTGTTTTAATACAAATTTTTATTATAAGAAAGTATTTCTATCTATCTATTCTGTCTGTCTGTCTATCTGTTACCTCTTCACGCCCAAACCGCTGAACCGATTTTGCTAAAATTTGGTATGAAGATAATATGTCGAGTCACGGAAAACGACATACCTAATTAATACTTAATTATTGTTGTAGGATACTTACTTATTTTATCTCTGAAAAATTTACGGTTCTCGCGCATAAACCAATTTTGGCAAAACGTAGACTTTGCAACTTGCAGGCGTCATCTTATAATATTATAATATGTATAATATATTATTTAATATAATATCTATCGACGCTTTACACCACGTCGGTCTGGCCCCGTGGTAAGTACCTGAAGGACTTGTGTTACAGGTACCAGACAACGGAAAGATATTTAATACTTTTATACTATACATACATATATTTAAGATTTTTATTATATATGATACACATAAGTATTTAATACTCACCCATGAACTTTACTTAATAAACTTTATTAATAAATTAAAAAAGGAACTTTATAAACTTTTTGTTCCGCCGGCGGGATTCAAACCTGCGACCCCCGGCTTGAGCTACCGACAGCCCACCCACTGAGCCACAGAGGTCGTCATCTTACATCTAGTTCTCTATTCTTCAACTCTTAATATGTAATGAGTTCACTCAGAAAAGTTGATTTGTGGGGGTAGGGGTTCGCGGAAGACCATCGATCGACAATCACAACCACAAAACATGTGATGTGATGTGATGTGATGTGATGTGATGTGATGTGATGTGATGTGATGTGATGTGATGTGATGTGATGTGATGTGATGTGATGTGATGTGATGTGATGTGGTGTGATGTGATGTGATGTGATGTGATGTGATGTGATGTGATGTGATGTGGTGTGATGTGATGTGATGTGATGTGTTTTTTTTTTTTTTTTTTTTTTTTTTTTTTTTTTTTTTTTTTTAAGGAGGGGAAATACTTTAAGTATCCCCCACCCCTTCGGGGGAAGGGGCGGGGGTATGTGGGACTCCCTACAAGAGGTTTACCCACTAAAACCCCCCCAGCCCTCCGCTATGCGCCTTGTGCGGGAGGGACGGGTACTGCAGAGCAATTCAACTCCGCCCCTTCCCGCGCGCAGCCAGCCGCAACCGGCCTCTTCTTCCAGCGACTTCGGCCGCTGACTAAAATATATATGACATGCACATTAATTAAATACTTGCAGTGTGGGAGACAGGAGCCCAAACTAGGCTACCCTGTGCATTGGCACTCCTGGCTCCCCCTCTCTAGTACTCTTAGCTAACTAATAACTTAATTATTATTAACAGTAAGTTTGCAATACTTAAAAGTTATAAATATCAAACATTGTACTACATTTAACACTAGATTGTATTAACTTAGCTTTTTATAATGATTATGTGTGCGTATGTGTGTGTGTGTCTGTGTGTGTGTATGTGTGTGTGTGAAAATTTATTATTTTTTTAAATTGTAATACTTAGTAATTACTAATTAGTATCGCTTGAGACATCGCGGCTGCCGGCGGCCACGGGCAGCCGCTAGACTTTGCAAGCGATACTATGCATTACAATAACGAAGATAAAATTTAAAATCATATGATTTTAAACTTTATCTTCGTTACTGTCATATGACAGTTGACAGTAAAAGTGCTCGCCGCGCCGCGCGCTGCCATTCCGGTGTGGCGAGGCCCTTACACATCTAGTCCACCGTCGCTGCGAACTGCGAAGCAGCGGCGAACCGATTTACTGTCTCACCCGCCACACGACAATGCGTTATATTGCATCTCGCTCTATTCCTGTTTCGCATTGGTTTCGCAGATATTTCGCAGTTCGCAGCGTCGGTGGACTAGAGGCATTATTCATAAGAATTTTACTAAATCACTTACACAAGAAAGACAATAAAGTAAAGAAATAGTCACTTTAGAGTTTTTTTTACTTTGATTTCATTTTAAAGACAGCATAATTATTATATGCATGAAGTGGCAGAGTAATCTAGTGTTTACTAGACCACTTCATGCATATGCTGTCTATATATAAATGATATTAAGTTTATCTGCTTAGGCAGAGAGAACCCGTAGTGGAGAGTCCGTGGGAGTGAATCCGTAGGAGTGACTCGTAGGACTGAACCTTAGGGTGGGTTGCACCAACTTACTTTAACTATAACTATATTGCAAACTGTCAAATCTTTGGTTAAAGTTAACCGCTCATACGTATAGGTATCTAATTCGTGAAAATTTACTATGTTTTACAGTGTCATATTTTTCCTGACGATTTTTACGGATAATAATTTTTTTTTATACGGTCAATCCCGTTACCTGTAGCTTGAATAAGAAAATAAACGCAACAGACATCTGTGAATTTCTCCAGTCAAAGTTAAGGTTAAAGTTAAAGGATATTTAACTATAACCATAACTTTAACTTTAACCACGCCTCTGCTGCAACCCACCCTTAATTTATCAACCAGACATTTTCTTAAATGGTCGGATTCACACTTTGACTGCGACATTAAATCTATCAGCTATAACTAGTCAAGCAAGATTGTAAAGCACAGTTATTACTTATTGCAAGCTAGTAATTTCATTGGTGAGGCAGTCAAATCAGTAAATACAGAATAAAAATAATAACAATAATTACAAATATTGAGAAAATTGGGCATTTTTTGGAAAATTAAAAAATGATGAATGAGTTGCGATAAATAATACATATATTTATCACGTTTCGAAGCTTTATTGGTAAATTGTAACGTGCACATTTTTATTCTTATTATACTCTGTTTTTTCTAGTCACCACAAGATGGCGTTGGACATATTATATTGACTTATTTCGATTGTCTGAATATACAATTTGACATGAAACTGTAATTTTTTTAAATTTAGTAATTTTCCCTAGTAAAAATATGCATAAGATTTAAATGTTAAAGCAAACGCGCTAATTTTATATATTACGAGCTTTTGCCCGCGGCTTCGCTCGCGTTAAGAAGTATTATTATATACAAACTTTCATCCCCTATTTTAGCCCCTTGGGGTTGGAATATATCAAAATCCTTTCTTAGCGGATGCCTAGAAATATTGTAATACTGTGCCTACGTCATAACATCTACCTGAAATCTGCATGCCAAATTTCAGCCCGATATTTCAGTCCCCATAGGTATAACTGAAACAAAAACAATTTTTTTCGTCTAACCTACGCGTGTAGGGTATCTATGGATAGGTCTTAAAAAATCGTATTGAGGTTTCTAATATCATTTTTTTCTAATCTAAATAGTTTGCGAGAGAGACTCTTCCAAAGTGGTAAAATGTGTGTTTTATTTTGCCCTTTTAAAATTATTGTTAAATAAAGAAATAATAAGCAAAATAACTCACATTTAAAGCTGTTTATCAAAAATATTTAAAAAATTACAAAAAATCCGGATTATCCGGATAATCCGGATTTGAGGATGAAAAAATCCGTAAAAATTTTTTGCAATCCCTAGTGATAATACTAAATAGTGTATGTATGTATGTGCATTTTTGTATGAGGAAACTCGTCACGCTGCGGCGCGGCTGAAAGACCATTTTTTTTTACTTTTGTGAAAGTATAGGTCTACCAGAATCTTATGGCAATTTTTGACAGCAAATTTTCAAAAAATATCCTAAATCATTGGATAATTTTTTTATATTTGCATGTTTAATACACAGATTATCTGCTAAAAGAAAAGGATCAAAATGTTTTATTTCAATTACCCCGGTATTGCTAGAGACTAGAGTCAATTTATTTTCTCACTTTTTGCCATCCGATTCTGGTACACCTATAGTTTATTTTGTAATGTTACTTTTGTAAAGTAAAAAAAAAATGGTCTCACAGCGCTGCTACTTTCAAAATGAACTCTCTAAAGTAACGCATGCACACCCTAAATTTTTATAATAGTTTTGTTACACCTTTTACATTTTAATACAAACGCTTGCTGCCGAACGCTGGTTTCGTGGCCAGAGTTTTTCTGTCAATAATATAGTGCGGACAGTTAAGGCAGAATCGGTTTTTCCTCCTAGTGAAAGGTTGTGCATGGTTAGCTGGAAGTATGTATGATGATAGAATAACTGTCGCACCGTGGGAACTCACAACGAGTTTTTCTTACGGGAAAAACTACAACTGGACCCGTGTGAAAATCCAAAAGAAAAGCTCTGCACGTTGACGCTAATGGAAAAGTTTGGTTGTTTGTTAACATCTATATTCTATACTTCTATAGACTATACTATCTATACTTCTATACTAATACTAGCTGTCCCGGTAAATTTTGTGTCACTTTAAAACCTTCCCTGGACTTCTACAAATATTTTAAGACTAAAATCAGCCCAATCAATTCAGCCGTTTTTGTGTTTTAGCGCGACTAACACATTTGAAAATCCATTTTTATATATAAGATTATAAATGCGAAAGTGTGTCTGTCTGTCTGTTACCACTTCACGCTCGAACCACTGAACCGATTTTGCTGAAATTTGACATGGACATACTTTGAGTCCCGAGAATGGACATAGGATAGTTTTTATCCCGGAAAAATGTACGGTGCCCGCGGGATAAACGAGTTTTGGCGCAACGAAGTTGCGGGCGTCATCTATTGCTTTCTATTTAACTATCTGCTGTTATAATTATTGGGTTATTCTGTAAAAGTAAATATAAACTTGATTTGACACGCTACCGCCCCGCCGCGACTTTATTTGTGGCCCGCGTGATGTTAAATAATTTTGAAATTCACGCCCACCGGCAAAATAACGTAACGTCTACGTGATTGTCGTTAAATTTTTTCCACTTTTAAATCGTTAATTTTTAAGAATGTTATTTTTTAACCCTGAAAAATTTTTGTTGCGGCCCGCGACATCAAGACCAAAACGTGTTTGTGGCCCGCATGAAAAAAAGGTTGGGGACCACTGCGCTACCGCGTTTTAGGGGTAATATTGTGTGTGTTTTAATACAAATTTTTATTATAAGAAAGTATTTCTATCTATCTATTCTGTCTGTCTGTCTATCTGTTACCTCTTCACGCCCAAACCGCTGAACCGATTTTGCTAAAATTTGGTATGAAGATAATATGTCGAGTCACGGAAAACGACATACCTAATTAATACTTAATTATTGTTGTAGGATACTTACTTATTTTATCTCTGAAAAATTTACGGTTCTCGCGCATAAACCAATTTTGGCAAAACGTAGACTTTGCAACTTGCAGGCGTCATCTTATAATATTATAATATGTATAATATATTATTTAATATAATATCTATCGACGCTTTACACCACGTCGGTCTGGCCCCGTGGTAAGTACCTGAAGGACTTGTGTTACAGGTACCAGACAACGGAAAGATATTTAATACTTTTATACTATACATACATATATTTAAGATTTTTATTATATATGATACACATAAGTATTTAATACTCACCCATGAACTTTACTTAATAAACTTTATTAATAAATTAAAAAAGGAACTTTATAAACTTTTTGTTCCGCCGGCGGGATTCAAACCTGCGACCCCCGGCTTGAGCTACCGACAGCCCACCCACTGAGCCACAGAGGTCGTCATCTTACATCTAGTTCTCTATTCTTCAACTCTTAATATGTAATGAGTTCACTCAGAAAAGTTGATTTGTGGGGGTAGGGGTTCGCGGAAGACCATCGATCGACAATCACAACCACAAAACATGTGATGTGATGTGATGTGATGTGATGTGATGTGATGTGATGTGATGTGATGTGATGTGATGTGATGTGATGTGATGTGATGTGATGTGATGTGATGTGATGTGATGTGATGTGGTGTGATGTGATGTGATGTGATGTGATGTGATGTGATGTGATGTGGTGTGATGTGATGTGATGTGATGTTTTTTTTTTTTTTTTTTTTTTTTTTTTTTTTTTTTTAAGGAGGGGAAATACTTTAAGTATCCCCCACCCCTTCGGGGGAAGGGGCGGGGGTATGTGGGACTCCCTACAAGAGGTTTACCCACTAAAACCCCCCCAGCCCTCCGCTATGCGCCTTGTGCGGGAGGGACGGGTACTGCAGAGCAATTCAACTCCGCCCCTTCCCGCGCGCAGCCAGCCGCAACCGGCCTCTTCTTCCAGCGACTTCGGCCGCTGACTAAAATATATATGACATGCACATTAATTAAATACTTGCAGTGTGGGAGACAGGAGCCCAAACTAGGCTACCCTGTGCATTGGCACTCCTGGCTCCCCCTCTCTAGTACTCTTAGCTAACTAATAACTTAATTATTATTAACAGTAAGTTTGCAATACTTAAAAGTTATAAATATCAAACATTGTACTACATTTAACACTAGATTGTATTAACTTAGCTTTTTATAATGATTATGTGTGCGTATGTGTGTGTGTGTCTGTGTGTGTGTATGTGTGTGTGTGAAAATTTATTATTTTTTTAAATTGTAATACTTAGTAATTACTAATTAGTATCGCTTGAGACATCGCGGCTGCCGGCGGCCACGGGCAGCCGCTAGACTTTGCAAGCGATACTATGCATTACAATAACGAAGATAAAATTTAAAATCATATGATTTTAAACTTTATCTTCGTTACTGTCATATGACAGTTGACAGTAAAAGTGCTCGCCGCGCCGCGCGCTGCCATTCCGGTGTGGCGAGGCCCTTACACATCTAGTCCACCGTCGCTGCGAACTGCGAAGCAGCGGCGAACCGATTTACTGTCTCACCCGCCACACGACAATGCGTTATATTGCATCTCGCTCTATTCCTGTTTCGCATTGGTTTCGCAGATATTTCGCAGTTCGCAGCGTCGGTGGACTAGAGGCATTATTCATAAGAATTTTACTAAATCACTTACACAAGAAAGACAATAAAGTAAAGAAATAGTCACTTTAGAGTTTTTTTTACTTTGATTTCATTTTAAAGACAGCATAATTATTATATGCATGAAGTGGCAGAGTAATCTAGTGTTTACTAGACCACTTCATGCATATGCTGTCTATATATAAATGATATTAAGTTTATCTGCTTAGGCAGAGAGAACCCGTAGTGGAGAGTCCGTGGGAGTGAATCCGTAGGAGTGACTCGTAGGACTGAACCTTAGGGTGGGTTGCACCAACTTACTTTAACTATAACTATATTGCAAACTGTCAAATCTTTGGTTAAAGTTAACCGCTCATACGTATAGGTATCTAATTCGTGAAAATTTACTATGTTTTACAGTGTCATATTTTTCCTGACGATTTTTACGGATAATAATTTTTTTTTATACGGTCAATCCCGTTACCTGTAGCTTGAATAAGAAAATAAACGCAACAGACATCTGTGAATTTCTCCAGTCAAAGTTAAGGTTAAAGTTAAAGGATATTTAACTATAACCATAACTTTAACTTTAACCACGCCTCTGCTGCAACCCACCCTTAATTTATCAACCAGACATTTTCTTAAATGGTCGGATTCACACTTTGACTGCGACATTAAATCTATCAGCTATAACTAGTCAAGCAAGATTGTAAAGCACAGTTATTACTTATTGCAAGCTAGTAATTTCATTGGTGAGGCAGTCAAATCAGTAAATACAGAATAAAAATAATAACAATAATTACAAATATTGAGAAAATTGGGCATTTTTTGGAAAATTAAAAAATGATGAATGAGTTGCGATAAATAATACATATATTTATCACGTTTCGAAGCTTTATTGGTAAATTGTAACGTGCACATTTTTATTCTTATTATACTCTGTTTTTTCTAGTCACCACAAGATGGCGTTGGACATATTATATTGACTTATTTCGATTGTCTGAATATACAATTTGACATGAAACTGTAATTTTTTTAAATTTAGTAATTTTCCCTAGTAAAAATATGCATAAGATTTAAATGTTAAAGCAAACGCGCTAATTTTATATATTACGAGCTTTTGCCCGCGGCTTCGCTCGCGTTAAGAAGTATTATTATATACAAACTTTCATCCCCTATTTTAGCCCCTTGGGGTTGGAATATATCAAAATCCTTTCTTAGCGGATGCCTAGAAATATTGTAATACTGTGCCTACGTCATAACATCTACCTGAAATCTGCATGCCAAATTTCAGCCCGATATTTCAGTCCCCATAGGTATAACTGAAACAAAAACAATTTTTTTCGTCTAACCTACGCGTGTAGGGTATCTATGGATAGGTCTTAAAAAATCGTATTGAGGTTTCTAATATCATTTTTTTCTAATCTAAATAGTTTGCGAGAGAGACTCTTCCAAAGTGGTAAAATGTGTGTTTTATTTTGCCCTTTTAAAATTATTGTTAAATAAAGAAATAATAAGCAAAATAACTCACATTTAAAGCTGTTTATCAAAAATATTTAAAAAATTACAAAAAATCCGGATTATCCGGATAATCCGGATTTGAGGATGAAAAAATCCGTAAAAATTTTTTGCAATCCCTAGTGATAATACTAAATAGTGTATGTATGTATGTGCATTTTTGTATGAGGAAACTCGTCACGCTGCGGCGCGGCTGAAAGACCATTTTTTTTTACTTTTGTGAAAGTATAGGTCTACCAGAATCTTATGGCAATTTTTGACAGCAAATTTTCAAAAAATATCCTAAATCATTGGATAATTTTTTTATATTTGCATGTTTAATACACAGATTATCTGCTAAAAGAAAAGGATCAAAATGTTTTATTTCAATTACCCCGGTATTGCTAGAGACTAGAGTCAATTTATTTTCTCACTTTTTGCCATCCGATTCTGGTACACCTATAGTTTATTTTGTAATGTTACTTTTGTAAAGTAAAAAAAAATGGTCTCACAGCGCTGCTACTTTCAAAATGAACTCTCTAAAGTAACGCATGCACACCCTAAATTTTTATAATAGTTTTGTTACACCTTTTACATTTTAATACAAACGCTTGCTGCCGAACGCTGGTTTCGTGGCCAGAGTTTTTCTGTCAATAATATAGTGCGGACAGTTAAGGCAGAATCGGTTTTTCCTCCTAGTGAAAGGTTGTGCATGGTTAGCTGGAAGTATGTATGATGATAGAATAACTGTCGCACCGTGGGAACTCACAACGAGTTTTTCTTACGGGAAAAACTACAACTGGACCCGTGTGAAAATCCAAAAGAAAAGCTCTGCACGTTGACGCTAATGGAAAAGTTTGGTTGTTTGTTAACATCTATATTCTATACTTCTATAGACTATACTATCTATACTTCTATACTAATACTAGCTGTCCCGGTAAATTTTGTGTCACTTTAAAACCTTCCCTGGACTTCTACAAATATTTTAAGACTAAAATCAGCCCAATCAATTCAGCCGTTTTTGTGTTTTAGCGCGACTAACACATTTGAAAATCCATTTTTATATATAAGATTATAAATGCGAAAGTGTGTCTGTCTGTCTGTTACCACTTCACGCTCGAACCACTGAACCGATTTTGCTGAAATTTGACATGGACATACTTTGAGTCCCGAGAATGGACATAGGATAGTTTTTATCCCGGAAAAATGTACGGTGCCCGCGGGATAAACGAGTTTTGGCGCAACGAAGTTGCGGGCGTCATCTAGTGCTTTCTATTTAACTATCTGCTGTTATAATTATTGGGTTATTCTGTAAAAGTAAATATAAACTTGATTTGACACGCTACCGCCCCGCCGCGACTTTATTTGTGGCCCGCGTGATGTTAAATAATTTTGAAATTCACGCCCACCGGCAAAATAACGTAACGTCTACGTGATTGTCGTTAAATTTTTTCCACTTTTAAATCGTTAATTTTTAAGAATGTTATTTTTTAACCCTGAAAATTTTTTGTTGCGGCCCGCGACATCAAGACCAAAACGTGTTTGTGGCCCGCATGAAAAAAAGGTTGGGGACCACTGCGCTACCGCGTTTTAGGGGTAATATTGTGTGTGTTTTAATACAAATTTTTATTATAAGAAAGTATTTCTATCTATCTATTCTGTCTGTCTGTCTATCTGTTACCTCTTCACGCCCAAACCGCTGAACCGATTTTGCTAAAATTTGGTATGAAGATAATATGTCGAGTCACGGAAAACGACATACCTAATTAATACTTAATTATTGTTGTAGGATACTTACTTATTTTATCTCTGAAAAATTTACGGTTCTCGCGCATAAACCAATTTTGGCAAAACGTAGACTTTGCAACTTGCAGGCGTCATCTTATAATATTATAATATGTATAATATATTATTTAATATAATATCTATCGACGCTTTACACCACGTCGGTCTGGCCCCGTGGTAAGTACCTGAAGGACTTGTGTTACAGGTACCAGACAACGGAAAGATATTTAATACTTTTATACTATACATACATATATTTAAGATTTTTATTATATATGATACACATAAGTATTTAATACTCACCCATGAACTTTACTTAATAAACTTTATTAATAAATTAAAAAAGGAACTTTATAAACTTTTTGTTCCGCCGGCGGGATTCAAACCTGCGACCCCCGGCTTGAGCTACCGACAGCCCACCCACTGAGCCACAGAGGTCGTCATCTTACATCTAGTTCTCTATTCTTCAACTCTTAATATGTAATGAGTTCACTCAGAAAAGTTGATTTGTGGGGGTAGGGGTTCGCGGAAGACCATCGATCGACAATCACAACCACAAAACATGTGATGTGATGTGATGTGATGTGATGTGATGTGATGTGATGTGATGTGATGTGATGTGATGTGATGTGATGTGATGTGATGTGATGTGATGTGATGTGATGTGATGTGATGTGATGTGGTGTGATGTGATGTGATGTGATGTGATGTGATGTGATGTGGTGTGATGTGATGTGATGTGATGTGTTTTTTTTTTTTTTTTTTTTTTTTTTTTTTTTTTTTTAAGGAGGGGAAATACTTTAAGTATCCCCCACCCCTTCGGGGGAAGGGGCGGGGGTATGTGGGACTCCCTACAAGAGGTTTACCCACTAAAACCCCCCCAGCCCTCCGCTATGCGCCTTGTGCGGGAGGGACGGGTACTGCAGAGCAATTCAACTCCGCCCCTTCCCGCGCGCAGCCAGCCGCAACCGGCCTCTTCTTCCAGCGACTTCGGCCGCTGACTAAAATATATATGACATGCACATTAATTAAATACTTGCAGTGTGGGAGACAGGAGCCCAAACTAGGCTACCCTGTGCATTGGCACTCCTGGCTCCCCCTCTCTAGTACTCTTAGCTAACTAATAACTTAATTATTATTAACAGTAAGTTTGCAATACTTAAAAGTTATAAATATCAAACATTGTACTACATTTAACACTAGATTGTATTAACTTAGCTTTTTATAATGATTATGTGTGCGTATGTGTGTGTGTGTCTGTGTGTGTGTATGTGTGTGTGTGAAAATTTATTATTTTTTAAATTGTAATACTTAGTAATTACTAATTAGTATCGCTTGAGACATCGCGGCTGCCGGCGGCCACGGGCAGCCGCTAGACTTTGCAAGCGATACTATGCATTACAATAACGAAGATAAAATTTAAAATCATATGATTTTAAACTTTATCTTCGTTACTGTCATATGACAGTTGACAGTAAAAGTGCTCGCCGCGCCGCGCGCTGCCATTCCGGTGTGGCGAGGCCCTTACACATCTAGTCCACCGTCGCTGCGAACTGCGAAGCAGCGGCGAACCGATTTACTGTCTCACCCGCCACACGACAATGCGTTATATTGCATCTCGCTCTATTCCTGTTTCGCATTGGTTTCGCAGATATTTCGCAGTTCGCAGCGTCGGTGGACTAGAGGCATTATTCATAAGAATTTTACTAAATCACTTACACAAGAAAGACAATAAAGTAAAGAAATAGTCACTTTAGAGTTTTTTTTACTTTGATTTCATTTTAAAGACAGCATAATTATTATATGCATGAAGTGGCAGAGTAATCTAGTGTTTACTAGACCACTTCATGCATATGCTGTCTATATATAAATGATATTAAGTTTATCTGCTTAGGCAGAGAGAACCCGTAGTGGAGAGTCCGTGGGAGTGAATCCGTAGGAGTGACTCGTAGGACTGAACCTTAGGGTGGGTTGCACCAACTTACTTTAACTATAACTATATTGCAAACTGTCAAATCTTTGGTTAAAGTTAACCGCTCATACGTATAGGTATCTAATTCGTGAAAATTTACTATGTTTTACAGTGTCATATTTTTCCTGACGATTTTTACGGATAATAATTTTTTTTTATACGGTCAATCCCGTTACCTGTAGCTTGAATAAGAAAATAAACGCAACAGACATCTGTGAATTTCTCCAGTCAAAGTTAAGGTTAAAGTTAAAGGATATTTAACTATAACCATAACTTTAACTTTAACCACGCCTCTGCTGCAACCCACCCTTAATTTATCAACCAGACATTTTCTTAAATGGTCGGATTCACACTTTGACTGCGACATTAAATCTATCAGCTATAACTAGTCAAGCAAGATTGTAAAGCACAGTTATTACTTATTGCAAGCTAGTAATTTCATTGGTGAGGCAGTCAAATCAGTAAATACAGAATAAAAATAATAACAATAATTACAAATATTGAGAAAATTGGGCATTTTTTGGAAAATTAAAAAATGATGAATGAGTTGCGATAAATAATACATATATTTATCACGTTTCGAAGCTTTATTGGTAAATTGTAACGTGCACATTTTTATTCTTATTATACTCTGTTTTTTCTAGTCACCACAAGATGGCGTTGGACATATTATATTGACTTATTTCGATTGTCTGAATATACAATTTGACATGAAACTGTAATTTTTTTAAATTTAGTAATTTTCCCTAGTAAAAATATGCATAAGATTTAAATGTTAAAGCAAACGCGCTAATTTTATATATTACGAGCTTTTGCCCGCGGCTTCGCTCGCGTTAAGAAGTATTATTATATACAAACTTTCATCCCCTATTTTAGCCCCTTGGGGTTGGAATATATCAAAATCCTTTCTTAGCGGATGCCTAGAAATATTGTAATACTGTGCCTACGTCATAACATCTACCTGAAATCTGCATGCCAAATTTCAGCCCGATATTTCAGTCCCCATAGGTATAACTGAAACAAAAACAATTTTTTTCGTCTAACCTACGCGTGTAGGGTATCTATGGATAGGTCTTAAAAAATCGTATTGAGGTTTCTAATATCATTTTTTTCTAATCTAAATAGTTTGCGAGAGAGACTCTTCCAAAGTGGTAAAATGTGTGTTTTATTTTGCCCTTTTAAAATTATTGTTAAATAAAGAAATAATAAGCAAAATAACTCACATTTAAAGCTGTTTATCAAAAATATTTAAAAAATTACAAAAAATCCGGATTATCCGGATAATCCGGATTTGAGGATGAAAAAATCCGTAAAAATTTTTTGCAATCCCTAGTGATAATACTAAATAGTGTATGTATGTATGTGCATTTTTGTATGAGGAAACTCGTCACGCTGCGGCGCGGCTGAAAGACCATTTTTTTTTACTTTTGTGAAAGTATAGGTCTACCAGAATCTTATGGCAATTTTTGACAGCAAATTTTCAAAAAATATCCTAAATCATTGGATAATTTTTTTATATTTGCATGTTTAATACACAGATTATCTGCTAAAAGAAAAGGATCAAAATGTTTTATTTCAATTACCCCGGTATTGCTAGAGACTAGAGTCAATTTATTTTCTCACTTTTTGCCATCCGATTCTGGTACACCTATAGTTTATTTTGTAATGTTACTTTTGTAAAGTAAAAAAAAAATGGTCTCACAGCGCTGCTACTTTCAAAATGAACTCTCTAAAGTAACGCATGCACACCCTAAATTTTTATAATAGTTTTGTTACACCTTTTACATTTTAATACAAACGCTTGCTGCCGAACGCTGGTTTCGTGGCCAGAGTTTTTCTGTCAATAATATAGTGCGGACAGTTAAGGCAGAATCGGTTTTTCCTCCTAGTGAAAGGTTGTGCATGGTTAGCTGGAAGTATGTATGATGATAGAATAACTGTCGCACCGTGGGAACTCACAACGAGTTTTTCTTACGGGAAAAACTACAACTGGACCCGTGTGAAAATCCAAAAGAAAAGCTCTGCACGTTGACGCTAATGGAAAAGTTTGGTTGTTTGTTAACATCTATATTCTATACTTCTATAGACTATACTATCTATACTTCTATACTAATACTAGCTGTCCCGGTAAATTTTGTGTCACTTTAAAACCTTCCCTGGACTTCTACAAATATTTTAAGACTAAAATCAGCCCAATCAATTCAGCCGTTTTTGTGTTTTAGCGCGACTAACACATTTGAAAATCCATTTTTATATATAAGATTATAAATGCGAAAGTGTGTCTGTCTGTCTGTTACCACTTCACGCTCGAACCACTGAACTGATTTTGCTGAAATTTGACATGGACATACTTTGAGTCCCGAGAATGGACATAGGATAGTTTTTATCCCGGAAAAATGTACGGTGCCCGCGGGATAAACGAGTTTTGGCGCAACGAAGTTGCGGGCGTCATCTAGTGCTTTCTATTTAACTATCTGCTGTTATAATTATTGGGTTATTCTGTAAAAGTAAATATAAACTTGATTTGACACGCTACCGCCCCGCCGCGACTTTATTTGTGGCCCGCGTGATGTTAAATAATTTTGAAATTCACGCCCACCGGCAAAATAACGTAACGTCTACGTGATTGTCGTTAAATTTTTTCCACTTTTAAATCGTTAATTTTTAAGAATGTTATTTTTTAACCCTGAAAAATTTTTGTTGCGGCCCGCGACATCAAGACCAAAACGTGTTTGTGGCCCGCATGAAAAAAAGGTTGGGGACCACTGCGCTACCGCGTTTTAGGGGTAATATTGTGTGTGTTTTAATACAAATTTTTATTATAAGAAAGTATTTCTATCTATCTATTCTGTCTGTCTGTCTATCTGTTACCTCTTCACGCCCAAACCGCTGAACCGATTTTGCTAAAATTTGGTATGAAGATAATATGTCGAGTCACGGAAAACGACATACCTAATTAATACTTAATTATTGTTGTAGGATACTTACTTATTTTATCTCTGAAAAATTTACGGTTCTCGCGCATAAACCAATTTTGGCAAAACGTAGACTTTGCAACTTGCAGGCGTCATCTTATAATATTATAATATGTATAATATATTATTTAATATAATATCTATCGACGCTTTACACCACGTCGGTCTGGCCCCGTGGTAAGTACCTGAAGGACTTGTGTTACAGGTACCAGACAACGGAAAGATATTTAATACTTTTATACTATACATACATATATTTAAGATTTTTATTATATATGATACACATAAGTATTTAATACTCACCCATGAACTTTACTTAATAAACTTTATTAATAAATTAAAAAAGGAACTTTATAAACTTTTTGTTCCGCCGGCGGGATTCAAACCTGCGACCCCCGGCTTGAGCTACCGACAGCCCACCCACTGAGCCACAGAGGTCGTCATCTTACATCTAGTTCTCTATTCTTCAACTCTTAATATGTAATGAGTTCACTCAGAAAAGTTGATTTGTGGGGGTAGGGGTTCGCGGAAGACCATCGATCGACAATCACAACCACAAAACATGTGATGTGATGTGATGTGATGTGATGTGATGTGATGTGATGTGATGTGATGTGATGTGATGTGATGTGATGTGATGTGATGTGATGTGATGTGATGTGATGTGATGTGATGTGATGTGATGTGATGTGATGTGATGTGATGTGATGTGATGTGATGTGATGTGATGTGATGTGATGTGATGTGATGTGATGTGATGTGATGTGATGTGATGTGATGTGATGTGATGTGATGTGATGTGATGTGATGTGATGTGATGTGATGTGATGTGATGTGATGTGATGTGATGTGATGTGATGTGATGTGATGTGATGTGATGTGATGTGATGTGATGTGATGTGATGTGATGTGATGTGATGTGATGTGATGTGATGTGATGTGATGTGATGTGATGTGATGTGATGTGATGTGATGTGATGTGATGTGATGTGATGTGATGTGATGTGATGTGATGTGATGTGATGTGATGTGATGTGATGTGATGTGATGTGATGTGATGTGATGTGATGTGATGTGATGTGATGTGATGTGATGTGATGTGATGTGATGTGATGTGATGTGATGTGATGTGATGTGATGTGATGTGATGTGATGTGATGTGATGTGATGTGATGTGATGTGATGTGATGTGATGTGATGTGATGTGATGTGATGTGATGTGATGTGATGTGATGTGATGTGATGTGATGTGATGTGATGTGATGTGATGTGATGTGATGTGATGTGATGTGATGTGATGTGATGTGATGTGATGTGATGTGATGTGATGTGATGTGATGTGATGTGATGTGATGTGATGTGATGTGATGTGATGTGATGTGATGTGATGTGATGTGATGTGATGTGATGTGATGTGATGTGATGTGATGTGATGTGCTGTGATGTGATGTGATGTGATGTGATGTGATGTGATGTGATGTGATGTGATGTGATGTGATGTGATGTGATGTGATGTGATGTGATGTGATGTGATGTGATGTGATGTGATGTGATGTGATGTGATGTGATGTGATGTGATGTGATGTGATGTGATGTGATGTGATGTGATGTGATGTGATGTGATGTGATGTGATGTGATGTGATGTGATGTGATGTGATGTGATGTGATGTGATGTGATGTGATGTGATGTGATGTGATGTGATGTGATGTGATGTGATGTGATGTGATGTGATGTGATGTGATAATAATAATAATAATAATAATAAATTTTTATTGTTCAATTCTGTTACAATTTTTACAATGCGAGGAACGAATACATTAATACAAAGTACACTGATATGGGAAAACATTGGCAGCCGTACTAGTATGAACTGTGTCACAGCTGCCTTTGTAGTTTACATCTCAAGGTATTCCCATTTTTAGTAACCACACAAAGATTACAGTAAAACCGCTTGCAAACAGTAACAAAAATTAAAATTAAAATAAAGATAGTAATAGATAATATCTCATGCATTGAATACATTAAATTTAACTATAAGATTATTTTTTCAAGTACACAATTAAAGATAACATATAACATAAAATTGTATAGCTTTGTAAAATTAAAATTAAACAATACCAAAATATATTATGAAGTACATTAAATTAAAGCTTCAAGGAACATTAAAACATTTCAAAATCACTTTCATATAAGCCATTATAAAATTAACCATAAATTTTCGCAAAATTAAAAGTTAATTGTTACTAGTAGAAAATTCAATAATATTAATAATAATAATTTAAAAAATAGTGCTATTGTTCATAAATATATACTTTTTAATAATAAATGAAATTGAAATAGCTAAAATTAACAATGCAAAGATGTTGCCATATTTAAAATGTGAATTAATTGTGTGCACTGTGTGCGCGCGCGCGTGTGTGTGTGTATGTGTGTGTGTGTGTGTGTGTGTGTGTGTGTGAGGTGAGTGTGTTTGTGTGTTTGACTATGTGCATGGGTTTTGAAGAATTTTTTCTGTTTTGTAATAGTCTAGGGAGGTTAGCCAATTTATAAGATGCCGTTTACATTTTCTGAGGTTAAGGGGATACAGAATATTATTTTTATTCGCAACATTGTAGAGATGTGAAGAAATGACATGGTAATGTCGCCAAGCAACCGAAGTACGGTGTCCAACTGCTGGGCAGATTTTCCTTGTACCTCTTTTTGATGTTTTTACATACGGGACTTCTTTATGCTTGCGGAGAATCGTATTTAGAATGTATAATTGCCTAACCGTTAAGATTTTGGACTCTCGATATACAGAAAACGAGCTGTAGCGGCGCGGAAGCCCATAAATAACCTTTAGAATGGCACGTTGAGCACACTCCAGTGGAAGCAAAATACGGGTCCCACACCCTCCCCACGTAGCAATACAGTATTGTATGAGAGACTGTGCTAGGGCAAAGTAAACGCACCTCAATGTATTAAGATCTGCCGAACTCCTTAGCTTACGAAAAACCGGAATTAATTTTCTTAGCCGCGAAGTAAGAGCTTGCACGTGTAGAGACCAACTGAGCCTGTTGTCTAGAATAACACCCAGGTACTTTATACTAGTTGCCGATGCCAAAGCAGAACAATTGCAGTTATCTCCAACACAGGAATGAGCTATGATGCTGAAGTTCTGGGGTAGCCGAGCATTAGAGAGCAAAGAGAAGGGTATGTACTTAGTCTTGTCTAAGTTCAAGGTCAACAAGTTATTGTCTAACCACTTCATTACTTCTCCAAAAGCCAGCTCTGCATGAGCCTTAACTTCATCCCAATTATTCCCATACACAATCAAGGCTGTATCGTCAGCATAGGCAAATATTTTGCAATTTTTTAGCCTAAGTTCACATAAGGAATTTAAATATATAAGGAAGAGTGTGGGACCTAAGACACTTCCCTGTGGTACTCCATAAGAGAGTCTAGTGGGACTACTTATAAATTCTCCTATCTTTACGCATTGGGAGCGATCAGAGAGGTAATCCCGAAAAATGCTCAAAGCTATACCACGTACCCCAACAGATTCAAGCTTATTCAACAAAAGAGGCACAGAGACTGTATCAAAAGCCTTTGATAAATCCAAAAACATTCCTAGGACTTTGTCACCTTTGTCTAAGTGCTTAACTATTGTTTCGGCGAGGTCTAAAGTTGCATCGTCTGTTGATTTACCCTTAGTAAAACCATACTGATTTTGAGAAATTATGTTATTCTTTTTTAGGAAGCTAACAAGCCTAGTATTAATAAGTTTTTCTAGGATTTTCGAAACAATAGTTAACACAGAAATAGGTCTATAGTTGCTGACACAGTCCCTGCTCCCACCTTTGTGAATGGGATGAACAAGTGCACGCTTAAGATTCTTCGGGAAAACGCCACTAGTAAGGCATAAATTAAATAAAAAGGTTAATGGAGGAATCAAAAATTTCTTCGAATTTTTTATTACCCTTGTGGAGATACTATCAACGCCTGTCGCACAATCATTTTTTAATTTTGTTATGATGGCTTCAACTTCAGCGTGATCCACGTTGTTAAGAACCATGGAATCTCTCTGTGAATATTGTTGATGTGTTTTGTGTGAGGATGGTGAAGTGTTACTTTGCCTTAGCAGTATCGCGTCGCATAATGTTTTACCTACTTTCGCAAAGTAATTATTAACAATATTTACGGAGCTCTGAGAGTCTTTGGAAATGTTTAAAAGATTAGTTGGTGAATCACTTGACATTTTGAAGTTGGTTATTTTATTGATAGTAGTAGTCCATGTGCCCTTAGGATTATTTTTATATTTTCGAAATTCGTTTTGTTCATATGTAGTTTTAAGTTTTTTTAGTAAGTTATTACAAAAGTTTTTGTATCGGGTATACGTAAGTTGCAAAACGGCATTGTTGGGATTTAATTTGGCTGCTTTATGCATGTTGTCGCGATTTCTGATGCACTTTACAAGGCCTGGTGTGATCCATGGTTTGATAGGACGCTTTTTGTGAGGAACGCGTACTAGTGTAGAGTTCATCGAGACTGCATTTGAAACCACATCAACAAAAGCCGTCGCTGCTATATTTGCACTAGAAGTAAGATATACACTACTGAAGTCCGCTAGTTCAAGATCCTTATTTAATTGCTCGTAGTTAATTATTGTGCGTGAAGTATTTATTACATTTTCGTGCCTGACTCTACATTCCAGGGCAAACACAAACGGAACGTGGTCTGTGATAAGGGTGTCTAGGATAAAAGTTTGCGACCTCTGATCCGTTCTTACCATGACGTGGTCGATACAGCTGTCAAGACGTGTGGGATGTGTATGTGATGGAAGCAGACCATGAGCAGCCAGGGTGTCCAAATATGTATTTGTGTTCACATCACAACATCCAGGGACAATGTTTATATTAATATCACCGATCACTATCACGGACTTTATTCTGTTCAATCTTGATTATGGATGTGATGGAGATCGATATATTCCCAGAAGTGCGACATCGTTGTCATGAAGTTGGATAATAATACTATTTGCATCATTTATGGAAATGTCGGGAATGAGATTGTACTGAATATCACACCTTATATAAATAATAACACCGTCATTTTGATTACAAAAATTTGAGGTATGGGAAGTGAAACCTTTAATTTCGGGGGTTGCATTAAGTTTACTGAGCCAGCACTCTGTGAGGACTAGTATATCACACTGTAAATCAATTCTCTCTAACAAAACAAGTAAAAATTCGAAGTTACAGCCCATGCTTCTAATATTCATGTGCAGTATTTTAAGAGACCCAGAAAGCTTATTTTTGTTCTGTTGTAACTCCTCAGGTCTACATACAGTTACTTGTGAAACCTGTAGGAGATCAATGTCTTGCGATATATATTTTATTGTAGGATCAAAAATTTAGTTGTTTATGAAACACTCAAATTTAACGCGTTTGCGGTGTGACATGATATTCATATCAGAATTAAGATATAGCAAGATTTTGTCGCATTGGAATATGTGTAGTGTGTAAAGCCAGTTAATAATTATTGTTGTATATTTTGGTAAATGTAGGTGTAGTATGGCGCTTAAAGTTATTTCAAAAAATATAAACATGCTACTTAATTCATATTGACAAATGACAATTTTATAAACTAGAGTGGTAATATTATGGCACATCTTATAACTTATTCTATAATAATATAATATATTTTCTTGAGGTAATAAACATGCATACAGATTGTTAAAAAATATTTTTTGTGTTAAAGTATATAAAATTAGGTGCAAGAAAATATTATAATATAGTCATATATCATGTGACTTTGAGAGTTTGTCTAGGTCCATTTCGCTTTTAATACGTCGGCAAGGAGCTCCTTCCTTCTTGCGCAGGAAAACCTTGCCATGTGCCGTCCAGCAATATGCATAGGAGTGTTTCTTACTAAATTCCCGAGCAAGGTAGTACAGCTTTTTAGCATTCTGAGTAAGACATTCCGTTATGTAGATAGGTCTGGAGTCTCCTTCGAGTCCTAAATGTGTAGTACTTAATTTCGAGTCTTTCTTGGTTTTATTAAATGATCTTAGTGACTTTATGACTTTGTCTTTTAAAATAACAGAAGTAAAATCAACAATTATATGGCCTTTATCTTCTTTTTTGGATTTTAAACGAAAAACATGTGATGTGATGTGATGTGAGTGATGTGATGTGATGTGATGTGATGTGATGTGATGTGATGTGATGTGATGTGATGTGATGTGATGTGATGTGATGTGATGTGATGTGATGTGATGTGATGTGATGTGATGTGATGTGATGTGATGTGATGTGATGTGATGTGATGTGATGTGATGTGATGTGATGTGATGTGATGTGATGTGATGTGATGTGATGTGATGTGATGTGATGTGATGTGATGTGATGTGATGTGATGTGATGTGATGTGATGTGATGTGATGTGATGTGATGTGATGTGATGTGATGTGATGTGATGTGATGTGATGTGATGTGATGTGATGTGATGTGATGTGATGTGATGTGATGTGATGTGATGTGATGTGATGTGATTGTGATGTGATGTGATGTGATGTGATGTGATGTGATGTGATGTGATGTGATGTGATGTGATGTGATGTGATGTGATGTGATGTGATGTGATGTGATGTGATGTGATGTGATGTGATGTGATGTGATGTGATGTGATGTGATGTGATGTGATGTGATGTGATGTGATGTGATGTGATGTGATGTGATGTGATGTGATGTGATGTGATGTGATGTGATGTGATGTGATGTGATGTGATGTGATGTGATGTGATGTGATGTGATGTGATGTGATGTGATGTGATGTGATGTGATGTGATGTGATGTGATGTGATGTGATGTGATGTGATGTGATGTGATGTGATGTGATGTGATGTGATGTGATGTGATGTGATGTGATGTGATGTGATGTGATGTGATGTGATGTGATGTGATGTGATGTGATGTGATGTGATGTGATGTGATGTGATGTGATGTGATGTGATGTGATGTGATGTGATGTGATGTGATGTGATGTGATGTGATGTGAGTGATGTGATGTGATGTGATGTGATGTGATGTGATGTGATGTGATGTTGATGTGATGTGATGTGATGTGATGTGATGATGTGATGTGATGTGATGTGATGTGATGTGATGTGATGTGATGTGATGTGATGTGATGTGATGTGATGTGATGTGATGTGATGTGATGTGATGTGATGTGATGTGATGTGATGTGATGTGATGTGATGTGATGTGATGTGATGTGATGTGATGTGATGTGATGTGATGTGATGTGATGTGATGTGATGGTGATGTGATGTGATGTGATGTGATGTGATGTGATGTGATGTGATGTGATGTGATGTGATGTGATGTGATGTGATGTGATGTGATGTGATGTGATGTGATGTGATGTGATGTGATGTGATGTGATGTGATGTGATGTGATGTGATGTGATGTGATGTGATGTGATGTGATGTGATGTGATGTGATGTGATGTGATGTGATGTGATGTGATGTGATGTGATGTGATGTGATGTGATGTGATGTGATGTGATGTGATGTGATGTGATGTGATGTGATGTGATGTGATGTGATGTGATGTGATGTGATGTGATGTGATGTGATGTGATGTGATGTGATGTGATGTGAACCGGTTTACCTATTATTTTACTATCCAACAAAATATAACCATCGTAATCACCCTGAACCACAGTCTTAACAGATGAAATTCCAAAAAGTGTAACAGTTTTCATTGTTCTATCACTTATTCCGTGAATAATACAGTCAACCCCACGTTTTCCCGTTATTGATTTACAAGTGCTAATTTTTCATAAAAATAATTTTGTATCGATTCATTAAACCTACTTTTACGTCTAAGCATTTCTTCCAAGGATTGGCCATAGTTATATTCATGTGGGAATGCGCTAGTTAATTTGACTTGCCATTCGTCCCAAGTAAATAATATAGTACTAAGGCTTTCGTACCAACGCTTGGCCAATCCTTGCAATTTTTGCATAGCGAAATGGATAGTAGTCTTTTCATCCCAGCCATAGACAGCAGCGCATTCGTTAACCTTTTTTAGCCATATATCTATTCTTTGATTGTTAGATGACGGATCAAATTCCGGTAAAATATTTTTGTAATCATTACTTCTATTGGTGGCTGGTGTCTGTGGCTGCGAGGTAATCGATTGAATAAACTTTAAAACATCGTCCGTGGACATACGGGGGCTCACTGACCTTCTGTTCAACTCGTTTACGTCTCGCTCCTGACGCTCTTGGCCGCTGCGACGCGAGGACTCGCGGTCGACGCGCTCCCGGCTGCTGGAGCGCAAGTACTCATGGTCGTCATGCTCGCGGCGTGGTCTACTTCTGCAGCGAGAGGACTCGCGGTGCGGCCTATTGCTGCGTCACGACGACTCGCGGCTATCACACTTGTGGCGTAGCCTGCTGCTGCGTCGCGGGGACTCGCGGCTGTCACGCTCACGGCGTGGCCTGCTGCTGTATCGCGAGGACTCGCAGCTGTCACGCTCGTGACATGGCCCGTTGCTACGGCGCACAAATCTGCCGCACTCTCGGCGCGGTGTTTGAAGTCTGCGTGGCCGTTTCTTGTCCTGACTACAGCTGCGACTTCTGTGTCTGTCGAGTCGGGACCTCCTCCCTTGTCGTAGCAAACGCTGATGTCCACGACGTCGGGGATGGTCGCTTTCATCACTCGAAGTAGACTGGCTTCTCCTGTGGTCCTCAAGTCGTCTCTTTCGCGATTCGTGTTCCATTGCGTCTCAAACACACAAAAAGTGGAATGCTTTAGTATATGATACCACTAAAAGAAGAGAAATACAGTTGAAGTTTTCAAATAAACAAAAGCAGTTTTGTAGGCGTGTACGTGTCACTTCTGATATGTAATAAAAACTCTAGATCACAATTATAATACTTTATTTTAACAGACATCTTTTAATAATAATTATTAAATCACCTCCAACTAAGAGTAATTAACATTAGGTCTAACTCACTGTGAGCACGTTACATCAATACAGCAAATAATTATAATAAGTATAAGAAATTCTTAAAGTGACTTACCAGTATAACCTGCCGAGGTCAACGTTGATACCAGAATCCGCCAAATAGGGCTCAAACCCTCTATTTTATACCCAGGTATTCCCGCCAACCCCCGCCAATTGCTATCAACGCCGAACTCTATTGAGGGAAGTCAAATGCAACTTCCTTTTCAGCATAATTATTCATCGTTTTATAATGACATTTGTTGATTTTAGCCATCTTATTTTAATTTGTAATCATTTACTTTACATTACATCCTGAGAATCATAAACTAAATGACTCCTAAAAAATATTGTTTTTAATTTTCAAATTAAACATTACATTTCTAAAATAAAATTGACCTAACACTCGGTTCACATTGCTAATAATAATTTTTCATCTTACAAATTATAACTGATTAAATCTTACTCTTTTATTAAACTGATTAAATATTACTCTCTTACGAGGTCTTCTCGATTACGCTGATCGTCCTTCAACCTCAATTACTTTACAAATTTTAAATCTCAATCATTTACAAGGTCTTCTCGATTACGCTGATCGTCCTTCAACCTCAATTACTTTACAAATTTTAAATCTCAATTATTTACAAGGTCTTCTCGATTACGCTGATCGTCCTTCGACCTGAATTACTATACAAATTCCAAATCTCAATCATTTACAAGGTCTTCTCGATTGCGCTGATCGTCCTTCGACCTTTATTCTTAAAAATGTAAAATTGGTGAAATCAAAATAATATTACTAAAGATAATTAATTCATTTATCATCAATACTGTTACTTTCATCAATACTATTAACATCATCAACATCATTATGTACATCAAGGGCAGCAATATTAACCCAAGGTAACATGCGACTTGCGGATACGACTGTTTTACGTTTGTTTTTAATACTAGTTAAGCCTGGAATTGTTATCTCATACCGATCATTTCCTAGCACGGAGACCACTCGAAATGGCCCTATATAAGGAGGAACCAGCTTTTTACTTTGACCGTCATTCTTAAAAGAGGTTTTTGTTATTTTTACTAAATCACCTTCATTGAAAATTCGTGCTGGGCGCTTGCGTTTATCATAATACTGTTTTTGTTTAATCTGTTCATTATCTATTCTATCCTTAACTTCATGCCTTATATCGGTAACGGCAGTATTATCACGAGTTTCAGATCGCACTTCATTAAGAATAGGTTCTATCTCACTATTCATACGGGTTCCAAACATTATTTCTGCGGGGTTCTACCAGTAGTTTTTTGGATACTATTATTAAGGCCCCATTGAATTCTACCCACCTTCTCATCCCAACATCGCAATTTAAGTTTTGAGCTGTAAGAGCGTTAAGAACAGTCCTATTGTAGCGCTCTACCTGGCCATTCGATTGAGGGCTTGCCACAGCATTTAACACGTGTTTGATTTTCCTATCTGTACAAAACTCTTTGAATAATAGCGAAGTAAAACAAGTTCCCCTGTCACTTATTATGCGGTCAGGAGTTCTAAAAACATTAAAAATTTCATCCAAAATTGCAATAGCTGTTTTAGACTTAGTATTTCTTACTGGCTTAATAAAAGCAAATTTAGTAAAAGCGTCTATGATTAATAATATGTAAGAGTTTTGTTTTTTCGACTTTACGAAGGGGCCGAGATGGTCAATATGTAAGGTATGAAATGGATCTTCAATTTTAGTGATGGGGTGTAGTAATCCTTCAGAATTAGCTGATTGTTTTTTAGCATAAGCACATTGTAGACAGGCAGCCACGTATTTTTTTTTATAAATTTTGTCATTTTTGGAAACCAATATGTCCCCTTTATTCGTTCCATTGTTTTATCTACTCCAAAATGACCAATATCATCATGGTTTAGCTTGCATATTTGCCATCTCGCTCCCTTTGGCACAGCCCATCTTAAATTATTCTTATCACCATCTATTACCTTGTAAATCCTATTATCTTTAATAACATAATTATCACTTATGTGTTTCACTTGTTCTGCATCTATTTTAGAAGTTAATATATCCCTAACTCTTTGTAGCTCTGAATCACCGAGCTGTAAATTTAATAGCCAATCTTCATTATTTATTAACATGACAGTAGGGTATTGTTCTAGCTCATCAGGAATTACTAAATCCGTTGGGTTACGTGACAGGGCATCTACATGTGACATACGAGTACCAGGGCGATATTCTACAGTGCATTGATATTCTTGTAATAACAACCACCAACGCGCTATTCTTGGAATAAGATCTCGTTTAGAGAAAGTAGTTCGTAGGGCACTACAGTCGGTAATTATTTTGAATTCTTTACCAATTAAATAAACTCTAAACTTTCTAAGGCAACAAATTAAGGCCAGGGTCTCCAGCTCGTAAGAGTGAAAATTCTTTTCCTCAGGAGAGGTTTGGCGACTGTAAAAAGCTACTGGTTTAAATGTGTCATTTTCTTTAAGCCGTTGCATTAAAATACCACCTACACCAATTTTGCTAGCATCAGTATGAAGTTGAAGTTTCAGCTGATGGGTCATAAATAGCTAAAATGGGTCTAGTAATAAGTCTACGCTCGAGTTCGTTAAAACAATTATTTTGTTTATCAGTCCAGACAAAATTGACATCCTTTTTTAATAATTTACTCAAGGGATAAGATAACTGTGCAAAATTTTGAATAAACTTGCGGAAGTAACTAACCAATCCGAGAAACTGACGTATACCGTGTTGATTTACAGGCTGAGGAAAATTTTGAACACTTTCTATTTTATGATTACCGGGCTGCACTCCTTCAGAGTTAATTTCATAACCTAGATAATCGATTCGGTCACATAAAAATTCGCATTTATCTAAATTAAGAGTCAAATGGGCGTTTTCTAGTAAATAAAGGACGTGTTTTAATTTATCCAAGCAATCCTCAACATTCATGCCATAAATAAGAACATCATCTATGTAGGCAGTAGCTTTAGTAAATCTAGAAGAGCCTAACACCTTATTCATCATTCGTTGGAAAACTGCTGGTGCATTGGCAAGGCCAAAAGGCATGCGGTTAAATTCATATTGCCCATCAGGCGTAACGAATGATGTAAGGTATTTAGAATTTTAATCTACACAAAGTCTTTGCTTCCCGTTTTTCTTTTTAACTAGAACAATAGGGCTTGCGTATTCTGATGTTGAGTCTCTAATGATACCAGCCTCTAACATTTTGTCAATCATTTCTCCAACCTTTTCGCGTTCTGCATGGGACAGTCTATATGGTCTTTACACTACTGGTGTTTTACTATTTAGTTCTATATTCATTTCAGTTGCATTTGTGCATCCTAAATCCTGAAGAGACTTTGCAAAACAATGTTTGTACTCGTTTAGAATCTGTAAGAGCTTAAGTTTATGTGTAGATCGTGGATGTCTATATTTGTAATATTGTTGGCACATAATTTGGAAGAAGACATAGAAGTAATGCAGTTAATCATTTCAACTGGAAAAGCTCGAGCGATAACTGTATTCTGAACAATATATTATTGACACAACGGTACAAGCCACCATTAACAATATACTGCTGAACCGGTTTACCTATTATTTTACTATCCAACAAAATATAACCATCGTAATCACCCTGAACCACAGCCTTAACAGATGAAATTCCAAAACGTGTAACAGTTTTCATTGTTCTATCACTTATTCCGTGAATAATACAGTCAACCCCACGTTTTCCCGTTATGTCACATTGATTTACAAGTGCTAATTTTTCATAAAAATAATTTTGTATCGATTCATTAAACCTACTTTTACGTCTAAGCATTTCTTCCAAGGATTGGCCATAGTTATATTCATGTGGGAATGCGCTAGTTAATTTGACTTGCCATTCGTCCCAAGTAAATAATATAGTACTAAGGCTTTCGTACCAACGCTTGGCCAATCCTTGCAATTTTTGCATAGCGAAATGGATAGTAGTCTTTTCATCCCAGCCATAGACAGCAGCGCATTCGTTAACCTTTTTTAGCCATATATCTATTCTTTGATTGTTAGATGACGGATCAAATTCCGGTAAAATATTTTTGTAATCATTACTTCTATTGGTGGCTGGTGTCTGTGGCTGCGAGGTAATCGATTGAATAAACTTTAAAACATCGTCCGTGGACATACGGGGGCTCACTGACCTTCTGTTCAACTCGTTTACGTCTCGCTCCTGACGCTCTTGGCCGCTGCGACGCGAGGACTCGCGGTCGACGCGCTCCCGGCTGCTGGAGCGCAAGTACTCATGGTCGTCATGCTCGCGGCGTGGTCTACTTCTGCAGCGAGAGGACTCGCGGTGCGGCCTATTGCTGCGTCACGACGACTCGCGGCTATCACACTTGTGGCGTAGCCTGCTGCTGCGTCGCGGGGACTCGCGGCTGTCACGCTCACGGCGTGGCCTGCTGCTGTATCGCGAGGACTCGCAGCTGTCACGCTCGTGACATGGCCCGTTGCTACGGCGCACAAATCTGCCGCACTCTCGGCGCGGTGTTTGAAGTCTGCGTGGCCGTTTCTTGTCCTGACTACAGCTGCGACTTCTGTGTCTGTCGAGTCGGGACCTCCTCCCTTGTCGTAGCAAACGCTGATGTCCACGACGTCGGGGATGGTCGCTTTCATCACTCGAAGTAGACTGGTTTCTCCTGTGGTCCTCAAGTCGTCTCTTTCGCGATTCGTGTTCCATTGCGTCTCAAACACACAAAAAGTGGAATGCTTTAGTATATGATACCACTAAAAGAAGAGAAATACAGTTGAAGTTTTCAAATAAACAAAAGCAGTTTTGTAGGCGTGTACGTGTCACTTCTGATATGTAATAAAAACTCTAGATCACAATTATAATACTTTATTTTAACAGACATCTTTGAATAATAATTATTAAATCACCTCCAACTAAGAGTAATTAACATTAGGTCTAACTCACTGTGAGCACGTTACATCAATACAGCAAATAATTATAATAAGTATAAGAAATTCTTAAAGTGACTTACCAGTATAACCTGCCGAGGTCAACGTTGATACCAGAATCCGCCAAATAGGGCTCAAACCCTCTATTTTATACCCAGGTATTCCCGCCAACCCCCGCCAATGCTATCAACGTCGAACTCTATTGAGGGAAGTCAAATGCAACTTCCTTTTCTTTAATACATTGTTTTATTTTAACAGCACTAGAAAAAATCTTAACATACTCTCAATAAAATTACCCTTGAATAAAATTTATAGAAATTGCAATAAAGTATTACTTCCTTTTAATCAACAGTTTTACAAAAATCCAAAAACAACCTTAATAAACATAGCATAATTATTCATCGTTTTATAATGACAATTGTTGATTTTAGCCGTCTTATTTTAATTTGTAATCATTTACTTTACATTACATCCTGAGAATCATAAACTAAATGACTCCTAAAAAATATTGTTTTTAATTTTCAAATTAAACATTACATTTCTAAAATAAAATTGACCTAACACTCGGTTCACATTGCTAATAATAATTTTTCATCTTACAAATTATAACTGATTAAATCTTACTCTTTTATTAAACTGATTAAATATTACTCTCTTACGAGGTCTTCTCGATTACGCTGATCGTCCTTCAACCTCAATTACTTTACAAATTTTAAATCTCAATCATTTACAAGGTCTTCTCGATTACGCTGATCGTCCTTCAACCTCAATTACTTTACAAATTTTAAATCTCAATTAATTACAAGGTCTTCTCGATTACGCTGATCGTCCTTCGACCTGAATTACTATACAAATTCCAAATCTCAATCATTTACAAGGTCTTCTCGATTGCGCTGATCGTCCTTCGACCTTTATTCTTAAAAATGTAAAATTGGTGAAATCAAAATAATATTACTAAAGATAATTAATTCATTTATCATCAATACTGTTACTTTCATCAATACTATTAACATCATCAACATCATTATGTACATCAAGGGCAGCAATATTAACCCAAGGTAACATGCGACTTGCGGATACGACTGTTTTACGTTTGTTTTTACTACTAGTTAAGCCTGGAATTGTTATCTCATACCGATCATTTCCTAGCACGGAGACCACTCGAAATGGCCCTATATAAGGAGGAACCAGCTTTTTACTTTGACCGTCATTCTTAAAAGAGGTTTTTGTTATTTTTACTAAATCACCTTCATTGAAAATTCGTGCTGGGCGCTTGCGTTTATCATAATACTGTTTTTGTTTAATCTGTTCATTATCTATTCTATCCTTAACTTCATGCCTTATATCGGTAACGGCAGTATTATCACGAGTTTCAGATCGCACTTCATTAAGAATAGGTTCTATCTCACTATTCATACGGGTTCCAAACATTATTTCTGCGGGGGTTCTACCAGTAGTTTTTTGGATACTATTATTAAGGCCCCATTGAATTCTACCCACCTTCTCATCCCAACATCGCAATTTAAGTTTTGAGCTGTAAGAGCGTTAAGAACAGTCCTATTGTAGCGCTCTACCTGGCCATTCGATTGAGGGCTTGCCACAGCATTTAACACGTGTTTGATTTTCCTATCTGTACAAAACTCTTTGAATAATCGCGAAGTAAAACAAGTTCCCCTGTCACTTATTATGCGGTCAGGAGTTCTAAAAACATTAAAAATTTCATCCAAAATTGCAATAGCTGTTTTAGACTTAGTATTTCTTACTGGCTTAATAAAAGCAAATTTAGTAAAAGCGTCTATGATTAATAATATGTAAGAGTTTTGTTTTTTCGACTTTACGAAGGGGCCGAGATGGTCAATATGTAAGGTATGAAATGGATCTTCAATTTTAGTGATGGGGTGTAGTAATCCTTCAGAATTAGCTGATTGTTTTTTAGCATAAGCACATTGTAGACAGGCAGCCACGTATTTTTTTTATAAATTTTGTCATTTTTGGAAACCAATATGTCCCCTTTATTCGTTCCATTGTTTTATCTACTCCAAAATGACCAATATCATCATGGTTTAGCTTGCATATTTGCCATCTCGCTCCCTTTGGCACAGCCCATCTTAAATTATTCTTATCACCATCTATTACCTTGTAAATCCTATTATTTTTAATAACATAATTATCACTTATGTGTTTCACTTGTTCTGCATCTATTTTAGAAGTTAATATATCCCTAACTCTTTGTAGCTCTGAATCACCGAGCTGTAAATTTAATAGCCAATCTTCATTATTTATTAACATGACAGTAGGGTATTGTTCTAGCTCATCAGGAATTACTAAATCCGTTGGGTTACGTGACAGGGCATCTACATGTGACATACGAGTACCAGGGCGATATTCTACAGTGCATTGATATTCTTGTAATAACAACCACCAACGCGCTATTCTTGGAATAAGATCTCGTTTAGAGAAAGTAGTTCGTAGGGCACTACAGTTGGTAATTATTTTGAATTCTTTACCAATTAAATAAACCCTAAACTAAGGCAACAAATTAAGGCCAGGGTCTCCAGCTCGTAAGAGTGAAAATTCTTTTCTTCAGGAGAGGTTTGGCGACTGTAAAAAGCTACTGGTTTAAATGTGTCATTTTCTTTAAGCCGTTGCATTAAAATACCACCTACACCAATTTTGCTAGCATCAGTATGAAGTTGAAGTTTCAGCTGATGGGTCATAAATAGCTAAAATGGGTCTAGTAATAAGTCTACGCTCGAGTTCGTTAAAACAATTATTTTGTTTATCAGTCCAGACAAAATTGACATCCTTTTTTAATAATTTACTCAAGGGATAAGATAACTGTGCAAAATTTTGAATAAACTTGCGGAAGTAACTAACCAATCCGAGAAACTGACGTATACCGTGTTGATTTACAGGCTGAGGAAAATTTTGAACACTTTCTATTTTATGATTACCGGGCTGCACTCCTTCAGAGTTAATTTCATAACCTAGGTAATCGATTCGGTCACATAAAAATTCGCATTTATCTAAATTAAGAGTCAAATGGGCGTTTTCTAGTAAATAAAGGACGTGTTTTAATTTATCCAAGCAATCCTCAACATTCATGCCATAAATAAGAACATCATCTATGTAGGCAGTAGCTTTAGTAAATCTAGAAGAGCCTAACACCTTATTCATCATTCGTTGGAAAACTGCTGGTGCATTGGCAAGGCCAAAAGGCATGCGGTTAAATTCATATTGCCCATCAGGCGTAACGAATGATGTAAGGTGTTTAGAATTTTAATCT